>OY856414.1:394612600-395812600 GCA_963693085.1 Alisma plantago-aquatica | reverse complement strand
GGAAGTTCTTGTTGTCAGGGATTTCGAAGACGTATTTCCTGAAGAACTTCCTGGTGTACCACCGCCTCGGGAAATTGATTTTGAAATCAATTTGATCCCAGGTACACACCCCATATCCCAAACACCGTATAGGATGACGCCTGCTGAGATGGCAAAACTCAAGAGACAGCTTCAAGAGTTGCTTGAGAAGGGTTTCATCCGACCGAGCACTTCACCTTGGGGTGCTCCGGTCTTGTTTGTTAAAAAGAAAGATGGATCAATGCGGTTATGCATCGATTACAGACAACTTAATAAAGTAACAATAAAGAATAAGTACCCTCTGCCGAGGATTGATGATCTCTTCGACCAGTTGCGTGGTGCATCTATCTTCTCGAAGATAGACTTGAGGTCTGGTTATCATCAACTTCGTATTAAGGATAGTGACATACCCAAGTCTGCCTTTAGGACAAGGTATGGTCACTATGAGTTCACAGTTATGTCATTTGGACTAACTAATGCACAAGCTGCATTCATGGAACTCATGAATAGAATCTTCCGACCCTTTCTCGATCAGTGCATTGTCGTCTTCATAGATGACATTCTGATCTATAGTGGAGATGCTCAGTAGCATGAACAACACCTTCGCCAAGCTTTGACCTTGCTAAGAGAACATAAGTTATATGCTAAGTTCAACAAGTGTGAGTTTTGGTTGCCAGAGGTATCTTTTCTTGGACATGTGATATCTACCTCGGGAATTTGTGTTGACCCTAAAAGGGTAGAATCTGTTCTACAGTGGGAACAACCGAAGACACCAACAAAGGTTCATAGTTTCTTAGGGTTGGCTGGCTACTACCATAGGTTCATTAAGAACTTCAGTTCCATAGCCCTACCCTTGAAAAAGTTGACTCGGAAGGATGTTCCCTTTGTCTGGAGTGATAAGTGCCAGCAGTCTTTTCATCTGTTGAAGGAGAGGTTGACAAGTGCACCTGTACTTGTGCTACCTGAGCAAGGCAAGGGATATGTAGTTTTCTGTGATGCCTCCAAGAATGGACTTGGGTGTGTGCTGATGCAGGATAAACAAGTGATTTCTTTTGCTTCCCGACAACTTAAGAAACACGAGGAGAACTATCCGACACACGACCTGGAATTAGCAGCTGTAGTTCATGCCTTGAAGATCTGGAGACATTATCTCTATGGAGAGACGTTCCAGATTTTCACAGACCATAAGAATCTTAAGTACATCTTCTCGCAGCATGAACTTAACATGAGGCAACGTCCCTAGATGGAGTTAATCAAGGACTACGATTGTATGATAGATTACCATCCAGGGAAGGCCAACGTAGTTGCAGACGCTCCGAGTAGGAAATTAGCAACACCATCCTCTGTTAGGGCACATCTAAACTCTTTGGTATGCCCTAGGAGAGATATGCTTATCTCTTTAAGGCAAGATAATGTACAGTTGAAGGTGTCGTGGTTAGCCGAGTTGTTGGCTGAGATGCATATCAAACCTACCCTAAGAGAACAGATTAGAGAGGCACGGCTAGTTGATGCTGCGATTCAGCAGATCAGGTCGGAGTATGGAGAGGTGAAAAGAAGTGGTTTTCATGATTCAAATGACCAGGTGGCATGCTATCATGGGAGGATGATAGTATCAGAAGTGGATAACTTGAGGAAGTTAGTCATGGAGGAAGTTCATTCTTCGATGTATGCCATGCTTCCCGGGAGCACCAAGATGTATCAAAATCTAAGAGATATATATTGGTGGCCAGGGATGAAGAAGGATGTTGCTGAGTTTGTTCTGAGGTGTCCTGTGTGTCAGCAAGTTAAGGCTGAGCACCAGAAGCCTGCAGGAACAATGCAACCTTTACCCATACCACAATGGAAGTGGGACCATGTGACCATGGACTTTGTTGTTGGCCTACCCAAGACAAGCAAAGGACATGATTCCATCTGGGTAATTGTTGATAGTTTGACCAAGACAACACATTTCTTGCCTGTCAAAACAACCTATTCTGCTGAGAATTTGGCACAGTTGTATGTTCACGAGATAGTGAGGCTGCATGGAGTTCCTGTTACCATAGTATCTGACATAGGTCCCCAGTTTATGAGTTGTTTTTGGGAACAAATGCACAGAGCTTTAGGCACCCAGTTAAGGTTTAGTACAACCTTTCACCCACAGACTGATAGGTAGTCGGAGAGGACTATATAGACCTTGGAGGAATTGTTGAGGGCATGTGTTCTCCAGTTTACCAGGAGTTGGGACCTACACCTAAGCTTGATAGAGTTTGCCTATAACAATAGCTACCAGCATAGCATTGACATGGCACCTTATGAAGCTTTGTATGGTAGACGTTGTAGATCACCAGTATGTTGGTATGAAACTGGTGAGTATCAGTTGTTAGGCCCTGATCTTGTGCAGCAGACTACAGAGAAGATCAAAGTAATCCAACAACAGATTAAGACTGCATAAGATAGACAGAAGTCGTATGCCGATAAACGTCGTAGACCCTTAGAGTTCCAGGTTGGAGACAGGGTGTATCTCAAAGTTTCGCCTTGGAAAGGAGTTTTGAGGTTTGGAAGGAAAGGAAAGTTAGCTCCTCGGTTTATGCGGCCTTATCCAATCATTGAATAGGTTGGAAAGGTAGCCCATAGACTAGAGTTACCCCCAGAGTTGCAGAAGTTGCACCCTGTGTTTCACATTTCCATGTTGAGGAAATGTCACCCGGATACCGAGTCAGTTCTACAACCTATGGAGGTAGAATTGAATGATGATATAACCTATGAGGAAGGACCAGTGTCAATCCTTGATAATAGAATTAAAAAGCTAAAGAAGAAAGATATAAGTCTTGTGAAAGTCCTCTGGAATCATCATGGTGTTGAAGAAGCCACTTGGTAACTAGAGGAAGAAATGAGGAGGAAGTACCCTGCTCTTTTCTCTTAATATGTCTTATCGATTTCGGGGACGAAATCCTTGTAAGGGGTGGATGATTTGTAACATCCCTGACCTGGGTTACAAGTTAACCCTAGGAGTTTTTCTTAAATATGTAATTAAACGCTTGTGATTATCCCCTGGCATGTAATTAAGTTCCTGAGGAACATACATTCTCTTCTTTGTCCTTCTAAACAATGTTTTAGTAATGCTTTGTTATGCAGGGACCTATGTGCAAATTACCCAGCAAAAAGGGTTAACTTGCAATTTTCACATGTTGAGGTGTTCCTCTGATGGTGAGACATCATATGGATGAATATGATCAGGTATGATGGATTCTCAAAGCTTGGGCATCAAGATGCAGCTTGTGGAGCAATCTTTATGCTGAAACCCTAATCTTGGTGCAAAGTGCAATTTACCCAAAATGTGGGGTGCAACCTATAAAATACATCTTCTAGAATATATTGTGTGACTCTTGACATCATTTAGAGTAGAAATGTTGAAGGGGGCGTTTCAATTAATTAATCAGATAAGATAAACAACCTTTTTTTTGGAATCACCAAGTTATAAGTAAGAAACCCTTATATATATGTGCACCTTAATGATAAGATGACCTTCCTTGCCTTAAAACCCTTGTTTCAATAAGTTTTTCACCTAGAGAAGGAAGAGGGGCGTGCAAGAAAGAAAGGAGGGACCTAGATGAGAAATGGAGAAAACTAGAGGTCCTTATGATTAAACTAGTCCAAGCTATATAAACTACCTTCCTTGCAAACAAATGAACGTACCCCCATCACTCTTTCTTTTGCCACCTTGTTTGGTCCGTCCAAGGCAGAGTTTGGGAGCTAGAAGAGACGACCAACCTGTTCCAAGGTAAGAAGAGACCATCTTCTAGCTCGGTTTCATGGAGGAAAGTGGATTATAAGGTTGGTTTTGTGGTCATCTCACTTAGGTTTCTTGTTCTAGCCGATCTTCCCCAACCTTTCCTTGAAGAAAAGACTTTGTCCGACTAGTGGAGCTCAAAGTGCCATTAAAGACTTGAGAGATTGAAAGATTGGAGCTCTAGGAACGACCATAAGGTGGGTTTTATATCTCTAAACCATTAGCTTTCTTAATGCATATACTTGTTCATACTTGTAGTAGTTAGTTCTTCTTCTTCCTCAACCTTCCTTGCCTTCTTGCAAGCAAAACCATGGAGAAACTGACCTATCTTGAGGTTGAAGACATTGGGTGTGAATAGCTAGGTAACTTTACCAAATGACCTTGGACCATTTGGTCCAAACAGTTTGCAAACCGTTTGAAATCAAACGGTCTCACAACCGTTTGATTTCATGCGGTCTTGCAAGACCGTTTGGAATCAAATGGTCTCAAGACTGTTTGGTAGGGTTGACCAAGGGAAGACCGTTTGGAGGTCTGTTTTATACATGTTGAATTAAACACCTCCAAAGAATTGAAACCTAATTGCAAACCAATCACAAGTTGAAGGCACCTCAACCCTCTAAACCCTAATCGGTTGAAATTGCTGATTTCAATGACCAATTTTGGTGAACTTTGGGTTGAAGGGCCCAAACGGTCTCAAGACCATTTGGGGGTTCACGCAAATGGTCTCAATACCATTTGGTGACAACCCAAGACCGTTTGGAGGTCTAGGGTTATGGTAATTTGATCAATTGAAGGTCCAATCACAGTAGGTTGATGAATTGAATAAAAGCGCTGATTTTAGACCTAATTAAGGTTCAACCCGCATCAACTTGACCTAGTTTTTGGTGAAACTTTGGGCAAACAGTCTCAAGACCGTTTGAAGGGTGTCCAAATGGTCTCAAGATCGTTTGGGCCAAGTTTGGGCCCAATTGAGTGCCAATTGATAGGTTCAACTTCAATTAGACCCCTGATTATCAATGTTGATGATTAATTACTGGTAAACCCTAATTAAACCGGTTTCAACCCCAATTGATTAGCAATTGAGGGTCAATTGAATGTCCAATTAGTCAAGGATAACCCTAATTAACTCAATTGACAAGTGATTAGTGAGGATGTGGCCAATTGAAGGATTCAACATGGAAAACCCTAATCAATTGCAACCTTGGATGCACTCTTGAGGTCCATGCAGTTTTGAGCCCATTTGGACAAAACGGTCTCAAGACCGTTTGGATCCAAACGGTCTCAAGACCGTTTGGGGCCAAAAGGTCTCAAGACCATTTGGTCTCAAACGATCTCAAGGTCGTTTGGATCCAATCGATATCAAGGTCGTTTCATTTCAAACGGTTTCAAAGTCAACACATCCAAACGGTCAACACATCCATGCGGTCTTGGTGACCATGCAGTCTTGGAGGTCAAATTGCCCAAACGGTCAACACCCCCAAACGGTCTCAAGACCGTTTGGAGGTTGAGGGGTGAAACCATTTGGGGACTTTTAGGGCTGTTTTTTCTTAGTAGTTTGAAGGTGTAATTGGTCCAATGGTGGTCTAATCTAAACCCTAATGGTACCCTAAGACATTAAGGGGCTAAGTGATTAATAGATTGAACCATGCAGTGATTGATGGTGCACATTACCAATATGCCCTTGAAGGGTTCGAGTAGGTGACACACTTGATAGACCAAACCCTAATGACTTGATAGTGGTGAATTAGCTTATGTTAATCAAAATTGACTTGATCTAACCTAACCTAGAGAGATGTAGTCACCACCTATTAGTAATAGGAGAGAGAAAGTCCCATGTATGGTTGAAATTCAAGTAAAGTACCTTTAATGTACATGAATGTGCATGATTAGGGTATGATCCACCTATGTGAGATCATGAAAACCCTAATTATGATAATTGATGAATCTTAACCTAATTTGAAGGCATCAAGGATGATAATCTCATACATGGTAATGCCATGAGCCCAATTCACTATGAAGTGAATGGTAAACCCTAATTCTAGGGTTGCGACATGTTGAATGAATAGTAAACCCTAATTGAGGATGATGCAATGAATGTTACTTCTGCTTTATAAATTGTTGTTCTGGGAATAAATTGTTGAGTGCTATCATCTGAATTGACTATGTAGGTTCTTATAAGAGGAAATCATGTCCAGGTAAGGGTTATGACACTATAATCATCAAAAGCATGTTTTAGGCTTTGTGAACAGTGATATATGTTATGATTGCCTAAGTTTGTGGCACATATGAGAATGATGGGCTGTAAGAGCCATGAGTAACATCAAGGTCATGCTAACTAGATGACTTGTGATGGATTGACATCCTGTTGATAGTTGATGTGAATTAAACTTGATACATGTAGTGTTCTTCTGCCATTACTGTGTTTGGTAATTAATTGCTTGGAAACCTGCTTGATGATAAAAGAATACTGAAATGTACCTAACTAATCAAGTATAACCATATCATGTAGAGCCCTGATCATAGATCCATCATTGTCAACTGTTAAATGATGGTGAAACAGGTTTTCCTAAGGGAACTCCTGGTGCGCATACTTTTGAGTATGTGGGGGTTATGGACACGCATATCCTTACGTCCTAGTGTAGGGGTTGATGTAGATGTATCATAATCCATCAGCACTACACTATGTGTTTATGCCAGGTTGATGTATCATTAATCACCCGAGGAATCTGTTATGTCACATCGATGAAGATAAACATGAAATCTTTCGATGGTGAAGAGAGTGCAGGATGCCACTGTGACTCTAATAGTGAAGGACCAGAATACCCTGGTGAGCTATAGTAGCAGAGACACTAGATGTCCTGCATGTTGATCATCAACCTGACTGATGAAGATGAGGTCATCATAATTTGGCTCTTTCGATGACCTAGTATGATACCGAGGCGACTTAGCAGTTGTCGGTTGGAGTATGAGCGGTAGACCTCATCTCCATAGGGCATAATGTTGTATGTAAAACGTAATCAGCTGAGTAGCATATCTTCTTAGGTCAAACAACGAGAAACAATACTTAGTTCTACATTGATTATAATGTTTGAGTTAAATATTTAGCTTGCATGTTCTTCATATTTCTGCTTAGAAGTAAATGCTGCTTTATCTACTCTTAAATCCGCTTTTGCAGGATAAATTACCTTGCTTATGTTATTTCCCTTTATCTAGCAAGCTTCTGGCGAAGAGTTATAACTCTCTCTGGGACAATTATTTGTAATTGTCTCACCCCGTAGACTTCAACCTTTTAGGTGGTCGTCAAGGACGAAGGAACCAGGCTGCAGGAGAGCAGTACCAGGAGCAGCAGTACCAGGGGCAGCTGTGAGCCTCAGGTGGATACCCTATCTGTCTAGATTGTTAGTTGGAAGGTCTTATGTCATCTCTGTACACTCAGGTCTTGGGAGTTTGATGATCTGAGATTTTGAATTTTGGAGTCTTAAGATTTTTGTATATGGTTGTATATGATCACTCAAGAAGTGACTTAACAGAGATGTAAACTGTTTATCGTACTTTTATGAATGGAGTCTCATGTTTTCAAGATCTTTCCTCAAAAAGTTTTAATTTTTCGTGATTTTTTGCATTCCACCGTTAATCGAATCATTTCCACTAAGTTTATTTCGTGTTTTGGAGATCAGAGCCCACATCCTTTTTATGAGGGGAAGGGACCCATGTAGTCTATTCCCCAGACGTCAAAGATCTCAACTTCTACCCAGTCTGTCATAGGCATTTTGTTCCTTTTTCTAATATTTCTGGTTGATTGGCACTCCTTGCAAACTTTCACATAACCAGCAGCGTCTTTGAATGGCGAAGGCCAATATAATCCTAATTGAAGCACTTTTGTGGCAGTACTATCCCCACTATGATGCTCTCCATAGGGTGAAGAGTGGTATTCCTTCAATATTAGTGGGACCTCTTCTTCCGGTATACATATTCTGTACAAACTATCCAAACATTTCTTGAATAGTAATGGGTCATCCCAATAGTAGTTCCTCACATCAGATAAGAGCTTCTTTTTCTGGTTTTATATGATGTATGGCGGTAACTCCCCGCAAGCAAGGTAGTTGCAAATGTCCGCGAACCATGGCAAGTTCTGTTCTTCAACTTCTATCATGAGCAAAGCCCCATCTGCGTACTTATCATTAATTGGTGGCTCATTTTTGTCTTCGATGATAATCCTCGACAAATGGTCGACCACTACGTTTTCCAACCCTTTCTTGTCAATGATCTCGTGATCGAACTCTTGGAGTAATAGGGCCCACCTCAGTAACTTAGGCTTAGTGTCCTTCTTCTGCATTAGGTATCTGATAGCTCCATGGTCAGTATAAACCTTTACTTTTTCTCCAATCAGTTAAGACCTGAATTTGTCATAAGAAAAAACAATAGCTAGCAATTCTTTCTCCATGGTAGTGTAAATTACTTGTGCCTCATCTAGGGTGCGACTGGCGTAGAAGATAACATGATTTCTCTTGTCCTTCTTCTGCCCTAGGACTGCCCCCACGACATAGTCACTAGCATCACACATTAGCTCGAAGGGTAACTCCTAATCCGACGCTTAGAGAATAGGTGGGGTTACTAGGGCTTCCTTCAGGGTCTGAAAAGCTTTCAGACAATCATCCATAAAATCAAATTCTGTGTCTTTAATCAGCAGATTTGAAAGGGGTTTTGATATCCTCAAAAAATCCATGATGAATTTTCTATAATAACCGACGTGACCAAGAAAACTTCGCACCCCTATCATAGACTTAGGTTGAGGCAGTTTAGAAATGGCTTTGATATTGCTTACATCTACTTCAATACCTCTCTTTAAGACCTTGTACCCCAGGACTATGCCTTCTTGCACCATAAAATGGCATTTCTCCTAGTTAAGGACTAAGTTCTTCTCTTCACAGTGTTGCAGGACTAACGATGGGTTTCTCAAACAACCATCAAAATATCTTCCATAAATAGAAAAATCATCCATAAAGACTTCCACAATGTCTTCTAGAAAGTCTGAGAACATCGAGATCATGCAACATTGGAATGTTGCAGGAGCATTGTATAGTCCCAACGACATTCGTCGGAAGGCATAGGTACCATATAGACAGGTGAAGGTAGTTTCCTCCTGATCGTCAGGTAGGATGGGAACTTAGTAAAATATGGAATAACCATCCAAGAAGCAAAAATATTCATGATAAGCCAGCCTTTCTAGGACTTGGTCGATAAAGGGAAGAGGATATTGATCTTTCTTTGTTGCTTGATTTAGCTTTCAATAATTGATGCACATTCTCCACCCAGTCACAGTCTGGATGGCCACTTCATCTCCTTTATCACCCTTCACCACTATCATTCCCCCTTTCTTTGGTACAACATGAATTGGGCTCACCCAATTTTTGTCACTGATCGGGTAGATAATACCTGCATCTCTTAGCTTGATGATTTCCTTCTTTACAACTTCTTTTAACATTTGATTCAGCTTCCTCTAGGGTTGAACCAGAGGTTTTGCTGATTCTTCTAGATTTATGTGGTGCATACATAGAGCAGGATTAAGCCCCTTGATATCATCCACTTAATAGCCTATAGCTTGCCTATGGAGCCTTAAGTCCTTAAGAAGTCTTTCCATTTGCTCTTCGGTCAGACTGGCATTGACTATGACAGGATTCCTCTCTTTAGGATCAAGAGACTCGTATTTCAGACCTTCCAGTAATTGTTTAAGTTCAGGTTTGGGTTTTAGTACTTTTTCTTCTTCCCTTGTCAGTTCTAGAGAAGCATACTTGATAGTCTCGACAACTTCCTTTTTGTCGCTCAATTCCCCTGCGTCTCAATTTAGGTATTCGAGGATCTCAGCAACCTCGAGGTTATCGATTTATGAATCTTCTTTTCTGAACGCCCTCATAAGAGGGTCTACTACTATTGTGTCTTCTTCTACTTCTTCGCAATATTGGTTGTAGATATCCACGAAGTAAGCAGATTCGAGCAGGGATGGTCCTTTCATAGCATCTTTCACATTGAAATCTATGTGATAATTTCCAACCCTTAGAGTTATGATGCCTTCAGTGACATCAATCAGTGCCCTCTTGGTTTCCAAGAAAGGACGTTTGAAGATAATAGGGCATTTAGGGTCTTCAATAGTGTCAATGATACTAGTATCACACGAGATGAAGAATTTCCCCATGCGAATCAGAACATCTTCGACTACTCCCACTGGCCTCTTGAAGGTGTAGTCTGCCAACTTGATTCTCATGTTAGTTCTGACGATCTCAGTCAGTCCTAATCGTTGTGTGAGGCTTAAAGGAATTAGACTAATGCTAGCCCCCAAGTCGGAGAGACCTTTCCTTTCAATGTTATCCCCTACGGAAAAAGTTATAGTAAAGTCTTCAGGGTCCTTTTTCTTGGTAGGTAGCTCTACTTTTATGAAGGTTGTTGATATGCTGGCTAGGTGTACAGTTTCGATCCTTCCCCCTCATCTTTTCTTTATGACAAGATCCTTGAATAATTTGGCATAGGTCGGCATTTCTTCCAAGGAATCAAGAAACGGTACCTCTAGGTGGAGTTTTTTTTCACTAATTCCATTAACTTCTCATACCTCTTCTTGAGGTGAGCCTTTACAAGCTTGTATGGAAAAGGTAATCTTGGCGAGTATTGACCCATCTTGGTGAACAATTCTTTTTTAGGTTCTGGTTCCCTAACCGGTGGGTGTTGATTCTCTCCCTTGGCTGGGTTCTCTATAACATTCTCTAGCTCTGGTTCTTCAGGTCTTATCGCCTCAGGGCGCTCTATTGTTCTTCCCGATCTAAGGATCGCCATCTTGGCAGATTCTGTGTTCGAAGGAATCTTCCCCAAGGGGATCTTTACGAGCTTGACTAACTGAGCGAGCTAGTGGTCTATCTGGCATTGATGTGCTTGCATGTCCGCCATTTTTACCTGCATAGTGTTCAGAACGCCAGAGTTGGATAGTGCACTTCATGCAAGTTGATTGTTTATCATGTCCCGTCTCTTGACAAAATCGAATAGTTGGCCTACGTAGTCAGGCTGACTAGTACTTCTTGTTTGACTCTGTCCTTGAGCTTGTCCTTATCCTTGACTTACATTAGCAGCTTGGCGGTTTTGATACTTACCTTGACTTGATAATTGGTTTTGTTTGTCTGGAAAGTGCTTGTCTTGGTGTAGTGTCGTTGTCCACTCTTCTTCTCAAAACCTGGTGGTTTCTTGGGTGGATTATTCAATTGATGTGAATTCTCTGCAGCATCCTTGTTTCCATAGTTGAATCCTAGGTGCTCTGGTCTCTTAAAGTTATCATAAGAGATATTTCCAGCTTCCTCCTCCTCAGACTCTCTTTCACTAGATTTTTCGGGTCAGGTATATAAGCAATTGTCTATCCCATGACCTCCATCACCACAGGTGACACATTTCATCACCTTCTCAATTTGCTTCTTTCATTTACCTCTAGATTCCTACAGCTGTTTGACATCCGTGGCTATCTTTTGTATTTGATATGTGATTTCTTTGAGGGATTTTGATTCAATCGACGGTCCTGCATTGGTGGCTTTCTTAGCATATGCTCTTTCGGTCCGGTCATAATCAGTCCCATCTTGTAACTCAGCCATGTTTTCTATGATCTTTTTAGATCTACTAGGATTTTTACCGAGAAAGTCACTTCCAGCTGCTGCATTCATCGAGACTCTCTCTTCAGGGGTTAGACCATTGTAGAAAGTTGTTATTAAGAATCCCTTCTTGCAATTGTGGTGAGGGCAGTCTCTCTGGTACTCCTGATACCTTTTCCAGGCTTCATGCAGATTCTCACTTGGCTTCTGCATGAAAGACGTGATCTTCTGCCTGTTACAAAAAGTCTTCTAGGTGGGGTAGAATTGTTCACAAAAGTGTCTGCCAATGTGTTCCATCCATTCAAAGCTTGATGTAGTAGCCCAAGGTACCAATATTGTGCCTTGTCCTCTAAAGAGAAGATGAAATCCTTGCAGTAAATGACTTCTTGTGGAACTTCCCGCATCTTGATGGTGTCATAGATATTCTTAAAAGCATCGATGTGATGATAAGGGTTCTGTATCATAGATATTACAGCTGGCTTCAGTTTGAAGTTTGATGCGTTGAACCTTGGGATGAGCACATGACATCTTGAGTTGTTATCTTTTGTAGCTGCTAACTCCCGAAGAGTCTTTTCTTACTCTTCGTCATCTTCACTGGCGCTGTCCCTGCAATTTTGCTCTTGGTGGTTTCTTATGTGCCTGCGGAGATGACGACGCTCCTCATGGAGATGATCGTCTTCAGGTTGTTCTTGTTCTTCATAGAGATGATTGTCATTATAACAGTCGTCTTCATCAGTTTCTAGCGGGTGTGGGTGTTGTCCGATCCTCGCGTTCCGCTCATCCCCGGAAAGGGGTGGTTCCACGCGGGGCGACATGGTGAGCGGAGTTAGTTGGGCCAAGTTCTTCTCTTGGGGTACCTGAATAGAACGTATGATCAATTTAGAAACTTGAGCTTGATGAAAACAAACTATTCTACATAGGTTTAGGTTAGAAGACTTAGAGTGGTTGTTCTTTCGAGCTTATTTCTAAGCTTGAGGCACGAGAGTATAGTGGGTGGACTCAGGTCCCTTAACAGTACCGTTTTGTCTTGTCCCCGACAACGATGCCAAAAAGTTGACCGGCCTAAATTGCACGTCCAAAAGGAGCGGATTAAAGTAGTCATACTTTTTAAAGAGATAACCTGACACTTAGGCCCCCGCAACGATAACGAGGTCCGATGTAGCAATTGGGGTTGAACACAGGGACAAGGTTGGTTGTGCTAAGAATGTGGAATCAACACTCTATACTCTAGCATAAAAGAGGATTAATATGTGTTCTCGAGGGAATGGTAGTTCGAGAACAAGAACAATAAGACAAAATAAGTAAAAGAAACAAATTGTAACAAGTATATGGGAAAACTCGGGTTGGGGCTCACCAACCAAAGCGTCTCTCCAACAAGTATACTATCTCTCTCCTGCATACTCATATCAAGATTACAAGAAACCATAAAATGTCTATTCCACTCTCTCTTGAGATGAGGATAGATATAGGCCTAAAAGAAGCCTCTCTCTCGAGAGGACAACACAAAAATCTCGCAACAAAACATATGGTTTGAAGCATTTAGCATTTCAAAACTCTCGTGCATTCATACTACTCCATGACACAGGATAAAAGTGATATTGCTCTTTCGAGATATTAACAATCAAACATCACAAGATGGGAGCTAAGCATACAGGTAAAGCATTAAAATAGGTGTAAGGAGGTAATCTTGATAAGAATATGTATATTAAAAAGAAAGAAACAATATACATATTGGGAGAGCCTTAGTGGCTACTCCCAACCCAAGTTATGGAGTTTAGCCACTCATGCTTGTGGGCAGCATGGTGCGCTATAGAAAGATAGATCCATTAGATACCACGAATAAAGGAGGTGAGTACAACATGAGGAAAGGATAGATCTAGGGGATAAGAAATGTGATACTACACACTACTTCATCAGATCTGAATCTACCACCTGGATGTCTCCTCTCAAAGAAGTGGCGGGCGTGGGCGGTCGCCTTCTCTCTCCTCGGCTTTCGCTCCGGAGGTCCAAGACTGATGGATGGTCAGCAACAGGTCTGGGATGCGGCAACACTTTGTGGTATCAGGATCAGATCTCTCTGATCTGATGCCTTGACAAGACAGGTGGGGGCGCTATTTATAGGCGCCTTCCACTGACTTAAAACCACAATCACGGTTTTTCCTTTATTCCTCCTTAGTCATGATCTTTCTTGACCGCGATCCTCCCTAGGGCCTCGATCACGATCTTTGAAGGAGTCGCGGTCGCGATCTTTGGAGAAGCCGCGGTAGCGATCTTCTGAGAAGTCACGGTCACGGTCTTTGGAGAAGTCGCAGTCGAGATCTTTGGAGAAGTCGCGGTCTTTGGAGAAGTCGCAGTCGTGATCTTTGGAGAAGTCGCGGTCGCAATCTATGGTGAATAACCGCGGTCACGGTTGGTTGACTCCTGAGATCACCAAAACAAGGCTTTAGTTAAGAACATAGATACAATGTCTTCAAAGTTGACTAAAGTTATTCTAAAAGTGGTGTAAAATATATACAAAAAAATGTGAAGTGAGGTGTTATCATCTCCCCCAAACTTAGAATCAAGCCTGTTCTCAGGCTAAATGCATGTTCAAGTGCCCAGAGAGAGAGAGGATGAACAAGTATAACATAATAACATGACTAAAATATCTCATTCTTGCATCAAGACTATTGTCGCATGTATTCAATCTCTTAGGTCTCAGTCTCTCCCTTTAGACTAAGGGTTGCATAACCTCATATTATTTGTCATAACCTTCTATTGTAAAAGGGTTCTCCTTCTCAACTCATGACCCTCCCATGGCTAGCATCCATACTAATGCCACGTCTTTTTGAAAGGTAGCCCTCGCACCTATTCTTTATTTTCAGAGAGCCCTATGCTAATGTATATAGGTAGGCTAGAGGATTTAAGGTGTTTCCTCTTCCTCCCAAACTCCTAACGCACAACTGTTGTAAGAACAGTGTTGCCCTTTTTGGGATTCTGACTTTAAGTCAGGTGGTATGTGAAGTACCATTCAGAATCAGAGGTGTGTATGCTTGGCTTCCAGTTTCCGCTTATGGGCACGACATATCCGCATTCATGAGTGCAGCAATATACCGGCCGGGCAGGAACTTTTGGCATCTTTTGGGGCACATCTCTCATATTCCTTTCTTTATTTTATATGATTTTTGGCTTTTTATCTCTCCTTTCAGGCTTGGGATTTAGGATTTTGTTGGTCTTCTTGGGCGGCCAAGCCTCTTTTTGGCAGTTTTCTTTGAATAGGGAAGCTTTTTCCTATCTATAGAGATTAGGATTTTCTAGATGTGAGCATCAGGTGGGGATGGTTATTTAGGAGTATGACTAAGGTTCTCTTAGTTTGTAGGGTTTCATGAGTTAAGGTTGTTACATTTACAACATTTTATTGCAAGAATGAGATATAGCAGTGTTGCTATGACTTGTAGTTTTACTCGTGATTTGCTCATATCCTTTTCTTTCAAGGGCTGGAGCATTACTTTTTGAAAATTTTAGCGAGAGGGAATGATCTTCTAAGAGGTCAGCTGTGATGAAAATTTTTCAAGATTTCAAAAATTTTTGCGTAAGAAACGTAAGAAAAAGTAAAGTGAAATTTAAAGGAGAGTAAAAGGAAAGATTTAGTACCTCTGCGGCCCATTTATGACTCCTCCCCCACACTTATTCTGCACCCCGAATCGGGGTGTCAAAATTTGAGTAAGAAGTATAAACGAGCCTTCTTTATTTATTTAGAGGGGAAGGCCCACTTGGACTCTAGGAGCATGCTGGCGTAGATACCCCTAAGAATGTGATACTGCTTGTACTGCATGTTCTCCACCTTGAGGCCGGTAGTTGTGATAGCTACCATCCACGATAGGCATAAGAACCCACAATCATTTGATATGGGTATCTGCTGAGGGCTTATGTGGCAATATTGGGTCTTCTTGAAGTCATTGCCATGTATCATTGTGAACCCTCTGTAATGTTGCTGTATCATTTTGACAATGGCTTCAGCGCAGGTGTTTGCCTTTTCTTCAGTAGGAGACTTTTCTATCGTCATGTTAGTTGTTTTCTTTAGTGAGAAGGCTGCATTGGAGCTATTATATAGAATTGCAGACTTCTTCGGCAGGTTGACGTGCAGCAAAGTCCAATGGTTGTCATGAAGAATAGGCAAGAAGATGTGTTTAGGCATTCCTACTTGAAGCCGTCGTTGCAGCTGCTCTATTTCTCCCGTTTTTTTGTCCTTGAGGATGTCGTCTACCAGTAAGAAATATGCCATGCGTGAGTTTGGCATTGAATCTCCTAATAGCGCCTGGTAGGCTAACATCGTGCTCACTGAGAGGTACCCTCCTGTTCTCAATGTTTCTCGGAGGTCATCTTTGAGCATGTAGATGCCATTCGAAGATGACATCTCTCGGAAAATTGTCTTCCTTCAAAGAACTCATGATTATTGTGAGTTCTTCCATCGACAGAATGAAGTAGCTCCATCTATCGAAGTTCTTGAAGGAAGGTACTATATCTCCTTCCAGGCCTTCTAGTCCTTCGTTCCCCAGGTCTTCTTCGGCTTCTGCTTCTGCGGGCTGTCCTTCTGTAGGAGGAGGTTCAGGAGTGTCAAATACTGAAGGCTAATGTTCATCTTCTGCTTGCTTCACAACCTCTTCAGTCTCTACAGCCCAACATGCTTTCCAAGTTGTAGCCCTAGCTGGTTATGTCAGGTCGACCCATATGCTTTTGAGTTTCTCCCTCCAAGGTGTCTTCTCAGGAAGAGGGATGTCCGCATGGAGCCTGCGGGGTACGACATATGCAGCCATCACTAGATCCTTGAAGAATCGGCGATCATAGATGATCTCCATTGCGTACATGCCCCACAATCCATGTAGGTCTTCCTCTTATAGGTCTTCCAAGGGAATGCCCTTATTGATGGCTTCCATCATACATAGGACGATGAAGGTGCAATCCCCTGAACCAGCTCCTTCTTGGGGAACGTTCTTGTTTATGGAGAAGAGTTTCCAGGACCCTTGGAACCTTGGACTCGCCTCTTTAATATCCCGTTGTAGGCGTATAGAAATTTTCAAGGCGTCCCTAGCATCCTTCCTCTTGTAGACAAGTGAAATGTTGTCCATCTCTATTGCGCAGTAGTTGAGCACCGTTGTCTTCTGCTCTGTAAGGTCGATGAAGATTAGGCCCCAGTGCTTTGCGTTATGGATGGGTAGCACCACTGTCCTGGTCTCCCTCCTCTCTACCGCCGCATGTAGTCCCAACACTTCTGCCGCCCTATATTTTTCTTTGTACAACAGGATGGCTAGACATGTGGTGCTGTTAAAGATTGGTTGCGACTTATCTTGATGGAGAAATTCTTCCAGAAGGGTGGTGCAAAGTACCTTGAACATTCTTTTGTGTACTTGTGCTGTTTTCAGAAAGACCATCTGGAAGTCCTCCCTGGTCAGACGTCTACCCTTGTTGATATACAATATGTCTGACCTGGGTAGATTGTCATCGAGGACATCTGCTAGGACATGGACATCTCTGCACGAGATACGCGACACGGTCTTCATGTCCATGTCCTTCATTTTGCACAGTAGAGGGGGAGTTGCTGCTGGTAGTAGCGTTCTTTCTTCAACTTGCCTCTCCCTGGCGGGATCTCCCGTGAAGAAGGTTGCCAGCCCGCCCTCCTCGTCTTCCAACGTCGCCTCTTTTACAATCAGTAGTGAGGCTTCCCGAATGGTGGGCATAGCCTCAACTGCTTTTTTAGCACCCTTGATCGGAGGTTTTGTTGTGGCCCTTGGTCTGGCTTCCTTTGAGGAAGCTTCTGTAGTGACGTCTTTTACAAGGCTTTCTTCCGACGTCTGCCCTAGCCTGGCCTCGACCATCATCTTTAGCATGGCCTCCGTCTTCCCATCATAGATGTAGTCATTGTGCTCCTCATGAGATGGGAAGAGGAGGAAGTCATTTGATTCTTCCATCCCAGCTCCTAGATCGGCTATCAACCTATCAATCTCTATTGTGCCGACTGAGCTAAGCATTGTGACTCTCCTCCTAATGAGCCTTTGCTTCCAGCTCTGCTTTTGTCGGAGTGAGTGCGGGAGGGGTGAGGCAACGTCCCGCCTGCTGCTCATCCTCATTGGCGGTTTCTTCCATCGCCTCCTTCGGGTCACAGTTGAGGTCAAACCCCCTTGATTGTGCTGTATGTATTTCGTACTAGGGCTTGATCTTCCTGCTGGTAGGTTGTCTTGTTGTTTAGTGATGGGAGATTGCCTTCGGCTTGTACTCCCGTTCTTTGCTGTGCCGGCTCCTGCCCCCGGCCCCCCATGTTGTCATTGCGGTTGGAGGGGTTGGCTAGGGAGCATTCTGGGGTAGCAGGGCGCTTCAGTTTTTTCATCGCCCACCGGGCTTTGAGCTCTACATGCTCCTACTTGAGCTTCTGGCAGTCTTCTTGCACTCCCTATCATTCTTCTTCTAGGAAAACCATTGATTCTTCATATTCTTTGCACATCTGCTCGTTGTTTGCGCGTATGGCTAGCCCTTCTTTACGCAGGATCGTCATTTACTCCTACATTTTTGTCAGCATCCCCAAAATCCTCCATTGATTGCTGAAAACTACTTGCATGAACTCTGGAAGTGCTGACGTCCTCTCCTCTATCTCCTTTACCTGCATTGTTAGTGAAGATAAAGAAGTATAAATTTTCTCATTTATTAAATTTGGTTTGATGCATGTGTTCCCACATTGCATCAAACCTATTACCTATGGCACCCCTGAAAGAGGGTGCATGTGGTTGTTGTTGGTGCAGCTGTAGTCCCGTGTGTTTCATTGACGCACTCGGCACCGTCGGCTGCTTAGGTGGTGGCAGTGGGGGGATCTCCCTAGGTTGACTCTTCTTTGGCTCCACCTCTAGTACGTCTTGACATGCTTGTCTTTCTGCCTCTATCTCCAACACGTTGGCGTCAAGAGGGGTTTCTTCTTCGGCTTGGCCCCTCTCTGGCTCTGGCTCTGGTGTGGTTTGGGAGCCTTGTCCTTCTGGCTCTTCCTCCGACTGGATGGTGGGTTGCGAGACTTCGTCAGTGTTTGTAGTCTTTTTTCGCTTCTTCCTCCATGATAGTAGTTTCCTCCTGCGGTCTCGGGGAAGTGGGGTCTACAACTTGATGTTCCATCGGTTGTTCTGTGACCCTCTCTTTTTCAGTTGGCTTAATGGTGGCTTCTGCTTTCTTTTTCTCCACCGCTAGTTTCTTCCTTAGCTCTAGGGGTTTCTTCACTATTAGTGTCGGGACACTACTTTCTTCTACTGCACGTGTCGGTTCTACCGATGTGCTGGCATGCTGTTACAACCCATATCAGGGTTAGTCAATAAATACCTCGATTAGCATGAAACACCTTGATTAGTGTTGAGTATATTATTAAACAACATGGTTAATCGAGATAAGCTACATCATGAATTAATAGTTGATATTGAATCATCTGAGGTAACTAATGACAATTTCAGTATTAATTGTTGAGTTAAGTTATATGCCAGATGCAATTGGTACTTTGACCAGTTGTGACAAGATACTAATTGTGCTTCGAGGTTGTAGAGAACTTTGTGCTTGATAGTTTGCAAAAAAGAATCACTCTAATCAGACATTTGAGGTAAAAGATATGACACTTTCAAGATTTTTGGACTTATCTGCAATTTTTCCAATATATCTTTATTACCCTTTTTCCTTTATCTTTTCCCCTGGATCGGTGCTTATAACCGACTGATGAGCGGCGCACTATAGCCGCGATTGATCGCCTAGCAGAAGAAGAAAAGGGTAGGCGATTTGGAATCTGCTGAGTTCGATTTCTGCAGGGTGACGCTTCTTCGTTCTTCCCCTTCCTCTCCCTCTACCTTCCTCCCTCTCATCCTCACCCTAGCGGCCCCCACCTGTAGTTCGATCTGCTGTATGGCGTCGGCCAAGCAACTGTAGCGGCGCGATTAGCTTGGGAGAGGGGCAGCCGATTTGGCGTCCTAGGCCCCGATTCAGCAGCGTCGCCCTCTTCTTCTCCTTCCTTTCTCCTTCCCTCACCCTTCCTCTTCCTCCTTTACTTGCCTAGCAGCTCAGCCACCTACAGCCTTGACTTGCGGCCGACCTGCTGTAGGTGCGGCGCCCAGCAATATTGCTCGACCAAGCAGCAACGCCGACGGCCGACTAGGGCCTTGGGAGGGTCGTTTCGGTGGCGCCCGACTGCATGCCTCCTGTCCCTACCTTCCAGCAACAAGGAATGAAGAACTCCAGGAAAGTACTGCACTGCAGTTTGATGATGGTGGATATCTCATGGCTGTAGGGAGCGATACTGGAAAGGGATGCTTTTTACCACCATTCTCGACCAGTATGCCAGCAGCAGCAGTAGCTGCGTGAAGCTGGACCAGGGTCGTTTGGGCATGGCCAGCACCAGGAAATGGTGCCGTGGAACTCAAACTTGAAGTCTCAGTGGGATTCACAGCTAGTTCAGCCATGAATTAGGTCCTTTCCGTCAATCTGACCTTAGCCGTAAGTTGCTGTTACAGCTAGATCCTGAACAGGGAAAATCAAAGGAAGAAGACAATAGAAATATGCCCGAAAACAGGCCCTGGGCACATCTCCGGACGAATCCGGACTGTCCAAATCAAAGTGAGTAGGATTTAATTTATTTATCATTAATAAACTCAGGCGTCTGAATATTTTCTGTTTTGTGCGTGAATTACGCTGATAACAGGCGTTATCAGGCGTTGGGCAGCGTTTGGCGTCGCCCGACTTTTTATTTCATAAATTGCTTCTAGACGCTGTTATATGATTAAATTTAACATTTGATCAGTGTGGATTGAATCGGTTGATTTATATGGTTCATTGGAACCTAAATTGCTTATTTGAATGTTGAAATTAGAAATTCATATCTGAAAATGGTATGGTTTGGGTATGAACCCAGACAATAGGGATTTCTGATAAATTATCAGATGTACGATTTCAAAGTTGATATGAATAAATAAAAATATGCAATAAAACCCTAATTGCATATATCTTTTGACGTTAATATGTGTAAATTTATATTTACATGAAATGGCACATTTCTCTGAATTATTACCAGAAATTCTCAAGTATTGTTATTAAATTGTGTTGTGATAGGTAATTAACTTTTAATTGAGTTAAGTGATGCACAAACCAAGATTAGGGTTAATGTGCACGTTTTTTGAGAATTTTAGAGAATTGACAAATGTTGAGTATGATTCTCGTATGTGAAGTAAATTTATTTAATTTGTGCAATAAGATGTTCAATTGCTTAAATTCGCTATGTATGTTCCAGATTGAAATAAGTTGGGTTATTTATGCATTTCTAATTTGTCTGAATGCATGGTATGAGAATTTCTCAGAAATTACAATGATTTAAAATATATTTCTCTGTCAGTTTAGAATGACAGTGTATTGTGATCTGATATGAAATCAGTAAATGTGATTTTCCTATTTAAATGGTTATATGTTAATCAGTTAATAGACTTAGGTGCCCCAACACCGTAGAACCCCATTGCGCGGTCTGTACCTTTGGGGTGAAACGATCGATCTAGCCTTGTGCCTAGATGGTCGGGCTCGTGTTCAACAATAATCTGTGCGTGTGTCACGGTGGCACGAGGGCAGACAGACAGTGTCCAACAACAACACGTGCTTGTGTCACGGTGGCACTGGAGAAAAATGGGGGTTATTCAACATTAATCCGTGCTTGTGTCACGGTGGTAACCCAGACCCTCCGACTGTGCACTACAGGGTGGGAGGAGTCCAGAGCACTCAGAGTTAGTGCAGACAGGCCCTTGTGCGCCTGGGGCCCTTGTGCGCCCGAGAGTCCTGTGCAGACCAGGACGGACAGTCAGACTTAGCATTTCCCGGGTGTGTCGCTAAGTCTTGTACGGTGGGATCGTAGTTCGCTACAGATATTCATATGTAGAGTGCGCTGCATATGTTTGGGGCATAATAAAATAATTATGTAATCATATAGGATCACAGTAAATTAATATATCCGAACTTTTGTGCCAATTCATTATATCTGTTTATTGGTTTAAATTACCTGTTGTTGCATAGAAATGCGACTATATTCTGTAATCTGCTATGTCATTAGAACTGCCCTGTTTGTACTGTATTCATGTTATTTAAATTTTATAAATCTGATGAGTTGTTTAGTGATAGCTAAATGAAAGGCTATTCACTGAGCGAGTAGGCTCATACCTCTACTCAAAACATTTTCAGGTTATCGCCAACAGCAGGAATCAGAAGGATCGTTTCATCCTAACGCCTAGTTATTAAAAAAGTTTGTAGTTAGTCTAGTTAGAGGTCTCTTAGTCCTTTCCCCTCGATCCTTGGGACATGGCGTGGGTGAGAGAGAGTGTGTATGTGGAATGTGTATAAAGATGTAAATTAACTGATATGCTTTATTTTATGTCGGACAATGTAATATGCGGTAGACTCTGTTTATATTGCTAGTCAGTTAATAAAGATGCTTCCGCAGTTTGTTTAGTTTCATTTTACAGCATAAATCAGATTTTCCTATTAATATCTTTAAAATGTTATAAAAAGAAAAGAGTGATTGGCTTATGTGTAAATCCCATCCTGTTGCGTCCTAATCTTGTGGTTTGTGGTTAATGTGAGATTGGGGTGTGACATCTTTTGGTATTAGAGCATAGGTTGAGTACATGGTTGCTCTAAGTCAAGGTCAGGGGACGACAAGAGACCAATAGGATTAGGACTTAGGTGTCTTCCTTCTAACTGCAATTTTATAACAGGAAATGTTCTGTTATAGTATTGCAGATGGCAGGAAGATGATGTGGTCATGAGGATCAAGTTGAGAACTTAAGTTGAGTCATCTGGGATCATTAGAATCAAAAGATAGAATCATAAGTGAGATAAAAAGGAAATGATGAGTTTTAGCTCTGGAAGGTCTGAGTGTTTAGATACCCTGGCCAGGTGTCTGAATACTTAGATTGACCAGTATCAAGCTACTCTGTCTGTTCTTCTCTGGATGCCCTGGCCAGGTATGCAGAGGAAGGATAGGCTAGAGAAAAACCCTAGAAATCTTAGGGTTAAGAAATCGGAAATTGATATAAGAATAAGAGATTAAAAATAGGATGCGATACAACTCTTGTTTTATATTGCTCATTTGATTAGAGATCGCTAGAAATGCTTTTATATGCATGAAATTAGATTTTCAGTTTGTAAAGTAAAAATGATACTTTTATGTTGTTGTGTGTCATGAAATGATTTATTTATTGTTTAAACTCTTTGTATTAAGTAGACTAGAAGTTATGTTTAAATGAGTTTGCCCTAAGTGGATATTCTTTTCGCATGTTTGAGATTAATAGGAGTTGGTTAATCCTAAGTAGCTCTTGGCTTCAGGACTACAGGTTTGGCCTGGTCCGGCTGGCAGGATGCGATACTGGGATTTAATTACTCCTATTAACAATATTATAAAAGTAGACTTTGAATAATGTAGTTTCATATCATAGTGAGAATGTACATATGTTAAGATGTTGAGATATAAGGGAAAGATTAGAACAGCTAAGAAGTAGCTGGAAATGATATCTGAGGCCCAATGTTGGAGTCTCATATGAGCAATCCTTAATAGGAAATAAAGGAACATGATACAAGGTTTAGATTCAATTTAATGATTTGTATTATACGAACTCTAAATATAAGAGTATGGAAAGGATATGAGAAAAGTATGTAAGGGCTAGGATGTAAGAACCAAATTTGGGTTGGATCATGGAATGGAGTAAGATACTTTTATGTACTTCAAGGCAAAGGGAAAATAGAAGAAAATAGTTGAGCATACAATAAGTACATAGAAATAGAGAGTCTTATGAAAATCATAAGACCAAGACAAGAAACTTAGTTGGATTAAAGGAAATATTAGAAATGATGACTTTGATTACGGAACGAGAATTACAAGACATAATTGAGAGTATGGAATGCATATCTTTATCATAAGGTTAAATACATTCATACATACTACCTTTGGATTCTAAGTCTCTATAGACTAACAAAATAGTTTTTAAAATAAAGAACAAACACATAACTTAGAAAATGAATGCATGATATAAGAATTTCTCAGTATTTACAATTATTTTAAGTACACTGTTCTGACAGTTCTAGACTGATATCATATCGTGATTTGAACTGCAATCAAATGAATGAGGTAATTGAAACCCTAAGGATAGGGTGTTCAATGAATCAAGTATTTTGATATCAAAATTCTCAGTATAAGATGTGTGATGCTTAACAGTTCAATTGCACGATTTTAGTGTATAAAGTGCCAAATTGACATGCATTCTGTTTATTTGAGAATTCCAGTCTGCCTGCATGCATATTGATATTGATTTCTCAGTAAATTACAAGTGGACATGTAATTAGATTATTTAAGAATTTGAAATCTGCATGCATGCTTATTATGTTGAATCTCTTGATATTTGCAATACCTGAATATATGGCTTGTCCAGTTTAAAATGATACTCATGTTACGTTATAAGCTTCCATTAAATTGAAGAGATATCATGGAAATACCAAAGTCCAGAACAAATAAGAGAAAGGAAATTCCAGTGATAAGATAAGGAAGAATTTAGTAAAACTTATGAGATCTAAAGTTTGAATTTCAAACTAAGGGAACATAGTCACATCACATTAACGCTATGTTATTGATAAAGAAGAAACCCTAGAATGTTTAGAGTTGTAGTAGTTCAAGGGATATCAATAGTGATTTGACCATGAATACTAGCATCTCTATAAAACCAGATCATGAGATTTGCTTTTTGAAAGGTAAGCTGGAATTATTAAAATCTAGGGTTTAAAGGTAGATAAACAATATGAAAATGACTTGGAGAAAAGAGTAAGATATAAATTTGAAATGTAATAAGTGTGTGTTGAATAAAAGAGAAATATAATATAAGTGAAGTGCGTTATGAAATAAATTCTTATAGTAATAACAAGAAGTAAGTAGCATAGAATGAGGAGTAATACCTGATACGTGATCTGAAGTTAGCTGTTGTAGTTCATGCTCTTAAGTAGATGCCCTCAGTGAGAAGTCAAGTTCAACAGTTGATGCATTCTCTATTGCATGTTTCGAGAGAGACAGGCTAGTAGAAATGTGAAAGTTAAACTTAGACTTAGAGGTGACAAAGTAGAGTGGTTTGATTGCATAGATGCAAGTCAAGCCTACTTTTTATGATAAGATCAAGGAACTACAGTAGGGTGATAGTGAGTTGCAGCAGATCATGCATGACATGACATGGGGTAAAGACTAGAGTTTAGGTTTCAGATGATGTTGTGTTGTATTAGCATGACATGTTGTGTGTACCTCGAGACAGTGATTTGAAAGAATAGATTCTTGAGGAAGCGCATGCATCGATGTATGCTATGTATGCTATGTATCTAGGTAACACTAAGATGTACATGAATCTCAAGAAGTTGTACTAGTGACCTGATATGACAAGGGATGTAGCTGAGTATGTGACTAGGTGCAGTGTGTGTCAGCAGGTTAAGGCTGAGCACCAGAAACCTACATGTACATTACAATCTCTTCCTATGCCTGAGTGGAAATGGGAACATATTACAATGGATGTTGTGGTAGGGTTACCCAAGACACCTAGAGGTTATGACTTGATATGAATGATTGTGGATAGACTAATTTAGTCTGCTCACTATCTTCAGATTAAGTCAACCTTTGATGTCTCGAAGTTGGCTAAGATAGTCATGGATGAGATACTCAGGTTGCATGGTATCCCAATTTTAAATATATCAGATAGAGATCCTAGGTTCACATCCAAGTTTTGGAATTAGTTGCATCGTGCTTTGTGCACAAAGTTGAGATTCAGTACACCTTTTCACCCACAGACGAATGGTCAGTCAGAAAGGACCATCCAGACTCTTGAGGACATGCTGAGCGCATATGTTTTGCATTTCAGTGGAAGTTGGGAAGAACACTTAAGCCTTATAGAGTTTGCATACCACAATAGTCACCATTCCAGTCTTGGTATGACCCCGTATGAAGCTCTGTATGGTAGAAAGTGTAGATCACCCATATGTTGGTATGAGGTTGGTGATGAAGTATACTTGAAAGTTTCACCATGGAAAGGAGTGTTGAGGTTTGGTAAGAGAGGCAAACTGACTCCTAGGTTCATGAGCCCATATCCTATCATTGAGAGGATTGGACCTGTAGCCTATAAGTTGGATTTGCCATCTGAGTTAGCTAATCTTCATGATGTGTTTCATGTGTCTATGCTTAAGAAATGTTACCCTGGTACAGAGAAGATAGTAGACCCAGAACCGGCACAGCTCAGAACAGACGTGTCCTATGTTGAAGGACCGGTTCAGATAGTTGATCAGAGGATCAAGAAACTCAAGAATCGCGAGATACCGTTAGTGAAAGTTCTCTGGAGGAATCATAACCTAGAGGAAGCTACGTGAGAGCTTGAATCTGAGATGCGTAACAAGTTTCCTTTGCTCTTATAGGAATTTCGGGACGAAATTCTTATAAGGGAGGGAGATTGTTACAACCCATATCAGGGTTAGTCAATAAATACCTCGATTAGCATGAAACACCTTGATTAGTGTTGAGTATATTATTAAACAACATGGTTAATCGAGATAAGCTACATCGTGAATTAATAGTTGAGATTGAATCATCTGAGGTAACTAATGACAATTTCAGTATTAATTGTTGAGTTAAGTTATATGCCAAGATGCAATTGGTACTTTGACCAGTTGTGACAAGATATTAATTGTGCTTCGAGGTTGTAGAGAACTTCGTGCTTGATAGTTTGCAAAAAAGAATCACTCTAATCAGACATTTGAGGTAAAAGATATGACACTTTCAAGATTTTTGGACTTATCTGCAATTTTTCCAATATATCTTTATTACCCTTTTTCCTTTATCTTTTCCCCTGGATCGGTGCTTATAACCGACTGATGAGCGGCGCACTATAGCCGCGATTGATCGCCTAGCAGAAGAAGAAAAGGGTAGGCGATTTGGAATCTGCTGAGTTCGATTTCTGCAGGGTGACGCTTCTTCGTTCTTCCCCTTCCTCTCCCTATACCTTCCTCCCTCTCATCCTCACCCTAGCGGCCCCCACCTGTAGTTCGATCTGCTGTATGGCGTCGGCCAAGAAACTGTAGCGGCGCGATTAGCTTGGGAGAGGGGCAGCCGATTTGGCGTCCTAGGCCCCGATTCAGCAGCGTCAGCCTCTTCTTCTCCTTCCTTTCTCCTTCCCTCACCCTTCCTCTTCCTCCTTTACTTGCCTAGCAGCTCAGCCACCTACAGCCTTGACTTGCGGCCGACCTGCTGCAGGTGCGGCGCCCAGCAATATTGCTCGACCAAGCAGCAACGCCGACGGCCGACTAGGGCCTTGGGAGGGTCGTTTCGGTGGCGCCCGACTGCATGCCTCCTGTCCCTACCTTCCAGCAGCAAGGAATGAAGAACTCCAGGAAAGTACTGCACTGCAGTTTGATGATGGTGGATATCTCATGGCTGTAGGGAGCGATACTGGAAAGGGATGCTTTTTACCACCATTCTCGACCAGTATGCCAGCAGCAGCAGTAGCTGCGTGAAGCTGGACCAGGGTCGTTTGGGCATGGCCAACACCAGGAAATGGTGCCGTGGAACTCAAACTTGAAGTCTCAGTGGGATTCACAGCTAGTTCAGCCATGAATTAGGTCCTTTCCGTCAATCTGACCTTAGCCGTAAGTTGCTGTTACAGCTAGATCGTGAACAGGGAAAATCAAAGGAAGAAGACAATAGAAATATGCCCAAAAACAGGCCCTGGGCACATCTCCGGATGAATCCGGACAGTCCAAATCAAAGTGAGTAGGATTTCATTTATTTATCATTAATAAACTCAGGCGTCTGAATATTTTCTGTTTTGTGCGCGAATTACGCTGATAACAGGCGTTATCAGGCGTTGGGCAGTGTTTGGCGTCGCCCGACTTTTTATTTCATAAATTGCTTCTAGACGCTGTTATATGATTAAATTTAACATTTGATCAGTGTGGATTGAATCGGTTGATTTATATGGTTCATTGGAACCTAAACTGCTTATTTGAATGTTGAAATTAGAAATTCATATCTGAAAATGGTATGGTTTGGGTATGAACCCAGACAATAGGGATTTCTGATAAATTATCAGATGTACAATTTCAAAGTTGATATGAATAAATAAAAATATGCAATAAAACCCTAATTGCATATATCTTTTGACGTTAATATGTGTAAATTTATATTTACATGAAATGGCACATTTCTCTGAATTATTACCAGAAATTCTCAAGTATTGTTATTAAATTGTGTTGTGATAGGTAATTAACTTTTAATTGAGTTAAGTGATGCACAAACCAAGATTAGGGTTAATGTGCACGTTTTCGAGAATTTTAGAGAATTGACAAATGTTGAGTATGACTCTCGTATGTGAAGTAAATTTATTTAATTTGTGCAATAAGATGTTCAATTGCTTAAATTCACTATGTATGTGCCAGATTGAAATAAGTTGGGTTATTTATGCATTTCTAATTTGTCTGAATGCATGGTATGAGAATTTCTCAGAAATTACAATGATTTAAAATATATTGCTCTGTCAGTTTAGAATGACAGTGTATTGTGATCTGATATGAAATCAGTAAATGTGATTTTCCTGTTTAAATGGTTATATGTTAATCAGTTAATAGACTTAGGTGCCCCAACACTGTAGAACCCCATTGCGCGGTCTGTACCTTTGGGGTGAAACAATCGATCTAGCCTTGTGCCTAGATGGTCGGGCTCGTGTTCAACAATAATCCGTGCGTGTGTCACGGTGGCACGAGGGCAGACAGACAATGTCCAACAACAACACGTGCTTGTGTCACGGTGGCACTGGAGAAAAATGGGGGTTATTCAACATTAATCCGTGCTTGTGTCACGGTGGTAACCCAGACCCTCCGACTGTGCACTACAGGGTGGGAGGAGTCCAGAGCACTCGGAGTTAGTGCAGACAGGCCCTTGTGCGCCTGGGGCCCTTGTGCGCCCGAGAGTCCTGTGCAGACCAGGACGGACAGTCAGACTTAGCATTTCCCGGGTGTGTCGCTAAGTCTTGTACGGTGGGATCGTAGTTCGCTACAGATATTCATATGTAGAGTGCGCTGCATATGTTTGGGGCATAATAAAATAATTATGTAATCATATAGGATCACAGTAAATTAATATATCCGAACTTTTGTGCCAATTCATTATATCTGTTTATTGGTTTAAATTACCTGTTGTTGCATAGAAATGCGACTATATTCTGTAATCTTCTATGTCATTAGAACTGCCCTGTTTGTACTGCATTCATGTTATTTAAATTTTATAAATCTGATGAGTTTTTTAGTGATAGCTAAATGAAAGGCTATTCACTGAGCGAGTAGGCTCATACCTCTACTCAAAAACATTTTCAGGTTATCGCCAACAGCAGGAATCAGAAGGATCGTTTCATCCTAACGCCTAGTTATTAAAAAAGTTTGTAGTTAGTCTAGTTAGAGGTCTCTTAGTCCTTTCCCCTCGATCCTTGGGACATGGCGTGGGTGAGAGAGAGTGTGTATGTGGAATGTGTATAAAGATGTAAATTAACTGATATGCTTTATTTTATGTTGGAAAATGTAATATGCGGTAGACTCTGTTTATATTGCTAGTCAGTTAATAAAGATGCTTCCGCAGTTTGTTTAGTTTCATTTTACAACATAAATCAGATTTTTCTATTAATATCTTTAAAATGTTTTAAAAAGAAAAGAGTGATTGGCTTATGTGTAAATCCCATCCTGTTGCGTCCTAATCTTGTGGTTTGTGGTTAATGTGAGATTGGGGTGTGACACATGCAGTGTCCCGGAGCTCATCTTCTCGACGTCATAAAGAGTCAGCCGCAGCTTGTGGGCATCATAGAATGCTATTTCAGGGATGGGAAGTGGCTTCTTCAGTCCTTGGTGTTTGAAATATTCTTTCTCCCCCTTTACTTCTAGAATTCCCATGCTGGTAAGGGACTTTATATCGATACTTTGTTGTCCCTCCGTTTCTTCATATTTTTGCAATTCACCTTCTTCCAGTAGTTAGTCGAAGATCCTTGCTATTTGACCACCGATACAGAAGGCATACTTCCTCTTTGCCTCACCACCTATAGTCGATGACAACCTTCTAATAAGGATCGTTCATATATTCACTGGTCGCCTATTGATCATAGACCATATAAGGAAGAGATCCCCATTGCTGACTGTCCCGATCTCTGACCTGGCATCTATAGAGAAGGCGATGATCTTCTGTATGATCTTGATGAAGCAGGAGGTGATTCTGGAGGCCTTGGAGTTCTTCAGGTTGTGCTTTTCCTCTCCAGTCAGCTCCTCCCACATCTTCTTGCTATCATACATAGTAATCTCTTTCTCACAGGGCACCTGAACAGGCATTAGCCTCTTCTTTGGATACGGTGAAGATCCTGTTCAGGTCTATCTCTATTATCTGGTGGGTTTCGCCCCCCAGTCGTACCTTGACCTGGTAGTCCCCTCCTCTTACTGCTCGCATCCCGTCGCCGGTGGTGAGATTTATCAGAGAAGACATAAATTCTAGGGTCAACCTCCGATATGACCTTACTTCGGGCGTGCACATAGTTTGTAAGTTTGCGCCCTCTAGGAATTTCACCATCCTATCATACAACCCCAGCCTTTTAAAGTCCTCCATGTCAAAGTAATGTGTCGGAACACATTCCTTGTTAGCATACATATAGTCGTAGGCGAAATGGTGCATGATGTCTCGGGGTATGAGCTGGGGCTCCCCTTGAGGTGCGGAAACTCCTTCTATCACATTTTCAGTTTTCTCCTTATTACTGGGCATGTGTTCCTTGAATGCAGGCTTCTTCTTCTTCCCATGCACTGGGCTTCCTGACTCTTTAGGTCAGTACTCAGAGGTCTCCATTTCCCCCGTCTACTCGGTTTCTTCCGTGGACTACTCTTGTGGCACCCCCACCAATATCCTCTGATATTGTTCCAGTCTTAGTTGTATCTCCAAGCATTTGGGGACTGGTAGGGTGATGCTCTTCTTCAGTTTCTCGGTTAAATCTTTGACTATCATCTCTACCTCCTTAAGGGAGGTATCCCTCTGGTACAGGGGATCGCTTGAACCTGGAGAAGACATTTTGCAGAATAAAGTCCATTAGTCCTCAGTAAGGTATACCCAAAGATCACTTTTATTTTCCTAGGCATAATTATCATCAAGTTAAAGGTAATCATCATGTTATAGGTTATCATTCTTAACTTTTTGGTTGCAAACTTATTAAATGGACAACAAGAATTGCGATCACAGTTTTTATTGTTTCGGAGGAAATCGCGTTCTTGAAGAGAGCACGGTCGCGGTTTTTAATCGCGACCGCGGTTATTTCTTGAAAATATCGCGGTCACGATTCTTTTCCGAGGAGGAAATCATGGTCACGATTTTAATCGTGGTCGCAGTCCTGTCTGTAGCAAATTAGTGCTTTTTAGGGTTTTACGACTTTCGGTTCTTAGGGTTTTACACCTCGCGGCAGTTGCGATGACTAAGATCTTGATCCACACCGTCCATTCAGTTCTTCAGACTATTGTTCTTTGTCCAGTTATTTCATTTTTCTCATTTTTAGGGTTTTAAGAACTTTCTTTTTAGGGTCGAGGAGGAGGACGTGGCTAAGCGCCCGGAAACAAGGCGTTGGCAAGGCAAAAATCAGCTGAACGGGGAAAGCGGCTCGCTATAGCGGTGAAGGAAGAGCTCAAGATCAAAATAAAACTCGTCGGTGTGAAGAAAGATGAACGAGCAGGTTACCTGATCGATGGGAGAGGATGTAACAATGGCAAATATCACGAACGGCAAGGTGAACGATCCCGGCGAACACGCAGCGGCGACTAGCTCAGGCGTCAGACGGTGGAATCGCGACTGCAGCTGTAGTTCTCAAACGAACAGACTAGGAAAATCTAAGGGGTTGCACGAAAGCGAAAGGAGTGTAAAGAGTCTATCGTTTGGTGACTTAAAAGTATTTATAGGCATTCGGATCGCTCTGACTTAACCGAGTAAAACACCGTGGTCGCAATTTTTATCGCGGTCACAATGTTCAAGAAAGGATCCACGGTCGCGATATTTGCCGCGGTCGTGATTCTTTTAAGAAAACCACGATCGCGGTCTTTTGGCTAAGAGAAAAGATCGCGGGCTTGATAATCCGATAAGCACAAGCAAAGCTGTGGTCGTGATTTTTATTCGCAGTCACAACTATTATTCGCGGTCGTGATTAAGCAAGACCACCATTCTTTACATCCAAAAAGAAAACAAAAACACTCAAAAAATGAAGAAAAAATTAAACTAAAAGAAGGAAGGATAAAGCAAAGATAAAGCAAAGAGAGATCGAAAACTTGGGTTGCCTCCCAAGAAGCACTTGCTTTAAAGTCTCTTAGGTAGACTGCATAAATTTGTCACTCCTTTGGTCCTTCAGTCGGATGAGGCAACTCTCGATCCTTCTCTTTGTTAAGTAGGGTTGGTTCATCTAGGTTGATCTCTGATCATCTTACAAAGGCTTCATCCTTGTAGAATCTTTTCAACCTGTGGCCATTGACCTTGAAGGTCCCAGTCTTTTCTCCTTGAATCTCCATCATTCGTTATGAATAAATCTTTTCCATAGAAAAAGGGCATGACCATCTTGGTCTGAGCTTCCTAGGGAAAAGCCTAATGCTAGAATTGAAGAGAAGGACTTTGTCTCCTTCACGAATGTCCTTGTTCCTTAGGTGGGCATCATGCCACACCTTCTTCCTTTGCTCGTAAATCTTTGCATTTTCATAAGCATGTAATCTGAGCTCCTTGAGCTCGTGTAGCTACAGATATCTCTTTTTCCCTACCTTTACCAAGTCCATATTTAGAATTTTAATCGCCCAAAGGGCCTTGTGTTCTAGCTCTAAGGGTAAATGACAAGACTTTCCATAGATTAGCCTGTAAGGCGTGGTGCCTATGGGTGCCTTGTAAGCAGTTCTATAGGCCCAGAGAGCATCAACAAGCTTCATGGACTAGTCTTTCTGAGTACGGTTGACAATCTTTTCCAAGATTTGCTTAATCTTCCTATTAGATATCTCCACCCGTCCAGAGGTTTGAGGGTGATAGGGTGTTGCAACCTTGTGCTTGACCCCGTACTTCTTCAGCAGTGCCTCAAATTGCTTCTCCCCAAAATGTGATCCACCATCGCTTATCACGGTGCGGGGTACTCTAAAGCATGGAAAGATGGTTTTCTCAAAAAGCTTAATCACAAACTTATAGTCGCAAGTTTGGGTAGCAACAACCTCTACCCATTTCGACACGTAGTCCACAACCACTAATATGTATTGATAAACTTTTGATGAGGGGAAGGGACCCATGTAGTCTATTCCCCAGACGTCAAAGATCTCAACTTCTACCCAGTCTGTCATAGTCATTTCGTTCCTTTTTATAATATTTCCGGTTGATTGGCACTCCTTGCAAACTTTCACATAAGCAACAACATCTTTGAATAGAGAAGGCCAGTAAAATCCTGATTGAAGCACTTTTGCGGCTGTTCTGTCCCCACTATGATGCCCTCCATAGGGTGAAGAGTGGCATTCCTTCAATATTAGTGGGACCTCTTCTTCCGGTATACATCTTCTGTACAAACTATTCAAACATTTCTTGAATAGTAATGGGTCGTCCCAATAGTAGTTCCTCAAATCAGACAAGAGCTTCTTTTTCTGGTTGTATGTGATGTCTGGAGGTAACTCCCTGCAAGAAAAGTAGTTGCAAATGTCCGCGAACCATGGCAAGTTTTATTCTTTGGCTTCTATCATGAGCAAAGCCTAATCTGCGTAGTTATCATTCACAGGTGGCTCATTTTTGTCTTTGACGATAATCCTCGACAAATGGTCGGTCACTACATTTTCCTCCCCTTTCTTGTCAATGATCTCATGATCAATTCTTTGAGTAATAGGACCCACCTTAGTAACCTAGGCTTAGTGTCCTTCTTCTGAATTAGGGATCTGATAGCTTTGTGGTCAGTATAAAGCTTTACTTTTGCTCCAATCAGATAAGACCTGAATTTGTCAAAAGCAAAAACAATAGCTAGCAATTCTTTCTCTGTGGTAGTGTAATTTACTTGTGCCTCATCCAGGGTGTGGCTGGCGTAGCAGATAGCATGATTTCTCTTATCCTTCTTCTTCCCTAGGACTTCCCCCACAAAATAGTCACTAGCATCACACATTAGCTCGAAGGGTAACTCTCAATCCAGGGCTTGAAGAATAGGTGGGGTTACTAGGGTTTCCTTTAGGGTCTAAAAAGCTTTCAGACAATCATCCATAAAATCAAATTCTACGTCTTTAATCAGCAGATTTGAAAGGGGTTTTGATATCCTTGAAAAATCCTTGATGAATCTTCTATAATAACCGGTGTGACCAAGAAAGCTTCACACCCCTATCACAGACTTAGGTGGAGGCAGTTTAGAGATGGCTTCGAACTTGCTTACATCTACTTCAATACCTCACTTGTGCCCCAGGACTATGCCTTCTTGCACCATAAAATGGAATTTCTCCCAGTTTAGGACTAAGTTCTTCTCTTCACAGCATTCCAGGACTAACGATAGGTTTCTCAAACCACCATCAAAATCTTTTCCATAAATATAAAAATCAACTATAAAGACTTCCACAATGTCTTCCAGAAAGTCTGAGAACATCGAGATAATGCAACATTGAAATGTTGCAGGAGCATTTCATAGTCTGAACGACATTCGTCGGAAGGCATAGGTACCATATAGACATGTGAAGGTAGTTTTCTCCTAATTGTCATGTAGGATGGGAACTTGGTAAAATCGGAAATAACCTTCCAAGAAGCATAAATATTTGTGACGTTCCAGTCTTTCTAGCACTTGGTCGATAAAGGGAAGAGGATAGTGATCTTTCTTTGTTGCTTGATTCAACTTTCGATAATCGATGCACATTCTCCACCCAGTTATAGTCCAGATGGCTATTTCATCTCCTTTATCACCCTTCACCACTGTCATTCCCCCTTTCTTTGATATAACATGAATTGGGCTCACCCAATTGCTCTTACTGATCGGGTAGATAATACTCACATCTCTTAGCTTGATGACTTCCTTCTTTACAACTTCTTTTAACATTTGATTCAACTTCCTCTGGGGTTGAACCAGAGGTTTTGCTGATTCTTTTGGATTTATGTGGTGCATACATAGAGCAGGATTAAGCCCCTTGATATCATCCACTAAATAGCCTATAGCTTCCACATGGAGCCTTAGCTCCTTTAGAAGTCTTTCCATTTGCTCTTCGGTCAGACTAGCATTGACTATGATAGGATTCCTCTCTTTAGGATCACGAAACTTGTATTTCAGACCTTCCAGTGATTTTTTAAGTTCAAGTTTGGGTTTTGGTACTTTTTCTTCTTCCCTTGTCAGTTCTAGATAAGCATACTTGGCAGCATCGACAACTTCCTCTTCGTCGCTCAAATCCCTTGTGTCTCGATTCAGGTATTTGAGGATCTCAGCAACCTCGGGGTCGTTGATTTGCAAATCTTCTTTTCTTAATGCCCTCATAAGAGGGTCTACTACTATTGTGTCTTCTTCTACTTCTTCACAAAATTGGTTGTAGTTGTCCACAAAGTAAGCAGATTTGAGCAGGGATGGTCCTTTTATAGAACATTTCACGTTGAAATCTATTTGATCATTTCTGACCCTCAGAGTTATGATGCCTTCAGCGACATCAATCATTGCCCTCCCAATCGCCAGGAAAGGACGTCCAAAGATAATAGGGCATTTAGGGTCTTCAATAGTGCCAATGATAACAATATCACATGGGATGAAGAATTTCCCCACGCGAATCGAAACATCTTCGACTACTCCCACTGGCCTCTTGAAGGTGTGGTCTGCCAACTCGATTCTCATGTTAGTCCTGACCATCTCAGTCAGTCCTAATCATTGCGTGAGGCTTAACGACATTAGACTGATGCTAGCCCCCAAGTCAGCAAGACCTTTCCTTTCAATGTTATCCCCTACGACAAAAGGTATAGTAAAGGCTCCAGGGTCCTTCTTCTTGGTAGGTAGCTCTGCTTTTACGAATGTTGTTGACATGCTGGCTTGGTGTACAGTTTTGATCCTTCCCACTCGTCTTTTCTTTGTGACAAGATCCTTGAAGAACTTGGCATAGGTTGGCATTTCTTCCAAGGCATCAAGAAACAGTACCTCCAGGTGGAGTTTTTTCACTGATTCCATGAACTTCTCATACCTCTTCTTGAGGTGAGTCTTTACAAGCTTGTATGGAAAAGGTAATCTTGGCGAGTATTGACTCCTCTTGGCGAACAATTTCTTTTTCAGGTTATGGTTCCCTAACCAGTTGGTGTTGATTCTCTCCCTTGGCTGGGTTCTCTGTAACATTCTCTGGCTTTGGTTCTTTAGGTCTTATCGCCTCAGGGCGCTCTATTGTTCTTCCCGATCTAAGGATCGCCATCTTGGCAGATTCTGTGTTAGAAGGAATCTTCTCTAAGGGGTTCTTTACGAGCTCAGCCAACTGAGTGAGTTGCTGTTCTATCTGGCATTGATGTGTTTGCATATCCGCCATTTGTACCTACATAGTGTTCAGAATGCCAGAATTGAACAATGCACTTTGTGCAAGTTGATTGTTTATCATGTCTTGTCTCTGGATGAAATGAAATAGTTGGCCTACTAAGTCAGGCTGACTAGTAATTCTTGTTTGACTCTATCCTTGAGCTTGTCCTTGTCCTTGACTTGCGTTAGCAGCTTTGTGATTTTGATACTTACCTTGACTTTGATAAATGGTTTTGTTTGTCTAGAAATTGCTTATCTTGGTGTACTGTCCTTGTACACTCTTCTTCTCGAAACTTGGTGGTTGCTTGGGTGGATTATTCAATTGATGTGAATTCTCTGCAACATCCTTGTTGCCATAACTGAATCCTGGGTGCTCTGGTCTCTTAGAGTTAGCATGAGAGACATTTTTAGCTTCCTCCTCCTCAGACTCTCTTTCACTAGATTCTTCGGGTCAGTTATATACGTAGTTGTCTATCCCATGCCCTCCTTCACCATAGGTGACACATTTCATCACCTTCTCAATTTTCTTCTTTCCTTTCCCTCCAGATTCCTTCAGCTGTTTGACATCCGTGGCTATCTTTTGTATTTGAGACGTGATTGCTTCGAGGGATTTTGATTCAATCGACGGTCCTTCATTGGTGGCTTTTTTAGCATATCCTCTGTCGGTCCAGTCATAATCAGTCCCAACTTGTAACTCAGCCATGTTTTCTATGATCTTTTTAGATCTACCAGACATTTTATTGAGAAAGTTGCTTCCAGCTGCTGCATTCAGTAAGACTCTCTCTTCAGAGGTTAGACCATTGTAGAAAGTTGTTATTAAGAACCCCTTCTTGTAATTGTGGTGAGGGCAGTCTCTCTGGTACTCCTGATACCTTTACCAGGGTTCATGCAGATTCTCACTTGGCTTCTTCATGAAAGACATGATCTTCTGCCTGTTACGAACAGTCTTCTCGATGGGGTAGAACTTGTTCACGAAAGTGTCTGCCAATGTGTTTCATCCATTCAAAGCTTGATGCGGTAGCCCAAGGTACCGGGATAGTACCTTGTCCTCTAAACAGAAGATGAAACCCTTGCAGTAAATGACTTCTTGTAGAACTCCCCACATCTTTATGGTGTCATAGATATTCTTAAAAGCGTCGAGGTGATGATAAGGGTTATCGTTCTTTGAATTCCCTTGAAAGCTTTTATTCTGGATCATAGATATTATAGCTGGCTTTAGTTCAAAGTTTGATGTGTTGAACCTTGGGATGACCACATGACATTGTGAGTTGTTAGCTTTTGTAGATGCTAACTCCCGAAGAGTCTTTTTGTGGGCTCCGATCTCCAAAACACGAAGTAAACTCAGCGGAAGCATTCAATTAGCAGCGGGATACGAAAAATCACTAAAAATTAAAACTTTTTGAGAAAAGATCTTGAAATCATAAAAATTCTTTTATAAGAAACAAGGTAAACAGTTTACATCTCTGTTAAATCACTTCTTGAGTGATTATATACAACCAGATACAAAATCTCAAGACTAAAAACCAAAATATCAGATCTACTAACTCCAAGGACCTGAGAGTACAAAGACGACATAAGACTAACTAACTATAAGACTGGACAGTCAGTATCTCCACCTGAGATTCACTACTGCCCCTGGTGTTGCTGCTGCTGGTACTTCTCACCCACAGACTGGTTCCTTCGTCCTCGGCAACCACCTAAAAAGTTGAAATCTATGGGGTGAGACAATTTTAAATAATTGTCCCAGCGAGAGTTATAACTCCCCGCCAGAAACTTTATTATAGCAAAGAAAGATTAATATAAGCAAAGTAACTTTAAACATCCAACAACAGATTTAATGTTAAGTAAAGCATCTCTTACTTAAGCATTTACTTCAAAAAGGAATATGAAGAACATGTATTCAAATTACTTGACTAGAGCATTATTATAATCAATGTAGCATCAATCAATACTTCTCGTAGTTCAACCTAAGAAGATATACTACACGGTTGATTATGTTTTACAAACATTATTATGCCATGCGAAGATGAGGTATACCGCTCATACTCCACCCGATCACTAGTAAGTCACATCAGTATCATACCTAGGTCATCAAAAGAGTCGGATTCTTATGACCTCATCTTCCTCAGTCAGTGTGAGGATCAACATGCAGGGCATCTACATTTCTGTACTATAGCTCAGTATCATACCTAGTGTCTCTGCTACTATAGCTCACCAGGGTATTCTGGCACTTCGCTATTAGAGTCACAGTGGTATTCTGTACTCTCTTCGCCATCGAAAGATCTCTTGTTTATCTCTCATTGACGCGGCATAAAAGATTTCCTCGGGAGAATAGTGTTACATCACCCCGTCATAAACATATAGTGAATGATTGATAGATTAAGATACATCTACATCAACTCCTACACTAGGACGTAAGGATATTCACGTCCATATTCCCCCACATACTCAAAAGTATGTGATCCAGGAGTTCCCTTAGGAAAACCTGTTTCACCATCATTTAACTACTGACAACGATGGATCTATGATCAGGGCTCTACATGGTATGGTTATACTTGATTATTTATGTACATTTCAGTATTCTTTTAACATCAAGCATGTTTCCAAGCATTTAAGTATCAACCATTACTATAACAGAAGAATACTAAATGTATCAAGTTTAACTCACATAAGTAATCAAATGGATATCAATTCATCATAAGTCATCTAATTAGCATGTCCTTGATGTTACTCATGGCTCTTACAGCCCATTAACTTCATATCTTGTCACTTAAACATAGACAACATAATATACATCACTATTCATAAAGTCTACAACATGCTTTCAATGAAGACACTATCATAACCCTTACCTGGTTATGATCATTCTCTTATAAGAACCTGCATAGTCATTTCAACTGACAATAATAACTTTTCATTTCTAGACCAACAGTTTATAAGGCAGAAATAACATCCCAGTTCAAGGATTGTACATTTATGCTTTTACTAAGGCTAGATTCCCTCATTAGTATTAATTAGGGTTATTCAATCCCTTTTATTATGATTAGGAACATTAATTCCTCACTTCATACTTTAATTATAAATATTTATGCTTAAAAGCATAACCTGGAATTATGGTTTATTGTACATTTCATCACATCATCCTCAATTAGGGTTTACTATTCATTTAACATGTCATTATCCTAGAATTAGGGTTTACTATTCACTTCATAGTGAATTGAGCTCATAGCATCACCATGTATGAAATTATTATCCTTGATGCCTTCAGATTAGGATAAGATTTATCAATTATCATAATTAGGGTTTTCATGATCTCACATAGATGGATCATACCCTAATCATGCACATTCACATACATTGAAGGTACTTTACTTGAGTTTCAACCATAAATGGAACCTTCTCTCTCCTCTTAATAGATGGTGATTAAATCAATCTAGATTAGGTTAGGTCAAGTCAACTTTGATTAACATAAGCTAAGTCATCACTATCATGTCATTAGGGTTTTGATTAAACAAGGGTGTCATCTACTTGAACCCTTGAAGGGCACATTGGTAATGTTCACCATTGATCATAGCATGGGTCAATCTATTAATCACTTAACCCCTTAATGTCTCTAGGTATCATTAGGGTTTAGATTAGACAACCATTGCACCAATTAAGCCTTCAAGTTACTAAGCAATCATAGCCCTAAAAGTCCCCAAACGGTTTCACACCTTAACCTCCAAATGGTTTTGAAACCGTTTGGAAGCGTTGACCGTTTAGTCACTTTGACCTCCAAGACCACATGACACTCAAGACAGTTTTCCCTTAAACGGTCTTGAGACCTTTTGATTGCGTTGACCGTTTGATCAGAGTTGACTTTGAAACCGTTTGAACAAAATCACCTTGAAACCGTTTGAATCTAAATGAACTAGAAACCGTTTGGTTCCAAACGGTCTTGAGACCGTTTGGTCCAAAAGGCTCAAAACCGCATGGACCTCAAAGGTGCATCAAAGCTTGTAATCGATTAGGGTTTTCAATGTTGAACCCCTTAATTGGCCACATCCTTATTAACCACTTATCAATTGAGCTAATTAGGGTTATCCTTAACCAATTGGACACTCAATTGACCCTCAATTGATAGCCAATTAGGATAGAAAACGATTCAATTAGGATTTGTAGTCATTCAACCATCAACAATCATCAATGTGAGTTTAATTAAAGTTGAACCCATCAATTGACACTCAATTGGGCCCCAACTTGGCCCAAACGGTCTTGAGATCATTTGGACACCCTCCAAATGGTCTTGAGACCTTTGTCCCAAAGTTTCATCAAAATATAAGTCAATTTGATAAGGGTTGAACCCTAATTAGGTTTAAAATCAGCACTTTTGATTAATTCAACAACCTATTGTGATTGGAACCTCAATTGATCAAACTACCTAAACCCTAGACCTCCAAATGGTCTTGGGTGATCACCAATCGGTCTTGAGACTGTTTGAGTGAACCCCAAACAGTTTTGAAACCGTTTGGACCACTCAACCCAAAGTTCAACAAGATTGGTCCTTAAATTCAGCAATTTGAACCCGATTAGGGTTTAGAGGATTGAAGTGCCTTCAACTCGTGATTGGCTTGCAATTAGATTATGATTCTTTGTAGATGATTAATTCAATATGTGTTCAGAAGACCTCTAAACGGCCTTCACTTGGTCAAACTTTCCAAACGGTCTTGAGACCGTTTGATTCTAAACGGTCTTGCAAACCGCATGAAATCAAACGGTCTTGAAACTGTTTGATTTCAAATGGTCTTGCAAACCGTTTAGATCAAAGGTCCAAGGTCATTTGGTAAAGTTACATAGGAAATCACGCCCATCATCTTCAACCTCAGATCAGGTTGGTTTCTTCGTGGTTTTTCTTGCAAGAAAGCAAGGAAGAGTGGGGAAAAGAAGAACAAGCTAGTATATGCAAGAAAGAAGGTATGCTTAACGAAGAAAAAGGTTTAGAGTTATAAAACCCACCTCAAAGGTCGTCCCTAGAGCTCCAAGCTTCCAAGCTTTCAATCCTTTAATGGCTTCTTGAGCTCCACAGGTCGGCCAAAGGTGTTTCTCCAAGAAAAGGTTGGGGAAAGTCGGCTAGAAAGAGAAAGCTAAGTGAGATAACCATAACACCAACCTTATAACTCAACTTCCTCCATGAATCCGAGTTAGGTGATGGTCTCTTCTTACCTTAGAATAGGTTGGTCTTCTCCTTCAGCTCCAGAGCTCTGCCTTAGTTGGTTTAGCAAGGGGGATAAGTGAAGGAGAAGGGAAACGTTGCCTTTGGTTGCAAAGGAAAGGAGTATAAGTACTTTGGGGTTATTTCCATTACAAGGACAACTAGTTTTCTTGATTCACATCTAGGTCCTTCCTTCCTTCTAAGGCACGTTCACTCTATCATAACTAAGCAAAGCCCATCATAAACTCAAGATCTAAGGGTAAAGAAAGCCAACATGAAAACTAAGGTGCACATATATAAGGGTCTTCTTACTTATAACTTGGTGATTCTACTACAAAGGTTATTCTTCTTATCTGATTATTTAATTGAAGTAACCCCCTTCATCATTCTTCCTCTAAATGATGTCAAGAGTCATAAAAGATACTCTAGAAGGTGTGATTTACAAGTTGCACCCCACATTTTGGGTAAATTGCACTTTATACCAAAATTTGGGTTTTAAGCACAAAGATTACTCCACAAGCTGCATCTTGATGCCCAAGCTTGGAGAATCCATCATACTTCATCATATTCACTCATATGATGTCTCATTATCAAAGGAACATCTTAACATGTGCAATTTGCAAGTTAACCCTTCTAATTGGGTAATTTACACATAGGTCCCTACATTACAAAACAATATTACAACATTGTTTAAAAAGGACAAAATTGAAAATGTATGTTCCTTAGGAACTTAATTACAGACCAGGAGATAATCACAAGCGTTTAATTACATAATTTAAGAAAAACACCTAGGGTTAACTTATAACCTAGGTCAGGGATGTTACAAATTATCCACCCCTTATAAGGATTTCGTCCCCGAAATCAATAAAACATATTAAGAGAAAAGAGCAGGGTATTGCCTTCTCATCTCTTCCTCTAGTTAACAAGTGGCTTATTCGACACCACGATGATTCCGGAGGACTTTCACAAGACTTATATCTTTCTTCTTTAGCTTTTTAATTCTGTTATCAAGGATTGACACTGGTCCTTCCTCATAAATTATGTCATCATTCAATTCTACCTCCATAGGTTGTAGATCTGACTCGGTATCAGGGTGACATTTCCTCAGCATAGAAATGTGAAACACAAGGTGTAACTTCTGTAACTCTGGTGGCAACTCTAGTCTATAGGCTACCTTTCCCACCCGTTCAACGATTGGATAAGGTCCCATAAATATAGGAGCTAACTTCCCTTTCCTTCCAAAATGAAGAACTCCTTTCCACAACGAGACTTTGAGGTATACTCTGTCTCCAACCTGGAACTCTAAAGGTCTACGATGTCTATCGGCATATGACTTCTACCTATCTTGTGCAGTCTTAATCTGTTGTTGAATTACTTTAATCTTCTCTGTAGTCTGCTGCACAAGATCAAGACCTAACAACTGATATTCACCAGTTTCATACCAACATACGGGTGATCTACAACATCTACCATACAAAGCTTCATAAGGTGCCATGTCAATGCTATGTTGATAGCTATTGTTGTAGGCAAACTCTATCAAGCTTAAGTGTAGATCCCAACTCCCGGTAAACTGGAGAACACATGCTCTCAACAAGTCCTCCAAGGTATGTATAGTCCTTTCTGATTGTCCATCAGTCTGTGGATGAAAGGCTGTACTAAACCTCAACTGGGTGCCTAAAGCTCTGTGCAGTCGTTCCCAAAAATGACTCATAAACTGGGGACCTCTGTCTGATACTATGGTGACTGGAACTCCGTGCAGACGTACTATCTCCTGAACATACAACTGTGCCAACTTCTCAGCAGAATAGGTTGTTTTGACAGGTAAGAAATGCGCTATCTTTGTCAACCTATCAACAATTACCCAGATGGAATCATGTCCTTTGCTTGTCCTGGGTAGGCCAACAACAAAGTCCATGGTCACATGGTCCCACTTCCACTGTGGTATGGGTAAAGGTTGCATTGTTCCTACAGGCTTCTGGTGTTTAGATTTAACTTGCTGACACACATGACACCTTAGAACAAACTCAGCAACATCCTTCTTCATCCTAGGCCACCAATACATATCTTTCAAGTTTCGATACATCTTGGTGCTCCCTGGATGCATGGCATACATTGAAGAATGAGCTTCTTCCAGGACTAACTTCCTCAAGTTATCCACATTGGGCACTATCATTCTCCCATGATAACATGCCACCTGGTCATCTGAGTCATGGAAACCATCTCGCTTCTCATCACCATACTCCGATCTAATATGTTGAACCATAGCATCAACTTGTTGTGCCTCCTTAATCTTCTCTCTTAGGGTAGGTTTAATATGCATCTCAGCCAACAATCTGGCTAACAATGACACCTTCAACTGTACATTATCTTGCCTTAAGGAGATAAGCATATCTCTCCTGGGGCATACTAAAGAGTTTAGTTGTGCCCTATCAGAGGATGGTGTTGCAGATTTCCTACTTAGAGCATCTGTAACTACATTGGCCTTCCCTGGATGGTAATCTATTGTACAGTCATAGTCCTTGATTAACTCCATCCAGTGACGTTGCCTCATGTAAAGTTTGTGCTGAGAAAAGATATACTTAAGGTTCTTGTGATCAGTGAAAATCTGGAATGTCTCTCCGTAGAGATAATGTCTCCAGATCTTCAAGGCATGAACCACAACAGCTAACTCCAGATCGTGTGTCGGATAATTCTCCTCGTGTTTCTTAAGCTGTCAGGAAGCAAAAGAATTCACTTGCTTATCCTGCATCAACACACATCTGAGTCCATTCTTGGAGGCATCACAAAAAACCATGTATCCTTTGCCTTTGTCAGGTAGCACAAGTACAGGTGCACTTGTCAACCTCTCCTTCAACAACTGAAAGTACTGTTGGCACTTATCAGTCCAGACAAACGGAACGCCTTTCCGGGTCAACTTGGTCAAGGGTAGGGCTATAGAACTAAAGTTCTTAGTGAACCTTCGGTAGTAGCCAGTCAACCCTAAGAAGCTACGGATCTCTATCCGTGTATTCAGTTGTTCCCATTGTAGAATGGATTCTACCTTTGTAGGGTCAACACGAATACCCGAGGCAGATATCACGTGTCCAAGAAAAGACACCTCCGGCAACCAAAACTCACATTTGCTGAACTTAGCGTATAGCTTATGTTCTCTTAGTAAGGTTAAAGCTTGGCGAAGATGTTGTTCATGCTGCTGAGCATCTTTACTCTAGATTAGAATGTCATCTATGAAGACAAAAACACACTGATCGAGGAAAGGTCAGAAGATTCTATTCATGAGTTCCATGAATGCAGCTGGCACATTAGTTAGTCCGAACGACATAACTGTGAACTCATAGTGACCATACCTTGTTCTGAAGGTAGACTTGGGTATGTCATAGTCCTTAATACGAAGTTGATGATATCCAGACCTCAAGTCTATCTTGGAGAAGGCAGTTGCACCATGCAACTGGTCAAAGAGATCATCAATCCTCGGCAGAGGGTACTTATTCTTTATTGTTACTTTATTTAGTTGTCTGTAATCAATGCACAACCACATTGATCCGTCTTTCTTTTTAACAAACAGGACCGGAGCACCCAGGGTGAAGTGCTTGGTCGGATGAAATCCTTCTCAAGCAACTCCTGAAGTTGTTTCTTGAGTTCTGCCATCTCAGCAGGCACCATCCTATATGGTGTCTGTGCTATGAGTTGTGTATCAGGGATCAAATTGATTTCAAAATCAATTTCCCGAGGCGGTGGTATACCTGGAAGTTCTTCAGGAAATACATCCTCAAACTCCCTGACTACAGGAACTTCAGCAGGGTTAGGACTCTCCATGTTAGTATCTACTACATGGGCCAGGAATGCATAACATCCTTGCCTCATCAGCTTCTCAGCAACCATAGCTGACACTAGATAGTTGGGTAGAATCTTTCTCTCTCCTTTAAAGATCCATGTGTCACTTTCATCAGCAAACACAGCCTGCTTGGATTCACAATCCAAGACAACCCTATACCTTTCCAAGGTATCCATCCTAAGGATTATATCAAATCCTTGCATCTCAAGTGGTATAAGATCCACTTGAACACGATGATCAGAAAAGAAAAGGATGCAGGGAGAGCATACCTCCTACAACACAGCATACCCTCTCAACAAAGTCTCAAGCAACATGCTATCTGCCCTATGACTGACCGTCATATTGCAGTTACGAATCACTATTCGAGTGATAAAGGAGTGTGTAGCACCCAAGTCAATAAAAACAGATACAACACATGATTTAGACATATCAGAATATAACAACTCCATATGACCTGCCACAACCCAAGGGTTGATCACTGCATCAGGCGGGTTCATGGCATAGAACCTTGCTGTCGCCTGAGGTTGAGTTGGTGCTGACGATCCAGCTTGGGACGCTTGTCGACGTCCTCTAGCTGCTCCTTGAAATTGCCTCCTCTGAGATCCTTTCTGACTCTTTCTCTGTGGCTGTGTCACGCTGGGTGGTCTAGCCCTACTGTCCTTCATCAGGTGCCCCACCTTCTCATAGTTGTAACATCTTCTGTCTTGTTGATGTGGTCTAGGTGGTCCTGTGACTGACATCGATGTTGAACTACGAGTCTGTTGTGGCGGTAGGCTTCGACCTCTACCTCTACTCAGTGTCCACTGTGTCTGAGCACTAGGCCTGGGTGGGGGAGGTGTAGGTGCAGAGAATCTAGGCTTCTTAAAGTCTCTAGATGAAGACCCCTGGAACTGTAGATATCTCTTATGGGTTTGCCTCTTCTCGGCTATGGATCTCTCTATCCTTCGGACTGAATCAACGAAGGTAGCAAACCTCTCCAGGTTCTCTAGGGCAGACACGGGAGTAGTCAACTTGGCGTTCAACCCCTTCTCGAACCTTCTAATCCTCTCTTCTTCTATAGCATCCATGTGCGGACAGAACCACAACAACTCCATGAACTTAGCTTCGTACTCGCTAATATTCATCATGCCTTGCCTTAATCTCTCAAACTGAGAGATCTTCTCATCCAGGAATGTCTTTGGGAAGTATCTATTGACAAATTCCCAACAGAAGTCTTCCCACAAAACCTCCACTCCTGGCCTCTTTTGCTCTTCCATGGTCCACCACTGACCAACACTCCCTTTGAGGAGATAGACGACATGTCTAACCTTCTCAGCTTCTGGAATGTTCAAGATTCTGAAGGCCTTCTCCAACTCAGTCAACCACAGATCGACATCTGTGGGATCAGCTGTTCCAAAGTATTCAGTCGCCCCGACTCTGCGAAGTCGCTCGAACGTCTTACCGATACCTTGTCCTTCAGGCTGGGAAGGTTCCCTAGGTACAGGCATGGGCATTCTATTGGTGATGTGTGTCATGGCAGTCATAAACTGCCCGAACATAGTTTGAAAAGCTGGGTTTGCCATGTCGGCTGGATCAAACTGAGGTGGCTGCACAGGTGGCTCAGGTACATGATGTTCTATCTCTGGGTTTCTTGCACCTTGTCGGGGTGCAGCTACGCTACTCTCGACCACATACTCCTCATGTGGCTCAGAAATCCTTACTTATCTTCTTCTCCTGAGGAGAAGAAGACTCTATTAGATATACTGGAAACACTAAAGATAGACTCGACATCCTAAGTCCTATGTCTCTGTAGACTCAGCGAACCTAGAGCTCTGATACCACCTAATTTTTGGGCTCCAATCTCCAAAACATGAAGTAAACTCAGCGGAAGCATTCGATTAGTAGCGGAATACGAAAAATCACTAAAAATTAAAACTTTTTGAGAAAAGATCTTGAAATCATAAAACTTCTTTTATAAGAAACAAGGTAAACAGTTTACATCTCTGTTAAATCACTTCTTGAGTGATTATATACAACCAGATACAAAATCTCAAGATTAAAAACCAAAATCTCAGATCTACTAACTCCAAGGACCTGAGAGTACAGAGATGACATAAGACTAACTAACTATAAGACTGGACAGTTAATATCTCCACTTGAGATTCACTGCTGCCCCTGGTGTTGCTGCTGTTGGTACTTCTCACCCGTAGACTGGTTCCTTCGTCCTCGGTGACCACCTAAGAAGTTGAAATCTACGGGGTGAGACAATTTTAAATAATTGTCCCAGCGAGAGTTATAACTCTCCGCCAGAAACTTTATTATAGCAAAGAAAGATTAATATAAGCAAAGTAACTTTAAACATCCAACAACAAATTTAATGTTAAGTAAAGCATCTCTTACTTAAGCATTTATTTCAAAAAGGAATATGAAGAACATGTACTAGAGCATTATTATAATCAATGTAGCATCAATCAATACTTCTCGTAGTTCAACCTAAGCAGATATACTACATGGTTGATTATGTTTTACAAACATTATTATGCCCTGCGGAGATGAGGTATACCGCTCATACTCCAACCGATCACTAGTAAGTCGCATCGGTATCATACCTAGGTCATCAAAAGAGCCAGATTCTTATGACCTCATCTTCCTCAGTCAGTGTGAGGATCAACATGCAGGACATCTAGTGTCTCTGCTACTATAGCTCACCAGGGTATTCTGGCACTTCGCTATTAGAGTCACAGTGGTATTTTGTACTCTCTTCTCCATCGAAAGATCTCTTATTTATATCTCATCGATGTGGCATAAAAGATTTCCTCGGGAGAATAGTGTTACATCACCCCAGCATAAACATATAGTGAAGGATTGATAGATTAAGATACATCTACATCAACTCCTACACTAGGACGTAAGGATATTCACATCCATATTCCCCCACATACTCAAAAGTATGTGATCCAGGAGTTCCCTTAGGAAAACCTGTTTCACCATCATTTAACTACTGACAATGATGGATCTATGATCAGGGCTCTACATGGTATGGTTATACTTGATTATTTAGGTACATTTAAGTATTCTTTTAACATCAAGCATGTTTCTAAGCATTTAAGTATCAAACATTACTATAATAGAAGAATACTAAATGTATCAAGTTTAACTCACATCAGTTATCAAATGGATATCAATTCATCATAAGTCATCTAATTAGCATGACCTTGATGTTACTCATGGCTCTTACAACCCATTAACTTCATATGTTGTCACTTAAACATAGACAACATAGTATACATCACTATTCATAAAGTCTACAACATGCTTTCAATGAATACACTATCATAACCCTTACCTGGTTATGATCATTCTCTTATAAGAACCTGCATAGTCATTTCATCTGACAATAATAACTTTTCATTTCTTGTCCAGCAGTTTATAAGGCAGAAATAATATCCCAGTTCAAGGATTGTACCTTTATGCTTTTACTAAGGCTAGGTTCCCTCATTAGTATTAAGTAGGGTTATTCAATCCCTTTCATTATTATTAGGAACATTAATTCCTCACTTCATACTTTAATTATAATGATTTATGCTTAAAAGCATAACCTGGAATTGTGGTTTATTGTACATTTCATCACATCACCCTCATTTAGGGTTTACTATTCATTTAACATGTCATTATCCTAGAATTAGGGTTTACTATTCACTTCATAGTGAATTGAGCTCATAGCATCACCATGTATGAAATTATCATCCTTGATGCCTTCAGATTAGGATAAGATTCATCAATTATCATAATTAGGGTTTTTATGATCTCACATAGATGGATCATACCCTAATCATGCACATTCACATACATTGAAGGTACTTTACTTGACTTTCAACCATAAATGGAAACTTCTCTCTCCTCTTACTTAATAGATGGTGATTACATCACTCTAGATTAGGTTAGGTCAAGTCAACTTTGATTAAAATAAGCTAAGTCATCACTATCATGTCATTAGGGTTTTGATTAAACAAGGGTGTCATCTACTTGAACCCTTGAAGGGCACATTGGTAATGTTCACCATTGATCATAGCATGGGTCAATCTATTAATCACTTAACCCCTTAATGTCTCGAGGTATCATTAGGGTTTGGATTAGACAACCATTGAACCAGTTAAGCCTTCAAGTTACTAAGCAATCATAGCCCTAAAAGTTCCCAAACAGTTTCACACCTTAACCTCCAAATGGTTTTGAAACCGTTTGGAAGCGTTGACCGTTTGGTCACTTTGACCTCCAAGACCGCATGACACTCTAGACCGTTTGCCCTTAGACGGTCTTGAGACCGTTTGATTGCGTTGACCGTTTGATCAGAGTTGACTTTGAAACTGTTTGAACGAAATCACCTTGAAACCATTTGAATATAAATGACCTTGAAACCGTTTGGTTCCAAACAATCTTGAGATCGTTTGGTCCCAAACGGTCTTGAGACCGTTTGGTCCAAAAGGCTCAAAACCGCATGGACCTCAAAGGTGCATGAAAGCTTGTAATCGATTAGGGTTTTCAATGTTGAAACCCTTAATTGGCCACATCCTTATTAACCACTTATCAATTGAGCTAATTAGGGTTATATATAACCAATTGGACACTCAATTGACCCTCAATTGATAGCCAATTAGGATAGAAAACGATTCAATTAGGGTTTGTAGTCATTAAACCATCAACAATCATCAATGTGAGTTTAATTGAAGTTGAACCCATCAATTGACACTCAATTGGGCCCCAACTTGGCCCAAACGGTCTTGAGATCATTTGGACACCCTCCAAATGGTCTTGAGACCTTTGTCCCAAAGTTTCATCAAAATATAAGTCAATTTGATAAGGGTTGAACCCTAATTAGGTTTAAAATCAGCACTTTTGATTAATTCAACAACCTATTGTGATTGGAACCTCAATTGATCAAATTACCTAAACCCTAGACCTCCAAATGGTCTTGGGTGATCACCAATCGGTCTTGAGACTGTTTGAGTGAACCCCAAACAGTTTTGAAACCGTTTGGACCACTCAACCCAAAGTTCAACAAGATTGGTCCTTAAATTCAGCAATTTGAACCCGATTAGGGTTTAGAGGATTGAAGTGCCTTCAACTCGTGATTGGCTTGCAATTAGATTATGATTCTTTGTAGATGATTAATTCAATATGTGTTCAGAAGACCTCTAAACGGCCTTCACTTGGTCAAACTTTCCAAACGGTCTTGAGACCGTTTGATTCTAAACGGTCTTGCAAACCGCATGAAATCAAACGGTCTTGAAACTGTTTGATTTCAAATGGTCTTGCAAACCGTTTAGATCAAAGGTCCAAGGTCATTTGGTAAAGTTACATAGGAAATCACGCCCATCATCTTCAACCTCAGATCAGGTTGGTTTCTTCGTGGTTTTTCTTGCAAGAAAGCAAGGAAGAGTGGGGAAAAGAAGAACAAGCTAGTATATGCAAGAAAGAAGGTATGCTTAACGAAGAAAAAGGTTTAGAGTTATAAAACCCACCTCAAAGGTCGTCCCTAGAGCTCCAAGCTTCCAAGCTTTCAATCCTTTAATGGCTTCTTGAGCTCCACAGGTCGGCCAAAGGTGTTTCTCCAAGAAAAGGTTGGGGAAAGTCGGCTAGAAAGAGAAAGCTAAGTGAGATAACCATAACACCAACCTTATAACTCAACTTCCTCCATGAATCCGAGTTAGGTGATGGTCTCTTCTTACCTTAGAACAGGTTGGTCGTCTCCTTCATCTCCAGAGCTCTGCCTTAGCTGGTTTAGCAAGGGGGATAAGTGAAGGAGAAGGGAAACGTTGCCTTTGGTTGCAAAGGAAAGGAGTATAAGTACTTTGGGGTTATTTCCATTACAAGGACAACTAGTTTTCTTGATTCACATCTAGGTCCTTCCTTCTTTCTAAGGCACGTTTACTCTATCATAACTAAGCAAATCCCATCATAAACTCAAGATGTAAGGGTAAAGAAAGCCAACATGAAAACTAAGGTGCACATATATAAGGGTCTTCTTACTTATAACTTGGTGATTCTACTACAAAGGTTATTCTTCTTATCTGATTATTTAATTGAAGTGCCCCCCTTCATCATTCTTACTCTAAATGATGTCAAGAGTCACAAAAGATACTCTAGAAGGTGTGCTTTACAAGTTGCACCCCACATTTTGGGTAAATTGCACTTTATACCAAAATTAAGGTTTTAAGAACAAAGATTACTCCACAAGCTGCATCTTGATTCCCAAGCTTGGAGAATCCATAATACTTCATCATATTCACTCATACGATGTCTCATTATCAAAGGAACATCTTAACATTTGCAATTTGCAAGTTAACCCTTCTAATTGGGTAATTTGCACATAGGTCCCTGCATTACAAAACAATACTACAACATTGTTTAAAAAGGACAGAATTGAAAATGTATGTTCCTTAGGAACTTAATTACAGACCAGGAGATAATCACAAGTGTTTAATTACATAATTTAAGCAAAACACCTAGGTTTAACTTATAACCCAGGTCAGGGATGTTACACTTTTCTTCCTCTTCGTCATCTTTGCTGGTGTTGTCCCTGTGATTTTGCTCTTGGTGGTTTCTTTTGTGCCTGCGGAGATGACGATGCTCCTCATGGTGATGACCGTCTTCAGGTTGTTCTTGTTATTCATAGAGATGATCGTCATTATAACGACCATCTTCATCGATTTCTGGCAGGGGTGGGTGTTGTATGATCCTCGCGATTTGCTCGTCCACGGAAAGGGGTGGTTCCACGTGGGGCGACATGGTGAGCAGAGTTAGTTGGGCCAAGTGCTTCTCTCGGGGTACCTAAATAGAACGTACGATCAAGTTAGAAACCTGGGCTTGATGAAAACGAACTATTCTACACAGGTTCAGGTTAGAAGACTCTGAGTGGTTGTGCTGTCGAGCTTATTGCTAAGCTTGAGACACAAGAGTATAGTGGGTGGAATCAGGTCCCTTAACAATACCGTTTTGCCTTGTCCATGGCAACGGAGCCAAAAAGTTGACCAGCCTAAATTGCACGTCCAAAAGGAGCAGATTAAAGTAGTCGGACTTTTTAAAGAGATAACCTGACACTCAGGCCCCCACAACGATAACGGGGTCCGATGTAGTAATCAGGGTCGAACACAGGGACAAGGTTGGTCATGCTAAGAATGCAGAATCAACACTCTATACTCCAGCATAAAAGAGTATTAATATGTGTTCCTGAAGGAACCGTAGTTTGAGATCAAGAACAATAAGACAAAATAAGTAAAAGAAACAAATTGTAACAAGTATATGGGAAAACTCGGGTTGGGGCTCACCAACCAAAGCGTCTGTCCAACATGTATACTATCTCTCTCTTGCATACTCATATCAAGATTAAAAGCAACCATAAAACATCTATTCCACTCTCTCTCAAGATGACGATAGATATAGGCCTAAAAGAAGCCTCTCTCTTGAGAGGACAAATCAAAAACCTCACAGCAAAACATATTGTTTGAAGCATTTAGCATTTCAACACTCTCTTGTATTCATACTACTCCCTGACACAGATAAAAGTGATATTACTCTTTCGAGATATCAACAATCAAACATCACAAGATGGTAGCTAAGCATACAAGTGAAGCATTAAAATAGGTGCAAGCAGGTAATCTTGATAAGAATATGTATATTCAAAAGAAAGAGACAATATACATGTTGGGAGAGCCTTAGTGGCTACTCCCAACCCAAGTTATGGATTTTAGCCGCTCATGCTTGTGGGTAGCATGGCGGCACTATAGAAAGATAGATCCATTAGATACCATGAAAAAAGGAGGTGAGTACAGTGTGAGGAAAGGATAGATCTAGAGGAGAAGAAACATTATACTACACACTACTTCTTCAGATCTAAATCTACCACGGGGATGTCTCCTCTCAAAGAAGTGGCGGGTGTGGGTGGTCATCTTCTCTCTCCTTGGATTTCGCTCTAGAGGTCCAAGACTGATGGATGGTTGGCAACGGGTCTGGGATGCATCATCACTTTGTGGTATCAGGATCGGGTCTCTCTGATCTGATGCCTTGACAAGACAGGTGGGGGTGCTATTTATAGGCTCCTTCCACCGACTTAAAGTTGCGGTCACGGTCTTTCCTTTATTCCTACTTGGTCGCGATCTTTCTTGACCGTGATCCTCCCTAGGGCCTCGGTCGCGATCTTTAGAGGATTCACGGTCGGGATCTTTGGAGAAGTCATAGTTGCGATCTTCGTAGAAGTTGTGGTCGTGATCTTTGAAGAAGCCACAGTCACGATCTTCGAAGAAGTCACGGTCACGGTCTTTGAAGAAGTCACAGTCACTGTCTTTGGAGAAGTAGCGGTCGAGATCTTTGGAGAAGTCACAGTCACGATCTAAGGAAAAGTCGCGGTCGCGATCTTTGGTGAATAACCACGGTCGCGATTGGCTGACTCCTGAGATCACCAAAACAAGGCTTTAGTTAAGAAGATAGATAAAATGTCGACAAAGTTGACTAAAGTTATTCTAAAAGTGGTGTAAAATATATACAAAAAAATGTAAAGTGAGGTGTTATCAGTGACACACTGGTCACACAAAAATGATATTACTCAAAACAAAGCACAAAATTATCAACTAACAACCATATTACCACATAACAGGGTAAATTAAATTTGATCGCAACTCATCATGTCTAGTGGAAACATATCACATCTAAGGCCACAACCTTGTGCAACCTGTATCATATATCATGCAAAAGGATATTACATATCACTGTTCAATGCCTAACTTGCCACATGTTACATATTATAATTAGATCACATATACAAGCCATATTTGTACAACTATGTCATACTGCCAAAAACTCGTAATGATGTACAACATCTACAAAACACCCAAAGGACCTGATAGTACATGGACGACACATAGGAATCTACTACAAAACACTAGCAGCATATCCAACCTTCAAACAACTACTGCTCCTCTTGCTGCTCATACTCAATTGCACGATCTCTAGCTCGTCGTTCACGATCACCTAAAAGATGTAGAAACCCACAAGGGGAGACAAGCATCCCCACGAGAGATATAACTCCCAAACAACAACTAGTGTTAGCACAACAAGGATAAACAGAGCAGATAAGACTTATGGATAGATTCAACTTAATGATATGAGTAAAATTGTTAAGGTAGATTAAGTAGTTTAAGCAACTACAAACTAAACAAAAGATCATTTTATACTTTTAGAAGGAAAAGAACATGTATAACTATTATCAACTGAACAATATAAGAAACAAGGCAAGTTTTCATCCAATGTGAATCATATTCAACCACAAGAAAATATGCTACATGACTATATTACATCTTTTATTATGCCCTGAGAACTTGGGGCGTACCACCCAAATCCAACTGACTACTGTGAATTAGAAATTAGAGCCATACAAGATCTATGTAAGATCTAGATTCCATGATCTCACCAAAAAAACCTCGGTTAGTGCGACAAACAATGCAGAGGCACAAAGGTCAACTACAAACAATGACATATAGTCAAGCTGATAACACCTAGCCTGCCTTGCTACATGGCACAGTTATAGAGAATAGGTCATGCATGCCCATTCAAAAAGTGGCAATCCTACAGTTATACTACTACCTTTCACAAGTCACGACTCTGAGGCATGACTGAAATCATCCTCTATAACTATTATGGACACAAGGACATACCTCAAGTTGCATCCTCGCATATTCCACAATATGCACTCTGAGTTTCCCGTAGGGATTGCTCATTTCACCATCCAACAAAAGTATTGGTGTTGAATATGGATCTATAGCAAAGGAAAACTACATGATTAGGGTTTCACTTGATTAGTTATGCCAATTGGGTGAATTAAGGATACATCATAGAAGTGGACATACAAACCCTGATTCATTCTAAAAAATCATAACTGTAAAACAACTTTAGAAGACATAAAACATATAAGGTATAAACTTGTCACACCACCACACGATATCACTGAGATACAAGGCCATCAACATAATCACACCACTAGGAGATAACAATCATTCATTACATTTCACTAGAGAGTATCACTTCAAATATAGGCATTAAGCCTCTCCCAAGGTCATAAGACCTAATCACATCATCATTATCTCATCATGCCACATCAAGGTTCTTAATCATTAACCCTATGAAGCATAAAGATATCACAATATTCTCAAGCTATGAAGTGCATTCAACTTGCAACATTAGGATTACACAAATAGGAGAGAGAAAACATCATAACATGCTAACCACTTCAATCAAGATAAGCTTTACATCATGTACACCTAATTAGAATTAGGGTTTCACATGTAGCATTTAGCATTATTCACTACGGAACATCTTTCCCACATTTTTGGAACACCTTCAAGTTAAGAATCATTATGTATATGACGACCAAACTAGGAATACCATCATTAGCGACCACAACACCCATCATGGATAGAGACCACACCACATGTCGACCACTTGACCCATCAAAAGATAGCGACCACATGTCTCACAAGAGTGTCAACCATGTCACTCATCAAAAAATGTCAATCGCTAAATATCTACCAAGAATAGTGACCTAGAGGGTAACATCAAGGATAATGACCCTCAAAATCACATCTCCATAACGACCGTCAAACCATGCAACTTAGCGACCAACCAACCAAAGCCATATCCAATATAATGACTAAAAAAATAATTATACATGGTAACCATATCAAGAGAATAAGACATAGAGACCCCAAACAAGGTCAAAAGATAACAATCTCAACTAAATACTAAGGTTAAAGACCATGACAACTATCATGATAACGACCATCACCACTATCGTGATAACGATCATCACCACTATCATGACAACGATCGTCACCAAAAGAATCATAGGTAGCGACCAAAATAGCTAGGGTTAGGATTATAGAAATCAAACCAAAACCCTAGTTCTCCATCAACATTAGCATAAGGACCACAAAGGATTCAAGAACATGTCAACCAAAAATAAATCTCAACCTCATGGAACTTAATCATCTCCAAGGTTATAACACCATTAAAGAATAAGCATCAAAACCCTAGAAACAATCATAATCAAAATAAGCAAGAAGTCATTCTAAGAGAGATGAAAACAATGTCCAAAACCTTCATCAAACACATGATAGTTGAACCCTCAACATGGTGATCAAACAAAAAAAAGATTCATGTGAGAATAAACAACTCCACATTCACTAGGGTTTTGGGTGCAAGAATTTGGGTTTCTGAGAAGAGAAATCCATACAAGAATACTTCATATTAAACCCTGAATCAACTAGAAAGACATGATCGAGATTAAAATAGTAACATGCAAGCAGTATATAGGTGGAAAAATAATAGAGGAGAAAGTTATATCCCACCTTAGATCTAATGGAGATGTTTTAAACAACAAGAGAACTCTAAGAAGAGAGAAGATGCCTTAGCTTGATCCGCAAACCAGACCAACCAACCTTCACCTCCAAGAAGAAACAAAAACCCTAGATTAAAGGGCAAGAAGAAAGCAATAAAAGAGAGTAAAGCTCAAAACATGAGGATCAAGGAGATGAGTCTTCCAAACTCAACCTTAGCTCACCATGGAGAACCGTGTATGCAGCCAAAGAGAGAAGAAAGCACTCAAGAAATAAACCTTGGCTCACCATGGAAAACCATGCTTTTGGCCAAGGAGAGAAGAAAGATGAACTCAAATTTAGCACACCATCATGACCTACTAATTTTGGCCAAGTTGAGGATGAAGAAGAAGATCAAGATAGGGTAAGGAAAATGAAAAGAAAGGTTAAATCACTTACTCAAGCCAAAAGAGAGAAAGGATCACCAAACAACCTCCAAGGATTGGTGTTCCAAACCCTAGATCCACAAGCAAGAGGGTAACAACCACCTTCTTTTACCTCAAGATCTTCTTCACCATCAAGCACCAAGGGGGGTCGAGCTCTAAGCAAGAGAGGTGAAAGAGAGAATACACAAAGGGTGCATGCAAAGAGGAGGGTTTACATGTCCAAGGGTTAGAGAGAGAGAGAAGAGGGGTTAGGTGTCATCAAACTCATGTCATGTGTCTAAAAACTCAAAAATGCAACCATTAACCTCTCAAGCTACTAACACATCATGATCCATCATTAAGAACTAGTCATGACAACGACCACTTTTGAACCATGAATCATAGAAACCACTAAGCATCAACTTGGTCAACCAACTATAGCGACCAAGATGGGTCAAGGAGGGATTTCAGTCGCCATCAACAAGAAAAATCATCCAACTATATCAACCTCTACAAAGAACATCCCAAAGACAAAGATATCAGTCACTAACCAAGGTGAAGAATCACATATGATCAACACCATTTAGGACATATGTGCATCCCATGCAAACCCTAATCGTGCACAAGATGTTACCTCTTCAACCAAGGTAAAATGAAGTGCCCCTAATCACAAATATCATCTGTAAGACAAGAAAACATATAAGGTACAAAAAGCATGTGGCAAATTGCAAGAAAAAACCTTGAATGTGGGTAAATTGCAGTCATGACCAAAACGTGCACATAATTGCAAAACTGGCTCAAACATTTTCCAAACATGACCAAACTTTACAAATAGATTCAACAAAAGATATTAAATCACGTCACGTGATTAGATTAAGGTTTCAACATCTTATTAAGCAAATAAAGAAAGATCAAGCACTAAGCTAGGTCAAGGGTCTTACACAAACAACTGCTAATCACCACATTTTGCACAATTAGGAATTGGAGTTAATTAAAGTTACAAGCATAAATAGAGATTTGAAGATACCTCATATTCATGGCTAACCCTATTTCTAGGGGTGAAATTCACCATTCAATATTCTCCCAGATTTGGTGATGAATGAACTACAAAATAGAGTAGTATTTGTTCCAAGTTGCCTTGAAATCAAAAGTTGTTTAATTCAAGTTATTTAGAATTTGGTATTGCATATAGATTTATTATTACATTTTTCTCATATTTACATTCTGTCTAGGTTATATATGATAAATGTTACATATACATGTATATGATCATCTTCTATCAATTAGATCCCCAATTGTTATCTCCCTTTAGCATAATATAATTCCATTTAGCCAGTAAGATTGAAGATGTGGATTGTAAGATTTGTATCAAATACCAATGTACCCTTAATAGGAACATCTAGGGTTTGAATCCAACAAAACTCAATATAGACTAGTCACACACTTATATCTCAATTATGCACATGAATACAAGTATGTAATAAATGATTATATGGAACTAGATTCTTTTATAGTCTAAAATAACATGTACCTTACCCTCATCCATTTATATGCATATGTTTATAAATGTACTTTCTTTTGTATGATTTCACTATTTTATACCATCGAATTCAAGGTAATCCATTTCTAGGTAGATACACCCTTACATCCATGATGTTGGCACATAGGACATGTTCAATAATAATTACTTACTTTCAAATTTTTCTATACCATAATGTATATATTAAATTGTGTACAAATAGTACAATTTAAAGTATCATAAAGTTTTGCTAAATTTCAATGTTGGATCGGATTATCAATGTTGATGTAACACCTCAAGAGTATGAAAATATTGAAATGGTTGTTTCTCTCTCTATCCTATGATTGATTGTGGCATAGAGAATTTGTTGGATATCATTGGGAACTGTTTCAGACATGTTGTAATTAGAAAAGAAATGAAGGACTTAATGTTGAAAACTGCATTCAAGTATGAAATACAAGAATATAATGACATGTAAGATATCAGAAGCTTAAAATAAACCTTGAAAGTACTTTGTTTGTGTATTTATGTTTCGGGGACGAAACTTTTTAAGGGGGTGAGAATTGTAATGACCACATTTGTGCTTAATTGGTGAAGTAGGGTTTACTTGAATGATTACATGCTTGATTAGATTGAACATCGTTTAGGCTAGATTAATGATGGTAGATCAATTTTTATGTTTCAAACCTAATAAGAAACTCTAACTATGATTTTAGTTTGAATAATTAGGGTTTGAGAAATGTAAACCCTAATCGGCAAAAAATAGGGGTTTGATAGTACATGAATATGGAATTTGATCAGGATAGCAGTGTGGTAAATGATTTTTGATATTTTCTACAATTTTTTTATTTAATTGAATTTTGGATATGATATGGATAACTCAATCATTCATATTGGAGAAAAATTTCAGAATATTTGAGTGTTCTATGAATGTCGTTCTCGGTCAAACTATACTTCGACTAAAATGCTGACAGAGTGCTTTTCAACAGTGTAGTGTTATATTTTTAGTTATTTATTGGTAATTTAAAATGGTATGAAATTTTAAGTAGAGATCTAAAATTAGATCTTAAACAAGATGTAAAATTTTCATAATTTTTGGATGCTTTTAGACCTTATCAGTAGACGAATTACAGTAATATTTTTATGACAGAAAATTCAGCTGAAATAAGAGAAAGTATAGTGAGGGGTCAATGTGCAATTGACCCAAGAAAATCAATTTCTCTATATGGTCAACCTAACACATAAGGAGCTCTCATAATTCGTGATTCAATCTATAGAAATAAAATCCTAGAGAGAGAGAGGGAGAGTTAGGGTTTGAGAGGAGAAAGTGATGGAGATGCTGACCTAGGGTTTTGCGGTCCGAGGAATGATGAAATCATGTGAGTTTAGCTTCTTTGCATAGACTTTAATGGTGAATCTTATCTCACATGTCAATATTATGTCCCTCCTTTGATTTGATCCAAAATGGTATCAAAACTTCACCTTTTCTCACTCTTTCTTCATAGTCCCTCATTTGTAGGGTTTTTGAGTTGAAAGGAAGAAGAATCGGATGAATTGCTAGGGATTTGATATTAGATCAAGATTTTCAAGGATGAGATGCGTTTTTAAGCTATTTTACAGCTTAGGGTGAGTGGGTAAAAGAATATTTTAGTCAATTGTACTCAATTAGATGGTTTAATTTATATTCTCGATTTCTCCCTAGATGACAATAAATGAAAAGAATTGTTCTTGATTTTAGTTTATAGAATACTTCAATTCATGTTCCAACTATGATATGAAAATGTTTATATGATGACATGGATATAGATATACATGTATCTTGAATACTACAAAATTAAGAAGTTTATTGAGAATCTTCTGAAGATCTGAATTTTCAAGTTATTCGGGTTCTTGAACAACACTATAGCTGAAATTTGGATTTATGCTTATATGATCTTACTTATGTTCCTAGTGCATATAATTATACATGTTTGATCTCTTGATTGGATATATGGACAAATAGAGTTTCTGATTTTCACAATACATATCATGTGAATAGCAAGTAATCAAGGATGGAAACCCAATTTAGTATGCTTTTACAAGTATACATATCTAATTTTGTAGTAAATGGCTGATTGAAATGATTCATGTGATATTGTGGGATTTTATCTGAATATTATCTTATATGCATACATCATTTGTTTATGAGATTCAGATTTTCTAACTCAAATACTTGTCATGAAATCCATATGTTGTTCTGCTATTGCATGTGGAGAGATATGGCATGCCCTAGATAGGTATGTTATCGATGCCATGCATAAATGTGAGAAATGTTGAATGAGAATATTTATATTAGTAGACATGATATATGTTTGAATACATGAGAAGCGCTATATGTGCATGAGACAGGAAAAAACACTAAGCAAGGGGTAAATAATATGGTAAGCATCCAGTTCAGTATTATCAGTGTATTAAGAAGTTCAATTGCATGATTCTAGTGCATAAAGTGTCAAGTTGACATGTATCTATTTATTTAAATTTTTTAGTCCGCATGTATGTATAATATGATGATTACTTAGAATATCATAGTATTTTGAATATACTGCTCTGCCAAGTTTAGAATGATATACATGTTGTATTATAAATTTCAAATAAATAGACGTGGTACCATAGAGATACCAGAGTCAAGTATAAGTAAGGAAAAGATACAATATAGTAAGAGATTTCCAAGAATAATAAAATAATAGACTTAGGGGCCCTAAACACTGTAGATTACCTATAAGAGGTATGTGTTGTAGGGATGAAATGACCTAACCCTAGCAGTGTCTAGTATACGGGGGTCAGAATGTACTAACATGTGGTACGGGGGACGAAGCCCTAGTGGAAGTCTCCTTAAAATACATAATGTAGTGTCCAATATCAACCAGAGATCCTGGTGACACTAGAGTACAATAAAGACAATAGGTCGCTTGACTCTCTGCATGTGTGCTCAGGTTAGAGGAGGAGTCCAGTTTTGCGGCATAATAGGTGTGCTGAGGCCAAAGAGCCATTTTCCTGTTGCAGCACAATGACGTAGTCAGGCTTAGCATTTCCGAGTGTGTCATCTAAGTCTTGTACAGTGAGATCGTAGTTCACTACGAGTCTTCATATGTAGAGTACACTACATATGATCAAGGCATAAGCTAAAATATGATAATATAATTTAAAGAGTTTCTTATAAATAAGAAGAGTTAAGAAAGGTTTGATTTCAGTTTCATAGCAGTTGTTCTTTGAATGTAATATTGAATACAATGAGGATTATATTTCCATTCTTTTTTATTTTTAATGAATAAGCTTCAATGTTTTTAGCAACTTTTTGAATATCTAGTCTTTTAATTTGAAATTATTATCTTGTTTTATTTCAATTATCCAAGAATGATAAATGACTGATTCAGTACTTTAGACTGCACTATTGTTTTACTCATTCACTGAGCGAGTAGGCTCACCCCTCTACTCACAATTTTTAGGGATATCACATGAACTTGAAGAAGGTCATTGCATCAGAGTAGATCTTCCACAAGAGTTAAGTCTGAGTATAGTTAAGTTCAGTCGGTCCTTGTCACTCTTGGTCCTTGTAAAGAAATAAGAGAGAGATGTAAATGATGATGTATAACATTATTCCTCTTTTAGCAATATATGCGGATCAACAAGTCTTATGTGCTTAAAAGAATGAGAAACATAATCAATGTTCATACATGCATTTTTTTCTGTTGAAATTAGATTAGAGAAATCAATGTTTAGATTCCCTTGTAAAGTTAGTTTATGTGGTTCAATGCGAGAAAACAAAGAGTTTGAAAAAGAAGAAAAAGTTAAGGGTGATCTTTGTATTATGATAAATCCTCAATTTATGCCCTAATCTCATGATTAATGGTAATTATGAGATCGAGGTGTAACAACTTCGTATTAGAGCTCAAGCTGAGTTGTCAGGGACCATTAAGTTAGTAAGTTAGAGTCATAAGTGTGGCAAATAGGAGATGTTATGATGTTAGATCTTGGGATTTGAGTATTTGGATATCCTGGCCTGTTATCTGAGTACTTGGATCAACTAGTATCAAGCTACTATGTCTATGTTTTCATGTATACCCTGGCTAGGTATACAGTGTAAGGATGGTCTAGAGAGGAACCCTAGAAGTATTAGGGTTAGAAATAAGATAAGTAACATGAATTAAAAGCATAAATATAAAATGAGATAGAACTTTCATTTCATATTGCTGTTTTATTGGAGATGAATAGAAAGGCTCTTATATGTTTGAATTCAGATATTCAGTATTTTGAAATATATATGGGTCTTTAAGATTTGTTGTACACCATGCAGTTGTAGCATTTATTGATTACATTCTTTGTATCAAGTAGACTAGAAATGATCTTTGAATGAGCTTTCCTAAGTGGATACATTTTCTTCCACACATTTGAGATGAATAGGAGTCGAGTAATCTTGAGTAGCTCTTGGCTTCATGACTACATGTTCGGCCTAGTCCGGCTAGTAGGGTGAGTTACTGGGATCTAATGACTCCTATTAAAAATACAATAAGAGTGGACTTTGGATAAATTAGACCCACATCACAGTGAGAATGTACATACACTAAGATATTCAAACATATGGGAAAGATTAGAATAGCTAAGAATCAGTTGGAACTGATTTCTAAGATCCAACTTTGGGGACTCATATGAGAAACCCTTAATTGGGAATAAAGGAACACGACATAAGGTTCAGATTAAGTTTAATTAATAGTATTATATGAACTCTAAATATGAAATATGGAAAAGATATGAGAAAAGTATGTAAAGGACCAAGATAGTAAGAATCAATCATGAGGAATGGATTATATAACCAAGCACAATGTTTTTATGTACTCCAAAGCAAAAGGAAAATATAAGAAAAGAGCTAAGTATACAATAAGTACATAGAAGTGAAGAGTCTTCAGAAGAGTTAAAGTGAAGAGAACTAGATGAGCATGTAAATAATAAAACTAGGATAAGAAACTTAGTTGAAACAAAGAGAAATGTTGGAAATGATGAGCTTGATTAAGGAATGAGGGTTATGATATAATTGAGAGCATGGAATGTATACCTTTATTAAATAGTTTAATACATTCATTCTTACTGCCATTGGATTCTAAGTCTCTATAGAACAACAAACTAGTTTCTAAAAGAAGAACAAAAGTGTAGCTATATAAATGAATTAAGTCATACAAGGGTAGACTATATTCAGGAAGGAAAAACGTGATTGAAAGAGAAACTATGTTTCACCCATGCATGAGCCATTTCATTTAAAATGAAGGATATGTAATGTATTAAACATGAGTTGAAACTAGTAGAGAGATTATTGATTTAGAATTTCAACTTCACATTAGTAGAAGGATAAAAGGAAATATATGCAACGTGGTATACATGATCATACACATAAAAGAAGCAACATGATCATAAGAGAAAATTAGATGTTAAATATGACATGTGGAATAGTAGTATATGGTAAGGGGATTATCGAAAGTAAATAAGGGTTTGAAACATAATGAAGTAATATAGATTATAAAAGAAAGAGGTTGTGAGATTCAAGAAAGTGTTAATTAGTCAAGTATCCATGTTGATAATTAATTAAACCTACATATGAGAAATGTATTATTGAATGTTTGAAGATAAGAATTCTAAGTCTCAAAATCATCTTCTCTTTCATATCTTCCTTAATGAGAGCAATGTGGGAATGAAGTGATAAGAAAATGAATCATATATGATGCATAACCACCGTGGTAGAAACATCTAGTGAATGTAATAATGACACACAATATGATGATAAACCCTAGGAGGGTAATTGAGAATGTAATCTATCTGAATGGCCAAGTAACAGAAAGGAAATTCAATCGATAAGATTTAGAAGACTTTAGTAAAACTCGTGAGATCCAAAGTTTGAATTTCAAATTAAGGGAGCAAAGTCACATCACAATAATGTCATGCTACTGATAAGGACTAAACCCTAGAATGTTTAGAGTTGTAGTAGTTAAAGGTATGCCACTAGTGATTTGACCTTGAATACTAGCATCTCTATAAAATAAGATCATGAGATTTGCACTATGAGAAGTAAACTAGCACTGATAGTAATCCATGGTTTAATAGCTAATCTGAAAGGTAGATAAACAATATGGAAATGATTCGGAGTAAAGAGTAAGATACAAATTTGAAATGTAACAAGTGTGTTTTGAACAAAAGGAGAAATACAATATGAGTGGAGTGCAATATGAGATAAAATTTTGCAGTGGTAGCAAGAATGATGAATAATCTATTTGTACCTTGTATGTTTCAATTTTAGGAATGTTTAATCTACATGATTAAAATGAGAAGGATAAGTAGCAAAAAGTAAGTAATAGTGAATGAGGAGAGAGATATGAGAAAACAATGGCTTTTAGTAATATGTGAATTTGTTTTTAGAAGTATAATTTGTTGAAGGTATATTAAGTGATGTAAATTGAATCTGGGTATGATTTCAGTGTACATGTTCAAGCAATATGTTAATTAAAGGTGTCTGATAGTTGTAGTCATTCATACCAATAATCCATGTTAGTATTGTATAATTGTGGTATGGTGATATGGGTTGAATAATGATGGAAAAAATGAATGGTTACCCTGAATAAGGTAGTCTTACAAATTCACTCATATGAATAGAAGGGATGATAACCATATTGTATTGATATGTAACCTTAATGAGGTATAGCTTGTTATACCTAGCTTTAATATAACTAAGTGATGGCAATTGGGTATGAATAGTCCTTGAATGACTAATAAAATCATGGAGTACTTTGTTACTATTATTGAAACCCTAGTATGCTATAACCTGAAGGTTACACCTTGAATTATGTGTGGGTTCATACTTGAGAACAATATGAGATGTGATGGTAATGCTTCACCTTATGCATCCATGATCCAATGGGGATGTTGTGAGTAGTATTGTACAATTGTTGTTGAATCTAGTCTTCCAACTCAAGACTGGTTTGCTATTTGAGTAGCAAAATAGTAAAAATTCAAAACAACATGGTGAACTCTCTTTTGTGACTTAGAGATAATACATAACAATAGTACATATTGAGCTGTATGAATTGAGATAGTTGGATCGGATTATCAATGTTGAGGTAACACCTCAAGAGTATGAAAATATTGAAATGGTTGTTTCCCTCTCTATTCTATGATTAATTGTGGCATAGAGAATTCATTGGATATCACTGGGAACTGTTTCAGACTTGTTGTAATTAGAAAAGAAATAAAGGACTTAATGTTGAAAATTGCATTCAAGTATGAAATACAAGAATATAATGACATGTAAGATATCAGAAGCTTAAAATAAACCTTGACAGTACTTTTTTGTGTACTAATGTTTCAGGGTCAAAACTTTTTAAGGGGGTGAGAATTGTAATGACCACATTTGTGCTTAATTGGTAAACTAGGGTTTACCTGAATGATTACATGCTTGATTAGATTTAACATTGTTCAGACTTGATTAATGAAAGTAGATCAATTGTGATGTTTCAAACCTAAGAAGAAACTCTAACTATGATTTTAGTTTGAAGAATTAGGGTTTGAGAAATGTAAACCCTAATCGGCAAAAATTATGGTTTTGATAGTACATGAATATGGAATTTGATCAGGATAGCTGTTTGGTAAATGATTTTTCATATTTTATAAAAATTTTGTATTTAGTTGAATTTTGGATATGATATGGATAACTCAATCATTCATATTGGAGAAAAAATTCAGAATATTTGAGTGTTCTTTGAATGTGGTTCTCGGTCGACCTATACTTCGAGAAAAATGTTGACAGAGTGCTTTTCAGTAGTGTTGTAATGAACCCGCCTCCCAGTAACCCCCATTTAACGGAGACCAAGAGGTCAGAGTCATTATCCCAATTTTTCATATCAAAGGTTTGACAAATAATCAATCACAATTATCAAATTCTACTAAGTAAACCAAAATTTGTAATAAAATTTAACTGTGCATACCTTTTTCAAAAAGTTCGATATCTACTTCTATCCACATCTAGAGTCTATTCTAACTAATCCTCCTTTGTACTTTAATCCTCATTTAATTCCACATATGCCACTTTACTGTTTGTTCGTTTCACTTGAACCTAAAACTCTGGAAAACAAAACGTCGGTCAACATAAATGAATTACGCTGGTATGTGGGGGAAACAATAATCGTGAAATTAACTATAACAACATATTGCAGTCAAATATGATTTAACAAACAACTTTACGTTTTCAACATAACTACTCAATCCTTACATACCCTAACCTCTGCATTGTCCCTGTAGTGGACTTGGATGCTACCTTCCTTATGGTAGATCTCTGTTTAACCCCTCATGATCCTACCTAACAAGTGAATCAGTTTCTAGGGTTGAGTCACATGGCACTACCCATAGGTAGCCCACTCCTTAACTCATGGCGCTAAAGAGTTGCATGGCACTACACGTAGGTAGCCCAATCCCTAACTCTTGATAGCCTAGACCTTGCTCTAGGTTACCCTTTTTAGCATTTGCAAATCCACAGAGGAGGACCAGGATCTGAGCCAGTCATGTATGCATACTTATGGTGATAGTCATAGTCACATTATAGTTGCATGAAATAAAAGTCATCCAAGCAGTTGTTTTCAGGCAACCGATTAAACGTTCGGGAATCGCCGTGAAACTAAAGTGATTATTCATAAGCGTAACCACATACATGTCAGGCTGATTTGAGATAGAATAATCCAATCAAGAAATCCAAATAGGCAAGCAAACACATTATAAGATCCTGTAATATGCATACAATTTTCCTATTATTAATCATGCCATCAAGATCTATTAAATCTAGCTCGCTTCCTAGGGTTTCTAGTCCATTTTTAGGGTTTCCATTGCAATTAGGGTTTCCCTTCATCTTTTACTATTTTAATCCATAAATTAACACAATTACTCACAAACCCTAATTATCTCATCCATTTTCTCAAAAGATATTAAGGTTACCTTTTAACAACATATAACCTTATTTTCAGATTAAAGGCATCATTATCCATCAATTAAGTCCATTAAGCCTCTTTTACATTAAAGCTACTATTTTTATCCTTTTAATCCATGACAAGATCATTATGCTCATTTATCATCAATTCATAGTTCATTATGGTCTAATTCACATATGAACTCTATTTGTCGTTAATTCTACCTTTATCCATTAGAAAACCCTAATTACTACATTAAGGGTATTTATCCACAATTAGGAACTTTTATACTCGAAATATCTTAGAATTATCATATCTCAACTTCAATCATGAAATTGAACAATTTAATCCATTAAGAGTCACATTTACTAATATTAGGGTTTCAAGGCCCATCAAAGCATATTTATGCACATGAAACTCTAAATTAAACTCATTATGTGCAAAGTTCATCCTTTTTATTCTTAATGTATTTTTTCATGATTAACATGCTAATATCAACATTAATCATTCTTTAAACCATACTAATTACAATAATCATCTTAAAATAGGGTTTCTTAATCATTAAAACACTAAAGTTAATAAATTCCATTACGTTTCAAATTGCTATCATAAAAAGGCTTCAAATATATTTTTACTACATTCCTCGTGTTCTTCTGAGCAAAATTCATATATTATGCGTATCCATCTGAGCTACCGATATTTAAATACGATTTTTGCAAGATATGCTTACTTGAGCCAATAGCAGGCTGACACGTCATCAAACTCATGCATCGTTCTTCAGCGCAACTTGGCCCACTTAAACATATCGAATAGTCGATAATGCCCTCGCGCGTCTCCTTGGTCTTGCAATTCCCGGAGGGGCAAAACCGCCCAAATCCACCTTTTCTTCTTCTACCTCGCGCCATCCGCTTGCTGCCACCCTAGTGGCCAAGGGCACAACTTCTCCACCCCCTTCCTGGACCCAAGGGCCACCGACGACGGCTGCTCCGCCTCTGACGCCATCCACCATGTCTGTCCAAGCCTCCACCCTTAGCCCAGATGGCTGAGTGTAGGGTCACTGGACCTGTGACCAGCGGCTGTGAAGCAGACCCCTGTGTAGTGATGCGCGAAGGTGGGAGCAAGGTGGTGATGGTCGTTCCCTCCTCGGTTGTTGTGGGAGCATCCTGCTTCCTTCAAAACTATTTAACGGTCCCTCATTTCTCCATGGTTGAGCTATTCCTCCACCTTAGGGTTTGCTTACAAAGAAGGATAAGAAGAAGAGAGGGATATGTGGAACTCCCTTGAACTCAACCCTGGGCTCTACCCCTTATATAGGGGAGGGTATCCATGCGTCAAGACATTCATTCAAGAGGAAACAAGCCCCTTTCCTAAAAGGAAACAATCTCTCTTACTTAAGAAGCAATCTTCTCTCTCTTCATTATCCCTTTAATCCCTTTAATATTATTTATTCTTTAGATATTAGGATTTAAAAAATTACCTCTTTCATTCTCTTTGTACTTGCCTTTTAATCCATTGGCACGAATTCATGTTTTCATAAAGCAAATAACCTCTTTTTCATATTATCAAAAAGTCAATAATAATGTATCACATTATTCTCTTATTTTGTATTATTGGTATTCTCTCTTTCTTCCTCTTTTTTGGGGCTCCTTGGACCCCAAGAAACTCTATGATTTCGAAATTCCTTTTTAAGGATACTTATTATCCTTCTAGATGCATCTATATTCATTATTTCTCATTATCTTGTTTAGTTCTTATTAAAATATCTCTTTTTGAGGATTTCTCTTTATCTTTCTTTTTATTTTCCTCATTGGCATCCCTTTTTACATTATGAATCCTTTGGATACGAAAATCCACCAAGGATAACTTTTTATACCTCTTTCCACGTTTTATCATTGTTTTCAATTTCTTTCTTAATAAAGAAATACTTAATTGATCTTTTCTTTTCTTTTTGCATTATCTTTGCAACTTTGGACTCCTTGGGACCCAAGGAACCCAAAAGGCACGAAATCCACCTTTGTATTAAGTTCTTTTGCCTTCTTGAGATGTCTACATTTTTCTTTTCTCCATTAATAATGGAATTCCTTTTTGTCTTTTCCTTGTTATTTGGATCAATAGCCAATAAATCCCACAAAACAATCATCAAGTCTATTGTAAACGAAATCCATTTATTCAAAACAAATTATATCATTATTTGTTCCAATATCTTTAATATGAGAAATTACATTTCTCACCAAATCAACCCAAAAGTTGGGGTTGTAACATCCTACCCCTCTTATAGGAATTTTGTCCTCAAAATTCCATCAAGCAAACAAAAAATTCAGGATAAGACTTTTCCATGTCCATCATTGGCCCCTATGTGGCTTTTCCCTATCCATGGTGCTTCCAAAGAACCTTTATCATCACATATTCATTTCTCTGAGTTCTTTCACCTTGGCATCCTCATAGGTGACTCAGGTCATTTTAGCCTCCCTTGGGGCTCACTAGGTTCATTTGGTCCACACATGGTCCAGGTACCTCACATAGTGCTCTAAATTGGACTCATAGAACTCATCACACGTCACATTATCCTAAGGGGTAAGGGCAAACTTAACCTTCTCCACCAAACCATGTCAAAAGAGCCCATGCATCAGGGACTCCACTCTCTTAGCTATAACTTAGAGGGGTCGGGTTTTCATGTCACATATTTCCCCACAGTGAACTGCGTGTCAGTCTACTTTGCATCAGCTTACAACTCATGTCATGTATGGGCTCCTTTTAGCCATTGCACAGTCAAAGCGACTTCATCTGCACACACTGTGGTCCTTTCTTGACCTTCACGAACATCATCTTAATGAAGTGGTGACCGACACAACCTCCCTTGTAGAGCTTCTTTACATCCCGATACTGGCTATGGTGGTTATCATCACATCTTACAAAGAATTGTCTCTATGTATCACCCTGAATGAGCATGCATGATCTCATCAGACCCTCTAATCTGGATCGTACTAGCCATTAGCTAGGGTGATAAACTGTACTAACATTGAGTTCTTCATGTATCTACTTCCACCTTATGGAAGTGTATCAATAGGTTATACTCAAGAACTTTTGAACTCGCATCATGGTGTAGTTGGACCATCTCTTTCGAAAGTAGTTCAACTAGATCTGTCTCTTGACAGTACTCTTTCTTTCTCATGTCATATAGGTAAGGCAATATACCATAACCCATGTTGTATTTTGACCTTTCCTTGGTCAAGGGGAGACTTACTACAACATCCATAGTGATCAACTCCCATTCCCTCTCGGGGATTCTTTGTCCTCTATATTACTACACTGGGTTATTGGTGTTCGTCCTTCACCTCCTGGCTTGCATGGCGACAAGCCACATGCAACTTCATTTTAAGCATCTCAAGTACTACTGTCACTTATTATCTTGGTAGTACCATGGTATATGGTGATCTTAAATCATGATCTCTTGTATTGTCGTGATTCCTTAAGATTGATTCCCGGGAAACCCTAAACTACTCTAATCGGAGTTTCATCACCTTCCTTTTCAGAGAAGTGCATCTGAGGTTCTACAACCATCCTTTTATCATGATAAGCCCTAGACTGGCTAACCAAGCAACCATTAACTTGATAAACCAATATTGTTACATCTGAGTGTTAGCCAAACTTATCTCTTTTTCCAACTGAGGGTTGACCTAACAACCTCTTCTAGCCTCCCTCTAAACTAGGTAGTTGTATCTCATGCAGAGCATCCATTACCACTTCACATCCTTAGGTGTTAGGTAACGTTGAAGACACACCCCTCCATGTATTTCACTTATTACCTCATCACAACTCCAAGTCTATCTTCATCAAGAAAACTCTGAGCTTATTTTCTTGGTTTTTTGAACTCAAACTTGTATACCTCATAGCTCATGACAAAAACATCCTCCTAAGATGACTACCTTATTCCCTTAGTGTTTGTAAACCATTAATGTATCATTCACTCCACAAGGGCATGTTATCATCTCTATCCTCATACCTGATAGCAACGTTCCAACTCACATCATCTTTTATTCTTGGTGTATGGCATTCATGCTATCCTATCTCTCACTCCATAACAAGAGGAAATAAGCATTTGGCTGCATGCCAAATACAGAGTTCTTCATGTTCCAAGAGTAGAGATGGTACACCCCACCTTACTAGTACACCTTTAAAATCTAAGTTGAAACGTGCCACGTATGTCTTTACATCACAAACATCTCGATATCAAAGTTACTTCCATGGAAAACTAGCTTGGGTCCACACACAATCCTTCGTCATCTCCTCTAGGTCTGTAGGGTGCCGACACTTTTGGGGTCATCTGAGACGACCGTCTCGCGAACAAAAGATTAACTAATGCGGAAGCGTTCATCAAGCAGCGGATTAGCGAAAATCACTAAAAATTGAAAACTTTTTTCAAAGAGATCCACACATAGGAAATATTTTCCAACAATTGCCATTGTATATCATATACATTCTGTTTCAAACATACATATCATGTACCATCTCTTTCCAGAGACTACATCATCAGCTGCCTTATAAACATATATGCAGGCAGCATACAAATCTCGAGGCATCAAGCCAATACCTCAGACTGATATATCAAAAACACTGACCAAAAACTCCGAGGACCTGAGAGTACAAAGACGACACATAGGACTACTATCTATATGACTAGACAGACAATATCTCCACCTGAGATCTTATTTCTGTCCCTGCTGTTGATGTTGCTGCTGCTCTTTCCCTGTTCTAGGGTTTCTGCTCTGCCTTTCATGCATACCTAAAAATGTTTCCCACGGGGGTGAGACAATTGTAAATTGCCCCAGCGAGAGATATAACTCTCCGCCAGAAACATTGTTATAGCAGATTATGAAATTAAACTGAGCAGGGGTTACTTTTACATTAATAGGCAGAATTATTCTTCATAGAACAGAATAAGAAAATCTCCATTTTCAATAAGAGCATTGCATCTACCCATGGTAGACTCATAGTTCATCCATCTACTTGTAATGAATACAACAGATATGAATAATCATCAATAAACTATAGATATATAACAGAAATGTAACATCAGCCAAGTTCTCTAGCATAACTTATCAACACAAATGCTACAAAGAAACATGATACTTGTTACCCAAGCATCACACATGGCTCACAAGGCCATTCATATCTTGTCACCTCTCACTAGGCAACAACTTATTCACATGGCTCACAAGGCCATTCACATCTTGTCACCTCTCACTAGGCAACAACTTATTCACATGGTTCATAAGGCCATTCACATCTTGTCACCTCTCACTAGGCAACAACTTATTCACATGGCTCACAAGGCCATTCACATCTTGTCACCTCTCACTAGGCAACAACTTATTCACATGGTTCATAAGGACATTCACATCTTGTCACCTCTCACTAGGCAACAACTTATTCACATGGCCCACAAGGCCATTCACATCTTGTCACCTCTCACTAGGCAACAACTTATTCACATGGTTCATAAGGCCATTCACATCTTGTCACCTCTCACTAGGCAACAACTTATTCACATGGCTCACAAGGCCATTCACATCTTGTCACCTCTCACTAGGCAACAACTTATTCACATGGTTCATAAGACCATTCACGTCTTGTCACCTCTCACTAGGCAACAACTTATTCACATGGTTCATAAAATCCGTACACATTGTTACGTTTATTAAGCAACGACAACATTAACGCACAAAAAGCCAATCAACATTTATTATATAAATGTCACAGCCCAAACTTGGCTATATTCATCATCTCATCATACCTGCATGGTTATTAGGCATGATAACAGTCATACAAGATATTCATCACATCATGTGATACAATAGTAACACCATCATTCCTTAACCAGGAATTAGGGTTCACTATCAAACAAGGCTTATCATTCCCTTTTTCCCAAATTAGGGGATAGGGTTCCCCATTTCTCATTAATTCAGACCCTCTTGAGTTAACCAACTTTATCTTGTATTAAGGTATTTTCTTCTCTTAATACATTTCATCACAGAATACTCACCCTTAGCATATAATGCATAGGTCACACATTAGAATTGTCCATCTATCTCACATGATATGGACTTATCTTAGTTTAAGGCATAACTTTATTATAAAGTTGCCTATAAACAATCACAATGATACGCCTTCAACTAGGGTTTCACAAGGATACACCCTCAACCAGGGTTCACAATGATACACCCTCCACTAGGGTTTCACAAAGTTACACCCTCAACCATGATTCACAATGATACACCCTCCACTAGGGTTTCACAAGGATACACTCTCAACCAGGGTTCACAATGATACACCCTCCACTAGGGTTTCACAAGGTTACACCCTCAACTAGGGTTCACAATGATACACCCTCCACTAGGGTTTCACAAGGATACACCCTCAACCAGGGTAAATAAGGATACACCCTCAACTAGGGTTTCACAAGGATACACCCTCAACTAGAGTTTCAACTCAATAACCCTGTCGATTAGGGTTTATGTTCATGTTTAGGGTTTCATGATCTCTTTACTTAAGGATCATAACCCTTAACCACCACATGAATCATATTCATGTATGAATTCATGCTATCCACTTCTAAACTTGATTAGGTCATATCAACCCTTCATTCAAGTACATACAACTATGATTAACATAGTGTATCAAGTCATTGATCCTATAAGCAATTAGGGATTCATCCCTTAATTGGCACTAATCTCTTAGGTACTATTAGGGTTTCAACCTTTGTACCTTAATTGATAATCATTACTAATCATAATTGGATCAATGGATCATTCATCATCTTAAATCTCAAGAGATTCAATCACATTGGACCTCCATTACATAAGATACCCAATTGAATTAGGATTTTCAATGTTGATTCCTTCAATCATTGAATTCATGGAACCAATCATCAATTGGACCTATACTCATACTTCAATTGAGTTAAATAGGTCAACCTTCAACTGATTTGACCCTCAATTGACCCTCAATTGGTCATCAATTAGGGTTTGATTGAATTGAATTAGGGTTTAGAATCGATGATTCAACAATACTAATCAATGTAAGACTAGTTACTTTGAAACCATTGAACCATCATCCAAATTGGGTATTACCTAACCCCAAACGGTCTTGAGGTCGTTTGGATGACCTCCAAACGGTCTTGAGACCGTTTTCCCATCAAATCACTCAAAACCAAGCCATCCAAGTAGGGTTTGGATCATTGAAGTGCTCACCAATTCAGCAATTTATTGTAGATCAACTTGGTACCTTTCGGCCTTCAAACACCTAACCATACTCAACCCTAGACCTCCAAACGGTCGTGGGTGACCACCAAACGGTCTTGAGACCATTTGGATGAGCTCCAAACGGTCTTGAGACCGTTTGGCCCATCCAACCTTTGGATTCTAGTGAAAAATCATCATGGATTGGTCTATCGAGTTGATCAACAAATCAGCACTACATTGCAATATGATTAGTACCTTTGGACCTTCAATTGGTCAACTATACTTGACCCCAGACATCCAAAAGGTCTTGGGGTGACCCCCAAACGGTCTTGAACCCGTTTGTATGATCCCCAAACGGTCTTGAACCCGTTTGGGCTAATCAACCCAAAATATCAACTTAACTCATTGGAATTTCAGCACTGTTTTCAATTAGGGTTTGCCTAATTGAATAGCCTTCAACTCACGATTCCTTTGGAGTTAACCCCTCAAATTTGTAGAGTCATTAACCAACATAATTATGAATAGGAATACCAAACGGTAAACGCTTGGTCAACTCACGCAAATGGTCTTGAACCCGTTTTCCCAAGCAGGTCAAGTTAATCAGGTTGAAAATCAGCACTTAATCCAATTAGGTTTTCCTAATTGATTAGCCTTCAACCTATGATTCCTTTTGTGTTAACCCCTCAAATTTGTAGGGTCATTAAAAAACATAATTATGAACAGGAATCCCAAACGGCAATGCTTGGTCAACTCACTCAAACGGTCATGAACCCGTTTTCCCAAGCAGGTCAAGTTAATCAGGTTGAAAATCAGCACTTAATTCAATTCGATTTGTCTAATTGATTGGCCTTCAACCTATGATTCCTTTGGAGTTAACCCCTAAAATTTGGAGGGTCATTATACTACATAATTAGGAACGAGATTCCCAAACGATCAACGCTTGGTCAACTCCTTCAAACGGGTTTGAACCCGTTTGCCACCAAACGGTTTGCAACCCGTTTGGTCACCAAACGGTTTTGGTGAAACCGTTTGGTCCCAACCCTTGAGATCGTTTTCTCCCAAGATATTTGGTGAGGTGCTTGCTTATGATGATGTCATCATCATCTTCCTTCGTGCACCCAAGAACAGAAACCGTTCTTGATGGAATTGCAGCAAAGAATCAAATATGTATCAAATTGAAGAAAACAATCAACAAAGCATAGATGATTGATGCAATAGCAATGATTAAGGGTTTGAGTTATAAAACCCGCCTCCAATTGAGCTCCAAAGCTCCAAGATCACGCCATCAATGGTGGATGAAGCTCTAGCAACTCCCCCTAGGCTCGTCCTCAAGCTTTTGATTGCAAAAGTTGGCTAGGGTTGAAGAGGAGATCGAAATAAGAAGGAATCCATAATTTATTTTCGATTTCCACCATGAAATCAAGGAGAACGAAGGTCAAGGGCTTACCCACAGGTTGGGTACGTGCTCCTTGCTCCTCCCTAGCTCATTGGTCGGTTTTGCAAGCAAGGGGAAGAAGCAAATCTGAAAAAGGCCTTGGTTTGGGCTTGGAAATGGCACTTTTATAAGGAAATTGAAGAGAGAGAAAATGCCTTATTAAAATGCATTTAATCCCAAAAATAGTACCACCTCTTCCTCCTTGGTTTTCTTGTGTACAAAGGCAACTCAAAACCACCGAACTCCCTTCCATTATCCATGGATTAAGGGAAAAGAAAATAAGCACCTTAATCCATTATAATACTAATATATCTTTTTGAGTGGGAATTCTTTAACTTATAATAAGGTGAGTGGAATTTCACCTCCTTTAGATATTTTCGTTCCTTATCTTGGAAAAGGAACGTCCATCCTTATTCAAAATCAACCAATAACATTTTGGTTGAAAGCCCTTTAATTAATAAATTCATTTTTGCCCTAAATTGAATGAGGGTTTCACTTATGATTAAATCTTGATTATTTTAATATCAAGATTCTCTCTCCTCCAACTTAATTCAAATGAGATGCCCCTCTCATTTTCTTTTCTATACATGATTCCAAGAAACATTAGGGACCTTATTGAAGTGGTAATTTGCATATTGAACCCTAGGTTTTGGGTAAATCACACATTACACCAAAACTAGGTTTTAATGCACAAGGATTGCTTTACAAGCTTAATCTTGGTGCCCAAGCTTGTGAAAACCATACCACTATATCATAATCATTATTATGGTGTCTCAACATCATAGGAACATCTTATCATGCAAAATTTGCAAGTTGACCCCTCAACTTGGGTAATTTGCACTTTAGTCCAAAATAAGCAATCATTGCTTCAACATTGTTCAAACAAGACCAAAATTGAAACATAAGTTTCTCATGGGCCCTAATTACTTTTCCCAAGATAAGATTAAGCATCTACTCAACCTTATTAGACAAAACATCTAGGTTTAACACATAACCCAGGTCAGGGATGTTACAAATTATAAACCCCTAACAAGGATTTCGTCCCCGAAATCTCAGAAAAAGGAGGGACATATTTATTCAGTTATCATTACCTTAAGTCTCCAAATAATATCTTCGTATCATGGAGATATCATGGATTTTGTAATCCAGACAAGGTTCCTTTCATTAATTCCTCTTTATCACTGTTTACGTTTTTGCAAAGCATAAACCCTTAACATATGATGTCCATGTCATTGAAAGGAAGAAGCATAATAGAACATACTTTAATAATCACTCAAGAATACTTATCAAAAGGAAAAACATATATATCTAACATAGATAATTCACTTACCAAACTCTATGTAATTGGGAATGTTCACATAGTTCTTCCTATTAGTTACGGATGTCACATAACTTTTCCCTTTTTGTTTAGGGTTGGAATTGCACAAAGCATCTTCCTTTATTGGAATTGCACACAACATCTTCCTTTATTGGAACTGCACACAGCATCTTCCTTTATTGGAATTGCACAAAGCATCTTCCTTTATTGGAATTGCACACATCATCTTCCTTTATTGGAATTGCACACATCATCTTCCTTTATTGGAATTGCACACAACATCTTCCTTTATTGGAATTGCACACAACATCTTCCTTTATTGGAATTGCACACATCATCTTCCTTTATTGGAATTGCACAAAGCATCTTCCTTTATTGGAATTGCACACAGCATCTTCCTTTATTGGAATTGCACACAACATCTTCCTTTATTGGAATTGCGCACAACATCTTCCTTTATTGGAATTGCACACAAGATCTTCCTTTATTGGAATTGCACAAAGCATCTTCCTTTATTGGAATTGCACACAACATCATCCTTTATTGGAATTGCACACAACATCTTCCTTTATTGGAATTGCACACAGCATGTTCCTTTATTGGAATTGCACACATCATGTTCCTTTATTGGAATTGCACAAAGCATCTTCCTTTATTGGAATTGCACACAACATCTTCCTTTATTGGAATTGCACACATCATCTTCCTTTATTGGAATTGCGCACAACATCTTCCTTTATTGGAATTGCACAAAGCATCTTCCTTTATTAGAATTGCACAAAGCATCTTCCATTATTGGAATTGCACACAACATCTTCCTTTATTGGAATTGCACACAACATCTTCCTTTATTGGAATTGCACACAACATCTTCCTTTATTGGAATTGCACAAAGCATCTTCCTTTATTGATTCCATATTCATGATTTCATGATACTCATTAGATTTTCTGAGAATGACTACTTGATCAAAGCAATCAAAAAGACAACAATCTAAGAGTTTCCATACCCACTTTATCATCAATAGTTGTATACCTGGCCAGGGTTTACAAATATTGAGATCAAGTAGTATGCACTTACATGCTATCATATTCCTCACTTTTCATTCCATTATACACACAGGATTTTCCATCTCTAGATTTTCTTCAGGCATCATTTCTATATCTCTCTCTTGCCTTCTCCCATGCACCTTTTCCTAGTGCAACATTGCTTCTTCTTGCAGCAACCTCCTCATGTGACCCAGTCATCTTTAAGTTCTTCTTCTCTTATACGAGCAGAAGGCACTTTCAGATACACTGGATGACACCAGAATAGTCTCTACTACCTTAGTCCTATGTCTCTGTAGACTCAGCGAACCTAGAGCTCTGCTACCACTTAATTGAGACGACCGTCTCGCGAAAACAAGATTAACTAATGCGGAAGCGTTCATCAAGCAGTGGATTAGCGAAAATCACTAAAAATTTAAAACTTTTTGCAAAGAGATCCACACATAGGAAATCTTTTCCAACAATTTCCATTGTATATCATATACATTCTGTTTCAAACGTACATATCTTGTACCATCTCTTTCCAGAGACTACATCATCAGGTGCCTTATTAACATATATGCAGGCAGCATACAAATCTCGAGGCATCAAGCCAATACCTCAGACTGATATATCAAAAACACTGACTAAAAACTCCGAGGACCTGAGAGTATAGAGACGACACATAGGAATACTATCTATATGACTAGACAGACAATATCTCCACCTGAGATCTTATTGCTATCCCTACTGTTGATGTTGCTGCTGCTCTTTCCCTGTTCTAGGGTTTCTGCTCTTCCTTTCATGCATACCTAAAAATGTTTCCCACGGTGGTGAGACAATTGTAAATTGCCCCAGCGAGAGATATAACTCTCCGCCAAAAACATTGTTATAGAAGATTATGAAATTAAACTGAGCAGGGGTTACTTTTACATTAATAGGCAAAATTATTCTTCATAGAACAGAATAAGAAAATCTCCATTTTCAATAAGAGCATTGCATCTACCCATGGTAGACTCATAGTTCATCCATCTACTTGTAATGAATACAACAGATATGAATAATCATCAATAAACTATAGATATATAACAGAAATGTAACATCAGCCAAGTTCTCTAGCATAACTTATTAACACAAATGCTACAAAGAAACATGATACTTGTTACCCAAGCATCACACATGGCTCACAAGGCCATTCATATCTTGTCACCTCTCACTAGGCAACAACTTATTCACATGGCTCACAAGGCCATTCACATCTTGTCACCTCTCACTAGGCAACAACTTATTCACATGGTTCATAAGGCCATTCACATCTTATCACCTCTCACTAGGCAACAACTTATTCACATGGCTCACAAGGCCATTCACATCTTCTCACCTCTCACTAGGCAACAACTTATTCACATGGTTCATAAGGACATTCACATCTTGTCACCTCTCACTAGGCAACAACTTATTCACATGGCGCACAAGGCCATTCACATCTTGTCACCTCTCACTAGGAAACAAATTATTCACATGGTTCATAAGGCCATTCACATCTTGTCACCTCTCACTAGGCAACAACTTATTCACATGGCTCACAAGGCCATTCACATCTTGTCACCTCTCACTAGGCAACAACGTATTCACATGGTTCATAAGACCATTCACATCTTGTCACCTCTCACTAGGCAACAACTTATTCACATGGTTCATAAAATCCGTACACATTGTTACTTTTATTAAGCAACAACAACATTAATGCACAAAAAGCCAATCAACATTTATTATATAAATGTCACAGCCCAAACTTGGCTATATTCATCATCTCATCATACCTGAATGGTTATTAGGCATGATAACAGTCATACAAGATATTCATCACATCATTTGATACAATAGTAACACCATCAGTCCTTAACCAGGAATTAGGGTTCACTATCAAACAGGGCTTATCATTCCCTTTTTCCCAAATTAGGGTTACGGTTCCCCATTTCTCATTAATTCAGTCCCTCTTGAGTTAACCAAATTTATCTTGTATTAAGGTATTTCCCCTCTTAATACATTTCATAACAGAATACTCACCCTTAGCATATAATGCATAGGCCACACATTAGAATTGTCCATCTATCTCACATGATATGGACTTATCTTAGTTTAAGGCATAACTTTATTATAAAGTTGCCTATAAACAATCGCAATGATACGCCCTCAACTGGGGTTTCACAAGGATACACCCTGAACCAGGGTTCACAATGATACACCCTCCACTAGGGTTTCACAAGGTTACACCCTCAACCATGATTCACAATGATACACCCTCCACTAGGGTTTCACAAGGATACACTCTCAACCAGGGTTCACAACGATACACCCTCCACTAGGGTTTCACAACGTTACACCCTCAACCAGGGTTCACAATGATACACCCTCCACTAGGGTTTCACAAGGATACACCCTCAACCAGGGTTTATAAGGATACACCCTCAACTAGGGTTTCACAAGGATACACCCTCAACTAGGGTTTCAACTCAATAATCTTGTCGATTAGGGTTTATGTTCATGTTTAGGGTTTCATGATCTCTTTACTTAAGGATTGTAACCCTTAACCACCACATGAATCATATTCGTGTATGAATTCATGCTATCCACTTCTCAACTTGATTAGGTCATATCAACCCTTCATTCGAGTACATACAACTATGATTAACATAGTGTATCAAGTCATTGATCCTATAAGCAATTAGGGATTCATCCCTTAATTGGCACTAATCTCTTAGGTACTATTAGGGTTTCAACCTTTGTACCTTCATTGATAATCATTACTAATCATAATTGGATCAATGGATCATTCATCATCTTAAATCTCAAGAGATTCAATCACATTGGACCTCCATTACATAAGATACCCAATTGAATTAGGATTTTCAATGTTGATTCCTTCAATCATTGAATTCATGGAACCAATCATCAATTAGACATATACTCATACTTCAATTGAGTTAAATAGGTCAACCTTCAACTTATTTGACCCTCAATTGACCCTCAATTGGTCATCAATTAGGGTTTGATTCAATTGAATTAGGGTTTAGAATCGATGATTTAACAACACTAATCAATGTAAGACTAGTTACTTTGAAACCATTGAACCATCATCCAAATTGGGTATTACCTGACCCCAAACGGTCTTGAGGTCGTTTGGATGACCTCCAAACGGTATTGAGACCGTTTTCGCATCAAATCACTCAAAACCAAGCCATCCAAGTAGGGTTTGGATCATTGAAGTGCTCACCAATTCAGCAATTTATTGCAGATCAACTTGGTACCTTTAGGACTTCAAACACCTAACCATACTCAACCCTAGACCTCCAAACGGTCTTGGGTGACCACCAAACGGTCTTGAGACCGTTTGGATGAGCTACAAACGGTCTTGAGACCGTTTGGTCCATCCAACCTTTGGATTCTAGTGAAAAATCATCATGGATTGGTCTATCGAGTTGATCAACAAATCAGCACTACATTGCAATATGATTAGTACCTTTGGACCTTCAATTGGTCAACTATACTTGACCCCAGACATCCAAACGGTCTTGGGGTGACCCCCAAACGGTCTTGAACCCGTTTGTATGATCCCCAAACGGTCTTGAACCCGTTTGGGCTAATCAACCCAAAATCTCAACTTAACTCATTCGAATTTCAGCACTGTTTTCAATTAGGGTTTGCCTAATTGAATAGCCTTCAACTCACGATTCCTTTGGAGTTAACCCCTCAAATTTGTAGAGTCATTAACCAACATAATTATGAACAGGAATCCCAAACGGTAAACGCTTGGTCAACTCACTCAAACGGTCTTGAACCCGTTGTCCCAAGAAGGTCAAGTTAATCAGGTTGAAAATCAGCACTTAATCCAATTAGGTTTTCCTAGTTGATTTGCCTTCAACCTATGATTCCTTTTGAGTTAATCCCTCAAATTTGGAGGGTCATTAACCAACATCATTATGACCAGGAATCCCAAACGGTCAACGCTTGGTCAACTCACTCAAACGGTCTTGAACCCGTTTTCCCAAGAAGATCAAGTTAATCAGGTTGAAAATCAGCACTAATTCAATTCGATTTGTCTAATTGATTGGCCTTCAGCCTATGATTCCTTTGAATTTAACCCCTAAATTTTGTAGGGTCATTATCCTACATAATTAGGAACGCGATTCCCAAACGGTTAACGCTTGGGAAACTCCTTCAAATGGGTTTGAACCCGTTTTCCACCAAATGGTTTGCAACCCGTTTGGTCACCAAACGGTTTTGGTGAAACCGTTTGGCCCCAACCCTTGAGATCGTTTGCTCCCAAGATATTTGGTGAGGTGCTTGCTTATGGTGATGTCATCATCATCTTCCTTCGTGCACCCAAGAACAGAAACCGTTATTGATGGAATTGCAGCAAAGAATCAAATATGTATCAAATTGAAGAAAACAATCAACAAAGCATAGATGATTGATGCAATAGCAATGATTAAGGGTTTGAGTTATAAAACCCGCCTCCAATTGAGCTCCAAAGCTCCAAGATCACGCCATCAATGGTGGATGAAGCTCTATCAACTCCCCCTAGGCTCGTCCTCAAGCTTTTGATTGCAAAAGTTGGCTAGGGTTGAAGAGGAGATCGAAATAAGAAGGAATCCATAATTTATTTTCGATTTCCACCATGAAATCAAGAAGAACGAAGGTCAAGGGCTTACCCACAGGTTGGGTACGTGCTCCTTGCTCCTCCCTAGCTCCTTGGTCGGTTTTGCAAGCAAGGGGAAGAAGAAAATCCGAAAAAGGCCTTGGTTTGGGCTTGGAAATGGCACTTTTATAAGGAAATTGAAGAGAGAGAAAATGCCTTATTAAAATGCATTTAATCCCAAATATAGTACCACCTCTTCCTCCTTGGTTTTCTTGTGTACAAAGGCAACTCAAAACCACCGAACTCCCTTCCATTATCCATGGATTAAGGGAAAAGAAAATAAGCACCTTAATCCATTATAATACTAATATATCTTTTTGAGTGGGAATTCTTTAACTTATAATAAGGTGAGTGGAAGTTCACCTCCTTTAGATATTTTCGTTCCTTATCTTGTCAAAGGAACGTCCATCCTTATTCAAAATCAACCAATAACATTTTTGTTGAAAGCCCTTTAATTAATAAATTCATTTTTGCCCTAAATTGAATTAGGGTTTCACTTATGATTAAATCTTGATTATTTTAATATCAAGATTCTCTCTCCTCCAACTTAATTCAAATGAGATGCCCCTATCATTTTCTTTGCTCTACATGATTCCAAGAAACATTAGGGACCTTATTGAAGTGGTAATTTTCATATTGAACCCTAGGTTTTGGGTAAATCACACATTACACCAAAACTAGGTTTTAATGCACAAGGATTGCTTTACAAGCTTAATCTTGGTGCCCAAGCTTGTGAAAACCATACCACTATATCATAATCATTATTATGGTGTCTCAACATCATAGGAACATATTATCATGCAAAATTTGCAATTTGACCCCTCAACTTGGGTAATTTGCACTTTAGTCCAAAATAAGCAATCATTGCTTCAACATTGTTCAAACATGACCAAAATTGAAACATAAGTTTCTCATGGGCCCTAATTACTTTTCCCAAGATAAGATTAAGCATCTACTCAACCTTATTAGACAAAACATCTAGGTTTAACACATAACTCAGGTCAGGGATGTTACATCATCCCTCTTCCCTTATGCATCCAGAGAGTGCCCTACTCATCCTCCATTTGGGTCCCATGAGTTCATGAATGTGATGAATCTCCTAACCCATGGCCCTCAGACAATGATAGATGTTACCTCCTGACCCTATGGTCATGTGCAACTAGGGAATTAGGCAACTCCTACTTCCATCGGTCTTATCCCTACCTGACCCTTGGATAGACTTATGATTCTAACATAGTACATGTTCAACTTAGAACCTTACCCAAGCCTTCATCGTCTCTCTCTGCATTCATGGGATGACTTTCATCCTTTCATAGGGGTCATGGCAACCTTCCTACCTTGGTCAGGCCCCATACCGGTTACCTTCATGGTAACACATCCACATGCACTTAAACATGGTTATCTATGGGTCTACAGGTTCATCCTCATACCATGTACTTTTCACTTAGCTTCCAAGGTCCTATGAGACCTCTTTAGGTTTCCTCAAACCATGTACTTTTCACTTAGCTTCTCAAGGTCCTATGAGACCTCTTTAGGTTTCCTCAAAACCCACAAAACTGGTATACACCCTACCAAAGGGTCCCTCTCCCAGGATGTTAGGAAACTACAACTCTAGACAACAAGGTTACAAACTTCCTTATGTCTAGGGTTTACATCCACATGAGTGTGCTTAACCCTAGCAAGCTACTCAGGCAAAAGCATGCCACTTGCTAAACCATGCTAGGTTGTACTTGTTCTCTTTCCTCAACACTGGATCAAGATATACCTTCCCATGTCATCAACTTAGTTGTGAGCGGTTCATCAAACATACCTTAAACTTAAGGGATTTCCCTTTCCTCTAACCATGAAGAGTACCATGCTCGAATCTATAGAAACTCAAATCTCGTCATGAGAATTAGGTACACCACTTCCCCTATTAGGCCTAGGAACCGACCAAGGAAGGTCAAGATGTAATATAGGTTATGGTAGATCACCTTACCTAGATGACATGAGAAATAAAGAATTCTGTCAAGGGATAGATACAGTTGAACTACATAAGAGAGAGAGAGAAAGACGGTTCAACTACACCATGATGCGAGTTAAAAAGTTCTTGAGTATGACTATAGGTTCACTTCCATGAGATGGAAGTGGATACATGAGGAACTCGATGATAGTACAGTTTATCACCTCTTACTAATGGTTAGTAGGATCCAAACTAGAGGGTCTGATGGGAGCATGTGTGCTCATTCAGGGTGATACATAGAGACAGTTCTTAAGATGTGATGTTAACCACCATAGCCTTTATCGGGATGCAAGAAGTCTTATAGAGAGGTTGTGTAATGTCTGGGCCCACTGCCCATGGATCTAGTAGAGTTTCAGGAATGACGACTGGCCCCACGGATAGCCCTTTCCAGCTCAGTCAACCACATGACAACGTCTACTGGATCAGAAGTACCTGCATATTCAATCGCCCCAACACGTCTAAGACGTTCAAATGTCTTCCCGACACCTTGAGACTCCACATTAGAGGTGGATGCCCTAGCTGGAGGTGCTGGCGCTCTGTCAGCGATATGTGTAATTGTGGTCATCATCTGTCTAAACATATGCTGAAACTCAGGATTGGCCATCATTGTCGGGTCTAGATGAGGAATTGTGGGCTACCCTGGCCCTTCTTTTGGCACTCTCTCATCACGTGCCTGCCTCCCTACACCTCCTCCTAGTGCAACATAGCTACTCTCAACATGTTCTTCATGTCCTCCAGACATATCTGCATAAGCATAAACTATGATCTGATATGTTGGATACATTAGAACAAACTCAAACCTAAGTCCTATGTCCCTGTAGACTCCGTAAACCTAGAGCTCTGATACCATTTGTAACATCTGGGCCCACTGCCCATAGCTCTAGTAGAGTTTTAGGAATGACGACTGGTCCCACAAACCACCACTAGCCTTAACTGCGCACTTTGTCCACACTAACGCGCAAGCCAGGATCAACTTCCCGACTGGTCACTCATCCTAGTACTACTCCAAGCTGAGCACTCTTAAATATGGAGTTCTTTAGTGATGGGCTCCCAGAAAAGAAGGTGCACCTTGGTGATATGGGTAGTCCAATCATTCCTTTTAAGATCAACTTATTCGAGGCCTCAAATCCTGGGATGTTACAGGTTGTGTCGGTCACCACTTCATTAAGATGATGTTGGTGAAGGAGGCCTCGCGAATGTTAGAAGAGAACCATAGTGTGTGTAGATGAAGTCGCTTTGATCATGCAATGGCCGAGAGAGAGCCCAGTGGTGACATGAGTCACGACCTGATGCAAAGAAGGCTGACATGCAGTTCACTGTGGGAGAATATGTGATGTGAAAATCCGACCCCTCTAAGCTACAACTGAGAAAGCTGAGTCCCCGATATATGTGTCCATTTGAGATGGATTGGTGGAGATGGTTGTGTTTATCCTTGCCCCACATGATAACATGATGTGTAATGTGTTCCATGAGTCTGATCTAGAGCATTATGTGAGGTATCCAAGCCATGTGTTGAGCCTTGAACCTATTCAGCTTTTGAGAGGCTGAAATGTCCTGAGTCACCTATGAGGGTATGATATACCAAGGTAAGAAAGAACTCAGATGTAAGAATATGAGATGATGAAGGTTCTTGGGAAGCACCATGGAAAGGGTGATGCCAAATGGGAGCCCTGATGGACGTATGAAAGGCTTATCCTGAACTGTTTGTTTGCTTGATGGAATTTTGAGGGCAAAATTCTTATAAGAGGGGAAGGATGCTACAACCCCAAATTTTGGGTTCCTTTGGTGAGGAATGTAATTTCTCACAATAAAGATATTTGAAAGAATAATGATATAATCTATTTTGAATAAATGGATTTCATTTACAATAGCCTTGATGATTGTTTTGCAGGCTTTATTGGCTATTGGGCCCAATAACAAGGAAATTCAATTAATTAATGAATAATTGAGTTTTTGGAGAAAAGAGAGGTGTGGAAACCTCTAGAAGGCAAAAGAGCTTAATCCAAAGATGGATTTCGTGCCTCTTGGGTTCCTTGGGTTCCAAGGAGTCCAAAGTTTCAAAGAAAATCAATAAGAAAAGAAAAGATTAATTAAGTATTTCTTTATTAAGAAAGAAATTGAAAAAAATGGTAAAAGGTGGAAAACAAGTGAAAAGAGGTATAATTGAGTTATCCTTAGTGGAATTTCGTATTCCAAGGATGCCTAATGATAAAAGGAATACTATTGAAGAAAATAAAAGAGAAATAAAGAGAAATTCTCAAAAAGAGCTATTTTAATAAGAAATGAACAAGATAATGAGAAATAATGAAGAATAATTCATTAGTTGCATCTAGAAGGATAATGAGTATCCAATAAAAAGGATTTAGAAATAATAGAGTTTCTTGGGATCCAAGGAGTCCCAATGAAGAAAGAGGAAAGAGAAAATACCTATAAAGCAAAATAAGAAAATAATGTGATACATTATTATGTGGTATTATTAAAAAGAAAGTATTTTCTAATAAAGGAAAATAGGATTTCGTAATCAATGAATTAAAATCAAATAATAAAGATAATAGTGAGATGAGTTTCGAATTCTTAATTACCCAAGAAAAGAGAAATATCAAAGGGATAGTAAGGAGAGAGAAAGCTTGCTTCCTAATGAAGGAATTGGTTTCCTAATTGGAAAAGACCTTGCATCTTTGTGGATGCACATCTTGGGGTGCGAAAACCCTCCCCGATATAAGGGGTTGGCCTTCTGTTTCGAGTTCCAAAGAGATCTCACACATATCTCTTCTTCTTTTTCTTCATGTTCTTCCACTTTCAAACGCTAGTCGAAAGCATGATCGATCCATGGAGAAGAACGGCCGTGGAAGAGTTACGTTGGGGCCATGCTACTCCCACGACATCATGGGGATGCTCGGTGGACGTCCCTTCCTCCTAGCTGTGTGCCGTTGCAGTAGTATGACTGCATAGGACCGCCATGGGTTGCAGATCACCATGCCCAATCCCAGCCACCGTGGCTCCATCTTTGAGATTCTATAGGTACGACTGAGGGAGGCAGAAGCGTTGGTACCATCGCCGACATCCTGGGCTTGGAACAGCTCCGTCCATAGGTCTGCAAAAGTGTTGCGCGTGTAGCAGCAACCGCAGATGGGTTTGCACTCATGAACGGCGGTGAAGCCACAACTTGGAGGACTTTTGCATGCTCCAGGGTATGGCGGCGGCAGGAGAACCATCCGTGGTGGCTGTCGAGGATAAGAGAGGCGAGGAAGAGCACGCCAAAGCTACAGATCGGTGGCTAGGGCGGCCGCAACATTTGTTGCTTGAGGTTGAAGATGGTTAGGGGTGCATTGGACGATTTTACCCTCGGCGTATCAAAGGACATGCTACTTAAGTGGAGGGCAAATTGGTAATTCAGTTATAATTCCTAATCAGACAACATTGCATGGGATTGACCACATGGCGCTCCTGGATTGGCCCAAAATAGGTAATTTTGCTAAAATCATATCTATTTATTCGTAGCTCGGATTAGGATGCATAAAATATGAAAGTTGCTCAGAAAAATGAGGGGAATCCATTAAAAATATATGTGAAGCCTAATTTCTCTTTCAATTCGAAATTTAATGGAATATGTCAACTTTAATACTTTAATGTTTAAAGAACCCTATTTTGAGATGAATAATATATTTATAAGGGTTTAATGGATGATTAGAGTTGGTATTAATCTGTTAATGATGAAAGGGCACATTAGGAACAATAAGGATGAACTTTTCATGTAATTAATTTAATTTCGAGTTTAATGTACATGAATAATACTTTAATGGGCCTTGAAACCTTAATGTTGGTAAATTTGACTCTTAATAGCTTTAATTATTCAAAGTGGTGAAGAAAGATAAGATATGATGATTCTAAGCTATTTCGAGCATTAAAGTTCCTAATTTGTGGATAAATAGCCTTAATATAGAAATTAGGGTTTTTGAATGAATCAAGGTAGAATCAATGATAAATAACGTTCGTATGAGTATTAGTGCATAATGAACTACAAATTGATGATAAATGAGCATAATGACCTTGTCATGGGTTAAAGAGGATAAAAATGGTAGCTTTAATGAAAAGAGGCTTAATGGACTTATATAATGGTTGATTATGCCTTAAATTCAAAACCGAAGATTAGAAGTGGACATAATTAGGGTTTAAAATAGTAAAAGATGAAGGGAAGCCCTAATTGCAATAGAAACCCTAAAAGTGAATTAAAAACCCTAGGGAGCGAGCTAGGTTTAATGGATCTTGATGACATGAATAATAAAAAGGGAATTACGTGATTATTTCAGGATCTTGTGAAAGTGCTTGCTTGCTTGGATTATTATTTGCATGAATATTTCTGTTCAAATCGTCAGATCAGGTATGTGGTTAATTATGAATAACCGCCTTAGTTTCTCGAGGATTTTCCGGATGGTTAATCGCATTGAATGAAAATTATTAGTTTGGATGTTCATACTTGCAAACAATAAAGTCACTATGATTATCACATTAATAATAGAAGTATGGATTCTCGCACTTACATGCCACCCTGATGGATGATGCCAAAGGTCAGGCCCAGATGGGTAGACCAATGGACACCTTGAGTGGTGACCCCAGGCACCAAGCTCGGGAATGAGAAGGTGGCCTATGATATTGCATGACTAGTGGGCACCATGAGTGGTGACCCCCAGGCACCAAGCTCGGGATTGAGAAGGTGGCCTTAAGTCATTGGCAAAGGAAACGCTAAGGTGGGTAAGCCAGGGTTAGGGCAAAAGTAGTGGAGAATGTCATACTGAAAAGTGTAAATTGGCTTGTTAATTAATTTGATTGTGATTATTGAATTGTTAGCCATATTTGCAAGATTTTGGTTGTTCCCACATACCAATATATTTTGATATATTAACCGACGTTTTGTTTGTCGGTGTTTTAGGAACAACAATTGAAAGAACAAACAGTAAAGTGACACATTGTGGAAATAAGAAATAAAGTGCAAGGAGGATTAGATAGAATAATTCAAGTTCTGGATAGAGTGATTTCCAAAGTTTTCAAAGGTAAGTAAAGTTTTAATTCTATACCAAATTCCAGTTAGTTAGTAGAATTTCATAATTATTAATGATTATTTGTCGAACCTTTGATCATGTTAATTGAATAATGGCTCTGACCTTCAGGTCTCCCTTAATTGGGTGTTACCGGGAGGCGGGGTCACTACACCTAGAATCAGTGTGACTGCCTGGCCAAAATATGAGGATTTGACTCGAAATAAGATACCTCTAGGTCTTCTCATATGTTTTCTTCCCTTCTTTACCTCTAGTATCTGGAGAAACTTTAAGTGCGTACTTTTGCTCTCTCCACTACCTCCTATGTTTGGGAATTTAGGGTGTTAAGGAGTAGGGAATCCTCAACCAAACAATAAAATGAATGTAAATAAGATGACATAGATGTAAGTTCAAATATTATATATTTCACCAAGTTACAAAGTTGTGGTTAAAATATTTTAACTTGCGTGAACCAACATGGCCTGTGTCAAGACCCTAGATGTTCCCTATGATGTTATCGAGAACCCTTCTAGAGGTAGGCCCCTCTATAAGAGAAAGGGATCATTTGAGAAGAGGAGGAGAGACTGTGGTGATGCGTCCTCGATGAAGAGGAAGAGACCTGATGAAGCCTGAGACGAAGGCTCGAACCCTAAGCTAGTTCCCTTCAACGATCAAGATATGAATCGGGAGGAGGAACCATTGTTCAAAGATGAAGTCAAGCCTGAGGAGAACCCGACTGGTAGCCTAGGACCTACAGTAATAGTCCACACTCTTGTTGCCCTCTGGATGGAATATAAAAAGAACTAACTGAAGACATTCGTTCCCTGGACCTCAAAGATATAGCCAAAAATGAAAATGGTGAGTTGCTTCCTATTCGTCCCCATCTTGGAGTCACCATTCTGGACTTCATCAAGCTAAACATTGAGAAGATTTTGGGGATAGGATAAGACTAAGGAGGTCAACAAAGTAGATGCTTGGCTACTAGAGGTCAAGAACGATTTCTGCATGCTAGAGGTGTATCTGAACAAGAAGGTCTCATTTGCTTCTCACCTCTTAGAAGGAGCAGCCAAGATCTGGTGGGAGAACCACATCATGCGTCAAGATCTGAATGAGGACTCAATGGCTTGGACTGACTTCAGAACTATCTTCATAGCCAAATTCATTCAATCCTAGATAAGATGGAGAAGGAAAGGGAGTTCACCAACTTAATCCAAGGTAGCCTGTCTGTCGCAGACTTTAGTCGCAAGTTTCGCCTCCTGGAGCAATTCAGCTACATGATGACCGAGGAAATACGAGTGGACCTTGTGGAGTGTCTACACCCTATCATCAAGCCTCATGTGATTTTGACCAAACCAACAACCTTCATCGATGCCTACAACACAACTCTAGACATGGAGAAGATGATGATGCATGTCCATAACCCGTCCAAAGGATACTTAGGTTTCACTGAAGGCACCTCTGGCCTGAAGAATGATCAAAAGAAGGGACAAGGACACAATCATGCCAAGGGAAAGAATGGAGGTAACGGAAAATCCCACAATGAGAACAACCATCCTAGGTGTCGTACCTACAGAAAATGGCATTCAGGAAAGTGTCGCTACAAGAAGAAGGTGTGTTACCATTGCCAGCAAGAGGGACACTTCCAAACCAGCTGCCCTGCACGAGACCCGAGAGGCCCATGCCCTATAACAGCCCATCCTGTAGTAGCCCAACTAGTAGCCGTAGCCCCACTTGCTGGAGAGTGACGACAAGATCGCGTATTCACTATTGACAATGAGGAGGATCAAGCTAATGCTAATCGGTTAATAGAGGGCAATAACCTTAGAGTTTTCTTTCATGTTTTAAGATAAACATGAAGTAGTTTGACATATTATGGAAATAATGAAGGCATGCTTGAGGTCATGGGACACAATGTAAAAGCTCTTTTTGACTTTGGTTCTACTAATACTTTCATTTTGAGAAATCCCACAACTATGCTTTATTTGGATAGCAAGGATTTAGGATACATTTTGGATGTCACGACCCTGAGTGGTCGAATCTTATCATCTCTTTTGAAAACCCCAATAATAACTATTAAGTATATGGGCCATGAGTTCCCTACAGATTTTATCCTCCTTGACACGAATGACTTTGATCTGATCATCGGTATGGATTGGCTCTATACTTACAGGGCAAATATCGATTGTAGGGAAAAGAAAATACTAATAAGGAGACTAGGTCATCCATCATTCACTATTAGAGGTAGGAAGGATGATACCACTATCATGTATGTGTCATCCTTGAAGGAAGAGCGGATGATAACCAAGGGTTGTCAAGCTATCCTAGCAATCGTCACCCAGCAAGATCCTAAGGTGTCACCCCTAGGGGAAATAGCGATAGTCAGGGACTACGCAAATGTGTTCCCATATGATTTTTCTAGGATCCCTTCTAAGAGAGAGGTAGACTTTTTGATAGAGCTATCTCTCAGGAAAAACCCTATTTTAAGAGAACCTTATAGGATGGCCCCTACTGAGTTGCTTGAGCTAAAAAAGCAACTATAGGAATTTCTAGACAAGGGTTTCATTCTACCTAGTACATCACCATGGGGAGACCAATTTTCTTAGTGAAGAAGAAGGATAGGTGACTCAGAATGTGCATAGACTATCGAATGATCAACCAGGCTACCATTAAGAACCGATATCCTTTACCCCACATAGATGACATATTTGACCAGCTTAAGTTTGCTCGAATCTTTTCAAAGATTGACCTGAGGTCTGAGTACCACCAGTTGTGAGTGAGGAGTTAGGACATCCTGAAAACTACTTTTCAGGCCCATTATGGCAATTACGAATTTTTGGTTATGCCTTTTGGGTTGTCCAATGACCAAAGTGTGTTTATGAACCTCGTGAACAATGTGTTCCAACCTTTCCTTGAATCTTTTTTCATAGTGTTCATAGATGACATCCCAATTTACTCTGATGTCCTAGAGTAACACTGGAACCACCAGGGTAGAGTCCTTGATATTTTGAGAAAGCAAAAGCTCTATGGGAAATTCTCGAAGTGGGAGTTTTGGATAGACCATGTTATGTTCTTTGGACACATCATATCCGAAGGGACCATCTCATTAGATCCTACTAAAGTGTCAGTTGTGCGAGATTGGCCAGCACCAAAAAATCCTTCAGAGATTCATTATTTCCTATGATTGGCTAGATATTATCGATGCTTCATAAAAGATTTCTTAAAGACTTCTTTGCCACTCACCAAGCTCATCCCGAAGGATCAAAAGTTTGTGTTGTCATTATTATGTGAAGCTTGATTCCAAGAATTGAAGGAGAAGTTAACTACAACTCCAGTGTTAACTCTACTATCTAGTAAAGAAGGTTTTATGATCTTCACCGCCGCATCAAAGATGGGGCTTGGATGTTTGCTAGAGAAAAACAAGCATGTTGTTGCTTATGCCTCTAGATAGCTCAAGCCCAATGAAGTGAACTATCCAACACATGATTTAGAGTTGGCTGTGATTATACATACCCTGAAGATTTGGCGACACTATCTATATGGAGCCACCTTTGAAATCTTTACTGACCACAAGAGCCTAAAGTATCTACATTATATCCTGCAACTGATTCAGCTTCCACTTCTGGGAGATCAGATGGAGCTCGATTCGTTTTTGCAAACTTAACAAGGAAAAATCCTTCCCCACAGCTAATTTGGACGCGTACTAGACGAAGGCCTGAAGGTGGTGTGGTTATAGAATAGAATGGATAAGTATTGGACATGACGAGAAGACATCCAATAATCTCGTATGTATTGGACATGATGAGAGGACATCATGTCATCTCATATGTATTCGACATAATGAGAAGACATATATATACATATATATGTATACATATATATATATATATATATACATATATATATATATATACATATATATATATACATACATATATATATATATATATATCAATCTCGTATGTATTAGACATGATGAGAGGGTATACGTCAGATTCCAGTGAGAGTCATTGCACTACCATAAAGAATATCCTTAGGAGCTTATGAAGCGCTTAAAGAATTGATACCTTGGTTATGGTAATAAGGAAGAGTTGGATGTAAAGGGTTACACCCATACAAACTTCCAAACTGACAAAATAATCACAATCTAAATTTATGTTTGATGACAAATAAGAACTGTAAGATAGAGAGGGTTCTAAGCTAATTATAGTTGTTTGAATCTACAAAAGAAGCCAAGTATCTCTGTGTTATAAGAACAACAGAGGATACTGTACGGATCAAGAAGTTCATATGGGTGAACTTGTGTGATGTTCCAACCATTAATGACACAGTAGTAACACTAATGACAACAATGGAGCTACTGGTTAGGTTGGGAATCCCAGATAGCAGACTACAATACTTCCATCTCATATGAGTAGTCTTACAACAAAGAGATGTGAAAAACTACAAAATACCAACTTAAAGAAAACGTTGCTAAGCCCGTTATAAAAGCACTTTCACAGCAGAAGCATGATGGTCATGTTAGGTCACTCAGGATGAGATCCATGGGTGATTGGATCTAAGTGTAAGTGGGAGTCTGTTGGTATGTATTACCAGAGAACCAATCATATGATAATTATAATGGAATAACATGTAAATAATTTGATTAATAATAAAGGCAAACTTCCAATTTATTATGTTTCATTTAGTTATGAGATAATGATGGAATATTATAAATGTCTAGAGAATGATAATACTCAATGACATATGTCTTCAAGTATGTGACTTGGAAGGAATGAGATCATACAGATGTTAAGAGTACATATATACATTCTCATTATGTCCATGATCAGTTGTTGTTGTGGAAGGTTGATAGACAACAATAAGACATAAGATCATTGTGTGAGTTGGTTGATGATAAAGTCTCATTAGTCATGATATGGTGATATCAAACTAAGAACACAGATACATGTTAGAGAAAAGTGTATCAGACATACCCACCATGAGATTGCCATATGGAAGCCATTATAATGAAGGTCATAGTCAGCTCTCATAGTGATGGTGGTGGTTGTGGTTCTTAGACCTAAAATCACTGCAATCATCACATGTCGTTGGGTACGCTTTGACATCATCAAACACAATCCTAAAACATGGGCTGTTAGAACGGTCATGTTTGGGTGACTTTGACACATGGAGACTGACTGTGAGTGATAGAAATGAGATTTGCACCTCTTACATGAGTATGATATCCAAGGTCTCTTGATGAACATGAGTGAGAAAAGTATGTCCATACGCATGTGAGTCAATATGTGATATTGAGCTTACATGTATCTCACACAGTTTGCTCTGGTTCAAGAAATAAGATTGAATAATAATGAAAATGACTGCTCTATGCCTCTAGTTTAATCTAAATATCAGTGACAAAGAACGTATACAAATATTGTAACATCATATACAGATTGTAGGTTGAAGTTGCTCCTCAACTTTCCATTCACTTGGGTAGCAATGATGTATCACTAGGCACCATTCTTTTCTTGTGATGTCATAAGTTGTTATGTGCATTCACTACCAATGAGATATGAGACCTATACGGTCACACACATAGTAACTCATATAGAAGAGGAGTTTGATCTTAAATGATAATTTAATTGATTACTAAATTGTTTAGGTACTCAATTGACACAACAAATCAACTGACTAGACTTCCATATGTTCAGTTCAAGTGTTTAGGTTACCCTTTGGAGTGTAAGGTTGATTAAAACTGAAATTGCTGAGTTCTATCTAAACTCAGAAGTGAGATGCTTGTTTTGCATAAGAGAGACAACTGACTCGTGGTCGGGACAACTATTTTGTGAAAGAAAAATGACCATCTCGTAGTCGTAAGACGACCGTCTTGCAAGAGTGAGATGCCCGGTTCATGGAGAAATTTGAGTACATCAAGGAATACTGTTGACGTCATGGTGAGCATTAATTGGATTCAAATTGGCAATTCATGTGCAATTGGGAAATGTCGTGAAATGACCATATCGGTTACAAGATGACCATTTTGGTACACATAAGTTGCAACACTTCTAGAATTGTTGTGAAAATTTGAGATCTTCTGGTCCCTTCCACTCCCGGACAGACTAGGAACCTTGACCCTGACCTCTACTATATATATGGGTAGTGGGGGCTTCCCAGAGCACAACACAGATAATTGAGATGATGTTGCACTGTCAACCGTTGTCCTTTGGTTGTGGTAACTAAGAGAGCCTGAGAAAGTCCTACCCGACTAGGGAGGGATAGCTACGAGAGAGAAACAACTGAGCACCATTGTTGTGGGAGAGCAGGTTGATGAATAGTATACCAATGAAAAGGACAACTCCTTCCTGTCTGTTCTAACAGGATAATAAGAGTTGTAGTTGGTCTGTGTGGACTACTCTAGAAGCAGGAGTCCTTTGGCTACTACTAGGAGGACAACATCAACTCGCATCCGCTACAGCAGTTGTCTGAGTCTACTGTCTATGGAAGAGCAGTCAGACGAGTCCTAGTACAGCCGATACTTGCTCCAGGTACAGGTATATTTTTGTAAAAAAATCCTTCCCATTGCATAGTGATTGACAGAATCTGTTGATTAATGGGAAATATGTCATTAATTTTTTATTTTTTTTGCATATCTGTTGTCGTATTTCCCTAAAGTTTTTTCTTTAAGAAGTTAGTTGGGGTGATGGTGACACCATATTAGGGTTTTAGGTAGTATTTCTAGGTGATTTCAACTTCGTGATCTTAAAGCTAAAGAGAAAGGGATCAATTCCTTGGTTGGTGTTTTCCAATTGAGGATGGATACGCCGTCATTCACGTCCCTAACCATTAGGAGTCATCACTAGGTTTGCACATTGTTCCAAACTCAGACATTTGGTTATCTATTCAAAAGGCATATTTTATTCATATTTTCTATCTATTTTTCTTCTATTTCCTTTATTTAGATTCCTTTTACCATTAGAAACCAATTGGATTTGAAACCAAGTCAATTAAGGTCATTCATACCACTTTCTAGAGAATTCTACATAATTTTCACCATCATCTTTATTTCTTTTTCCTTTTATCTATTATTAAATTTTTTATCTTTTTCTTCTTTTTCATCACATGATTCACTAACTTATTAGGATCCAAAAATCACTCATTTAAAGGAAATATTGAAAAAGAAACCCATTCATTGAGCATAAATCATACAATTTCCATGCATACACATTTTATTGGGAAAATTGCATTGCAAGCCATATAAGCAAAAATCGAGCTTATAACATCCTCTCCCCCTTATAGGAATTTTGTCCCCAAAATTCAACTGATCAAACAAACAAATCAGGGTAGGCCTTTTCCATGTCCGTCTTCAGCTCCCATGTGGCTTCATCCTCTCCATGGTGCTTCTAGAGAACGTTTACCATCTCTATCTTTTTATTCCTGAGCTCTTTCACCTTGGTATCAAGTTCCCTCATAGGTGACTCAGGGTATGTCAGCCTCCCTTGGATTTCAATAGGTTCAATGCTCAACACATGGCACAGGTCCTTCTCATAGCACTTCAGATTGGACACATGGAAAATATCATGCATCATACTATACTGAGGGGGTATGGCCAAACGATATGTAGCTTCACTAATCTGTTTTAGAATCTCAAACGGACCCACATATTGGGGACTCAACTTTCCTCTATTCTTAGATATAGCTCGGAGGGGTCGTATTTTCAAAAACACATGTTTTCCCATAGTGACATGCAAGTCAATGTGCTTCGCATCAGCATACGACTTGTGTTGATCCTAGTCTCTCTTCATCCTTTGCTTGATTAAAGTGACTTTTTCAGCATACAACTATAGCTCCTCTGAACTCAACAAGTTCCTCTCACTAACATCATCCCATTGAAATAGTGACTGACATGGCCTCCCATATAGAGATTCATACGGACACATCTCAATACTGGTCTAGTAGTTGTTATTGTAATAAAACTCAATGAGGGCTAGGTATTGCTCCCATGATCCACCCCAATCGAGCACACATGCTCTCAACAGATCCTCTAAAGTATGGATTGTCCTTTCTAACTGTCCATCTATCTGGGGGTGATAAGATGTGCTAAACTTTGTTCTAGTGTTGAGTTCCTCTTGCACCTGCTTCCATGACATGGAAGTGAACTTTGGGTCACAACCAGAAATGATCAAACTCAAAATACCATGCAATCGTACAATCTCTATGATGTAAAGCTCAGCTAGATTTGTCACTTTGGTAGTGGTCTTTAAGGCAAGGAAATGTGCTAATTTGGTAAGGCGATCTACCACACCATATTGCTTCATGACCTCTCTTGGTCTTAGGGAGACCCATCACAAAGTCCATGATGATCTATTCCCATTTCCACTCAAGAATCCCAATTGACTATAGCAGTACATTGGGTCAATGGTGTTCAACCTTCACCAGCTGGAAAGTGAGATAACTGGCCACATATGTCTCTATATCTCTCTTCGTTCCAGTCCACTAAAAGTATCACTGCAAATCCTTAAATATTTTGGTAGTGCTAGTGTGTATCGTGTATTAGAACCATGACCTTCTTGCAAGATACGATCCTTCAATGGAAAATCTTCAGGAACCCAAATATGATACTTCTAGTGGATTCCACCACCTTCTCCCACTGAGAGATGGATCTGAGGTTACTCTAACAAACACTACTACAGAAACAACATTCAGTGTCGCTTTTATGGGCGTCGGTTATTTAGGAAAACCGACGCCTATAACATTCAACGTCGGTCATCTAGGTCATCCGACGTCTGTATCCAAGACACGGGTACCGCTTGTATTAAGCGTCGGTTTTTTTGGTAAAAAACCGACGCCTAAAACTGCCCGCCAAAACCAATTTTCGAGCAAAAAAATATGTCACATACGGCATCGGTTATTTACCTCAAACCCGACGCCTATTTAAGATGAAAATTTGCGCGAAAATTTATAGCTTAGGTGTCGGTTATCCTTAGATAACCGACGCCGATAGTGGTTCCCGCCAATTTATTTAGGGCAAATTTTTTCTAATTGGACGTCGGTTTGTTATTAGGAACCGACGCTGAAGACCTTAGGCGTCGGCGTTTTAGATAACCGACGCCCTTTGTGCACTTATTAGCCGCACGATCGATCGACTTTAGGTCCCCTTTCCTGTTTCATTGTCTTCTCCGCCGACTTCCTGCCCCTGCTCACCGACGACGCCGACGACGCCGCTGCTCACCGACGACGCCGCTGCTCACCGACGACGACGCTGCCCGACCCTCCGCTGTGCGCCGCCGCCGCTTCCTCTCCTGGTCCTTCTCCGCCTGCCTGCTTCCTGCTCCTTCTCCGCCTGCTTCCTGCTCCTTCTCCTTCTGCCGCCGCCGCTTCCTGTTCCTTCTCCGCCGCCTTCCTGCCCGCCGCCTCCTGCCGCTCCCTGCTGCTCACCGGCCATTGCTGCTCACCGGCCACTGCTGGGAGCTCGCCTGGAGCTTGCCGGTCACTGCCACCACTGCTGCCCTGCCGCCTGGAGCTTGCCGGTCACTGCCACCACTGCTGGGAGCTCGCCTACTGGTTAGTATTACTTTAGTGATTACTTTAATTCAACAATTCGTAGTTTGTTATTTACAATTACTCATCTGCTTGCCGATTTTAATGATTAGAGATACTGATTAATAGTAGGTATTGATGAATACTTAGTTAATTACTGATTTGTTGATTAGTGTTGAAATGAATGTATTGATTAGTGTTGAAATGAATGTGTTGATTAGTGTTGATTAATAGTAGGTATTGATGAATACTTAGTTAATTACTGATTAATAGTAGGTATTGATGGACCCTAATGATACAAATTTTTTATGTTGTAAATGAATGTATGTTTCAAGTGTTGAACCTAATGTTGGACAATGAACAATGAATTTATGTCCCATATAATCCACATTGTTCTTTATATTACTTGTACATTGGTATAAATTAGAATGAACAATCACTAAATTATATATTGTTTGTATGGAGTATGGCTTCATTGTAGATATCTATTATTGTATTTGTTGGCCTAGAAACCCGTCCAAGATTGACTCATTAGGAGTAAATCTTGGATAGTCCCCGGTTTGGGACTGTTCTTGAACACCTAATCTCACTTAGGATGTAAGTGTATAATGTGTATTGGGTTTTCGAGAAAATTTTGGTAGCATTTCCCCGTTTGTTCTCTAAGTACATATGTACTTAGAGAACAGCGGGGAAATGCTGCCGAAATTTTCTTGAAAACCCAATGCACATTATACACTTACTAGTGAGATTAGGTGTTCAAGGATGGGATAGGTGATACACATTTATTATATATAAGAATGACATCAAATGTGTTTGTTGGCCTAGAAACCCGTCCAAGATTGACTCATTAGGAGTAAATCTTGGATAGTCCCCGGTTTGGGACTGTTCTTGAACACCTAATCTCACTTAGGATGTAAGTGTATAATGTGTTTTGGGTTTTCGAGAAAATTTTGGTAGCATTTCCCCGTTTGTTCTCTAAGTACATATGTACTTAGAGAACAGCGGGGAAATGCTGCCGAAATTTTCTTGAAAACCCAATACCCATTATACACTTACTAGTGAGATTAGGTGTTCAAGGATGGGATAGGTGGTACACATTTATTATATATAAGAATGACATCAAATGTGTTTGTTGGCCTAGAAACCCGTCCAAGATTGACTCATTAGGAGTAAATCTTGGATAGTCCCCGGTTTGGGACTGTTCTTGAACACCTAATCTCACTTAGGATGTAAGTGTATAATGTGTTTTGGGTTTTCGAGAAAATTTTGGTAGCATTTCCCCGTTTGTTCTCTAAGTACATATGTACTTAGAGAACAGCGGGGAAATGCTGTCGAAATTTTCTTGAAAACCCAATACCCATTATACACTTACTAGTGAGATTAGGTGTTCAAGGATGGGATAGGTGGTACACATTTATTATATATAAGAATGACATCACATGTGTTTGTTGGCATTTCCCCGTTTCTTCTCTAAGTATATATGTACTTAGAGAACAGCGGGGAAATGTTGCCTAATCTTTTCCTAATATATACTTGTTTCCTAATATATACTTGTTTTCTCTGATCATAGAATGGATAGATCATGGATGTCGATTCGTAATCGTTGTACCCCAGAGTTTATATCTGGTCTTGATCAGTTTATTAGATTTGCCGAGGAACATAGGAAAAAACCTACAGATAGGTTCTACTGTCCATGTAGGCATTGCGGTAACAACTTGAAAGTCAACACTGGTGAGGAAATCAAAAGTCATGTCATGTGCAACGGGATTGTACAAGGCTATACAGAATGGCACTGGCATGGAGAAATTTCAAAATCGAAACCAGTAGATGTCGATAGCAGTGCTTGGGTGGAAGAAGAAATTGCCTCTGATGACGTAAATGTGAACGAACCAGTTCCAGCAGACATCGTTGATGCGATGCTGGATAGTTGTAGGGTAGAGCACACCGATCCACCTCCTATCTTTACAAACATTGTGCATGATGCTGAGATACCGTTATACACAGGTTGTGCTAAGTTTACGAAGCTTAGCGCTGTCTTGAGATTGTATAAGTTGAAAGCTAACAATAGATGGAGCGACAAAAGCTTCACTTCATTGTTGACTTTGTTGAAAGAAATGCTTCCTGAAGGAAACGAGCTTCCAATCTCAACATACCAGGTAAAGAAAATGTTGTGCCCAATGGGAATGGAGGCCAAGAAGATACACGCATGCCCGAATGATTGTGTATTATTTCAAAAGGACTATGTAGATTTGAAAGATTGTCCAAAATGTGGTGCGTCACGGTATAAATTGACGACTTCGGGGGAGTTCAAAACTGGTTCTCCTGCCAAGGTGTTGTGGTATCTACCTATAATATCACGGTTTCAACGCTTGTTTGCAAATCCGAAAGATGCGAAGAATCTGAGGTGGCATGCAGATGTTAAGAAAAATAATGATGGGATCCTACGACATGCGTCTGATTCCCCACAGTGGAAGAAGATTGATCTATTGTACCCTAAATTTGGTGAAGAAGATAGGAATCTAAGACTTGGGCTTTGTACAGATGGGATGAATCCGTACGGGACATTGAGCAGCCAACATAGCACTTGGCCAGTCATGCTTGTTATATACAATCTTCCTCCCTGGATGTGTATGAAAAATAAGTATGTTATGTTGTCATTGTTGATATCGGGCCCTAAACAACCCGGAAATGATATCGATGTTTATCTTGAACCTTTGATTGATGACTTAAAGAAACTTTGGGCTGAAGGTGTGATGACCTATGATGCTTCAGCAAAAGAGACATTTCGTTTGCACGCTATGTTGTTTTGCACTATTAATGACTTTCCAGCATATGGGAATTTGTCTGGATATAGTGTCAAAGGAGCTAAAGCGTGTCCTATATGTGAAGAAAACACTGATTCAATAAGACTAAAACATGGCGGCAAGACTGTATATCTTGGTCATCGAAGGTTTCTTTCAAAATTCCATCCGTATCGTAGGAAGCGCAAAGCATTCAATGGATGGAATGATGAACGAAGTGCACCTAAACCTATACCAGGGGATGTTGTTTATGAAAGAGTAAAAGACATTGTCAATGAATTTGGTAAGAAATCACAATGTAGTATGGCCACACGGAGTGACAATTCTTTATTCAAGAGGAAACAAGGCACGTTCATCCCTCAGGGCACAAGGGATGAATTGACAGTTGCTCTGGGTAACCCAGAGCATCCTGGACGTGTTAGAGGTGCCGGCGCTGGTGTTGGCATCAAAGCATTCTTTGGGCCATCCCAGCGCAAACCCAGAGCGGGACTTTCTCAAGAAGAGGTAACCTATTCTTTTTTTAGAATGTTACTGCAAAAGGAAATTCATTAATAAGAATCTAATGTTTCTTTTATCCATGTATAGGAGAATAAGAGAGTTGAGGATTTAGTTGCTAAGAAGGTCAACGATGTAGTTGCTGAGAAGGTCAAGGAAGAATTGATGCGGTGGCAGGCATCTCAGGCTTCCAATACGCCTATGGCGACCCACTCTTCTCCTGATGCACACACTGCGAGTAATCCTGGAGACCCATCGCCTAGCACGTCTGCTGTAAGTATTGTTTATGACATTGTAGTTAGTCTTTTCAAGTTGTTATGTTTTCAAGATGATATGTATATATGTATAATATTCTTTACGTAAATTTGTAGGCATTGAAGCCATGCCGCTTAAGAATGCAAAACTACGTTGTCGCAGAGGCGCAGGCTTACCCGTCCCTTCCTGGGGCAATGTTTCACGGGACTCCAATGCCACAGGGCTACGTTCGTGTGAGCCCGATACGTGTGTTACCCGATTGGAGAGAAGCTACATTGCCATATGCCCACCCGGATATTGATACACTTGGTGAGGCAGAAGGCGGGGTCATATTGTGGCCCAAAGCAGATGTCATCTACACGACTGAAATTGTAAGATAAATTTACATTGATTTAGACTGTTAATGTGTATATATGATGTCAACTGATCTGAAATTATATGTACAGGTTAAAAAGAAGACACCAGGAGCACCTAGGCCTCCACTTCCAGTTCCCACATTACCCGATTGGGTTCCAACTGACCTAACATACCCGTTAGGTCCTGCTTGTAGGGGAATGGCATGTTGGCTACGGGCACATAATGTACATTGCCCTATAATTATTTCTTTAGATGCAGATTATGCAGGTCAATCATACGATAGCTCTTTATTGATAGAAGATATTATTGAGCTGTTTAAGTATGATTGGCTGAATACATCAATGATAGAGACATGGATAAGGTGAGATCTTGTTTATACATCCATATACCTTGTGTAAGCTCCGGTGATCTGGTTTCTTATATATTAATGCATACGCCTATATGTTTTGCAGCTACCTAGTCGAAGATCATTGCAAACAATTTGCATTTGATCATGTGGGATTTTTGATTCCATCATTGATTAGTTTGGTAGCTAAAGACCCTGATAATGTTCAATAATACTGTATAGATGCTTTTACAATTTTTGGTCAGCAAAAGAAGAAGATAATAATAGCTCCATTCAATGTCAAGTATGTTTACTTTATTTATAATTTGGACTTTAGAAAATTCCATTTTTATTTTGCATTTTGAGTTATTAATTGTTAACTTCTACTTGTAGCGGTAGACATTGGGAGTTACTAGTTATTGCCCCCGAGACATTCACTGTTTATTATCTAGATCCTGCGGGGAGTACATTGAACACTAAAATTGGACACGTAATGAGAATGCCACTATTCTGGTGAGAAATATTTCATTTTTATATCCGTTAACATCTTTTATTACATTACTATTTACTTATGCAATTTATTGTGTTATATTAACATGTAGGGGTTTAGATGCATTCAAAAAGGCTGGAGGAACGGTCCCAACGAAAAAGAACCAGCCAATAAATTGGCAGAACGTAAAAGTAAGTTCCCGACTCGAATATATATATTATTGATGTGAATTGTGCTTAGTTGTATTATTTTGTATGTTTCAATTTATAGTGTGCTACACAAGACAATGGCTGGGCATGCGCATACTATGTGATGCGATTTATGCATATGATTATCAAATATGCCGCATTGGACATCGATACCATACATGAGGTATTATATATAGTCTCATTAGTTAGTATGCAATATATCAATCTTATATTATTTTTATATTATTACTTATATATATACATCATTCTCTTTGCAGGTGTTTAAAACTGACCACACTACAGGTAAACGTTTAAAAAAAATAAATGCTCCATATACGATGGAAGCATTAAATGAAGTAAGAGAAGAATGGGCAATAGCTGTACAAACAGTGGCAACTGTAAGATATAATTGGGATGCTGATAGTGATAATGAATGATACTTTGTAAATGAATGTTTGTAAATGAATGTTTGTGAATGTTAATGCATGTATTTGAATGTTTCTATATGTGTGAATGTGAGAATTGAATTGATGTCTGAATGAATGTACTTGTGTAGAATTTTGCTTGTGACTTTTGCAGGTTTGCGGCCTGTTTGTAGGCTGATATCAATGGATGTCGTAAACCTGCAGTTCAGAAAACTGAACTGCAGGTTCTCATCCTGCTGACCAGCCACAGCAGGCCTGCAAACTGATATGAAAAAAAAAAAAATATAAATAGGCGTCGGTTATTTATCGAAAACCGTCAGCAAAGACCTACAGCGTCGGTTTTTTAATATAACCGACGCCTTATGTGGCCAAAGCAGTCCTGGAATTGGCGTCGGATATTCATATCAAACCGACGCCTATTTAAACTGTAGGCGTCGGTCGTTTAGTAGATAGCCGACGCCAAACAGGGTCCGCGCCACAGAAAATGGCGTCAGCTAGGGCACTTTCTGCGTCGGTTTTGAGATGAATAACCGACGCAGAAAGTGCCCTAGCTGACGCCATTTTCTGTGGCGCGGACCCTGTTTGGCGTCGGATATCTACTAAACGACCGACGCCTATAGGCTAAATAGGCGTCGGTTAAAAAACCGACGCCGAAGTGTTCGACCTTTAGCGGCGCCCACATAGGCGTCGGTTGGAAACCGACGCCAAATGGGGTTAAACGACCGACGCCAAAGGCCGTTTCTGTAGTAGTGAAACCTTTCATCTTGTCATGCTCGGGGCTGGCTAACTAGCAGCTACCAACTTGGTCAATAAGTCTAGTTTAATCTTGATTTTCACCACTCAGATATGGTCTTCTAGAAAATGCGGAGTCCACCTAGAAAACTCTTCCATTCCTCTCCACTGGCTAGACAAGACAGCTCCACACTTGAGTTGTTTCCTACTAAGACCATTTGCTACAACATTTGCCTTTCCCGAGTGATTGTCGATGGTGAAAACATAGTCTTTCATATATTCCATCATTGCCTCTGTCTCAGATTTAGGTCCCTCTGAGTCACCACGAATAACGCAGATCAAACCAAAATCATCCGTTTCATGGAGTTAAATCATGCTTTGGGAAATGAGATTCTACTCACCGCGGTTCGGGATGTATGAATTTGTCTGGAAACACGTCCAGAGGCCAACTTATGCGCATTCGTTGGGTCATCTTACACCTTGGTTTGCTCTGGATATCAACCTGCTGCAATCAAACAACAACTTTCTCATGCAAAGGTGTAGGAATCAAGCTGGATGTTGCTGCTCGCGGCTAGGGCTGTGGATCCCTGATCTGGACCTCAAGTCGAGCTCGTTGGCATTGATTTCGGGTGCTAGTTGTGCCCTAGATGCTCCTGGCCATTACTTCTTGCAGCAGCTGCTGCTGTTAGATGGGGCACCACCCCTACTAAATCAAGTTGCAGGTGGCGCAATGGAGGCAAGATGTGGTAGTTTCCTACCTTGAGCTCTTGGTCGGAGTTGAGGGTAGCGTTTGGTGTTGTTGGCCACGCCCAAGGCGGCTCCTAGCTCCTACTTCACGTAGCTACTGCTGTTGCTGGCTGTAGGTACAAGGGAACCACCCTAGCTAATGGTTGTGGATGTGGTTAGGGCAAGGAAAGGGGAAGGAAGGAGGAAGGGAGGTAGAGGAGGAAGATGGGCGGAGCAAAGAACTACAGGAAACAGAGCTAGGGTGCCCAAAATCACCCTGCTTCTATTCTATCGAGTGCTGCTTCTGCGGTTTCTCTGTGAATCGATCGCGTGAAGAAGATAAGGGTGAAAGGGAAAAAGGAAAAAATAGCTAATTTCTAGAAAAATTGCATCCAAATCCATAGAAACCTACAAACTTCATAACTATTGACTCGATGGTCCAAATGGAATGATTCTTTTCGCAAGGATTCAAGCATGAGGTCCTCTACACCCTCAAAGCAAGAAATCATCCTAATTAACTAGTAAAACATGATCAAAACACTAATTGCATCTATGAATACTTAATTCAACTTAATTGACATAATGATGATATTACCATTGTACTTATTAATTAACATAGTTATGGGTCATAACAATCTCCCTCCCTTATAAGAATTTCATCCCGAAATTCTTAAAAGAGAAAAGGAAACTTGTTACACATCTCTGATTCAAGCTCCCACATGGCTTCCTCTAGGTTGTGGTTCCTCCACAGAACCTTCACTAATGGTATTTCTTGATTCTTGAGTTTCTTGATCCTTCGATCAACTATTTGTACTAGTCCTTCAACATAGAACACATCTGATCGGAGCTGTGTAGGTTCCGGGTCCACTATATTCTCTGTACCAGGGTAATACTTCTTCAACATCGATACATGAAACACATCATGTAGATTAGCCAACTCAGATGAAAATCCAACCTGTAGGCTATAGGTCCAATCCTCTCAATGACAGGATATGGGTCCATAAACCTAGGAGTCAGTTTGCCTCTCTTCCCAAACCTCAACACTCCTTTCCATGGTGAAACTTTCAGATACACTTCATCACCAACCTCAAACTCAAGAGTTCTATGTCTTTTCTTAGCGTAACTCTTCTGCCTGTCTTGTGCAGCTTTCAACTATTCTCTCATCATTGTTATCTTTTTAGTAGTCAAATCCACTATCTCTGGTTCAAGAATCTCTTTGTCACCCACCTCGTACCAACATACAGGTGATCTAAACTTTTTGCCATACAGAGCTTCATACGGGGCCATACCAAGATTGGAATGGTGACTATTGTTGTATGCAAACTCTATAAGGCTTAAGTGTTCTTCCCAACTTCCACTGAAATTCAAGACACATGCTCTCAACATGTCCTCAAGAGTCTGTATGGTCCTCTCTGACTGACCATCCATCTGTGGGTGAAAAGTTGTACTGAACCTCAACTTTGTCCCCAAAGCACGATGCAACTGATTCCAAAACCTGGATGTGAACTTAGGGTCTCTATCTGATATAATTGAAACTGGGATACCATGCATCCTGACTATCTCATACACATATATCTTAGCCAACTTTGGGACATCAAAGGTTGACTTAACAGGAAGAAAGTGAGTAGACTTAGTTAGTCTATCCACAATTACCCATATCAAGTCACAACCTCTAGGTGTCCTGGGCAACCCTACCACAAAATCCATTATGATATGTTCCCACTTCCACTCTGGTATAGGAATAGATTGCAAGGTACATGTAGGTTTCTGATGCTCAAGATTAACCTGTTGGCACACACTTCATCTAGCCACATACTCAGCTACATTCTTTTTCATATCTGGCCACCAGTACAACTCCTTGAGATTCCTATACATCTTAGTGTTACCTAGATGCATAGCATACATCGATGCATGCACTTCCTCAAGAATCTATTCCTTCAAACCACTCTCTCCAAGTACACACAACCTGCCATGCTGATACAACAAACCATCATCTGAAAATCTGAACTCTGGTCTTTTTCCTCTGTCATATCCTACATGATCTGTCATATCTCACTGTCACTTTGCTGAAGTTCCTTGATCTGATCATAAAAAGTAGGCTTGACATGCATCTGTGCAATCAAACCACTCTGCTCAGTCACCCCTAAGTCTAAGTTCAACTTCCACATTTCTACTAGTAGGTCTCTCTTGAAACATGGCATAGAGAATGCACCAGCTGTTAAACTTGACTTCCTGATGAGGGCATCTGCTACGACATTTGCCTTTCCAGGATGATAATCTATCATCACATCATAATCCATGATCAATTCTAACCATCTCTGATGTATAAGATTTAGATCCTATTGGGAGAAGATATATTTCAAACTCTTATGATCTGTAAACACCTAACATGCCTCACCATAAAGATAGTGATGCCATGTCTTAAGAGCATGAACTACAATAGCTAACTCCAAATCATGTGTTGGGTAATTCTCCTCATTTTTCTTAAGATGTCTAGATGCATAAGCTACTACTTTTCCTTCCTGCATCAACACACAACTTAAACCTCTCCTTGAAGCATCACAAAACACTATGTAGCCTTTACCTACCTCGGGCAGGATCAACATTGGTGCTGTAGTCAATCTCTTCTTCAAGATCTAAAAACTCTTCTCACAGTTTTCTGACCAAACAAACGGTGTGCCCTTTCTCGTTAAGCGTGTCAGAGGTGATGCTATAACACTGAAGTTCTGAATGAACCTCCTATAGTAACCTACCAACCCTTAGAAGCTTCTGATCTCAGTAGGAGTCTTAGGCTGCTCCCATTATAGAACAAACTCGACTTTCATAGGGTAAACACATACTCCATCTCCTGAGATGACATGTCCAAGAAAAGACATCTCAGCTAACCAAAACTCACACTTACTGAACTTAGCATATAACTGGTGCTTTCTCAACAACTGTAATGCTATCCTCAGATGTTGCTCATCATCTGTGGAATAGATCAAAATGTCATCTATGAAAACTACTATGAACTAATCTAAGAATGGTTTGAAAATCCAGTTCATCATATCCATGAATGCTGCTGGGGCATTAGTCAGTCCAAACGACATGACCAGAAACTCATAATGCCCGTATCTTGTTCTGAAAGCCAAATTAGGAATATCTAAAGCCTTTATCCTCAATTGATGATATCCATATCTCAAGTCTATCTTAGAAAAGATCATCGCTCCATACAACTGATCAAACAAGTCATCTATCCTTGGCAACATGTACTTATTCTTGATGGTGATCTTATTCAACTATGTGTAATCTATACATAACCTCATTGTACCATCTTTCTTTTTCACAAACAAGACTGGAGCTCCCCATGGTGAAGAACTAGTTCGAATGAAACCCTTATCCAGTAATTCTTGTAACTAAATCTTGAGTTCCTCAAACTCTACAGGTGCCATTCTGTAGGCTGGAAACACTATAGGTTGACTATCTGGCAACACCTAGATCTCAAAGTCTATCTCTCCTTCAGAAGGTAGACCTAGAAACTCATCTGGGAAAACATCTGGGAACTCATAGACCACTGGCACATCCCATAGGCTGACTGTACTCTTCTCTACTCTAGTATCCACTACAAGTGCCAAGAATTCCTCACAACCTTTCTGCAACATCTTATCAGCTACATCGGCTGATATGATACACGTAGGCAAAACTTTCCTAACTCCAGTAAAGACATAAGAAAATCCACCCTGTTGAAAGACAACCTTCTTATTCCAACAGTATAGTTGAACTCGATACATCTCCAGGCAATCCATACCCAAGATAATTTGAAAAGAGTTAATATCTAGGGGTATAAGATTAACCACGATGGTGTAACCACCAAAAGTTAGTAAACATCTGAGACAGAACACTGTCAACACTATCGGTTCACCTAACGGAACCCTCAACAACAACTCAATCGGTAACTCCTGGGTTAACAGATTGAGCTCACAAGCTAAAGAACGTTGTATAAATGAATGAGTAGCACCTAGATATATCAAAACTGTAACTGAAATGTTGTTAAAGAAGCACATTTCTCCTGTAATCTCTCGGGAAGAAACAATACCTTCTTATGGTGTCAAAGAGAAGAAGCATCTTGAAGCTATTCCTCTCCCACGATGTCCTTGTTGTCCTTCCCAAGCACTGGGTGTTGCACCACCTCGGGAACCTGAAGCTATAGAGGAACCGGGTCCTCCAGCTGGAGCTTATCTCGAAACATTCTAATACTGTGACTGGGAATCCTGTGATGCTAACTACTGTAATTGGGGGCAATTCCTTCTAAAGTGTCCCACCTATCCACAGATATAACAACCCTGAACATATGCACCCCAACATAGACCAGGGTGTGGGTTCCCACATATATCACACCTCAATACCTCTTTCCTTAGAGGACCTATCACTGAGACTGATGATCCATAAGATCTAGTTGGAGGTGTCCATGCAGACTGTGTATTCCATCTACCGGATTTAGGTCTTCCTCCACTTGATGAAAACTAGATCTTTGTCTACCAAAACAACCAAGTCCTCATCCTATCTTTGAAAAGAAACCACCACCTCCTATGTATCCACCACTGCTTTGTCCCCTTCTAATAAAATCTCCAAATCTTTTCTTACTCTCAGACTGCATATCAGCATTAACTAACTCTTCTACACGTCTCACTACTTCCACAAATTCCCCAAAGTTTTCTCTATCTCTTCGACCAATGGCTGAAACAGTGTGTCTAATCTCTGATCTTAATCCTTCTTGAAATCTTCTGCACTTTTCTACATCATTAGCAACAAGTTGTGGATAGAAATTTGCCAACCTTGTGAAATGTGCCTCATATTCACAAATTGTCATACTTCCTTGTTTGATATTCTATAGCTGTCTTATTTTCTCACTCAGAAAAGTAGGTGGGTAGTACTTAAGATGGAATTCATCAACAAAATCCTTCCAAGTCAATATAATGTTCCTCCTTTTATCCTCCACACCATGCCACCAGAGCTCTGCATCACCTTTAAGCAAATAAACTTCTTGATTGATTTGTCTTTCCTCAGACAGCTCCATTAGACGGAACACTTTCTCTAACTGTCTCATCCATTCATCTGCCACTACGGGGTCCGTAGTTCCATTGAACTCAGTGCCTCAAAGCTTCTTAACCAGCTCATAGGATCTCATCAGGTCCTTGCTGCTCGAGGTAGAAGCTCTCCTCTCCATCTTTTACTTTTCTCTGGTTTCAAGAAACATTTTGTATATCCTTGATGCCTCATCCACATCATCTCCACCACCTGGACCCATCACTTGAGGATCAGGTCCGATGTGGCTCTCAGCTTGGTCCTCATGACCACGTCCTCTTCCTGCCATCTGCAATAGTATAACAGAACACTTCCTATTAGAAAATTGCAGTTAGAAGGAAAACACGCTAATCCTAATCCTATTGGTCTCTTACCATCCCCTGACCTTGACTTAGAGTAACCATGTACTCAACCTATGCTCTGATACCAAAATTAGTTGTGACGCCCTGATCCCCATGCCATCTCTAATGACCCTGGAGACCGGGAAGTCACCCTCGGTAAACCACCCTTAACCTTTTCTTTTCTTAATCACTTAAAACTAACTTAAATAAGAATCTCATAATTTGGACAATACTGAAATCTTACTTAAACTTGCAGAAGCAAAATTACTGTTTCTAAATCTTGAAAGATACCTCAGAGTTTAAACAACATATTCCATCTTACTTGCGGAATATAAAGTACAATAGTTAATTGAAAACTAAATTACATTTTGTATTTCATTCTCTCTCTCTCTACCATACCACATGCCCAAGGACTGAGTAGAAAGGACTAAGATACCTCTAACTAACTACAAACTACCTTCTAAGTACTTGGGTGATATGATCCTTCAGCTTCCTCGTGCTGACACTGACCTGAAAAATGTAAATGTTTCAGTAGGTTGGTGAGCTACTGGCTCAGTGAATAGAATTTCACCCAACCATCACAGATAACTCATTTATGTTTATTAATTGGAATAAAATACCAGATAATAATATACTGAGCGGATCTAAGCAATATATTTTAAACAATAGGAGATATCAACATTTCATTAAGAAAACAACTGTTGCAAGGCTGTAGATACGATTAAATAATAGAGAATACTAAAATTTCATTTAAATGACAAATTGCTGTGAAACTAACTCAAATCTTTCTTAACTCTTTAACTAACTCTGTGAACCTATATGAACATATTTTATTTTATTCCCTGATCATATGCAATGTACTCTACATATGAAGACTCATAGTGAACTACGATCCCACCGTCCAAGACTTAGCCGACACCCTGGGATAGCTAAGTCTGACTGTTGTCCAGGTCTGCAATAGGAAAACTGGCACTCTAGCCTCGACACTCCTATGGTGCCATAAAATGGACTCCTCCTCTAGGCTGACTACACAGGCGGAGGGTCTGAGACGCTCTGTGGGACTCAACTTGTTATGCGTTGTGGGTACCTCTGGGTTACCACTGAGACTTCCAATTCATGTTGAGTAACCTATCTTCTCTTAGGAGACTTCCTCAAGGGCTTCATCTCCCCGCATGCTATATGGGTGTGTTCCGACCCCCGTATACTGGATGCACTACTAGGGTAGGTCATTTCATCCCTAAGGCACATACCTCTTAAAGGGATTCTATGGTGTCAGGGCCCTTAATCTATTATTTTATTATCCTAGAAAAGCTCTTACTACATTGCATCTCTCTCTTACTTATTCTTGGCTTTGGTATCTCTATGGTACCGAGTCTATTTATCTAAAACTTATAAAACAACATGTATATCATCTCTAGCTTGGCAGTGCAATATGCTCAAACACTGTAATTTACTGAGAAATCAACATACTGCACTTGCAGGTAGATTAAATAAATTGAATTCTTATCAACTTGGCACTTATACACTAAAATCATGCAATTGGACCTCTTAATGCACTAATAAGAGTAAATTAGTCGACATATGAGAAATTATCTGTAGCATCTGTAAATTATCTGAAATTCCTCAAAAAACGGGTACATTAACCCTAGTCCTGGTTTGTGCATCACATAACTCAGTTAAGAGTTAATTACTTATTATGACATGAATTAATAATATTAATAGAAAATTTCATATAATTTCTTTGGAAAATGTGCCAATTTGTATAGTTATTAAAATACTTGCATTAAGTGCAGTACGGAGTGTGCAACTAGGTTTTCTTGAACATTTTCTTGTCATCATCATTTCTTTGTAATCATGTATCAATTGAATTATTAAAATCGTACAGCCTGGGTTTATACCCAAAATGTCCAGCAACTGGTCATGTGCTACTGTTTTCAACCTTTAACTGAGTAATTTAGGTTTTAATCAACCATATAATTCCACTAACCAAAACCATACACATCAATTAATAAGCCAAATCATGCAGAATGTGATGAATCGAATAGTGCAATAAAAGTCAGGCGACGCTATCACTGCCTGACACCTGGGTAAGCAATGTTACCCACGAATAACATAGATCAAACCAAAATCGTCTATTTTATGGAGTTAAATCGTGCGTTGGGAAGTGTGATTCTACTCACTACGGTTTGGGATGTCCGAATATGTCTGGAAACAAATCTAGAGACCAGTTTCCGGGCATTCGTTGGGTCATCTTGGTTTTCTCTGGATATCAACCTGCTACAATAAACCAACAGCTTTCTCACGCATAGGTGGAGGAATCAAGCTGGGTGTTGCTACTCTCGGCTAGGGCTGCAGATCCCTGATTTGGACCTCAAACTGAGCTCGTTGGATTCAATTTTGGGTGCTAGCTGTGCCCTAGATGCTCCTGGCCGTTGCTTCTTGCAGCAGCTGCTGGGCGCTGCCCTGCTAAATCAAGGTGCAGGTGGAGCAATGGAGGCGAGATGCAGAGGTTTCCTACCTTGGCTCTTGGTTGGAGTTAAGGGCAGCGTTTGGTGCTGCTTGGGACACTCTGTTCGCATAAAACATCATTAATGATGCGGAAGCGATTAATTAGCAGCAAAATTACTAAACATAACTAAAATTTAAAACTTTTTATTAAGAGATCCTCAAACGGTAAAACTCTTTCACAAAGAAATAAGGTAAGTCATTTACAAGCTGATTCATCAATACATCTCTGCATTATCTCATTTCGAGAGTCATAACACTGACTGCTCTGTTAAAATGTACATGAGCAGAATACAAAAATAACGAGGCATTACGCCAAAAATCTTAGATCTATATTAAACCATCTACTGACTCCTAGGACTAGAGAGTACAGAGAAGACACATAGGACTTTCTATATACAAGACCTAACAGACAGTGACTCCACCTGTGGATCACTGTTGTCCTTGATGTTGTTGTTGTTGCTGTTGCTGCTCACCGACTGATGGGTTCCTCCTTCCTCTATGTCTACCTAAAAAGTTGAATCCCACGGGGGTGAGACAGTTGAATAATTGTCCCAGCGAGAGTTATAACTCTTCGCCAGAAGCATTGTTATTGCAAATAATAGAACAATACTGAACAGTAGGATTATAAATATTCAACAGCAGGCAAATCATTGAATAGCTAAATAAAGCAGTATTCTTTATGCAATCATTTCAATTATAACTTGATTGAATAGAAAATCATTCATTTAATAAGGAATATGAAGAACATGTATATTATTTGTCCAACTAGGACTTAATCAACAATGTATCATCAATCATTGTTTTTTGTAGTTCAACCTTAAGAAAATATGCTACACGGCTGATTACTTTTTACAAACATACTTATGCCCTGAGGATATGAGGTATACCGCTCATACTCCAACCGACCACTGCGAAGTCGAAATTGGTACCATACATAGGTCATTAGAAGAGCCAGATTTCTATGACCTCATCTTCCTCAGTCAGTGTGACGAAAAACATGCAGGACATCTTGTGTCTCTGCTATAATAGCTATCCGGGGTATTCTGGCACTTCTCTATTAGAGTTACAGTGGCATGTTGTACTCACTTCGCAATTGAGGGATTTCTTGTTTATCTCACATCGATTCAAAATTAACAACATCATCGGGAGATTAGTGATACATCATCCTGACATATACATATAATGAACGATTGAGAGATTTATTGTTTATTTCACATCAATTCCTCCATTAGGACGTAAGGATATTCACATCCATAACCCCCACATACTCAAAAGTATGCTCTCCATGAGTTCCCTTAGGAAAACCTATTTCACCATCATCTAGCTTCTGACGATGATGGATCTATGGTCAGGGCTCTACATGATATCATTATATTTGATTATTTAAGTACATTATGACATTGTTTTAGCATCAGGCATGTTTTCAAACATAAACCATTAAACAATTGCTATAAAGAAAGAGTACTATTTAACTCAAGTTCATTTCACACCTATATCAACATTGGGATATCAATCCCCTATCAATTTATCATCATGATCCAAGAATATGGGTTTTCAACCCTTAGATCATCAGATCACTTGTTACCACTTAAACAGGTAACTCAATGCCATTAAGTCATTTAACTATGTAAACATAATAGTAGCACTGCAGGTATTACATATGGCTCATACAGCCTATCAATCTCATTTGTTACCTTTCATTAGGCAACATTGCGTATTATTGCTTACAAAGCTCATTAAATACTTTTTAATGAATAAAGCATCATAGCTCTTACCTGTCTATATTCAATATTCCATAAAACCTGCAAGATTAGTGCAGATGAATACAAACACATCTATTTTAGATCAGCATAATTCAAAACATTAATAACATCACTATTTAAGGGTTGCAACACTATACCCTTACCAGGGTTAGGGTTTCCCTTTTTAATTCAATTAGGGTTAATGACTTATCGTTGCATTACCCAGCCATAGAGCTTCATGTTATAAAGCGTAACCCAAAATTAGGGTTTACTATTCACATTGCATCACACCACCCTAGATTAGGGTTTACTATTCACATTATGAATTATGATCATACCTTCATCATCTTTTAGGGATACTTCCATTACTACCCTCAAATTAGGGTTAGGATTCATTAACCATCACAATTAGGGTTTCATGATCTCACTAACATGGATCATACCCTAACTAGGCATTCATTCATATTAGGAGTTCATTATCTGATTAACATTGATATAAGAAGTCGTCTCTCTCATCTTTCTATAAGTTAATGTCTGCAACACCATTGATTAGGCTAATTCAACTCAACATTGACATCATGGGCTATGTCATTACCATTGTGATCAAATAAATTTTACTCATTCAAAGAGTACTAATCACTCTATCCCATCAAGGGTACCTTTTTATAATCACCATTGATTACATCATATCTTAATCAACTAATTACTTGGTCCTTTAATCACATTAAGTATCTATGAGGTTTAGGTTAATCAACCACCAAACCATCTTGACCACTAAGGCATCAAACGATCTTGACCTACTTAGACCTCAAATGGTCTTGCACACTAAACCTCCAAATGGTCTAAGAACGTTTGGACCTTCATGCGGTCTTGGTCAACCCTTGAAACCGTTTGGTAAAGTAGACCTCCAAAACTGTTTGCTAAAGTAGAGGTGAAGACCGTTTGGTCAAGTTTGACTTCGAAACCGCATGGACACAACCGACCTTGAAACCACATAGTTTGGGAATGTTTGGTCCCAAACAGTCTTGAGACCATTTGGTCCCGTTTCAACTCAAACGGTCTTGAGACCATTTGGACCAAACCACCTCAAAACCACAAGGACTAAAAAGTGTCTTAACCACTTCAATTGGAAAAGGATTTTAAATGTTGAACCCTTCAATCGATCATGCTCATGTTAGCCACTAATCAATTGAGTTAATTAGTTCAACCCTTAACTGATCTGACACTCAATTGACCCTCAATTGATCATCAATTAGGGTTTGGATCAATTGGATTAGGGTTTGAAATCGATGGCCCTTCAACAGACTTCAAAGTGAGTTTAATTGATTTGAAATCATTGAACCATCATTCAATTTGGTCATGACTTGACCCCAAACGGTCTTGGGATCATTTGGATGACCTCCAAACAGTCTTGAGACCATTTGTTCAAGTTAGAATAAAAAACTAACTTAACCAATTAAGGCTAGATCCATTGGGTTGATCATTAGGTCAACAATTGATTGCACTTCAACTTGTTACCTTTATATATTCAACCACTTAACCATAGTCAACCCTAGACCTCCAAACGGTCTTGGGTGACCCCCAAACGGTCTTGGGATTGTTTGGATATCCTCCAAACGGTCTTTAGACCGTTTGCCCATTATTTTATCAAAAACCAAGTCATCCATTTAGGGTTGGATACTAGAATTGGTCACCAAAATCAGCAATTGATTACTCATCAACTTGATATCTTTGGACCCTCAATTGGTCAACTATGCTTAACCCTAGACCTCCAAACGGTCTTGGGTGATCACCAAACGGTCTTGAGACCGTTTGGGTGATCCCCATATGGTTTTGAAACTGTTTGGGTCACTCAACCCAAACTTCAACTTAATTCAATTATTGAAATCATCAATTGACCCGATTAGGGTTTAGATGGTTGATGGGCCTTTGATTGACGAACCACTTGAAATTAATTGATGATTTTTGGCAGGTGATTAGTATACATTATTCTAAACAGACCTCCAAATGGTCAATTCCTGGTCAACACCTCTAAACAGTCTTGGACCGTTTGCTTCCATGCGTTCTTGTGAAACCGTTTGCATTCAAACGGTTTGAAACTGTTTACTCCGAACAGTTTGGAAAACCGTTTGAGTAAGGTTGGGAGACCGTTTGCTAAAGTAGATTCTTGGATAAACATATAAATTAACGTCATCATATTCTACCTCTGTTCAACCAAGAACAGGGGATGTTCTTCACAGAAATGATAGCAAGAACACACAAAGGTATCTAAAGGAGAAGTATAAGCAACGATTTTAGGAAAGAAGGATGCATTAACAAAGCTTAAGGGTTAGAGTTATAAAACCCACCTCTAGGACTGATCCAGAGCTCCAAGATTTGTAGATTTAATGGTTGATGAAGCTCCAGTAGTTGTCCAAGGTCCGTGACGAAAACCAATTACTAACCATTAATTTAGGATTTCCACCATGGATTCGAGGTAGATGATGATCCAAACTTACCAAGTCAGTATGGTCGTCCTTCCTCTAGTCCAGAGCATTCCCTTGGTCGGCCAAAGAAAAGTGATGAGAAGAGGAATTAAGGAGATAGTCCTTTGTGTTATTGGAAAAGATACCTTATATATTTATGGGTCTTTTCAAAGCAAAATGGAAAAAGATAGATATTTCCTTTTATCTCCAAAAAATATCCACCAAGGCTTCCTCCATCCTTGGACACGTTTCCACCTTCTAATCTCATGCAAAACTACTCCTTTAGTTTAAAGGAAAAGAACTAATCACCTTTTAAGAAAGGTATATTAATATCCACCCTTATTGGATATTGCTTAATATATTTATTAGTGTGAGTAGTTTCCACTTCTACCATAATCATTCAAATGAGGCGCCCTTCTCATTTTCTTTGCTCCATTTGATGCCAAGAAACATGAGAGATCCTCTAGAGGGTATATTTTACATGTTGAACCCCAGGTTTTGGGTAAATTGCACATTACACCAAAATTGGGTTTTAAAGCACAAGGATTGCTCTACAAGCTATATCTTGGTGTTCAAGCTTGAGGAAACCTTACCACTTCATCATATACATTATTATGATGTCTCAACATTAGAGGAACATCTTAACATGTGCAAATTGGAAGTTAACCCTTCTATTTGGGTAATTTGCACTTTAGTCCATTATTAACAAGACAAAGTTTCAACATTATGCAAAAAGGACTGAAAATGAAATATAAGTTCCTCTAAATCCTTAATTACTTTTCAAGAAGTACAAGAAAACATCTAATCAACTTTATTAGGCAAAACACCTAGGGTTAATACATAACCCAGGCCAGGGATGTTACAAATTATCCACCCCTTACAAGGATTTCATCCCCGAAATCATTACAAAACATATTAAGAGAAAAGAGTAGGGTATTTCCTTCTCATCTCTTCCTCTAGTTCCCACGTGGCTTCTTCAACACCACGGTGATTCCAGAGGACTTACACAAGACTTATGTCTTTCTTTTTTATCTTTTTAATTCTCTTGTCAAGGATCAACACATGTCCTTCTATATAAGATATATCATCATTCAACTCTACCTCCATAGGTTGCATAACTGATTCAGTATCAGGATGACATTTCCTTAACATGGAAATGTGGAACACTGGGTGTAACTTCTGCAACTCTGATGGTAACTCTAGCTTATAAGCTACCTTTCCAATTCGTTCAATGATTGGATAAGGCCCCATAAACCTATGAGCTAACTTTCCTTTCCTTCCAAATCTAAGAACTCCTTTCCAAGGTGAGACCTTAAGGTACACTTTGTCTCCAACCTATAATTCTAAATGTCTACGACGCTTATCAGCATAAGATTTCTGCCTATCTTGTGTAGTCTTTATCTGTTGTTGTATTATTTTAATCTTGTCAGTAGTCTGCTGTGGGCTCTGATCTCCAAACCACGAATTATTCCCGATTTAAACATGCGCGGAAGCAATCGATAAACAGCGGAAGACAAAAATCACGGGAAATTAAAACTTTTCGAGACAAGAGCTTGAAACCACAAACCTTTTCCATAGAAAAAGGATTTAACTGTTTACATCACTGACAATTACTTCTTGAGTAATTATATACAACATGATACAAAATTCTCAAGAATTCATACTCCAAAACACTCTAGGACCTGAGAGTACAGAGGACACATAGGACTTGACTCTAACTACACCATGAAGCAGGCTAGATCTCCACCTGAGATATTTACTGCTCCTGATGCTGCTGTTGCTGGGATTGGTCACCAGAGTTCTTGTTCCTCCGTCTTCGACGACCACCTAAAAAGTAGAAGTCTACGGGGTGAGACAATTATACATAATTGCCCCAGCGAGAGTTATAACTCTCCACTAGGCTTTATAAGTAAGGCAAGGAATAACTAAAGCAATAAGAGCCTTCAAGATATTCACTAGCAGTTCTGAAGATAAGCAAGAGTTCAATCAATATTAAAATATGAGAACATCTATGCTATTCAAGGTAACATCAATCAAATAACTCGTAGTTAACTCTAGCAGATATACAACGCTGTTGATTATGTTTTTCAAACATTATTATGCCCTGTGGAGATGAGGCATACCACTCATACTCCAACTGATCGCTAAGAAGTCACATCAGTATCATACATAGGTCATTAAAAGAGTCAGATTCTTATGACCTCATCTTCCTCAGTCAGTTAGAGGATTGATTGTTTGACATCTGGCGGGATGTCTTTATAATAGCTCACCAGGGTACTCTGGTCCTTCGCTATTTTTTAGAGTTATAGTGGCATTCTGTACTCTCTTCGCTATCGGAAGATTTCTTGTTTATCTTTCACCGATACGGTATTTGTGTCTTTAAGGGAGTGTAGAGATACATCTCACCTTTAGGACTTTATGGTGGGGTCTGATGGACTACTAGAATCTACATCATCCTCTCACCCTTTCTTTTATAGTGAAGGTATGACGGACTACAAGAATCTACATCAAATACCTACACTAGGATGTAAGGTTCTACACATCCATGTACCCCACATACTCAAAAGTATGTGATCCAGGAGTTCCCTGAGGAAAACCTGTTTCACCATCATTTAGACTCTAACAATGATGGATCTATGATCAGGGCTCTACATTTCACTTGATTAGTTAGGTACATTCAGTATTCTTTAAACATTGTCCTTCAAACAATAACATTAGCACAACAGCTATAATGAGAATACATAAATGTAGCAGGCCTAACTCTTTTCAATCATTAGTTCTCAGTCATCTCATCACAAGTCATCTGTCAAGCATGACCTTGATGGTGTTTATGGCTTTCACAGCCTATAAATCACAAAAGATGTCACTTAGCAGTGCATCAAGATGATTCACTATTCATAAAGCTTAAGACATGCTTTCAATGAATATAACATGGTATTTCATACCTGGGTATGACCATTATCTCATAACAACCTGCATGGTTAGTTCAACATATAAAAGTAAACAATTCAACAATTAGGGTTTACTATTCACTCCATGGTGAATTGTACTCATTACAGCATCATGTAAGTGAAACATCATCATTAAGACTCTTAATTAAGATTAAGATCCATTAGATATCATATTTAGGGTTTCCATGACCTCACATAGGTGGGTCATTCCCTAATCATGCACATTCATGTGTAAATGAAGTATCTCACTAGAGTTTCCTCCTAAAAAGGGTACTTTCTCTCTCTAGGATACTTTCTCTCTCTATAAATACTTTCTCTCTCCTCTCACTAGTAGATGGTGACAACACCACTCTAGATCAGGTTGAGATAAGTCTCCCATTGACTAACATAAGCCAAAACATCAACATCATGTGATTAGGGTTTGATTAGAACAAGGTTTTATCCCTTTAGACCCCTCAAGGGTATTTTGGTAATTTGCCACATGATCACTATCATGGGTTAAGTCACTAATCACATAGTACCTTAATGACCTAGGTTACCATTAGGGTTTAGATTGGAACACCATTGAACTAATTACATCATCAAATGGTTAAGTACAAACCATCACCAATCTCCAAACGGTTTCAACCTTCAAACGGTTTCAACCACCCAAACGGTCTTGAGACCGTTTGACCCCAAACGGTCTTGAGACCGTTTGGATCCAAACGGTCTTGAGACCGTTTGGATCCAAACGGTCTTGAGACCATTTGGAGGTGAAGACCGTTTGGAAGGGTTGACTTCCAAACCGTTTGGAGCTTCAATCGGTTTGAGACCGTTTGAACCAATCGACCTTGAGGTCGTTTGAGCCCAAACGGTCTTGAGGTCGTTTGAGCCCAAACGGTCTTGAGACCGTTTGGCCCCAAGGGTCTTGAGACCGTTTGGCCCCAAACGGTCTTGAGACCGTTTGGATCCAAACGGTCTTGAGACCGTTTGGTCCAAATGGGCTCAAACCGTTTGGACCTCCAAAGGGGTTCAAAGGTCACCAATGTTCATGGATATGTGTGTTGAAGCCCTCAATTGGTTAAAGCTATGCTAACCACTTATAAATTGAGTCAATTAGGGTTAGCCTTAACCACCTAGACGTCCAATTGACCCTCAATTGCAAGACAATTAGGGTTCAATCCTCCTTAATTAGGGTTTCAAATCGATTGGTCATCAATGTTCAACAATGTGAATCAATTCAAGGTTGAACCTATCAATTGACCTCCAATTGGGCTCAAACTTGGCCCAAACGGTCTTGAGGTCGTTTGGACATCATCCAAACGGTCTTGAGACCGTTTGCCCAAAGTTTGACCAAAAATCCAAGTCGTTTTGACTAAGGTTGAAGTCCAATTAGGTCAAAATCAGCAATTTTCATCAATTCATCAATTTCCTATAATTGGACCCTCAAACCATTAGATTAACTCAACCCTAGACCTTCAAACGGTCTTGGGTTGTGCCCAAACGGTCTTAGGACCGTTTGGAGGAATCCCCAAATGGTCTTGAGACCGTTTGGGTCCTTCAACCCAAAACTCAATGAGATCTATATGTCAAATCAGCACTTTTTCACCCGATTAGGGTTTCATGTTGAAGTGCCTTCAACTCTCAATTGGTTAAGAATTAGACTTTGATTCTTTGCAGAGATAAAATTCAATATATTAGGAACAGACCCTCAAACGGTTGTCCCTTGGTCAACTCTTTCAAATGGTCTTGAGACCGTTTCAATCCAAACGGTCTTGCAAGACCGTTTGAGAGCAAACGGTTTGAAACCGTTTGAACCCAAACGGTTTGCAACTGTTTGGACCAAAAGGGTCCAAGGTCGTTTGAAAAAGTAACATAGGGAATCACGCCCCTCATCTTCAACCTCTTGCAAGGTCGGTTCCCCCACTGTTTTGCTTGCAAACGTGCAAGGAAGAAGGGAAGTAGAAGAAGATTTTACCAAGTAAAATGCAAGAATTAAGCATACATATAAAGCATGAGTTTAGAGTTATAAAACCCGCCTAAAGGTTGATCTTAGAGCTCCAAGCCTTCAAGATCCAAGCTTTAATGGCGTCCTTGAGCTTCCACAACATGGTCAGAGGTGAATTCTCCAAGGAAACGTTGCTTTGGTCGGCTAGAACAAGAAGACTAAGTAAGCTAACCATAAAACCAACCTTAGAAAGTGAATTCCTCCATGAATTCGAGCTAGAAGGTGGGGTTTTCTTACCTTGAACAGGTTGGTCGCCCCCCCTGAGCTCCAGAGCTACCCTTGGTCGTTTGAGCAAGAAAGGAAGAGAAGTGAAGGAAAGAAAGTTCGTTCACTTAATTGCAAGGGAAAAGGGCTTATATACTTTAGCCTCTTTTACACCCTAAGGACCTCACAAGATTGGAAATCACATCTAGGTCCCTCCTTGCTCAATGGCACGACCAAACCTATCTATCCTTATGCAAATCTCATGAAATCTCAAGATCTAGGGGTAAAGGAATCCAACCTTCAACTAGGGTACATACATGAAAGGGTTTCATACCCATTTTAGGTGATTTCTATCACAAAGATCATTTTTCTCATCTGATTATTAAATGATGTATCCCTTTCATCATTTCTACTCTAAATGATGACAAGAGTCATAAAAGATGTTCTAGATATTAAGAATTACACTCGGACCCCTCAATTTGGGTAATTTGCACATAGGTCCCTGCATACAACACAATGCTACAACTTTATACAAAAAGGAGCAAAATTGAAAGTAAATGTTCCTGAGGAACTTAATTGCATGCCAGGGAGTGTTCACAAGTATATTAATTACATATTTAGGCAAAACTTCCAGGGTTAGGTCATAACCCAGGTCAGGGGTGTTACAAATTCTTTACCCCTTCAAAAGGATTTCGTCCCCGAAATCGATAAAGCATATTATAAGAAAAGAGCAGGATATTTTCTTCTCATTTCATCTTCTAGTTCCCAAGTGGCTTCTTCAACACCACGATGGTTCCAGAGGACTTTTACAAGGCTTATATCCTTCTTCTTTAACTTTTTAGTTCTGCTATCGAGGATTGACACTGGTCCCTCCTCATACGTTATATCTTCATTCAATTCTACTTCCATAGGTTGTAGAACTGACTCGGTGTCTGGGTGACATTTCCTCAACATGGAAATGTGAAACACAGGGTGCAACTTCTGCAACTCCTGAGGTAACTCTAGTCTATAGGCCACCTTTCCAACTCTTTCAACAATTGGATAAGGTCCCATAAATCTAGGAGCTAACTTTCCTTTCTTTCCAAAACGAAGGACTCCTTTCCAAGGTGAGACCTTGAGATACACTCTGTCTCCAACCTGGAATTCTAGGGGTCTACGACGTTTATCGGAATACGACTTCTGCCTATCTTGTGCAGTCTTAAGCTGTTGTTGTATAACTTTAATCTTTTCTGTAGTTTGCTGCACAAGATCAGGGCCTAACAACTGGTGCTCACCAGTTTCATACCAACACAAGGGTGATCTACAACGTCTACCATATAAGGCTTCATATGGTGCCATATCAATGCTATGTTGATAGCTATTGTTATAGGCAAACTCTATCAAGCTTAGATGTAGATCCCAACTCTCGGTAAACTGGAGAACACATGCTCTCAACAGATCTTCTAAGGTCTGTATAGTCCTTTCTGACTGTCCATCAGTCTGGGGATGAAAGGCTGTACTAAACCTTAGCTTGGTGCCTAGGGCTCTGTGTAGCTGTTCCCAAAAGCGACTTGTAAACTGGGGACCTCTGTCAGAAACTATAGTGACAGGAACTCCGTGCAAACGCACTATCTCTTGAACATATAACTGGGATAACCTCTCAGCAGAATAGGTTGTTTTGACAGGTAAGAAATGTGCTGTCTTTGTCAACCTATCAACAATTACCCAAATGGAATCATGTCCTTTGTTTGTCCTGGGTAGGCCAACAACAAAGTCCATGGTCACATGGTCCCACTTCCACTGTGGTATGGGTAAGGGTTGCATTGTTCCTGCAGGTCTCTGGTGTTCAGCCTTGACCTGCTGACACGCAGGACACCTCAGAACAAACTCAGCTACATCCTTCTTCATCCCAGGCCACCAATACATATCCTTCAAGTTTTGATACATCTTGGTGCTCCCTGGATGCATAGCATACATCGAAGAATGAGCTTCTTCCAGGACTAACTTCCTCAGGTTGTCCACATCTGGCACTATCATCCTTCCATGATAGCATGCCATCAAGTCATCTGACTCATGAAAACCTTCTCGCTTCTCATCTCCAAACTCAGATCTAATCTGCTGTACAAAAACATCTACATGTTGTGCCTCCTTTATCTGTTCTCTTAAGGTAGGTTTAATCTGCATCTCAGCTAACAGACCAGCTAACAATGATGCCTTCAACTGCACATTGTCTTGCCTTAAAGAGATAAGCATATCTCTTCTAGAGCATACTAAGAAACTTAGTTGTGCCCTATCCATGGATGATGTTGCTGATTTCCTACTCAAGGCATCAGCAACCACATTGGCTTTGCCCGGATGGTAATCAATTGTACAATCGTAGTCCTTGATTAACTCCATCCAGCGACGTTGCCTCATATTGAGTTCATGCTGAGTGAAGATGTACTTAAGGTTCTTGTGGTCTGTGAAAATGTGGAAAGTTTCTCCGTAAAGATAATGTCTCCAGATTTTCAAGGCATGGACCACAGTAGCTAACTCTAGATCGTGTGTTGGATAATTCTCCTCGTGTTTCTTAAGCTGTCGGGAAGCAAAAGAAATCACTTGTTTATCCTGCATCAACACACACCCAAGTCCATTCTTGGAGGCATCACAAAAGATTATATATTCCTTTCCTTGCTCAGGTAACACAAGCACAGGTGCACTTGTCAACCTTTCCTTCAACAGATGAAAAGACTGTTGACACTTATCACTCCAAGCAAAAGGAACATCCTTCCGGGTTAACTTGGTCAAAGGTAAGGCTATAGAACTGAAATTCTTGATAAACCTTCGATAATAACCATCTAACCCCAAGAAACTTCTAATCTCCGTCGGTGTCTTCGGTTGTTCCCACTGCAGAACAGATTCTACCTTTGCAGGGTCAACACGAATTCCCGAGGCAGATACCACATGTCCAAGGAAAGACACTTCAGATAACCAAAACTCTCACTTGCTAAACTTAGCGTATAGCTTATGCTCTCTTAGCAAGGTCAAAGTCTGGCGAAGGTGTTGCTCATGCTGCTGAGCATCCTTACTATAAATCAGTATGTCATCTATGAAGATGACAACACACTGATCAAGGAAAGGTCGAAAGACTCTATTCATGAGTTCCATGAATGCAGCCGGTGCATTGGTTAGTCCAAACGACATAACTGTGAACTCATAGTGACCATATCTTGTCCTAAAGGCAGACTTAGATATGTCACTGTCCTTAATGCGGAGTTGATGATATCCAGACCTTAAGTCTATCTTAGAAAAGACTGTTGCACCACGCAACTGGTCGAAAAGATCGTCAATCCTCGGCAAAGGATACTTATTCTTTATTGTTACTTTATTGAGTTGTCTATAATCAATGCACAACCGCATCGATCCATCTTTCTTTTTAACAAACAAAACCGGAGCACCCCAAGGTGAGGTACTTGGTCGGATGAAACCCTTCTCAAGTAACTCTTGAAGCTGTTTCTTGAGTTCTGCCATCTCAGCAGGCGCCATCCTATACGGAGTCTGGGCTATGGGTTTCGTATCTGGGACCAAATTGATCTCAAAATCAATTTCCCGGGGTGGTGGTATACCAGGAAGTTCTTCGGGAAACACATCCTCGAATTCCCTGACTATCGGAATTTCAGCAGGGTTGGAACTCTCCTAGGTAACATCTACCACATGGGCCAAGAATGCATAGAATCCTTGCCTCATCAACTTATCAGCAACCATAGCTGATACAAGACAGGTGGGAAGAATCTTTCTTTCACCTTGAAAGATCCATGTGTTGCTTTCATCAGCAAACACTGCCAGCTTGGACTCACAATCCAAGACAACTCGATACCTTTCCAAGGTATCCATCCCTAGGATTATATCAAATCCTTGCATATCAAGCGGTATGAGATCCACTTGAATGCAATGCTTAGAAAATAAAAGTATGCAGGGAGAGCATACTTCTTGCAAAACAGCAGACCCACTCAACGGAGTCTCCAACAACAACTTATCTGCCCTATGACTAGTTGTCATATTGCAGTTACGAATCACTCTTCGAGTGATGAAAGAGTGTGTAGCACCCGGGTCAATCAAAACAGATACTACACAAGATTTAGACATATCAGAATATAAAAGTTCCATCTGACCTGTCACTACTTGTGGATTGACCACTGCCTCTGGTGGGTTCATAGTGTAGAACCTCGCCGTAGCCTGTTGTTGAGGTGGTGCTGATGATCCAGCTTGAGACGCTTGCCCGCGTCCTCGACCTGTTCCTTGAGACTGTCCTCCCTGTGATCCCTGTTGTCCTTGTCTCGGAGGCTGTGTCACACTGACAGGCCTAGATCGGCAATCCTTCATCAAATGTCCCACCTTACCACAGTTGTAGCATCTTCTTTCTTGTGGTATTTGTGGTCCGGTAGCAGACATTGATGCAGAACTCTGTGTCTCCCGAGGTGGTTGTCCTCTTCCTCTACCTCTACTAGGAGACCACTGAGTCTGAGGACTAGATCTAGATGGTGGAGGGTTAGGTGCAGAGGATCTAGACTTCTTAAAGCCCATAGATGAAGAACCCTGAAACTGTGGATACCTCTTTTGTGTTTGCCTCTTCTCAACCACAGATCTCTCTATCCTTCGGACTGACTCAGCGAAGGTAGAGAATCTCTCTCGGTTCTCTAAGGCAGACACTGGGGTAGACATGTCAGCATTCAGACCCTTCTCGAACCTTCTGATTCTTTCTTCTTCTGTGGCAGCCATGTGCGGACAAAACCGCAACAGCTCCATGAACTTAGCTTCGTACTCGCTAATGTTCATCATACCCTGTCTCAGTTTCTCAAACTGAGAGATCTTCTCATCTAGGAAGGTCTTTGGAAAATATCTATTGATAAATTCCCGCTGAAAATCTTCCCACGAGATCTCTATTCCAGGTCTCTTCTGCTCTTCCATGGTCCACCAGTGACCAGCACTTCCTTTGAGAAGATAGACAGCATGTCTAACCTTCTCAGCTTCAGGGATGTTGAGGATCCTAAAAGCCTTCTCCAGCTCTGTCAACCACAGATCAGCATCTGCGGGGTCAGCAGTCCCATGGTACTCGGTAGCTCCGACACGACGTAGTCGCTCGAACGTCTTCCCGATACCTTGTGCTTCAGGCTGGGCAGGTGCCCTAGGTGCAGGAATAGGCAACCTGTCAGTTATGTGTGTCATGGCAGTCATGAACTGCCCAAACATTGTCTGGACTGCTGGGTTACCCATGTCAGCTGGGTCAAACTGGGGTGGCTCTCTAGGTTGTTCTGGTACAGGCTGTTCCACCTCTGGTACTCCTGCACCGCCTCGAGGTGCACTGGCACTACTTTCTTCCACATACTCATCATGTGGCTCTGACATTATTAAGTATCTTCTTCTCCTGAAGAGCAGAAGATTCTATTAGATGAGGAAGGAGTACTAAAAGTAGACTCGACATCCTAAGTCCTATGCCTCTGTAGACTCGACTGAACCTGGAGCTCTGATACCACTTAATTGTGGGCTCTGATCTCCAAACCACGAATTATTCCTGATTTAAACATGCCCGGAAGCAATCAATAAACAGTGGAAGGCCCGAGTCGAACTCAGGGACACTAAATTATTGGTAGACTACTACTAACTACTCACAATCAGCTAGACCAATAAAAAGGTTATGATAGTTGTTTTAAAAATAAAAGAAAAGAAAATAAAATGAAGCAATCAATTAAATGTTTAGTTTAATCAATTCAAATGGAGATCTTTCGAATTGCGGTTTCACCGCGGGTTATCATTGTATGAATTTCCATATAGTTACTCAGGTTCATCTCTCAATCTGGGTAGTTGCCTACAGTCAGAATTGTCCACTGTCGTGGTACAATTCACTACCTAAGTCTAGGTCAGTTCCACCGTCGTAGTAACCTATACCCTAAAATAGGTGCATTAGAATCGACCTCTGGGTTTCCACCATTAACCTTACACCACCTTGTTCAAGGGATTTGTCAATTAATGTGAATTTCGTCTTTTTTCAACCATTAATTCTTCTTTTAAAGTAATTAAAGACATTAGATTATCATTATGGTGATCAAGCATAACAATAAAATTGAGAAAACAAAATCATACCACAGATTTAAGAGATAAATTATGAATTACTATGATACAAATATCATACAATGCTTCCCCGAGCTACTCCCGGTCCTAAAGATAAAGGGGATTAGCCCTGCATGTTCATCTCAGAGCAAGACATGGTTGAGAAAAGGGGAAACATGAAAAAAAATGTGAATAAGTAATGAAACCCCTGAATGGAGAATATCCAAGCATTCCTTTGCGTAGAATCCGCGACCTACAACCTTTCGGTGGTGGAAAACATCTTCTTTGGCTTCCGGAATGACTGGGGCATGCTTCTGGCCTCTGTTCTTCTCTCCACACCTTCCCGAGACGTGTGCAGTGGCTAATGACGTGATCCCCTGCTCTTGGCCACCGTCATTAGGTATAATCACCGAGTTGGGTTACAAAAATATCACAACCGTTGGATTAGAGACGATTTGAAACAAACTCTAATCTGACGGTGTCGATACCATCGACACAAGTCGATGGTATCGACTCTGCGCGATATCAACAAGTCTTCTTTTCTTTTCTTCATTGCGCCTGATGCTGACTCGATACCATCGACGTGGGTCGATGGTATCGACACCCTTTGGCGTTGGTTCTATACCTTTTCCGTCGTTGAAACTCCATGTGTCGATAGTATCAACTTTGGGGTCGATAGTATCGACTATCGACTGTCTACTTGCCAACAACCTGATGGAATGTCGCTACCATCGACTTCCCTGTCGATGGTATCGACTCTGTGCTGCTCCTTGCGGCTGCCTTCCTGTGGCTGTTTTGATAGTATCGATAGCCATCGATGGTATCGACAACTACATATATGTGTTTTTCCTGAAATTGCAAAACAAAACCACATAAGCCGAGATAAATCCTAATATTGTAATCATTTATGCTAAAAACAATAAAATAAGAGAGATTTGACACTGAGAAGGATCATAGACTAAAGTAAGTGAATTATGCAATATTAACCACCATAATGACCAATAAACGCATAAAATGAAATTAAAACAAGTCTATAAATGTGACTCAAAATCATCGCATCAAACTCTCCTAAGCTTGAACATTGCTTGTCCTCGAGAAACAAACTATAGAATAGAATTGCGAGGGTCTACTAAAGAACATATTATCACAACAAACATCACCATATGATCCCTGCCAGAAATTCACATTCTGGCCCTCACTAACCACGAAATGATAATTACCCTAAAGGTGACAATAATCATCCACAAAAGATATCTACCTCAAAATTGATGAACACTATCACATAAGGCAGTTAACATAATAAAATTCTCCAGTCCAGACTTGGTGCATCTTGTGATCTCCTATTCTACGTTGCTCGCCCTAACTACCATCTACATGGAAGCAGTTCTCCTGGTCTTAATGAGCGAGGAGAAAATCACAGTGGCCTACCAATTCGAGCGACGGGTGGATGGAATGGGTAGCCCATGGAAGAAAAGGAAGCATTATACGGTTTTAACAAGCACAAAACATTAATGACCTAGATGATGCATATGCAAGCGAAAATGCCCTAATGCCTACATTTGGGTGGGATGATGCATGCACTATTGTTCTGTCTCAAGGTGAGATGGAATATCTAAGAGAACTACATCATGTACTTATTCTTCTTAAAAGGCAATGAGAACATGTTCCTTTCTCCCTCTCATTTTTACTTACTTCTTAATTCTTTTTTTCTTTTCTTTTTTTTCGGATTTTTTAATTTTTCTTTTTTCTAAGCCCTTATTTTCATAGATCACAATGAATCATTTGTCGGGCTCACTTATTGCTGCATAACTTATACATTTGAAACATTCAGAAGGTATGGAACAAGTTCTTCACCTTTTATGTTTCAGAAGACATAAGATTTTCGAGACAAGAGCTTGAAACCACAAACCTTTTCCATAGAAAAAGGATTTAACTGTTTACATCACTGACAATTACTTCTTGAGTAATTATATACAACATGATACAAAATTCTCAAGAATTCATACTCCAAAACACTCCAGGACCTGAGAGTACAGAGGACACATAGGACTTGACTCTAACTACACCATGAAGCAGGCTAGATCTCCACCTGTGATATTTACTGCTCCTGATGCTGCTGTTGCTGGGATTGGTCACCAGAGTTCTTGTTCCTCCGTCTTCGACGACCACCTAAAAAGTAGAAGTCTACGGGGTGAGACAATTATACATAATTGCCCCAGCGAGAGTTATAACTCTCCACTAGGCTTTATAAGTAAGGCAAGGAATAACTAAAGCAATAAGAGCCTTCAAGATATTCACTAGCAGTTCTGAGGATAAGCAAGAGTTCAATCAATATCAAAATATGAGAACATCTATGCTATTCAAGGTAACATCAATCAAATAACTCGTAGTTAACTCTAGCAGATATACTACGCTGTTGATTATGTTTTTCAAACATTATTATGCCCTGTGGAGATGAGGCATACCACTCATACTCCAACTGATCGCTAAGAAGTCACATCAGTATCATACATAGGTCATTAAAAGAGCCGGATTCTTATGACCTCATCTTCCTCAGTCAGTTAGAGGATTGATTGTTTGACATCTGGCGGGATGTCTTTATAATAGCTCACCAGGGTACTCTGGTCCTTCACTATTTTTTAGAGTTATAGTGGCATTCTGTACTCTCTTCGCTATCGGAAGATTTCTTGTTTATCTTTCACAGATACGGTATTTGTGTCTTTAAGGGAGTGTAGAGATACATCTCACCTTTAGGACTTTATGGTGGGGTCTGATGGACTACTAGAATCTACATCATCCTCTCACCCTTTCTTTTATAGTGAAGGTATGACGGACTACAAGAATCTACATCAAATACCTACACTAGGATGTAAGGTTCTACACATCCATGTACCCCACATACTCAAAAGTATGTGATCCAGGAGTTCCCTGAGGAAAACCTGTTTCACCATCATTTAGACTCTGACAATGATGGATCTATGATCAGGGCTCTACATTTCACTTGATTAGTTAGGTACATTCAGTATTCTTTAAACATTGTCCTTCAAACAATAACATTAGCACAACAGCTATAATGAGAATACATAAATGTAGCAGGCCTAACTCTTTTCAATCATTAGTTCTCAGTCATCTCATCACAAGTCATCTGTCAAGCATGACCTTGATGGTGTTTATGGCTTTCACAGCCCATAAATCACAAAAGATGTCACTTAGCAGTGCATCAAGATGATTCACTATTCATAAAGCTTAAGACATGCTTTCAATGAATATAACATGATATTTCATACCTGGGTATGACCATTATCTCATAACAACCTGCATGGTTAGTTCAACAGATAAAAGTAAACAATTCAACAATTAGGGTTTACTATTCATCTTTTCATGTCATCACCCTAAAATTAGGGTTTACTATTCACTCCATGGTGAATTGTACTCATTACATCATCATGTAAGAGAAACATCATCATTAAGACTCTTAATTAAGATTAAGATCCATTAGATATCATATTTAGGGTTTCCATGACCTCACATAGGTGGGTCATTCCCTAATCATGCACATTCATGTGTAAATGAAGTATCTCACTAGAGTTTCCTCCTAAAAAGGGTACTTTCTCTCTCTAGGATACTTTCTCTCTCTAGAAATACTTTCTCTCTCCTCTCACTAGTAGATGGTGACAACACCACTCTAGATCAGGTTGAGATAAGTCTCCATTGACTAACATAAGCCAAAACATCAACATCATGTGATTAGGGTTTGATTAGAACAAGGTTTTATCCCTTTAGACCCCTCAAGGGTATTTTGGTAATTTGCCACATGATCACTATCATGGGTTAACTCACTAATCACATAGTCCCTTAATGACCTAGGTTACCATTAGGGTTTAGATTGGAACACCATTGAACTAATTACATCATCAAATGGTTAAGTACAAACCATCACCAATCTCCAAACGGTTTCAACCTTCAAACGGTTTCAACCACCCAAACGGTCTTGAGACCGTTTGGATCCAAATGGTCTTGAGACCATTTGGAGGTGAAGACCGTTTGGAAGGGTTGACTTCCAAACCGTTTGGAGCTTCAATCGGTTTGAGACCGTTTGAACCAATCGACCTTGAGGTCGTTTGAGCCCAAACGGTCTTGAGGTCGTTTGAGCCCAAACGGTCTTGAGACCGTTTGGATCCAAACGGTCTTGAGACCGTTTGGTCCAAATGGGCTCAAACCGTTTGGACCTCCAAAGGGGTTCAAAGGTCACCAATGTTCATGGATATGTGTGTTGAAGCCCTCAATTGGTTAAAGCTATGCTAACCACTTATAAATTGAGTTAATTAGGGTTAGCCTTAACCACTTAGACGTCCAATTGACCCTCAATTGCAAGCCAATTAGGGTTCAATCCTCCTTAATTAGGGTTTCAAATCGATTGGTCATCAATGTTCAACAATGTGAATCAATTCAAGGTTGAACCTATCAATTGACCTCCAATTGGGCTCAAACTTGGCCCAAACGGTCTTGAGGTCGTTTGGACATCATCCAAACGGTCTTGAGACCGTTTGCCCAAAGTTTGACCAAAAATCCAAGTCGTTTTGACTAAGGTTGAAGTCTAATTAGGTCAAAATCAGCAATTTTCATCAATTCATCAATTTCCTATAATTGGACCCTCAAACCATTAGATTAACTCAACCCTAGACCTTCAAACGGTCTTGGGTTGTGCCCAAACGGTCTTAGGACCGTTTGGAGGAATCCCCAAACGGTCTTGAGACCGTTTGGGTCCTTCAACCCAAAACTCAACGAGATCTATATGTCAAATCAACACTTTTTCACCCGATTAGGGTTTCATGTTGAAGTGCCTTCAACTCTCAATTGGTTAAGAATTAGACTTTGATTCTTTGCAGAGATAAAATTCAATATATTAGGAACAGACCCTCAAACGGTCGTCCCTTGGTCAACTCTTTCAAATGGTCTTGAGACCGTTTCAATCCAAACGGTCTTGCAAGACCGTTTGAGAGCAAACGGTTTGAAACCGTTTGAACCCAAACGGTTTGCAACCGTTTGGACCAAAAGGGTCCAAGGTCGTTTGAAAAAGTAACATAGGGAATCACGCCCCTCATCTTCAACCTCTTGCAAGGTCGGTTCCCCCACTGTTTTTCTTGCAAACATGCAAGGAAGAAGGGAAGTAGAAGAAGATTTTACCAAGTAAAATGCAAGAATTAAGCATACATATAAAGCATGAGTTTAGAGTTATAAAACCCGCCTAAAGGTTGATCTTAGAGCTCCAAGCCTTCAAGCTCCAAGCTTTAATGGCGTCCTTGAGCTTCCACAACATGGTCAGAGGTGAATTCTCCAAGGAAACGTTGCTTTGGTCGGCTAGAACAAGAAGACTAAGTAAGCTAACCATAAAACCAACCTTAGAAAGTGAATTCCTCCATGAATTCGAGCTAGAAGGTGGAGTTTTCTTACCTTGAATAGGTTGGTCGCCCCCGCCTGAGCTCCAGAGCTACCCTTGGTCTTTTGAGCAAGAAAGGAAGAGAAGTGAAGGAAAGAAAGTTCGTTCACTTAATTGCAAGGGAAAAGGGCTTATATACTTTAGCCTCTTTTACACCCTAAGGACCTCACAAGATTGGAAATCACATCTAGGTCCCTCCTTGCTCAAAGGCACGACCAAACCTATCTATCCTTATGCAAATCTCATGAAATCTCAAGATCTAGGGGTAAAGGAATCCAACCTTCAACTAGGGTACATACATGAAAGGGTTTCATACCCATTTTAGGTGATTTCTATCACAAAGATCATTTTTCTCATCTGATTATTAAATGATGTATCCCTTTCATAATTTCTACTCTAAATGATGACAAGAGTCATAAAAGATGTTCTAGATATTAAGAATTACACTTGGACCCCTCAATTTGGGTAATTTGGACATAGGTCCCTGCATACAACACAATGCTACAACTTTATACAAAAAGGAGCAAAATTGAAAGTAAATGTTCCTGAGGAACTTAATTACATGCCAGGGAGTGTTCACAAGTATATTAATTACATATTTAGGCAAAACTTCCAGGGTTAGGTCATAACCCAGGTCAGGGGTGTTACAAATTCTTTACCCCTTCAAAAGGATTTCGTCCCCGAAATCGATAAAGCATATTATAAGAAAAGAGCATGATATTTTCTTCTCATTTCATCTTCTAGTTCCCAAGTGGCTTCTTCAACACCACGATGGTTCCAGAGGACTTTTACAAGGCTTATATCCTTCTTCTTTAACTTTTTAGTTCTGCTATCGAGGATTGACACTGGTCCCTCCTCATACGTTATATCTTCATTCAATTCTACTTCCATAGGTTGTAGAACTGACTCGGTGTCTGGGTGACATTTCCTCAACATGGAAATGTGAAACACAGGGTGCAACTTCTGCAACTCCTGAGGTAACTCTAGTCTATAGGCCACCTTTCCAACTCTTTCAACAATTGGATAAGGTCCCATAAATCTAGGAGCTAACTTTCCTTTCTTTCCAAAACGAAGGACTCCTTTCCAAGGTGAGACCTTGAGATACACTCTGTCTCCAACCTGGAATTCTAGGGGTCTACGACGTTTATCGGCATACGACTTCTGCCTATCTTGTGCAGTCTTAAGCTGTTGTTGTATAACTTTAATCTTTTCTGTAGTTTGCTGCACAAGATCAGGGCCTAACAACTGGTGCTCACCAGTTTCATACCAACACAAGGGTGATCTACAACGTCTACCATATAAGGCTTCATATGGTGCCATATCAATGCTATGTTGATAGCTATTGTTATAGGCAAACTCTATCAAGCTTTGATGTAGATCCCAACTCCCGGTAAACTGGAGAACACATGCTCTCAACAGATCTTCTAAGGTCTGTATAGTCCTTTCTGACTGTCCATCAGTCTGGGGATGAAAGGCTGTACTAAACCTTAGCTTGGTGCCTAGGGATCTGTGTAGTTGTTCCCAAAAGTGACTTGTAAACTGGGGACCTCTGTCAGAAACTATAGTGACAGGAACTCCGTGCAAACGCACTATCTCTTGAACATATAACTGGGATAACCTCTCAGCAGAATAGGTTGTTTTGACAGGTAAGAAATGTGCTGTCTTTGTCAACCTATCAACAATTACCCAAATGGAATCATGTCCTTTGTTTGTCCTGGGTAGGCCAACAACAAAGTCCATGGTCACATGGTCCCACTTCCACTGTGGTATGGGTAAGGGTTTCATTGTTCCTGCAGGTCTCTGGTGTTCAGCCTTGACCTGCTGACACACAGGACACCTCAGAACAAACTCAGCTACATCCTTCTTCATCCCAGGCCACCAATACATATCCTTCAAGTTTCGATACATCTTGGTGCTCCCTGGATGCATAGCATACATCGAAGAATGAGCTTCTTCCAGGACTAACTTCCTCAGGTTGTCCACATCTGGCACTATCATCCTTCCATGATAGCATGCCATCAGGTCATCTGACTCATGAAAACCTTCTCGCTTCTCATCTCCAAACTCAGATCTAATCTGCTGTACAAAAACATCTACTTTTTGTGCCTCCTTTATCTGTTCTCTTAAGGTAGGTTTAATTTGCATCTCAGCTAACAGACTAGCTAACAATGATGCCTTCAACTGCACATTGTCTTGCCTTAAAGAGATAAGCATATCTCTTCTAGAGCATACTAAGAAACTTAGTTGTGCCCTATACATGGTTGATGTTGCTGATTTCCTACTCAAGGCATCAGCAACCACATTGGCTTTGCCCGGATGGTAATCAATTGTACAATCATAGTCCTTGATTAACTCCATCCAGCGACGTTGCCTCATATTGAGTTCATGCTGAGTGAAGATGTACTTAAGGTTCTTGTGGTCTGTGAAAATCTGGAAAGTTTCTCCGTAAAGATAATGTCTCCAGATTTTCAAGGCATGGACCACAGCAGCTAACTCTAGATCGTGTGTTGGATAATTCTCCTCGTGTTTCTTAAGCTGTCGGGAAGCAAAAGAAATCACTTGTTTATCCTGCATCAACACACATCCAAGTCCATTCTTGGAGGCATCACAAAAGATTATATATTCCTTTCCTTGCTCAGGTAACACAAGCACAGGTGCACTTGTCAACCTTTCCTTCAACAGCTGAAAAGACTGTTGACACTTATCACTCCAAGCAAAAGGAACATCCTTCCAGGTTAACTTCGTCAAAGGTAAGGCTATAGAACTGAAATTCTTGATAAACCTTCGATAATAACCAGCTAACCCCAAGAAACTTCTAATCTCTGTCGATGTCTTCGGTTGTTCCCACTGCAGAACAGATTCTACCTTTGCAGGGTCAACACGAATTCCCGAGGCAGATACCACATGTCCAAGGAAAGACACTTCAGATAACCAAAACTCGCACTTGCTAAACTTAGCGTATAGCTTATGCTCTCTTAGAAAGGTCAAAGTCTGGCGAAGGTGTTGCTCATGCTGCTGAGCATCCTTACTATAAATCAGTATGTCATCTATGAAGACGACAACACACTGATCAAGGAAAGGTCGAAAGACTCTATTCATGAGTTCCATGAATGCAGCCGGTGCATTGGTTAGTCCAAACGACATAACCGTGAACTCATAGTGACCATATCTTGTCCTAAAGGCAGACTTAGATATGTCACTGTCCTTAATGCGGAGTTGATGATATCCAGACCTTAAGTCTATCTTAGAAAAGACTGTTGCACCACGCAACTGGTCGAAAAGATCATCAATCCTCGGCAAAGGATACTTATTCTTTATTGTTACTTTATTGAGTTGTCTATAATCAATGCACAACCGCATCGATCCATCTTTATTTTTAACAAACAAAACCGGAGCACCCCAAGGTGAGGTACTTGGTCGGATGAAACCCTTCTCAAGTAACTCTTGAAGCTGTTTCTTGAGTTCTGCCATCTCAGCAGGCGCCATCCTATACGGAGTCTGGGCTATGGGTTTCGTATCTGGGACCAAATTGATCTCAAAATTAATTTCCCGGGGTGGTGGTATACCAGGAAGTTCTTCGGGAAACACATCCTCGAATTCCCTGACTATCAGAATTTCAGCAGGGTTGGAACTCTCCTTGGTAACATCTACCACATGGGCCAAGAAAGCATAGCATCCTTGCCTCATCAACTTATCAGCAACCATAGCTGATACAAGACAGGTGGGCAGAATCTTTCTTTCACCTTGAAAGATCCATGTGTTGCTTTCATCAGCAAACACTGCCAGCTTGGACTCACAATCCAAGACAACTCAATACCTTTCCAAGGTATCCATCCCTAGGATTATATCAAATCCTTGCATATCAAGCGGTATGAGATCCACTTGAATGCGATGCTTAGAAAAGAAAAGTATGCAGGGAGAGCATACTTCTTGCAAAACAGCAGACCCACTCAACGGAGTCTCCAACAACAACTTATCTGCCCTATGACTAGTTGTCATATTGCAGTTACGAATCACTCTTCGAGTGATGAAAGAGTGTGTAGCACCCGGGTCAATCAAAACAGATACTACACAAGATTTAGACATATCAGAATATAAAAGTTCCATCTGACCTGTCACTACTTGTGGATTGACCACTGCCTCTGGTGGGTTCATAGCGTAGAACCTCGCCGTAGCCTGTTGTTGAGGTGGTGCTGATGATCCAGCTTGAGACGCTTGCCCGCGTCCTCGACCTGTTCCTTGAGACTGTCCTCCCTGTGATCCCTGTTGTCCTTGTCTCGGAGGCTGTGTCACACTGACAGGCCTAGATCGGCAGTCCTTCATCAAATGTCCCACCTTACCACAGTTGTAGCATCTTCTTTCTTGTGGTCTTTGTGGTCCGGTAGCAGACATTGATGCAGAACTCTGTGTCTCCCGAGGTGGTTGTCCTCTTCCTCTACCTCTACTAGGAGACCACTGAGTCTGAGGACTAGATCTAGATGGTGGAGGGTTAGGTGCAGAGGATCTAGACTTCTTAAAGCCCATAGATGAAGAACCCCGAAACTGTGGATACCTCTTCTGTGTTTGCCTCTTCTCAACCACAGATCTCTCTATCCTTCGGACTGACTCAACGAAGGTAGAGAATCTCTCTCGGTTCTCTAAGGCAGACACTGGGGTAGACATGTCAGCATTCAGACCCTTCTCGAACCTTCTGATTCTTTCTTCTTCTGTGGCAGCAATGTGCGGACAAAACCGCAACAGATCCATGAACTTAGCTTCGTACTCGCTAATGTTCATCATACCCTGTCTCAGTTTCTCAAACTGAGAGATCTTCTCATCTAGGAAGGTCTTTGGAAAATATCTATTGATAAATTCCCGCCGAAAATCTTCCCACGAGATCTCTATTCCAGGTCTCTTCTGCTCTTCCATGGTCCACCAGTGATCAGCACTTCCTTTGAGAAGATAGACAGCATGTCTAACCTTCTCAGCTTCAGGGATGTTGAGGATCCTAAAAGCCTTCTCCAGCTCTGTCAACCACAGATCAACATCTGTGGGGTCAGCAGTCCCATGGTACTCGGTAGCTCCGACACGACGTAGTCGCTCGAACGTCTTCCCGATACCTTGTGCTTCAGGATGGGCAGGTGCCCTAGGTGCAGGAATAGGCAACCTGTCGGTTATGTGTGTCATGGCAGTCATGAACTGCCCAAACATTGTCTGGACTGCTGGGTTACCCATGTCAGCTGGGTCAAACTGGGGTGGCTCTCTAGGTTGTTCTGGTACAGGCTGTTCCACCTCTGGTACTCCTGCACCGCCTCGAGGTGCACTGGCACTACTTTCTTCCACATACTCATCATGTGGCTCTGACATTCTTAAGTATCTTCTTCTCCTGAGGAGCAGAAGATTCTATTAGATGAGGAAGGAGTACTAAAAGTAGACTCGCCATCCTAAGTCCTATGCCTCTGTAGACTCGACTAAACCTGGAGATCTGATACCACTTAATTGTGGGCTCTGATCTCCAAACCACGAATTATTCCCGATTTAAACATGCGCGGAAGCAATCGATAAACAGCGGAAGACAAAAATCATGGGAAATTAAAACTTTTCGAGACAAGAGCTTGAAACCACAAACCTTTTCCATAGAAAAAGGATTTAACTGTTTACATCACTGACAATTACTTCTTGAGTAATTATATACAACATGATACAAAATTCTCAAGAATTCATACTCCAAAACACTCCAGGACCTGAGAGTACAGAGGACACATAGGACTTGACTCTAACTACACCATGAAGCAGGCTAGATCTCCACCTGAGATATTTACTGCTCCTGATGCTGCTGTTGCTGGGATTGGTCACCAGAGTTCTTGTTCCTCCGTCTTCGACGACCACCTAAAAAGTAGAAGTCTACGGGTGAGACAATTATACATAATTGCCCCAGCGAGAGTTATAACTCTCCACTAGGCTTTATAAGTAAGGCAAGGAATAACTAAAGCAATAAGAACCTTCAAGATATTCACTAGCAGTTCTGAAGATAAGCAAGAGTTCAATCAATATTAAAATATGAGAACATCTATGCTATTCAAGGTAACATCAATCAAATAACTCGTAGTTAACTCTAGCAGATATACTACGCTGTTGATTATGTTTTTCAAACATTATTATGCCCTGTGGAGATGAGGCATACCACTCATACTCCAACTGATCGCTAAGAAGTCACATCAGTATCATACATAGGTCATTAAAAGAGCCGGATTCTTATGACCTCATCTTCCTCAGTCAGTTAGAGGATTGATTGTTTGACATCTGGCGGGATGTCTTTATAATAGCTCACCACGGTACTCTGGTCCTTCGCTATTTTTTAGAGTTATAGTGGCATTCTGTACTCTCTTCGCTATCGGAAGATTTCTTGTTTATCTTTCACCGATACGGTATTTGTGTCTTTAAGGGAGTGTAGAGATACATCTCACCTTTAGGACTTTATGGTGGGGTCTGATGGACTACTAGAATCTACATCATCCTCTCACCCTTTCTTTTATAGTGAAGGTATGACGGACTACAAGAATCTACATCAAATACCTACACTAGGATGTAAGGTTCTACACATCCATGTACCCCACATACTCAAAAGTATGTGATCCAGGAGTTCCCTGAGGAAAACCTGTTTCACCATCATTTAGACTCTGACAATGATGGATCTATGATCAGGGCTCTACATTTCACTTGATTAGTTAGGTACATTCAGTATTCTTTAAACATTGTCCTTCAAACAATAACATTAGCACAACAGCTATAATGAGAATACATAAATGTAGCAGGCCTAACTCTTTTCAATCATTAGTTCTCAGTCATCTCATCACAAGTCATCTGTCAAGCATGACCTTGATGGTGTTTATGGCTTTCACAGCCCATAAATCACAAAAGATGTCACTTAGCAGTGCATCAAGATGATTCACTATTCATAAAGCTTAAGACATGCTTTCAATGAATATAACATGGTATTTCATACCTGGGTATGACCATTATCTCATAACAACCTGCATGGTTAGTTCAACAGATAAAAGTAAACAATTCAACAATTAGGGTTTACTATTCATCTTTTCATGTCATCACCCTAAAATTAGGGTTTACTATTCACTCCATGGTGAATTGTACTCATTACATCATCATGTAAGAGAAACATCATCATTAAGACTCTTAATTAAGATTAAGATCCATTAGATATCATATTTAGGGTTTCCATGACCTCACATAGGTGGGTCATTCCCTAATCATGCACATTCATGTGTAAATGAAGTATCTCACTAGAGTTTCCTCCTAAAAAGGGTACTTTCTCTCTCTAGGATACTTTATCTCTCTAGAAATACTTTCTCTCTCCTCTCACTAGTAGATGGTGACAACACCACTCTAGATCAGGTTGAGATAAGTCTCCATTGACTAACATAAGCCAAAACATCAACATCATGTGATTAGGGTTTGATTAGAACAAGGTTTTATCCCTTTAGACCCCTCAAGGGTATTTTGGTAATTTGCCACATGATCACTATCATGGGTTAACTCACTAATCACATAGTCCCTTAATGACCTAGGTTACCATTAGGGTTTAGATTGGAACACCATTGAACTAATTACATCATCAAATGGTTAAGTACAAACCATCACCAATCTCCAAACGGTTTCAACCTTCAAACGGTTTCAACCACCCAAACGGTCTTGAGACCGTTTGACCCCAAACGGTCTTGAGACCGTTTGGATCCAAACGCTCTTGAGACCGTTTGGAGCTGAAGACCGTTTGGAAGGGTTGACTTCCAAACCGTTTGGAGCTTCAATCGGTTTGAGACCGTTTGAACCAATCGACCTTGAGGTCGTTTGAGCCCAAACGGTCTTGAGGTCGTTTGAGCCCAAACGGTCTTGAGACCGTTTGGTCTCAAACGGTCTTGAGACCGTTTGGATCCAAACGGTCTTGAGACCGTTTGGTCCAAATGGGCTCAAACCGTTTGGACCTCCAAAGGGGTTCAAAGGTCACCAATGTTCATGGATATGTGTGTTGAAGCCCTCAATTGGTTAAAGCTATGCTAACCACTTATAAATTGAGTTAATTAGGGTTAGCCTTAACCACTTAGACGTCCAATTGACCCTCAATTGCAAGCCAATTAGGGTTCAATCCTCCTTAATTAGGGTTTCAAATCGATTGGTCATCAATGTTCAACAATGTGAATCAATTCAAGGTTGAACCTATCAATTGACCTCCAATTGGGCTCAAACTTGGCCCAAACGGTCTTGAGGTCATTTGGACATCATCCAAACGGTCTTGAGACCGTTTGCCCAAAGTTTGACCAAAAATCCAAGTCGTTTTTACTAAGGTTGAAGTCCAATTAGGTCAAAATCAGCAATTTTCATCAATTCATCAATTTCCTATAATTGGACCCTCAAACCATTAGATTAACTCAACCCTAGACCTTCAAACGGTCTTGGGTTGTGCCCAAACGGTCTTAGGACCGTTTGGAGGAATCCCCAAACGGTCTTGAGACCGTTTGGGTCCTTCAACCCAAAACTCAACGAGATCTATATGTCAAATCAACACTTTTTCACCCGATTAGGGTTTCATGTTGAAGTGCCTTCAACTCTCAATTGGTTAAGAATTAGACTTTGATTCTTTGCAGAGATAAAATTCAATATATTAGGAACAGACCCTCAAACGGTCATCCCTTGGTCAACTCTTTCAAATGGTCTTGAGACCATTTCAATCCAAACGGTCTTGCAAGACCGTTTGAGAGCAAACGGTTTGAAACCGTTTGAACCCAAACGGTTTGCAACCGTTTGGACCAAAAGGGTCCAAGGTCGTTTGAAAAAGTAACATAGGGAATCACGCCCCTCATCTTCAACCTCTTGCAAGGTCGGTTCCCCCACTGTTTTGCTTGCAAACGTGCAAGGAAGAAGGGAAGTAGAAGAAGATTTTACCAAGTAAAATGCAAGAATTAAGCATACATATAAAGCATGAGTTTAGAGTTATAAAACCCGCCTAAAGGTTGATCTTAGAGCTCCAAGCCTTCAAGCTCCAAGCTTTAATGGCGTCCTTGAGCTTCCACAACATGGTCAGAGGTGAATTCTCTAAGGAAACGTTGCTTTGGTCGGCTAGAACAAGAAGACTAAGTAAGCTAACCATAAAACCAACCTTAGAAAGTGAATTCCTCCATGAATTCGAGCTAGAAGGTGGGGTTTTCTTACCTTGAACAGGTTGGTCGCCCCCCCCCCCCCTGAGCTCCAGAGCTACCCTTGGTCGTTTGAGCAAGAAAGGAAGAGAAGTGAAGGAAAGAAAGTCCGTTCACTTAATTGCAAGGGAAAATGGCTTATATACTTTAGCCTCTTTTACACCCTAAGGACCTCACAAGATTGGAAATCACATCTAGGTCCCTCCTTGCTCAAAGGCACGACCAAACCTATCTATCCTTATGCAAATCTCATGAAATCTCAAGATCTAGGGGTAAAGGAATCCAACCTTCAACTAGGGTACATACATGAAAGGGTTTCATACCCATTTTAGGTGATTTCTATCACAAAGATCATTTTCTCATCTGATTATTAAATGATGTATCCCTTTCATCATTTCTACTCTAAATGATGACAAGAGTCATAAAAGATGTTCTAGATATTAAGAATTACACTTGGACCCCTCAATTTGGGTAATTTGCACATAGGTCCCTGCATACAACACAATGCTACAACTTTATACAAAAAGGAGCAAAATTGAAAGTAAATGTTCCTGAGGAACTTAATTACATGCCAGGGAGTGTTCACAAGTATATTAATTACATATTTAGGCAAAACTTCCAGGGTTAGGTCATAACCCAGGTCAGGGGTGTTACATCTGCTGTACAAGATCAAGTCCTAAAAGTTTATATTCACTAGTTTCATACCAACAAAGGGGATATCTACAACGTCTACCATACAAAGCTTCATAAGGTACCATGTCAATGTTGTGTTGATAGCTATTGTTGTAGGAAAACTCAATCAAGCTTAGGTGCAGATCCCAACTTCCTATAAACTGAAGGACACATGCTCTAAGCAAGTCCTCTAAGGTTTGTATAGTCCTTTCTGATTGTCCATCAGTTTGAGGATGAAAGTATGTAATAAACCTTAACTGCATGCCTAAGGCTTTATGAAGTCGCTCCCAAAAATGACTCGTAAACTGGGGACCTCTGTCAGAAACAATGGTAACTGGGACCCCATGTAGCCACACTATCTCATCTATATACAATTGTGCCAGCTTCTCAACAGAATAGGTTGTTTTGACAAGTAAGAAATGTGTTGTCTTTGTCAACCTATCAACTATTACCCAGATGGAATCATGACCTTTGGCTGTTCTAGGTAAACCAACCAAAAAATCCATGGTCACATGATCCCACTTCCATTGTGGTATGGGTAAAGGCTGCATTGTTCCTACAGGCTTCTAGTGTTTAGCTTTAACTTGTTGACACATTGGACACCGCATAACAAACTCGGCAATGTCCTTCTTCAAACCAGGCCACCAATACATATCTTTCAAGTTATGATACATCTTCTTGCTTCCTGGATGCATAACATACATAAAAGAATGAGCTTCTTCTAGGCCTGTCTTCCTCAAGTTATCAACATTTGGTACGATCATCCTATCATGATAACAAGATACTTGATCATCTGAATCATGAAAACCTTCTCATTTATCACTACCATACTCTGATCTAATCTGTTGAACTGCAACATCAACTTGTTGTGCTTCCTTAATTTGTTGTCTCAGAGTAGGTTTTATGTGCATCTCAGCTAAAAACCCTGATAAAAATGATAATTTTAACTGTACATTATCCTGCCTTAAAGAGATAAACATATCCCTCTTAGAGCACACTAAGGAATTATGTTGTGCTTTATCTAGGGCTGGTGTTGCTGATTTCCTACTCAAAGCATCAACAACTACATTGGCCTTCCCTAGATGGTAATCAATTGTACAATCGTAGTCCTTGATTAAATCCATCCAGCGGCGTTGCCTCATGTTAAGCTCATGCGGAGAAAAGATATACTTAAGGTTCTTGTGGTCTGTGAAAATATGGAATGTCTCTCCATAAAGATCATGCCTCCATATTTTCAAGGCATGGATTACAGCAACTAGTTCTAGGTCGTGTGTCGGATAATTCTCCTCGTATTTCTTAAGCTGTTGAGAAGCAAAAGAAATCACTTGTTTATCCTGCATCAACACACATCCTAGTCCATTTTTAGAGGCATCATAGAACACTATATACCCTTTCCCTTGTTCAGGTAACACAAGCACAAGTGCACTTGTCAACCTTTCCTTAAACAACTGGAATGATTGTTGACACTTATCACTCCAGGCAAAAGGAACATCCTTCCTAGTCAACTTAGTCAAGGGTAAAGCTATGGAACTGAAGTTCTTAATGAACCTCCTGTAATAGCCTGCCAACCCTAAGAAACTTTGAATCTCTGTCGGTGTCTTCGGATGCTCCCATTGCAGAACAGATTCTACCTTTTTAGGGTCAACACGAATACCTGAAGCAGATACTACGTGTCCAAGAAAAGAAACTTCAAGTAATCAGAACTCGCACTTGCTAAACTTAGCATATAAGTTATGCTATGTTAGCAAAGTTAGAGCCTGACGAAGATGCTATTCATGCTGCTGAGCATCTCTACTGTAGATCAAGATGTCATCTATAAAGACAACAACACAATGATCCAGAAAAGGTCGGAAGATTCTATTCATGAGTTCCATAAATGCAGCTGGTGCATTTCTGTAACGACCCCACCTCCCGGTAACCCCCAATTAAGGGAGACCCGAAGGTCAGAGTCGTTATTCAATTAACAGGATCAAAGGTTTGACAAATAATCAATAATAATTATGAAAGTCTACTAACTAACTGGAATTTGGAATAAAATTAAAACTTTACTTACCTTTGAAAACTTTGGAAATCTATCAATCCAGAGCTTGAATTATTCTATCTAATCCTCTTTGCACTTTATTTCTTATTTCCACAATGTGTCACTTTACTATTTGTTCTTTCAATTGTTGTTCCTAAAGCACCGACAAACAAAACCTCGGTCAGTATATCGAAATATACTGGTATGTGGGAACAACCAAAACTTTGCACATAAGGATAACAATCTAATTATCACAATCAAGTTAATTAACAAGCAAATTACACTTTTTAGTATGACATTCTCCACCGCTTTTTCCCTAACGCTGGAATTCCCACCTTAGGGTTTCCTTTGCCAATGACTTAAGGCCACCTTCTCAATCCCGAGCTTGGTGCCTGGGGGTCACCACTCATGGTGCCCACTAGTCATGCAATATCATAGGCCACCTTCTCATTCCCGAGCTTGGTGCCTGGGGTCACCACTCAAGGTGTCCATTGGTCTACCCATCTGGGCCTGACCTTTGGCATCATCCATCAGGGTGGCATGTAAGTGCGAGAATCCATACTTCTATTATTAATGTGATAATCATAGTGACTTTATAGTTAGCAAGTATGAACATCCAAACTGATCATTTGCATTCAATGCGATTAACCATTTGAAAAATCCTCGAGAAACTAAGGTGGTTATTCATAATTAACCGCATACCTGATCTGACGATTTGAACTGAAATATCCATGCAAATAAGAATCCAAGCAAGCAAGCATTTTCAACAAGATCCTAATATAATCACGTAATTCCCTTTTTATTATTCATGTCATCAAGATCCATTAAACCTAGCTTGCTTCCTAGGGTTTCTAATTCACTTTTAGGGTTTTTATTCCAATTAGGGCTTCCCTTCATCTTTTACTATTTTAAACCATAATTTAACGCAATTGATCACAAACCCTATTTATTTCCACATCTAATCCTTAATTCATTCAAAAACCCTAATTTCTATATTAAGGTTATTTATCCACAAATTAGGAACTTTAATTCTCGAAATAGCTTAGAATCATTAGATCTTATCTTTATTCACTACTTTGAATAATTAAAGCCATTAAGAGTCATTTTTACCAACATTAGGGTTTCAAGGCCCATTAAAGCATATTTATGCACATGAATTCTCAAATAAACTAATTACATGCAAAATTCATCTTTTTTGACCTTAATGTATCTCTTTATGATTAACAGGTTAATATCAACTTTATTCATCAATTACACCCTACTAATCACATTAATCATATCAAAATAGGGTTTCTTAACCATTAATTCATAAAGTTAATAACTTCCATTACTTTTCAAATTGCAAGAGAAATTGGCTCCTAGCAATATTTTTATTAGATTCCTCTCATTCTTTTGAGCAAGATTCATGTATAATGCACATCCATCCGAGCTACAGTTAAATAAATATGAATTTTACAAAATCTACTTACTTTGGCCAATAGGGAGGCGCCACGTAGCCTTTGTCCATGCAACGTTGCTTGTTCAGAAACATTTTGGAATGACCAATTTACCCTCGACTTAAAGATCAGCTCTTTTAGCCTGCGGAGGGCATAACCGTCCAACGTACCCTTTCCTTTCTTCAACCTCGGGCAGGCCGATATCTGCTGCCCTAGCCGCCGATTTGTAGTAGGTACACGTGCGCCCCTTCCTCTCCGATGGCCGGCGACCATCAGGGACAATGCCCCTACCTCCGACGCCCCTCGCTGCACTCAGGGCGGTCCTCAACTCGCGTCCAGGAGGGTTGGTTCATGCTAGCCATGTCCGCGACCACCAACAGCTCTTGCAGCTGTGCTGCATTTGTCACGCACATGTCTGGGCATGGTGACGACGGCTGAGGTCCTCTGTTGTGTCGTGGAACTTCTCTCATTGACTGTGACGACCCCATAAGTCCTCGTTTCCCCAGGGTTAGATGTTCTCTCCTTGACTAGGGTTTGAACAAGGAAGAAGGAGGAGAAGAGAGTGAGCGTGTGGGATTTCTCAAACTCGAGCCAAAAGCCCTACCCCTTATATAGGGGAGGGTAATGATGCCCTAAGTTGCTTGCCTACGAAGCAACATGGTTCTTTCCCAATAGGAATCCAATTCCAATATGGAAAAGCAAGATTCTCTCTCTTCTAAACATCTTTTTGATATCCTTTATTGCATGAATAATTAAAAATACGAAAATTCTCTGTCTTATTCTCTTTATTCATGCCTTTCAATATATTATCCATGAAAATATATTTCCTTAAGTAGAATATACTTTCTTCTTAACAAAATCACATAATTAATTAATTATGTATTCCCATTATCCCTTTATTTTGCAATTTTGGTGTTTTCCCTTTCTTTCCTCTTCATTGGGACTCCTTGGATCCCAAGAAACTCTATTATTTCGAAATACTTTTTATTGGATACTCATTATCCTTTTAGATGCATCTAAATGGATTATTTCACAGTATCTTGTTTATTTCTCATTAAAATATCTCTTTTTGAGGATTTCTCTTTATTTCTCTTTTATTTTCCTCGTCGGTATTCCTTTTAACATTAGGAATCCTTGGGATACGAAATTCCACCAAGGATAACTCAATTATACCTCTTTTTACTTATTTTCCACATTTCATCAATATTTTCAATTTCTTTCTTAATAAAGAAATACTTAATTGATCTTTTCTTTTCTTATTGCACTCTTTATGAAACTTTGGACTCCTTGGAACCCAAGGAACCCATGTGGCACGAAATCCACTTTTGGATTAAGTTCTTTTGACTTCTAGAGGTTTCCACACCTTTCTTTTCTCAAAAACTCAGTTATTCATTTGCTAATTGAATTTCCTTTTTATTGGGCCCAATAGCCAATAAAGCCTACAACACAATCATCAAGGCTATTGTAAACAAAATCCATTTATTCTAAACAAATTATATCATTATTCGTTCCAATATCTTTAAAATGAGAAATTACATTTCTCACCAATGAACCCGAAAGTTGGGGTTGTAACAATTTGTTAGTCCAAATGATATAACTGTGAACTCATAGTGACCATACCTTGTCCTAAAGGCAGACTTAGGTATGTCACCCTCCTTAATACACAGCTGGTGATATCCCGACCTCAAATCTATCTTTCAGAAGACAGTTGCACCACACAACTGATCAAAGAGATCATCAATCCTCGACAAAGGATACTTATTCTTTATTGTTACTTTATTTAATTGTATGTAATCAATGCACAATCACATTGACCCATATTTCTTTTTAACAAAGAGGACCGGAGCACCCCAGGGTGAAGTACTCAGTCGGATGAAACCCTTCTCAAGCAACTCTTGTAGCTGTTTCTTGAGTTCTGCCATCTCAGCAGGCATCATCCTATACAGTGTTTGTGCTATCAGTTGCATGTTCGGGATTAAATTAATCTCAAAGTCTATCTCTCAAGGCGGAGGTACACCTGGAAGTTCTTCAGGAAATACATCTTCAAATTCCCAGACTATAGAAACTTCAGCAGGATTAGGACTCTCCATGGTAGTATCTACCACATGGGCCAAGAATGCATAACATCCTTGCCTCATCAGCTTCTCAGCAACCATAGCAGACACCAAACATGTTGGAAGAATCTTTCTATCTCCTTGAAAGATCCATGTATCACTATCATTTGTGAACACAGATTGCTTGGACTCACAATCCAAGAGAACCTTATACCTTTATAAGGTATCCATCCCAAGGATTATATCAAATCCATGCATCTCAAGTGGTATAAGATCCACTTGAATGCGATGTTCAAAAAAGAAGAGAATGCAGGGAGAACATACCTCCCGCAAAACAGTAGATCCCATTAAGGAGTTTCTAACTTCAAGCTATCTACTCTATGACTAACCGTCATATTGCAGTCAAGAATCACCCTTCGAGTGATAAGGGAGTGTCTAGCACCTGGATCAATAAAAAAAATACAACACAAGATGTAGACATATCAGAGTAAAACAATTCCATCTGACCTGCCACAACCCGAGGGTTGATCACTGCCTCAGGTGGATTCATCGCGTAAAACCTCGCCATTGCCCGTGGCTGATTCGATGCTTGATGACTAGATGCCGATGATCCAGCTTGGGACGCTTGTCCACGTCCTCTAGCTCCTTCTGAAAAATGTCTCTTTTGAGATCCTTATTGACTCTGTCTTTGAGGTTGAGTCACACTTACTTCTCTGGCTCTGCAATCCTTCATCAGATGCCCCATCTTTCCACAGATATAACAACTTCTGGTCCATTATTGTGGTCTAGTTGGTCCTGTGACCGACATAGATGCTGAGCTACGAGTTCCTTCTGGTGGTAGACTTCGTCCTCTACCCTTATTTGACGTCCACTGTGTCTGGGTACTGAATCTAGGTGGCGGTGTAGGCACAGAGAACCTAGGTTTCTTGAAACCTTTGGATGAGGATCCTTGAAATTGGGGGTACATCTTCTTGTTCTTAGTCTGTCGCTTCTCTGATACAGACCTCTCTATCCTCCTGACTGACTCCACAAAGGTAGCAAACATGTCCCTATTCTCCAGAGTAGACACGGGGGTGGTCAATTCAGCGTTTAATCCTTTCTCAAAATGCCTAATCCTTTCTTCATCTGTAGCTGCCATATGCGGAAAAAACCGCAACAACTCCATGAACTTAGCTTCGTATTCGCTGATGTTCATCGGTCCTTGTCTTAACCTCTCAAATTGAGAGATTTTCTCATCCAAGAGCGTCTTAGGGAAGTATCTTTTGACAAATTCCCGTCGAAAAACTTCCCATGCAATCTCCACACCTGGCATTTTTTGTTCTTCCATGGTCCACCAATGGCCAACACTCCCCTTGAGAAGATACACAACATGTCTAACCTTCTTAGCTTCTGGGATGTTCAGGATTCTAAAGGCCTTCTCTAGTTCAGTTAGCCACAAGTCAGCATCTGCTGGGTCAGCTGTTCCCGCATACTCTGTGGCTCCAACCCGACGTAGTCATTCAAACGTCTTACCGGATCCTTGTCCTTCTGGATGGGTAGGTGCCCTAGGTACAGGTATAGGCATCCTATCAGTCATATGGGTCAAGGCAGTCATGAACTGCCCAAACATGGCTTGGAAAGCTGGATTTCCCATGTCAGCTGGATTGAACTTGGGTGGTTCAGGTACATGTTCTTCCCTTTCTTGGTCTCTTGCACCTTCTCTAGGTGCAGTGACACTACTCTCAGCAACGTGTTCCTCGTGTGATCTAGACATATTTAGTTTTCTCTTCTCCTCCTAAATGAGCAGAAGACACTATCAGATATACTGGAAGACACTAGAACAAACTCTACAACCTAAGTCCTATGTCTCTGTAGACTCAGCGAACCTAGTGCTCTGATACCACTAAACTATGACACTCAGTTCACACAAAACATCATTAATGATGTGGTAGCGATTAATTAGCAGGGAATTACTGAAAATCACTAAAATTTAAAACTTTTTGTAAAGAGATCCTCAAACGGTAAAACTCTTTCACAAAGACACAAGTTAAGTCATTTACAAGCTGATTCATCAGTACATCTCTACATTATCTCATCTCGAGAGTCATAGCACTGACTGCTCTGTTAAACTGTTCATGAGAAGTATACAAAAATCTCGAGGCATTACACCAAAAATCTCAGATCTATATTAAACCATCTACTGACTCCTAGGACCAGAGAGTGCAGAGACGACACATAGGACTTTCTATATACAAGACCTAACGGACAATGACTCAACCTGTGGATCACTGCTGTCCTTGATGTTGTTTTTGCTGTTGTTGCTGCTCACCTACTGATGGGTTCCTCCTTCCTCGACGTCTACCTAAAAGGTTGAATCCCACGGGGGGTGAGACAATTGAATAATTTTCCCAGCGAGAGTTATAACTCTTCACCAGAAGCATTGTTATTGCAAATAATAGAACAATACTGAACAGTAGGATTATAAATATTCAACAACAGGTAAATCATTGAATAGCTAAATAAAGTAGTATTCTTTATGCAATCATTTCAATTATAACTTGATTGAATAGCAAATCATTCATTTAATAAGGAATATGAAGAACATGTATATTATTTGTCCAACTAGGACTTAATAAACAATGTATCATCAATCATTGTTTTTTGTCGTTCAACCTTAAGCAAATATGCTACACGGCTGATTACTTTTTACAAACATACTTATGCCCTGAGGATATTAGGTATACCGCTCATACTCCAACCTACCACTACAAAGTCGAAATTGGTACCATACATAGGTCATCAGAAGAGCCGAAATTCTATGACCTCATCTTCCTCAGTCAGTGTGAGGAAAAACATGCAGGACATCTTGTGTCTCTGCTATAATAGCTATCCAGGGTATTCTGGCACTTCACTATTAGAGTTACAGTGGCATGTTGTACTCTCTTCGCAATCGAGGTATTTATTGTTTATCTCACATCGATTCGGAATTAACAACATCATCGGGAGATTAGTGATACATCATCCTAACATATACATATAATGAAGGATGGAGAGATTTATTGTTTATTTCACATCAATTCTTCCATTAGGACGTAAGGATATTCACGTCCATAACCCCCACATACTCAAAAGTATGCTCTCCAGGAGTTCCCTTTGGAAAACCTATTTCACCATCATCTAGCTTCTGACGATGATGGATCTATGGTCAGGGCTCTACATGATATCATTATACTTGATTATTTAAGTACATTATGGCATTCTTTTAGCATCAGGCATGTTTTCAAACATAAACCATTAAACAATTGCTATAAAGAAAGAGTACTATTTAACTCAAGTTCATTTCATAACTATATCAACATTGGGATCTCAATCCCTTATCAATTTATCATCATGATCCAAGAATATGGGTTTTCAACCCTTAGAATATCAGATCACTTGTTACCACTTAAATAGATAACTCAATGCCATTAAGTCATTTAACTATGTAAACATAATAGTAGCACTGTAGGTATTTCATATGGCTCATACAACCTGTCAATCTCATTTGTTACCTTTCATTAGGCAACATTGCATATTATTGCTTACAAAGCTCATTAAATACTTTTTTAATGAATAAAGCATCATAGCTCTTACCTGGCTATATTCAATATTCCATAAAACCTGCAAGATTAGTGTAGATGAATACAAACACATCTATTTTAGATCAACATAATGCAAAACATTAATAACATCACTATTTAAGGGTTGCAACACTATACCCTTACCAGGGTTAGGGTTTCCCTTTTCAATCCAATTAGGGTTAATGACTTATCATTGCTTTACCCAGCCATAGAGCTTCATGTTATAAAGCGTAACCCAAAATTAGGGTTTACTATTCACATTGCATCACACTACCCTAGATTAAGGTTTACTATTCACATTATGAATTATGATCACACCTTCATCATGTTTTAGGGATACTTCCATTACTACCCTCAAATTAGGGTTAGGATTCATTAACCATCAAATTAGGGTTTCATGATCTCACTAATCTGGATCATACCCTAATTAGGCATTCATTCATATTAGGAGTTCATTATTTGATTAACATTCATATAAGAAGTTGTGTCTCTCATCTTTCTATAAGTTAATGTCTACATCACCCTTGATTAGGCTAATTCAACTCAAAATTGAAATCATGGGCTATGTCATTACCATTGTGATCATTTAAAGTTTACTCACTCAAAGAGAACTAATCACTCTATCCCATCAAGGGTACCTTGTTATAATCACCATTGATTACATCATATCTTAATCAACTAATTACTTGTTCCTTTAGTCACATTAAGTATCCACGAGGTTTAGGTTAATCAACCACCAAACCATCTTGACCACTAAGGCATCAAACGATCTTGACCTACATAGACCTCAAACGGTCTTGCACACTACACGTCCAAACGGTCTACCATTTGGACCTTCATGCGGTCTTGGTCTGCCCTTGAAACCGTTTGGAAAAGTAGACCTCCAAAACCGTTTGGTCAAGTTTGACTTTGAAACCGCATGGACACAAACAACCTTGAAACGGCATGAGACCAAATGATTTGGGATCGTTTGGTCCGAAACAGTCTTGAGACCGTTTGGTCCCAAACGGTCTGACCGTTTGGTCCAAACCACCTCAAAACCGCAAGGACCAAAAAGTGTCTCAACCACTTCAATTGAAAAAGGATTTCCAATGTTGAACCCTTCAATCGATCATGCACATGTTAGCCACCAATCAATTGAGTTAATTAGGTCAACCCTCAACTTATTTGACACTCAATTGACCCTCAATTGATCATCAATTAGGGTTTGGATCAATTGGATTAGGGTTTGAAATCGATGACCTATCAACATACTTCAAAGTGAGTCTAATTGATTTGAAATCATTGAAGCATCATTCAATTTGGTCATGACCTGACCCCAAACGGTCTTGGGATCATTTGACCATTTTTTCAAGTCAACATCAAAAACTAACTTAACCAACTAAGGTTAGATCCATTTGGTTGATCATTAGGTCAACAATTGATTATACTTCAACTTGTTACCTTTATATCTTCAACCACTTAACCATAGTCAACCCTAGACCTCCAAACGGTCTTGGGTGACCCCTAAACGGTCTTCGGATCGTTTGGATATCCTACAAATGGTCTTGAGGCCGGTTGCCCATTATTTTATCAAAACCAAGTCATCCATTTAGGGTTGGATACTAGAATTGGTCACCAAAATCAGCAATCGATTACTCATCAACTTGATATCTTTGGACCCTCAATTGGTCAACTATGCTTAACCCTAGACCTCCAAATGGTCTTGGGTGATCACCAAACGGTCTTGAGGCCATTTGGGTGATCCCCAAACGGTTTTGAAACCGTTTGGGTCACTCAACCCAAACTTCAACTTAATTCAATTATTGAAATCAACAATTGACCCGATTAGGGTTTAGATGGTTGGCCTTTGATTGACGAACCACTTCAAATTAATTGATTACTTTTGGTAGGTGATTAGTATACATTATTCTCAATAGACCTACAAACGTTCATCGCCTGGTCAATGCCTCTAAACGGTCTTGGACCGTTTGCTTCCATGCGTTCTTGTGAAACTGTTTACTCCAAACGGTTTGGCAAACCGTTTGAGCAAGGTTGGGAGACCATTTGCTAAAGTAGATTCTTGGATAAACATAGAAATTAACGTCATCATCTTATAACTCTATTCAACCAAGAATAGGGGCTGTTCTTCACCGAAATGATAGCAAGAACACACAAAGGTATCTAAAGGAGAAGTATAAGCAACGATTTTAGGAAAGAAGGATGCATTAACAAAGCTTAAGGGTTAGAGTTATAAAACCCACTTCTACCTCTCTAGGACTAATACAGAGCTCCAAGCTTCGTAGCTTTAATGGTGGATGAAGCTCTAGTAGTTGTCCGAGGTCCGTTCTTCCAGTTTTGGATGGAGAAGATGGCTAGAAAGGAAAATCATGTGAAGAAAACCAATTACTAACCATTAATTTAGGATTTCCACCATGGATTCGAGGTAGATGATGATCCAAACTTACCAAGTCAGTATGGTCCTCCTTTCTCTAGTCCATAGCTTTCCCTTGGTTGGCCAAAGCAAAGTGATGAGAAGAGGAATTAAGGAGACGGTCCTTTGTCTTATTGGAAAAGATACCTTATATATATTTATGGGTCTTTTTAAAGCAAAAAGGAAAAAGATAGATATTTCCTTTTATCTCCCAAAAATATCCACCAAGGCTTGCTCGATCCTTGGACACGTTTCCACCTTATAATCTCATGCAAAACTCCTCCTTTATCCAAGGTGTAAAGGAAAAGAACTAATCACCTTTTAAGAGAGGTATATTAATATCCACCCTTATTGGATATTGCTTTATATATTTATTAGTGTGACTAGTTTCCACTTCTACCATAATCATTCAAATGAGGAACCCTTCTCATTTTCTTTGCTCCATTTGATGCCAAGAAACATGAGAGATCCTCTAGAGGGTATATTTTACATGTTGAACCCTAGGTTTTGGGTAAATTGCACATTACACCAAAACTGGGTTTTAAAGCACAAGGATTGCTCTACAAGCTATATCTTGGTGTTCAAGCTTGAGGAAACCTTACCACTTCATCATATACATTTTTATGATGTCTCAACATCATAGGAACATCTTAACATGTGCAATTTGCAAGTTAACCCTTCTATTTGGGTAATTTGCACTTTTGTCCATTATTAACAAAACAAAGTTTCAACATTATGCAAAAAGGAATGAAAATGAAATATAAGTTCCTCTAAAGCCTTAATTACTTTTCAAGAAGTACAAGAAAACATCTAATCAACTTTATTAGGCAAAACACCTAGGGTTAGTACATAACCCAGGTCAGGGATGTTACACTGCTGGCCACGCCTAAGGAGGCTCCTAGCTACTTCTTCGCATAACTACTGTTGTTGCTAGCCGCAGGTACAAGGGCGCCGCCCTAGCTGATGATTGTGGCTGTGGTTAGGGCAAGGAAAGGGGAAGGAAGGAGGAAGGGAGGTAGAGGAAGAAGATGGACAGAGCAATGAGCTGCAGGAAACAGAGCTAGGGTGCCTAAAATCACCCTGCTACTGTTCTATCAGGTGTCTCTTCTGCGGTTGCTCTGTGAATCGATCACGTGAAGAAGATAAGGATGAAAGGGAAAAAGGAAAGAAATAACTAATTTCTAGAAAAATTGCATCCAAGTCCATAGAAACCTAAAAACGTCATAACTATTGACTCAAAGGTCCAAATCGAATGATTCTTTTTGCAAGGCTTCAAGCAAGAGGTCCTTTAAACCCTAAAAGTAAGAAATCATCCTAATTGACTAGTAACACATAATCAAAACACTAATTGCATCTATGAGTACTTAATTCAACTTAATTGACATAATGATGCTATTATCATGGTACTTATAAGTTATCTTAGTTATGGGTCATAACATAGATGGTCTTACCTATGGGACTGTCTATCTAGTCTTCAATTCAGTGAGAGATGGATTGCTTTAATCAAACAATGTGTGGAAACTCTTTCATTTTCTCTTCTTCTGAATGGTTCTTCGGTTGGTTTCTTTAAAAGCTATAATGGTCTTCAATAGGGTGATCCTTTATCTCCTTTATTATTTGTTATTGCCAAGGAAGGTCTCAATAGATGCATTGATGACACTCATGACAAGCAAAAGCTCATAATAGTTATCCTATAAATAGAAAAAAAGTTCTAAGTCACCTCTTGTTTACTGATGACGTACTTTTCTTCATTGAGGGTCAGCCTCACAGTCTTATTCATTTAAAAAACCTTCTCCTATTATTTGGGAATGTCTCTAGCATGAAATGCAATCCTAACAAGATGCAACTCTACTTCTCCTCTTCATGTCGCAACAAGGAGGGCCTATTCAATTCCATCAATATCCAAAGAGGCTCCTGGCCTACCAAATATATAGGTTTCCCTTTGGTTGGTGGGAATCTGAGAAGAATACATTTCCATGAATGTCTTGATAAGCTACGTGATATGATCTAGAGATGGCCTAGTTCCAAGATTTCTATGGTTGGTCAGCTCATGCTAATCGAATATTGTTCTATGGGATAGATCTCTTATTGGATGAGAATGGGGGAAATACCCCGCTTAGTCTTGAGAAGAATGGAGTTTCTCATGTCTGACTTCATATGGGGAAGTTCTACTCATCCGCCTAGCTATTTTGATTTTCCACCTGATGAATGGGGTCTAGGTCTCAAAAAATTGGATGAACTCACTGATTACTACACCCTAAAAAGAACAAAGAAACTTCTCAATAGTTCAGGCATCTACAGTTCTTGGATGACTAGACGTTATGGTGCTATTCTATCTGCCACTACTTATCCTTTCACGAGATCTACATGTAGTAGAAGAATGTGGCTGCTTTGGCCTTTGTATATCGATGTGGATGACCAGGTCTTATGGAATGTCTATCGCTAAAAGCTTCCCAATGATATAGCTTTTGAGATCTTATGTCTATCTAAGCATTATCCTAGATGGAGGCTCGCAACTTACATATCACTCAAAAGCATCCTTCATATCTCTGAAAAGTTTAGCATATGGTCAGGTGTGCCATCATCTCCTTGCCTCCTTTGCCAACAAGATACATACTCTGTCTCTCAACTTTTTGAAAGATGCAAGTTCTGGAAATATGTTTGGGGTAGAGCTCAATTAAAGCTGAATATTAGGTCCTCTTATTCCTTGCATACTTGTCTATCCATTGTTGGTAGTAGATCCAAACACAATAGCATCATTGAACTTTGGGTGATCACTAGAGCAGGGTATCTTATTTGGGCTGAAAGGAATAGAAGACTTCATAATGGAGGCTCATCGAATTATACTGCCATCTTCACGCAACAATCCTTAGAGATCAATAAGCTCTTTTCTAACTATTGGAAGAATTTATTAAATGTATCTTCTCTTATAGCTAGGAACTGGGATATTTGTTAATTGCTCAATCTATGTAAATCCTCATCTCTAATGTTGATAGTCGGTAACTACTGAAAGTTAAATCCTATCAAAATCCTAGAGCTAGGAAGATAGAAGTGCCCAAGACCAAGGTCATGTATGTGCCTAAAGACAATCTAGCACATTTCCATAATGCTAAGAAAAGAAATGAAATTGATTTTTTGTTGTTGTCATCACTGTTTACTTTTTGGTCATTATTCATTTTCTTTCCCATACAAGAAAAAAAGGATGTTGACTTGGTTTGGGTTGCAAAACCTCCAACTTATAAATGTTGGACATATTAGAAGATATTCGACCTAAACTTCATTTTGAAATTCATATTGTCTTATCTCAACTAAAATAAGAGTCAACTTGTATATCTTTGTTTAGTTGATTGAGTAAATGTATTATTTGGACTAGAACAAATGTAATAAGAAATAACATGTTCATACTATAAATAGTACATGTTTTGAAAATTCTGCAGAACTCTATTTAGTCTACAAGAATCTCAACCGAGATGATTATCAGTCGAAAACAAATTTGATAGAAAACAATTCTGTCAGAAATTGTTGCTATTGAAGTCATTTACTTGAAATCAATAGTTGATGGCTATAAAATGTCTTTCATTCTAATTCATATATTTTCAAAATAATGAAAATCATTCATAACCAAATGGACCACTATATGGGTTCCAAAAATTTTATACTTTGTAGGTTTGGATGGTCTATAGAAAATTCTTTTAAAAACATATGACCAAAAACAAGTAAGCTTTTTATACACTTGGAGAAAAGGTAAAATTGTTGGTCACGGTTGGAGAAAATTTCAAAGGTAAAACTATTGTCATTGTAATTTTGGTACAAATTTTAAAATGCGGTATTAGTCAAAGAACTACATCGTAAGTGCTATGACAATGGTTATGAGTCATAAGAAAATATAAAGGTTGTTGATTAAAGAAAAATATTTGTAAACCTCTAAACTCTATGGATACACGTGTCACACTTCAATTGAGACATATTGCTTAGAATAAGCTCATTAACTAAGCTTTCTTTTAATAAAATGAGATTTGTGTATTCCAGGCAAACAAATTAAGATCTCTTTTCAAAAATAATACTTTTCTTACTAGATCATTAGAACTCATTCACATAAATTTATTTGGTCCTATGTGAATTTTATCAATTCATATTAAAGGATGTTGTTTTCTCTTCAACAAAAGATGGTAGAAAAAAATTCAATAAAAAATCACACAAAGGCTTTATCTTGGAATTTTCAACATCTAGAAAAGCATCTAGGATTTATAAGTCTACAACTAAGAGTGTTGAATAATAAATGATGATTATACAAAGTCAAGATGTAGTCATAAGTCCTAAAAGACTTGATTATTGGACAATTGCTTTATGAGTTTATCTAGAATAGTGTATAAGATATGGTTTCTAGACCCAAAGGAAATACATTCATTGGAAATAAATGGGCATGATGAAATAAACCAAATAGAGCTGATTAGTCACTTATGCTAATATAGAAGAAAATTTTATATCTTGGATAATTGTCGATAAGCTACAAGTTCTGAAATTTTACAGATTGCCTCTCGGCCGACAAGGAGTTCGACCGAGGGACACCTTGGTCAAAGTCATGGTCGGCCGAAAATAAGCGTGACAAAAATGCTTATTGGTAAATAAGATCATTCACTTGCACCCAACATTATATATTAAATCTATAATTTTCTCATCACGTTAAATACTCAGAATGAGAGAAATTTCTGAATTAAAATAGTGCAAGAAGCAAAATTTCTTAAAGATCATAAAAATTGACTCGTAGTATTACTTGATCAATTGATTCCAAATTTGGTTATGATTTGAAATACCTTAACATTTTTAGCTCACTTTTGAGTGTTTTAGGAGGAGCTCATAAAATTCTTGGATATAATGTGCATATCTTCTTTATCTTTCTCTTAATTGGATTTTCTACACCAATATGGGCTTAACCTCCCTTATATTTTGTCTAGAGATATTTTTTCATTATGAGCTCAAAGGATTCTCATATCATTTCAAGTCTTAACATCGCTTGTAAATGGTTGAGAAAATAATGATCAGTTAATTTTACATTATTGGGTCTTTTTATCACAAAAGACTTGACATTCCTTTGATTGGTAACTAGACAATAGCTCAATTTGATCTATTTTCTCAATAAATTAATTCCCATACTCTATACAAATATGGGCTTAACATACATTATATTTGGTTAGAGATACATTTATTGTTCCCTATATGGTCCTAAAGGAATCTCATATCATTTCAGGTCATAACATCTCTTGTAAATGGTCAAGAAATTAATATTGGTTTTTGAATTGTGCCAAAATTTGACATTTTTCTTATAAATAATAAATTGAGGGGGAGTAATCAATTAAGGGGGAGTTTTATTAACCTACACATATGATTATATTTTTGAAATGACAAAGTGGGAGAAATAAAATAAAGTAAAAATATTTAAATATTTTAATGAACATGAGTTTCATGATCTCTTTGCTTGACATTAATTGGTTCTGAATTGCCTTAAGAGATGGATATCATGTTCCATATCTCTTTAAGCATAATAGTATACATTTTATGATACCCAAGGAGTTATTCATCTAAGGTATGTCACAGGTATGGAACTTATTTCATTTCAAATATTTTGCTTATATTTTAGGAATGATTATCATCTTCAAAAAGGGGGATATTGTTGGCTACATTAGACATTAGTATACCCTTTGTTTTGATGATGAAAAATATTTCATTCTTGTATTTCTATCATGCTACTTAAGTATTTCAGGGTTCAATAAAATGAGGAGATCATAATAAGTGGATCGTTGAACATCAATGCACTTAAATTTGTAATATTTTCATGATTGCACTCAATGTAAAAACTTGTGCAAATATATAAAGTAAAGTATTTAGATATCATTTAAATCAAGCATTAGATCTCCCCTATTGGCACACAACCCTTAGTTAGAATCCCCCTAAATACTAGAGTCATTATCTTTCATCAGAACAATCATTTACTCAGTGGTTTAAAAACTTGTACCAGTAATATTGTTGGTCAAAAATATTGTCGACGAAGAACCACCTCGATCGAGGACTCAGAGCATGGGTCAAAATTGTACACAGTTGTGCTCTAAGTCAATTTTGGTCGAAATTATTGTTGCTCGAAACACAACCTTGGTCCAAATCATATGACTCTTAGACTGAGTTATTGGGAGTTGAGGATAGTCATTGGAATACACTTTCATTAAACTTAGGCTCGGTCAAAGAAATTCTCGACCGAGAGATGGTCCGTTGAAAAACTTGTTAACTGAACTGGGTTCTGGAATGTTCTTCAAGACTCGGAACATTTTAACCATTGCAACTCAACTACTTTCTACCTAATGGCTAGTTGAGCACTAAGAACACTGTAGAGACTTCCTGCAATGTCCCTAATCACATGCAAACCATTCCTATAATTAGGAGAAGCCTTCAGACACCCAATACACATGAGATAAACTTGAGAAATCACTCCAAAGAGCAAAAAAGTTGAGAATCACTTGCTATCTTCTTCCTTGTGCTCCAAAGTTGTGTCCTATAGATACAATCTCCTAGCCACCACATAGCAACATCCATATTAAGTGGATAGGGAATCTATATGCTTGACATAGGAATCAAGACGTTGTAATTCATTGATTAACTATTTCTTTCTTCCAATCTATTTCCTTTGTATTGTATTTGTTCTTCTTGACTTTTCCAAGTGTAGGAGGTTGTATGAGGGAGGTTTCTTGGAGATACTTCAAGATGAAGAAGGTTGCTACACAGTGTGCTTAAGGTTACTTCAAGAAGGTTGATTCAAAGGAGGTTGGAGATACTTCTAGGTGAAGGCTACCTCAAGGTGGTGGAGCTACATCAAGATGGTCAAGGCTGCTCCAAGTGCTTAAGGTTACTTCAAGAAGGCTACTCCAAAGGAGGTTGGATCTACTTCTAGGTGAAGTCTACCTCAAGGTGGTGGAGCTACTTCAAGGTGGTGAAGGCTGCTCCAAGGGCTTGTGGTTACTTCAAGAAGGATGCTTCATGGAGGTTGATGCCACTTCAAGGTGAAGGTTACTTCAAGGAGGTGGAATGTGATTATATTTTGTTGTAACATCCTTGCAAGGTAAATAAAATAAATCACTTTTGAATTCGCATTTGGATACAATTGGGTAGTGGACTGACAACCTTTCATTCAAATGTTGGAATCACTCTACATCAAAGCTTCTTCCTTATTTCCTCCTACTTCTTTGTTTTAAGTTTTCAATTGCATTTTAAATTACAAAAGCTCTATTCACCCCCTATAGATTTTTCAAAACAAACTACAAGGTGTTCTCCTTAGTATTATCAGTAACAATCAAGCTACTTTTATCAAAGGCAGAAGATTATAGATGTCATACTTTTATCCAATGAAATCCTCCAAGAGTTCAACAGATCAAACTTTATTTGCAAAATGTGCTTGATCATAGATATCTATAAAGCACATGATTTGGTTATGTGGGATTCCATGTTCTCTATTTTATCAATAGAACTTTCCCACTATATGGATAAACATGTTTTCAAGCATCTTCCATTCTACTTATTATAGTAGCCTTATCAATGGAGAACCAACAAAGGGTTTCAAACCTTCCCATGGGATCAGACAAGAAGATCCGATTGCCCCTTATATCTTTGTTATTGTCTTGCATTCTTTTTAAAATATTATGAATTATGCTCTGAATAGTGGCACTATCTCACCCGTAAGAGCTTCTAAATCTATGTACATGTATCACCTCATCTTCATAGAGGATCTAATGATATTTTTTGATGCAAATACCAACAATGCAATTGGGATTAAATATATCCTTGGTCATTTTTTTAATTTATTTGGTCTAAGATTCCTTTGGAATGTGAAATTATTCTCAATAAATAAGTAGGGAAATCAAATGTTAATTCTATCCTCAACTTCAGTATATGTTCTCTTCCTTAAAAGTACATAGAAGTTCCCTTCTTTATTGGCAAGCCATCCAAATCTCCATGTTGACCTCTAACTCATAAATTGAAGTTCAAGCTTGAAGATTGGAAAACAAAATAGCTTTCCGTTCCTTATAGGCTTGAATTAATTCAATCTATACTCAATGAAGTTCATCTTTACTAGCATGCCTCCTTTCCTCTGTCTACTTCTACTATGGACAATCTAGAAAAGGTTAATCGAGATTTTCTATGGGGGAAATTTGATCATAAACCCACGCTTCATCTAGTCAAATGAGACATAATGCCCAAACCAAAATCAGAAGGAGTTATGGGTATTCAAAAACTAAGGGATGTCTCCCATTCTTTCCATTTGCTAAATTTATGTGATATCACAAACCAAAAGGACTGTCACTGGGTCAAATGGATAAATGAAAAATATTTATCCAAAGATTCCTTCTGTTCTACTACCATCTCTTCATCTATGTCTTGGTTGTTCTCTAATATTATCAAGAGAGATGATCATCTCAATTTAATTAAGTGCAAAATTTCTAATGGAAACAATATTAAACTTTGGAAGGACCCATGGGTTTTAGACAAATATTTTTGCACAATGTTCTTGGTCAAGATGCTATTTTAAAACTTGGTATTCCAAGTAACAAATATTTTACTGCTATTAATTCTGATGATCACTGGAATATTCTTAATAATAGGAACAACAAGAATCATGTTGAGTTCTTTAGAAGAAAGGAGGCTTTCTCTAAATTTAATGATTACATTTCTTGTTCTAACCAAAGGAAGCCTAGGGTAAAAGATATTTAGGATTCAATTAAAATTTCTGATTCTGAATCACCTATTTTAGCTAATTTGGGAAAAGTAAAGTAATGAGAAGATTCATGCTCCACATGTGGATATATACTCATAACAAATTGCCTACTTCTAACTATCCTAGGAGAAGAGGGATTATAGAGTTTTCTAGGTGCTTTCTTTACAAGCATTGTTATGAAGGCATGAACCATCTTCTATTTAGATGTGAATATACAAAAGATATATGTCAACATGGTAATTGTGGTCCCTTCTCTTCATGATCTGAGCTAATTCAACTTAAATCCAGGAAATAGTTGTTCACCAATATGAGCGTCCATTATTACGTGTGGATGGAGAGAAATATTAGGGTTCATGATGATAGAGAACAAAAATCTTTTGATCTATGGACGTTTATTTTTCCTATTCTAGGATGGCTCTGGTTATGAAGATGAGTTAGTTTTTCCCTGAAGCATATTGTTATTTCTTCCTTGGTATTGCTTTCTTACAATTGCTTCTATATAGGGTGTTTCTTTGATCTATAGATGAGCATGTTTCTCTATGAAACTTGCTGCACTTCTTTCTTATTTTTGGTTTGTGTAGATAGTTCTATATTGACTTTATATTCTTTTTAGAACTTTGATTTACATTGTATATTCACTGGCTTTCTAGCAAAACTCCTAATTCTTTCATTCCTTTTTCCCTTCTTGAAAGACTCTCCATGGGGCCTTTCCTTTTATATATATTCTTACAAAAAAAGCATCTAACCATTTTATCAAAAAAAAAATGACAAGGAGAAAGGTTCAAATGATCGGTACTAATAAACAAGAGGACTATAATACGGTCTGATTACCAAAAAAAGAACAAACAATCTATACATAGAAAATTGGAACACTAGTCAGTAAGCAATGAGGTAGATCATATTAGTAATTTTCCAAGTGTTTTTAGTCATAAATATGTAACCATTCATAACATTAGATTAAAAAATGGCAATAGGATATAGTACACGTACCTTTCAAAAATATTTCAAGTCACAAGTTTGAAGATGGAGTACATTAGGGGATTGGGTATGAATCTGGTCAAGGATTGAGTAAATAATTTTCAAGTTAATTTTCAAGAACTTTTGGTATCCAAATAACAAGATCTATGATATTTGTTCCACATGACTGTAATGATAATCATTCATACTCAAAATAAACAAGTAAAACGATTCCAAAATTTATTTTCAATGTCGTATATCAAGATTGCACATGTGGATGAATGATTTTTTTAGGTCAGATATGTTAGACTGTCATCAGACCCTAAATCTTTATCAAATTTCAAGGTTATACATCAAAGTTCAAGATAAAGGTAGATATAAAACTAATTCAAAAATATCTTATGATAAAAATGTAAGGACTAGTCAATGATTCACTTTTGGTCTCATTATAACAATATCTTATGATAAAAATATCATTATATAAGAACTACTAGAAGAGGGTTTGGAATTTAGATGTTAGAAGTAGTCTCATTATGTCATCGTGCTCCTACAATTAGAATAGACTACAATTTTCCCCATTTCCTATAATGTATGTACATTTATGACCAATATAAGATTAATAGAGAGGGAGAGAGACAAAGAGCTAGGGATATAGAGACATGTGAAGAAGGAGAATCAGGAGGCCATAATAATGGCTACGTGCCTTAGATCCAAGATGTCACATGCCATATCCGAGGTAGAGGATAAGCCATGGGTGGGTGAATTCATTCCTTGCTTGGGTGGGATGATGTTGAGTGCAGCTTAGGCACAGAAGGGTGGATTTTGACCCAAAAATGATAATTGAAATAGAAAAAGGGGTTAACAAAGGCAACCTATAAAAAATTCTTGATGGGGCTAGAAAGGTCCAATTTCAGCAATATTTGGATCCAAGGTTCACAATATGTTGTAGAACATATACAAAAATTTTGGGATTCATATGATAAATCTAGATATTAAAAGATTCAAAGTAGTATAAATTAAAATAGAAGTGTATTTATATACACACGAGGTGTATTTATACATTAAAATACTCAATTATGTGCCAAAAACTTGTAAATTATCCAAGGATGATAAATTTTAGTCAAAATTCAAGCATTGAAGGATAACAAGGTACAGAATTAGTTATTTTATAACATGTCGTGATACTTGGAAATTGAATTAAGAATGAGCCATATGTCCTCCCAATCTATAAATACTGGATGTTTGATTTTTTATATAGAGTAATGGTTCATGGGAACAACCATTTATATTATAGGGTGTGCATATTTTGCCCAGGGTGTGTGTTTCCATTCTATTTCTTTAAGGCCTTGATTGAATGGTGTTATGGCACTATGTTATATATATGGTCTATCTCATATATACATGTAATTGTTTTTTGATATTGTGATATGATTATGGAAACATGCTTTGTGAAGTTCTATCATTCTTTAATGTCTCATTCTTTTGTTTATCCTTTCTTGAATTTACTTACTTCTTACTAACCCCTACTTGAATTGGAACCCACAACTTATATACTTATCCAATCTATAATGTCCATGTAACTTCCCAGGATTTGAGGCCTCATATAAAATGATCTTAAATTAAATGATTGGACTACCCATATCACCAAGGTGCACCTCCTTTTCAGGGAGCCCATCACTAATAAATATTGGTTAAGTGTGATCAACTCAGAGTAGTACTGGGATGGGTGACCAGTCGAGAAGTTTATCCTAGCTTGAGCATGAGTGAGGACAAAGAGCATAGTTAAGGCTAGTGGTGGTCTTTTGGGCCACTCATCATTCATGAAACTCTGCTAGAGACTTGGGCAGTGGGCCCAAGTGTTACAAATAGTATCAAAGCCAAAACCCCTCTAGTAGGTGGGGCCCACATGGGCATGTGGCATGATAATCTTGAAACGTGTGGTCCAGGCATGTTGGAAAGGGATGTCCATGGTGATGTAGCCACCCTTGCACTGGTATTCTGTGATTGGGACCTGGGTGTCCATGGGTCATCTAGGTCAACACTGAATTGGGGAAATATTATGAGGCCATATGGTTGAGCCTTAATGAGGATGTAAGTAGGGGAGATTGTAACATACCAAGAATTGAGGCCTCAAACAAAATAATAGTAAAAGGAATGACAAGACTCTACATATCACCAAGGTGCACCTGCATTCCAGGGAGCCCATCAGTAAAGACTTTGTGTTTAAGAAATCTTACCCCAGAGTAGTACTAGGATGGGTGACCAGTCGGGAAGTTTATCTTGGCTTGCAGGTGAGTGAGAACAAAGTGCGTAGTTAAGGCTAGTGGTGGTTTGTGGGGCCATTTTTCATTCCTAAAAATCTACTCGAGCCTTGGTGTAACGACCCCACCTCCTGGTAACCCCCAATTAAGGGAGACCCAAAGGTCAGAGTCGTTATCCCAATAAACTGGATCAAAGGTTCGACAAATAATCAATAATAATTATAAAATTTTACCAAACTATACTGCAAGCTGGAATAAAATAAAACTTTTCATACCTTTTAAAAACTTTATATATCTAACTTCTATCCACAACTTCAATCTATTCTAACTACTCCTCCTTGCACTTTAATTCTTACTATCACAATATGCCACTTTACTGTTTGTCCTTTTCAATGATGTACCTAAAACACCGACAAGCCAAAATGTCAGTCAGCATAAATGAATATGTCGGTATGTGGGGACAACCAAAATTTCAAACATGAGGCTAACAACCTAATTATCACAATCAAGTTAATTAACAATCCAATTTATGTTTTCAATGTGTCAAACCCCACCGCTTTTGCCCTAACCCTAGAATACCCTCCTTAGGGTTTCTCTTTTGCAAATGACTTAAGGACACCTTCTCCATCCTGATCTTGGTGCCTGGGGTCACCTCTCATGGATCCCAATAGTCATGCAATATCATAAGGCCACCTTCTCTATCCTAAGCTTGGTCCATGGGGTCATCCCTCATGGTGCCCATTGGTCTTCCCTCTTGGGCTTGAAGTCATTGCATCTTACATTAGGGTGGCATGTAGGTGCAAGAGTACACATTTATATCATAATTATGATAATCATAATGACTTTATGAATTTTCATATATGAACATCTAAGCAGATAGGTTGCATTCAATTCGATCAATCATCTCAGAAATCTCTGTGAAACTAAAGCGGTTAACCATAAATAACCACATACCCGCTTTATAGATCTTTGAGATAGAATCAACCAAGAAAAATAATCCAACCAAGCAAGCAAGTAAAAAAATCCTAAAATAACATATAATTCCTTCTTATCAAGATCTATCCAAATCATCTTGCTTCTTACGGTTTCTGTTCCTTTTGGGATTTTCTACCTCTTTCTTAGGGTTTCATATTCAATTAGGGTTTTGCCTCACTTTTAATACCTTTAAAACCTAATTATAAAAAAGTACTCATAAACCCAAATTTTCACATCCATCTCTCATAAATGATCCTAAGATCATCTTTTAACCAAATATTTCCATATTTTCAGATTAAGTACAATTTTCTCTTCTTCTACCCTAATTTAGGGTTTCTTCATGTATTATCCACCATATTAGGTTTAAAACCCTAAATCATGCAATTATCCTTCTAAATCAGGTTAAGACTCAACATTATCATATAACAGATTAATAATACTCGAATAAACCCATTATTCCTCATAAAAACATCCATTACTGTCAATTAGGGTTTCTAACATAATTTTAATATATTTTCCATCAAAATAATATACTTTTGCAAAAAGAGATGGAAATAGGCTTTCAAACTATTTTTATCTTATTCCTTGTATTTTTCTAATCAACTTTCATGTATAATGTTTATTCATCCAAGTTTTCTAGCAATTTCTATGATTTTTATAAGAAAAAGCCTTTTTCAATATTAATTGAGCAGAGAGGGGATTTATCGAAAAATTGATAGTCGTATGATCAGTGGACCGGTGATTTGCTCCCCAGATTTGACGATTCCCATTGCACGTGCCTAAATTATTCACTCTTTCTGTAGATCATTGGATCTCTGCCTGGGATCACACTGAACCATGATCAGACGATCGTCGGTCATCGTCTTCCTCAGCTCGTGCACAGGGTCGCGGTCAACTCCGCGGTTGACTCCGAGCTCCAAGCCACCAGCAAAGAAATAAAGGTGCTCGGAAGCTCTGCCGCTACCGCCCAAACTCAATGAGCCATTCAATTGCTCGATTGAACTTGACATTCCCCTTGAACAAGTCACTAGAGCTCCGACGAGTTCAGCAGGTTGTAGAGGGCCAGGTTAGGATCAAACTAGAAATTGAGCTCATAACTCTCCTCGTCGTCGCTCTACGCAACGTTTGGGGTAAGTCTTAGGTCTGCTAGTGCCCTCAAATACCCCCTATATATAGGTTTGGGTCTGGAAGTCCAGTAAATTGGGAACTTATCCCCTCGTCAACGATAACACGTAAACTTAGGGTCTAGATGCTTCAAAACATTCTCCCAAAGTTGATGGACTCGCTAGATCTTTGAATTATCATCTCAAACTCTGGGATATTGAATTCCCAATTCTTCTCCCAATCCTCCTATGATTCAGGGTAGACGATGATCGGCTACCCTGGGATCCGTGGTCCCTTGGACCACGTGGGTCATCCAACGACCGATATCGCTCCCCCAAAACCTAATTTCTTAAAAAACGAATAAAAGGGGATTTTAACAAGGAAACTTGGGAAATTCATTTCTCTTTCCTTGATTACTATTTTTCTCTAAAAATTTATAGAAAACTCCATCTTGGCATTATCTACTCGAGTGTTAAATTTGAAACCCAAATTTCAACAGATAAGGGTGCTTCCTTCACATCCAAGTTATCCATCAATTAAACCAATTTTAATTGATATTTCTTTTTCCTTTGTCATTATCTTAACATCCTGAATCCCTTGGACCTCAAGGAACCCTAAAGGCATGAAATCCCATATTGGGAAATATCCCTTTGCCTTTTTCCTCTTATTTTTATCATTTTCTTATATATTTCCTTTTATTAGATAAATCATTTTCTTTTTATTTCTCTTTCTTTTCATAACAAATGAGGATGAGCCTGTACTGACGGAATAGGATGAATAATATGCTTCCCTTTTATAAAAAAAAATTTGGGCTTAATGGCCAACAAAGCCCATTAATAAACAAACAAGGCCAAAGTAAATGAAATTTAATCAATTGTGGCAATCAATGCCACTCTCTAGAGATTTCCATATATTTTTCATAAATACTTTGCTTAATATTCATTATCTTGTATCTTTCCCCATTATTTGGACTTTTCTTCTCTTCTTCTCTTTTATATCCATTATTGGATTATCAAAATAGTAGATATTACGAAATTCATAACAAAGGGGAGATTTGCGAAGAAATCCATTCTTTGAGGCAAAGCATACAACCTTCTCAATTCAAGTCCATATTCATAAAATTATTACATTTCAATTATGAAATCACATGGAAAATTGAGGTTGTAACATCCTTCCCCTCTTATAGGAATTTTTCCCTCAAAATTCCATCAAACATACAAACAAGAAGGATAAGGCTTCTTCATGTCCATCATGGCTCCCATGTGGCTTTACCCACTCCATGGTGTTTCCTGTGAACCTTCATCATCTTATATTATTACATCTCAACTCTCTCTCACCTTGGTTTCTCGTACCCTCATAGGTGACTCAGGACATTTCAGCTTCTCTCAAAGCTAAATAGGTTCATGGATCATAACATGGCTTGGGTACCTCACATTGTTCTCTAGATCAGACTCATGGAACACATCATACATCACGTTATCTTGAGGGGCAAGGCTAAACATAACCATCTCCACCAATCCATCCCAAATGGACAGATGTATCGGGGTCTCAACTTTCTCAGCTATAGCTCAGAGGGGTCAGATTTTCATATCACATATTCTCCCACAGTGTATTGCATGTCAGTCTGCTTCACATCATCTCATGACTCATGTCGCCCCCTAGGCTTTCTCAGCCATCACATGATCAAAGCAACCTCATCTATACTCACTATTGTCTCTCTGACCTTCACAGGGTCTTTCCACTGACATCATCTTCATGAAGCGACGACCGACACAACCTCCCTTGTAGAGCTTCTTACATCTCGATACTGGCTATGGTGGCTATCATTACATCTTACATAGGATAATAACTATCTTCATACATCACCCTAAATGAGCACACACACTCTTATCAGACCCTCTAGTCTGGATCATGCTAACCATCAGTTAGGGGTGATAAGTTGTACTAACATCGAGCTCTTCATATATCTACTTCCACCTCATAGAAGTGAATCTTTAGGTCATACTCAAGAACCTTTGAACTCGCATCATATTGTAGTCGAACCATCTCTCTTATATGCATTTCAACCGGATGTGTCCCCTGACAATACTCTCTCTTTCTCTTAGATCATGTCATCTAGGTAAGGTGATCAACCATAACCCATATCACATCTTGACCTTCCTCGGTCCAATGGGAGACTCACTACAACATCCATAGTGATCAACTCCCATTCCCTCTCGAGGACTCTTTATCCTCTGTATCAATACACTGGGTTACTGGTGTTCGCCCTTCACCTCCTGGCATGCATGGCGACAAGCCACATGCAATTCTGTACACTTTTCATCTTAGGCATCCAAAGTACTACTTCTACTCACTATCTTAGTAGGAACCACGGTGTATGGTGACTTAAAATCGTGATCTCTGTATGTCAAGATTCCTCAAGGTTGGTTCCTCAAAAACCCTAAAACACTCTAGTCGTGGGTTTCGTCACCTTCTTTTCTAGAAAACTGCATCAGAGGTTCTACAACCATCCTTCTATCACAACAAGCCCTAGTCTAGCTAACCAAGCTACCATTAATTCGATCAACAAATCTCGTTACATCTGAGTGTTAGCCAAACATATCTCACAAACTTAGTGTTCACCTAACCACCTCTTCCAGCCTTTCCACTAGCTAAACTAGGCAGCTACGTTTCAACAAGAGCATTCATTACCACCTTTCATCTTTATGTGTTAGGTAACAATGAAGAGATACACCTCCAAATATTCCACTTATTATCTCATCTCGGACTATAATTCTATCTTCATCAAGAAAACTCAGAGCTCATCCACTTGGTTATCAAACTCAACCTTGTATAACTCATAAATTTCCATACAACTCATGATAAGAATACCTTAGTTCTCTTAGTGTTTGTAAACCGTCCACACATCGTACACTCCACAAGGGTATGCTATTATATCTATTCTCATACATCATAGCAACATGTTCAACTCACATCATCTTTATCCTTAGTGTATGGCATGCATACTGCTCTATCTCTCACCCCCATAACAAGAGGAAATAAGCATTTGGCGGCCGTCCAAACACAAAGTTCTTCTTGTTCTAAGAGTAGAGATGGTGCATCCCACATTGTCGGTACACCTTCCCATCTAGGTTGAAACGTGCATCACATGTTTCCACATCATGAACATCTCGATATCAAGTTTAATTCCATGGAAAACTGGTCTCAAATCCACTTGGGTTGTCACACAATCCTTAGTCATCTCCTCTAGTTCTGTAGGGTTTCGGTACTTTTGGGGTCATCCCTCTTCCCTTATGCAACCAGAGAGTGCCCTCCTCATCTACCCTTTGGGTCCCATGAGTTCATGATGGTGATCAATCTACTAACCCATGGTCCTTAGACAATGATAATTGTTGCCTCTCGACCCTATGGTCATGTGCAACTAGGGAATTAGGAAACTCCTACTCCCATCTGTCTTATCCCTACCTGATCCTAGGATAGACTTTAGATTCTAACATAGTACATATCCAACTTGAAACCTTACCCAAGCCTCCATCATCTCTCTCGGCATTCGTGGTCTGACTTACATCCTTTCATAGGGATCGTGGTGACCTACCTACCTCAGTCAGGCCCCATACTGGTTACTTCCATGCTAACACATCCACATGCACTTAGAGATGGTTATCTATGGGTCTAAAGGTTCATTCTCATACTATGTACTCTCTACCTAGCTTCTCAAGATCCTATGAGACCTCTTTAGGTTACCTCAAACCCAAAAAAAGTCGATACATACCCTAAAGAAGGGTCCCTTCCCTAGATGGGACGAAACTATCTCTTGATAGCAACAAAGGTCACAAACGCCCCTATGCCTAGGGTTTATATCCACATGAGCATGCTTAGCCTTAGCAAGATACTAAGGCACATAGCTAACAAATAGATCACCTACTAAACCATACTAATTCTCCATGGTAGGTCATACTTGTTCTCATTCCTCAACATTGGACCATCATCCTACATGCCCATGTCATCAACCTATATGTGAGGGGTTCATCAAACATACCCCTTAATCTAAGGGGTTTTTCCCTTTTCCTCAAAACATGAGGAGAGCCTTTCTCGAATCTATAGAAATTCAAATCTCATCATGAGCATCAGATGCACCAGGTACTACCACTTCCCCACTTATAGATCTAGGAATCCTAGGTTCTCCTCTTATGCAACAACTGCCCAACAACATGCTCAACATTCTGACGACGAACCAAGCATGTACGAGGTACATCATACACATCCTATTATCCTCCCACATGAACAAAACCTCAGAGTCGAGTCCTCCTCAAGGACAACCAACTAGGTATAAGGCCTCATAACTTGACCTTCTACTTTCTCAGGGTCTAGGGAACTCTTCTTCCTATCCCTAGAAGTTAAGGTAGGAACCTACAACATCCATAGCTTGGTTCAATAAGTCTCTTTCCTTCTCTAGGGTTTGGTTCCTCTAAAGGAAACCCAGATGACACAAGCCTCCATGGATCATGTAAGAGGCAACCACAACCATCCATATAGGTCATCCATTCTAAGTTAAAACATACCCAACTCCTCACTAATCCTCATATCTCGGAGTCTAAGCTTCCAACCTTCTTGCTCAGGTCTTGCTCTCTCTCTCTAGAGCTTAACCCTACAAACAACCTTACTACTAGAGGTTCTCTCTCTAAGGTGGATTAAGCTCACATGCATACACCTATTTGGGTGAAACCTACGTTCGCTCAAGATTATCCATAGATCTTTGTGCTTATCTCATAAGCTATCCAACATGCCCTTCTGACCTAGGTTTTATCCTACTTCCAGCACTACTGATGTACTCTGGGTGCATACTCTGCCATGCTCATATAAGCTCATAGGGTTTCTATATGGTCATCACTAGCCTCATTAATGAATGAATTATCCTTCACCCTAACATTCACGACCCTTCCAGGCTGGGTTGTCCAAAAGACACTAGGTCAACCAAGCTCACACTTCTCATAGGTATTCAAGACCAAAAGCATGTCAACCCACACACATGGTCGACCATGACATGTAACTCATCATGCCATCTCTCTCTCTAACCACCACTTAGGGTTAGGGTTAGCATCATCCTTAGAGGATGCGCCAAGTCTCTACCTTTAATGGAGATCTCTGCCTCTAAGACCAACTCTTTACTCATTCTCCTGACAAGAAGGTCTAACCTCAGGTCTCTCCTAAGGACATGACAACACATGTCATACATCCTAAGCATGCAACTAATCTTTATTTTATGATTAAACTATTAAGCTTATGTACATGATATCTTGGTTACATGCCTTTCATTAATTTTGTGGAGGATTCCTTAATCTTTCATACATACCCATACCTGAAGAGGGTGAGGGGGAGAGAGAGAAAACCCTAACTCTGAGAATCTTTAAGAGAATTTGAGATGAAAAGGGATGAACAAGATGAGAGAGTACTAAAGGTGTCTTATTTCGAGTCAGATCCTAAGACATTAGTCAGGCAGTCACCCAGATCTGGGAGTCCTCGTAAACTAACTAGCAGGGCGGAGGAAAATATTGCTAGCCCCCGGACGTGATTTTTTTCTAGACACCTCCGTCTTTCAGAAAAGCCTTTAATAACTCCCTCAGATCTATGGAATTTGTAAAATTTAATAATTACTAAGGATTAAATGAGGAACCAATGCTATGATACCAAATGTAACGACCCCGCCTCCCGGTAACCCCGAATTAAGGGAGACCCAGAGGTCAGAGCCATTATCCCAATAAACTAGATCAAAGGTTCGACAAATAATCAATAATAATTATAAATTCTATCAAACTATACTAAAATATGGAATAAAATAAAACTTTGCATACCTTTTAAAATCTTTGGATATCTAACTTCTATCCACAACTTCAATCTATTCTAACTAATCCTCCTCGCACTTTAATTCTTAATTTCACAATATGCCACTTTACTATTTGTCATTTTCAATGATGTACCTAAAATGTTGACAAGTCAAAACGTTGGTCAGCATACATGAATATGCCGGTATGTGGGGACAACCAAAATTTCACACATAAGGCTAACAACCTAAATATCACAATCAAGTTAATTAACAATCTAATTTACATTTTCAATGTGTGAAACCCCACCGCTTTTGCCCTAACCCTGGAATACCCTCCTTAGGGTTTCTCTTTTGCAATTGACTTAAGACCACCTTCTCCATCCTAATCTTGGTGCCTGGGGTCACCTCTCATGGATCCCAATAGTCACGCAATATCATGAGGCCACCTTCTCTAACCTGAGCTTGGTGCCTAGGGTCACCCCTCATGGTTCCCATTGGTCTTCCCACTTGGGCTTGACCTCATTGCATCTTACATCGGTGTGGCATGTAGGTGCGAGATTACACACTTAGCTCATAATTATGATAATCACAGTGACTTTATGAATTTGCATATATGAACATCCAAGAAGATAGGTTGCATTGAATTCGATCAATCATCCGAGAAATCTCTGTGAAACTATAGCGGTTAACCATAAATAACCACATACCTGTTTTGCAGATCTTTGAGTAGAATCAACCAAGAAAGATAATCCAACCAAGAAAGCAAGTACAAAAATCCTAAAATAACATATAATACCTTCTTATCAAGATCTATCTGAATCATCTTGCTTCTTAGGGTTTCTATTCCTTTTAGGATTTTCTACCTCTTTTTTAGGGTTTCAAATGCAGTTAGGGTTTTGCCTCACTTTTAATACCTTTAAACCTTAATTATACAAAATTACTCATAAACCCTAATTTTATCATCCATCTCTCATAAAAGATCCTAAGATCATCTTTTAACCAAATATTTCCATATTTTTGGATTAAGTACAATTTTCTCTTCTTCTACCCTAATTTAGGGTTTCTTCCTGTATTATCCACAATATCAAGTTTAAAACCCCAAATCAAGAAATTATCCTTCTGAATCAGGTTAAGGCTCAACATTATCATATAACAGGTTAATAATACTCGAATAAACCCATTATTCCTCATAAAAACAACCATTACCATCAATTAGAGTTTCTAACCTAATTTAAATACATTTTCCATCAAAATAATATACTTTTGCTAAAAGAGACATAATTAGGCTTTCAAACTATTTTTATATTATTCCTTGTATTTTTCTGATCAACTTTCATGTATAACATTTATTCATCTGAGTTTTCTAGTAATTTCTACAATTTTAAAAGAAAAAACCTTTTTCAATATTAATTGAGCAGAGAGGGGATTTACTGGAAAATCGATAGCCGTCTGATCAATGGACCGGTGATCTGCTCCCCAGATCTGAAGATTCCCGTTGTGCATGCCTAAATTAGTCACTCTTGCTCTAGATCATTGGATATCTTCCTGGGATCACACTGGACCGCGATCGAACGATCGTCGGTCGTCGTCATCCTCCGCTCGCGCACAGGGTCGCGGTCAACTATGTGGTTGACTCTGAGCTCCAGGCCACCAGCAAAGAATCAAAGGTGCTCGGAAGCTCTGTCGTTGCTGCCCGAACTCAACAAGCCACTCAATTTCTCGATCGAACTTGACCTTCCCCTTGAATGAGTCGTCGGAGCTCCGATGAGGTCGACAGGTTGCAGAGGAGTAGGTTAGGATCAAACTTGAAATTGAGCCCGTCGTTCTCCTCGTCGTCGCTCTCTGTAGTGTTTGAGGTAAGTATTAGGTCTGCTAGTGCCCTCAAATACTCCCCCCTATATATAGAGTCGGGTATAGAAGTCCAACAAATTGGGAACTTCTCCCCTCGCCGAAGAAAACACATAAACTTAGGGTCTAGATGCTTCAGAACATTCTCCCAAAGTCGATGGACAAGCTAGATCTTCGAATTATCATCTCAAACTCTGGGAAATCGAATTCCTAATTATTAACCCAATCCTCTCGTGATTCAGGGTAGATGATGATCGGCTGCCCTGGGATCTGTGGTCCCTTGGACCATGCAGGTCATCCAACGGCCGATATTGCTCCCCAAAACCTAATTTATTAAAAAATGAATAAAAGAGGATTTAACAAGGAAACTTGGGAAATTCATTTCTCTATCCTCAATTACTAATTTTCTCTCAAAATTTAGAGGAAACTCCATCTTGGCATTATCTAATAGTGTATTAAATTTGAAACCCAAATTCTAACTGATAAGGGTGTTTCCTTCACATCCAAGTTATCCATTAATTAAACCAATTTTAATTGATATTTCGTTTTACTTAGCCATTATCTCAACATCTTGAATCCCTTGGACCTCAAGGAACCCTAAATGCATGAAATCTTATTATGGGAAATATCCCTTTGCCTTTTTCCTCTTATTTTTTTCCTTTTCTTATATATTTCCTTTTATTCGATAAATCCTTTTCTTTTTATTTCTCTTTTCTTTTCAATTGGGCTTAATGGCCAACAAAGCCCATTAACAAACAAACAAAGCCAAAGTAAATGAAATTTAATCAATTATGGTCGTCAATGCCACTCTCTAGAGATTTCCATATATTTTTCATAAATACTTTGCTTATTATTCATTATCTTGTATCTTTCTCCATTATTTGAACTTTTCTTCTCTTCTTCTCTTTTACATCCATTATTGGATTATCAAAATAATGGATATTACGAAATTCATATCAAAGGGGAGATCTGCGAAGAAATCCATTCTTTGAGGCAAAGCATACAACCTTCTCAATTCAAGTCCATATTCATAAAATTATCACATTTCAATTACGAAATCACATGGAAAATTGAGGTTGTAACACTTGGGCAGTGGGCCGAGGTGTTACTATCCCAGTGTAGTTATTGTGAAAATACTTAGTGTTTATTGACCCATACCTTTATTTGTCTCTTTCTGGGTGTTGTTCCCAAACCACCCAGGTGTAGGTGCTTCAAAAGACAATGATTCATGAAGATCATTTGTAGGAGTTTGAAGTGGATGATATCTTGGGATAAATGGGTCTCCATACACAGCTGCATATGTTTAATTAGTTGACATTTTAGTTTGTAATACTTCCTTTCATTATGAGGAAGAATTGTATAAAGCATACACTTCATAAGTTTCTAGTATTTATTTTTATTCAACTTTATCTTTACATGGATATTTGTATCATACCATTTGAGTGGATACTCTCCCGATCCTCATTCTTTACAATATTGTTTTAAAGACAAAGTAGTCAGTTATATGAATATTTCAAGTTACCTTATATAAGGTATTTATATGTCTATCCTTAAATCACATAATACTAACTAGGGTTGCAATCCTTAACTAAATTGGTCACTTCCACTTTCTAAACTACTTATATAGTTGAGACTCAATCTTGAGTAACCATAATTACCTTAGCCCCTTTATGCAAGTAAAAGTGTCACTACATGGAGCTGAATCTTATAATATCTGACTCTTATCTCACATGTTCTAGGAAGTTTGCTTGAGAATAATGAAGTGTATTTTGACTTCAAAACTCTTAATGCTAGTTACCCTATCCTCTCTATGGAGGTGTAATAGACTACCTTGAATATCCATAACCACATTTAAAAAATAGAACCCAACTTAAGTGTTAGAATGATGATGATTCCCTTGGTAGTAAGTGATAAGACAAGCTAACTCCATTGCAATTAAATAGGTCTTTCCTTCGACATGAAGCTAACTTAGTGAGTGTACTAAACCTCTCCATCTAAGGGGTGGACATTATTTCAACCGAGCTTGATGTGCCCCCATATTAAGATAGTTGAAATAAGCATCTTATGTACGTATGATTATGATTTCACTTCTCTCATATCCGTACAATAATAATAAGTTTACCTATTGAATGAGATGATGAGTTATTTGACTAAATGGTTCACCTTATCCTTTGCTGACCATGGTTGTGAACCACTACGTAAGGATGAAACCCTAATTTCTTCCTATACTGGTGGAACAATCATGTTACTTCCCTATGTATCAAAATGAGATAATTTAGATTATAATTAGAGTGAAATTGAGAATGGTGGATGTAGTGCCTTAGTAGGATTTGATAGCAGTTGATCATGTGTAATAAGAAACCTGTTCTAATCTGGACATTCACACTTTCAATATGACTTCTAGTTTTGACTTCACTCTTGTTCTGATTATCAATTTTCATGTATATATCAATTTTGACACAATTGGTCCATATAGTATGCATGCATCACCTCAGTGATACTCAAGTTGAGAAAATTGAAGTTTAAATTAATATCATGCATCATTACCTTTCCTATGAATTTTATCATATCCTTGTGAAATTTTGTTCCCTATTCTTGTGCTACCTTTGTAAGCATCTCTCTTACGTTTCCAACGCATCAAATGTTGTCTCATTTGGAGCTTAGATTAAAAAGATATGCCTGACTGAAGATCCTTGTAATTCAAACCTATTTGACATTCTTTTTCCTTTTTGGTTTCTTCTTGGGCTAGCCTTTTGGGGCCCAATTTGGGGTTTCTAACCTATCTGCATCCCTTTTGTTCTGTACCTTCTCACTCACAATCTGAGTCACCCCCACCCTCGACTAATTAGAACCCCAAATTGAAAGATCGTTGATTGTCCGCCATGGCATCTCTCACCCTCGGATTCAACGTCCATCTGGCGGCTCTCATGTTTTCCCCTAACCCTATAAGCCATGTCCAGAGACAATGGATCCGAGCCTCACCTACCATTATTTTCACTCACTTTGGCACCAATTTCCACCTTCTTTGCCTATGTGACTTCTCCCCTAAGTTGTTGCCTCCTTTTCTTCATTTCCCTCAGACTTGAACACCCCGATTTCATGCCTCCTCTTCCACTTCCTTCCTATGGTGGTGCCACCGTCATCTTTGGGAATCTCCAATATGTGGTTGGCCTCTCATAGCCAAGATGGATAGTTTTTGCTCATACCCAAGGCTCGAGCCCTGACCTATCCCTTGCTCCGGTGAGCAGAACACCATCACGACGCCGTGATAGCTACCGAGCCACACGAGTGAAGGTTCAGGATAGGAAGATGACTTGGATCCGTGCGATGTCAATCCAAGGGAAAAAACTGACCTCTCCCTATCTTGCACGAGAAACACCGCTTGGGTGGGCGGTGGCCTGCATTTTCAAGACCCACTAAGGGTGTCTGCATCCAGTCTAGTCTGACCCAAGCCAACTATTGGTCACCACAAGCTAGGGTGTTTGTGTAGTCACTATTGGATGACCAATCGATGACTTGGACCAAAAACCACATGAAATATGTAATGCCTCCTACCTTCCTTACTTTTCAATATCATTTTCATAATGTTTTAATGTATATGTTCCAAAAATGATAACTCATGCACCCTTTGGCCAAATATGACATATAATATATAATTTTTGATCCTTTGAATGAAACCTTTCCATTGGGGCTAGTTGTGAAACTTAAATATGCTTGTAGATCTGCTAATTTCTCAAAAGTACTTACTTTGAAACTTTTGAAGTTGATTAATTCTACCAAGTACTCAACTTTGGTTCCTTATGTTACAAAATATGATTGTATCCCAAAATAAAAAAAAATTACTCCACTTTTGACATGGTTGATGCCTTGGATCTTTTGTATGTGCCATAAATGACTATCTTGACCTAAACATCACCCCTTTGTGTGCATGTACGATGTAGCTTAATGATGTTGAAACCTTAGCCTTTCTTGCAATCATATAATCACCTAACTATGAAATCAGTAATCCTTCTAATGCGATGTCCATGTTTGATTGTGGTCTTATGCTATGGATGCCATTAGTAACCCATATGACTTAAAGACCTAGTAAGCCCTAAAGTGTGATTCTAAGTACTTATATGTTTAGGAACTTCACTCCTTATGTCAAGGATGAGCCATAATGCTCGAACCTTTATGTTTACCTCCAAATCAATCGTTTAGATAACTCGTAACATGAAATCCCATGAATCACACTCTTATGCACTCATGACCTACATGTGACAACTAATGTTATGTTAAGGAAGATGTTGATTGTCGGGCTCTAGCCTTACTAGGCCATACTCTAATTCTATAAATGCTATTATAATAGCTTGGAATCAATAGATTTATCGTGATGGTATCTCTAAATCTCAAATCCATCTCCTTAATGCTCATATAACTTTTAAATGTACCAATCTTTCTTGAAAACAATCTAGTATGACTTGTACTCAATTTTGATGATTCCAATGACCCTAAATCAGTTATGATCTCGCATTATACTAATATAAGGTGGATGTTAACCCTATATCAAAAATAGCATTGGTAATACTTGAAACTGTGTGATTAATTACATGCTTGGATGACATGATGGTATTATGATTGAATTCTTGAAAGCCTATGTTTAGGATAACATCCACATGGACTACAACATGTTTATAATATCCAAAATTGTATGATCTAAAACCACCTTTTATGGTTTTTAAATCTTATTTCCCCTTGGGATTAGACCATCTCTAGAATCTACTCATGGATCATATCTCGTACTCTACTCACAGGTTACACTTAATCTCCTGGCCCTACTATGATATTGTCTTATTTGTATGTATACTCGTATGAATGCTTGGCTTGGTAATTACTTATTTGAGCTAATGTTTCCTAGGAATACTACTTTCATGTTGATTATTATATGTTCACAAACCTTGAACATAATGTAAAGGAATCCATTATATAACCTTGTATACCTGCCTGAATTCTTAGGGTAAGGGTACAAGGCACGAGTGAAATAGGGTTAGCTCATTGACTTTGGTCTTGAGGTCCTTCATGTAGAAATAGGGAGCATATAGGCTTTGATCCTCAAAATCCCCTGATGGACCCTTCCCTAAGAATTGGTAAATAAACCTAAAACATATTTTGTATAAAACAATGTCATTAAGTGTTCTTGCCTTGTTTATACTTATTTATTTTTATGATGTTTCTATCCAAGAAACTTTTATATTACTCCTAAATTGTTGTAACATGTTTTTCATTGTTTACTCAATGCACTCAAATTTATATATTTTGTTTATTAAGCTTTAGTTACCAAATGAAGATCCATTACACTCAACTCACTAAAATATGAAATGAAACACCAATGGGTTATCTTGAAATAGAAATGGGTACATGCTTCTCTATCCCCTTTTTATATCTTTTTACATCTTATAGTTACTGATTTTACATATATATTGCCTGTGTGAAATATTTGTGTCATTCTATGGGGGAACACCCAAGTCCACTTGCCTTTGGGTTTGTAGACATTAGGTGTGTGGACTTAAGGTAACAAATAGTTCTATAACAAATGGTGTCATAGCCAAACACATAGGCCTCTATATATGTTTAAGGAATAACACATCTTTAGAACCTAGGGAGAACTAAGTCCATAATGGTGAAACTAGGGCAATGGGTGTGGTGCTAAATGTAGAGGTTCTGTCTAGCAATTGCCTCCTATCTGACTAGTGTGGTGGTTGAGGTTCCTCTGCACACCTACCTATCCAAAGTGAATCCAACATTGGATTAGGTTTATTCCCATAAATATTAGAGAGTCTTCTATTATCTCATCTCTTCTCTAGGGATCACCTAATCCACAGGTATATGATTAGTTAGTCTTCTTATCCCCTCATGTGATTCTTCCATCTTGAGTATTAATCACATGACATCTCGATTATGGGTAGCTTATGCATGGGAAAACTAAAACTCATTTGAAATCATGAAAGTTGATTAAAACGATAATGCCATGATCAAATCTTGAATTGAAAACCCTATATGGTGTATGAAATTACACTTAAAAGTGGTGTACTCATGTAACCTCAATATTACCAAAACGGATATAAGTCCTTTATATGTTTGAGGTACCTCATGTTTGATGAGGTCCCTATTGATTAAATCCATGTTGCCCTATTTTTCATCAAGCCTCAATCTCATTTAAGAAAAATGTTCCCTTATTTGACATGTACAAGGATCATGTCAAGAAATAACAATGTATTTGGAAACCTAGATCATGATGGAAAGACTTGTTATAAGAGGAAAATCCCCTAATGTCTATTATTCCTCCTTGTAGATTCAATTTGAATAACATGATGGACCTATATCTCAATATCACCTAATTATGCTCAAACTAATGAGTTCTCAATTTAACTTTTCGATTACCTAAATCTACCCTTACCATGATCTTAAAAGGAAGGGAATGATATTATGACCTTGATCTTGCAAAATCTTGAAGTATCGTTACCCTATTATGATCTTGATATTTGATATCATGACCCTATGAAGCATGATTTGACAATTGTTACTCACCCTATTTGGATATGCTTGATATCTCATGACCAGTGTAGACTAATGTACTAAATTATGGTGGTGGTTGACATATCAATTCCCTAACCTACATAACATTCCTATACTCCTATAAATTTTCATCTTGTGATTTTTTAGAGTTCAAGAAGGTAACCCCTTCCACCCAAATTTTGATTTCTTGACCTAAGTCTATAATAGTTTAAATCTATGATGCTCTTGATACTTGATCTTGAAATATTTTTTTGGTTATGATCTTTAAATATGATTATGGTAACTATAGCTTTTAGCTAACTTCCTAGAAAGATCTATGTTTATATCATTCATTAATGATGAATACCATAACCTTGCAATTGATGTTGATACCACCAAATGTCACTCGATTGTTTCTAGATTGACATATATGGATGAGTCTCTCCCCTAAGGTCTAAATAGGAACCTAAACCCTATCCTCAAAATGTTTGCATCTATGACTTTAGCACCCAAACTTGACTCTCTATATTAATGTAAGAAATCTTGACTCATGATTAACGATCTTGATATTGATATCACTCCTATGATCACATGATTGTGATCTTGATATCACCCTTGATATACGACTGAAAACTTTCATGTGCCCAAATCTCCAAATTTGAAATGACAATTATGTTAACTCGCTCGATTTATGACTTAGGGATAATCGACATGTGGACTAGGGTGGGTCCTTCCATTTATTTTGAGCACAGAATCATGATGTTGAAGTATGATGTTTGTCTATAATTGTTGAAGTATGAATTCTCAGACATGGATCTATAACCCACCTAGGACAAAATAGAAGCTAGAACCCTAAATGTTGGGATTGAATGTCATGTTGTACTATTTATTTAAGAGCTCTATTTGTTTGACCTAAAATGTGATCTCTCCAAAATGGTGATCTGTAGGGTGATCTCTCCAAATTTGTGATTATTGTAATGAACTTACCAAATAAATTATCAATGTGACTTTGCTTCAACCATGATGCTCGATTTCTCAATTTTCAAATGTCTTGATGTTGAAGGAATATGATATGGAATATGGAAACCCAATCTCGATTAGTGACTTGATTTATTTTGGGGACAAAATTCCTTTTAGGGTGGGGAGTATGTGATAAACTAGGAATTCACACTTTCATTATGACTTCTAATTTTGACCCCACTCTTATTCTGACCATCAATTTTCATGTATATATGTGCTTTTAAACAATTGGTCCATCTGGTATGCATGTATCACCTGGGTGATACTCAAGTTGAGAAAAATGAAGTTTAAGTTGCTATCACAAATCATTACCTTTCCTGTAAATTTGAGCATATAATTGTGAATTTTTGTGTCATATTATTGTGCTAGTGTTGTAGGTCTCTCTTTTACATTTCCAATGCATCAAATTTCATCTTCTTTGGAGCTCAGATGATAGAGATGCATGATTGAAGATCCTTATTTTTAAAACCTATTTTATAGTCTTTTTCCTTTTTGGTTGCTTCTTGGGCCATCCTTTTGGGGCCCAATTTGGGGAGCACAGCTTATCCACATTCCTTTTGTTCTTTCCCTTCTCACTCATGATTTGATTCACCCCCTTGACCAATTAAAAGCCCAGATCCAAAGATTGTTATTTGTCAACCATAGGACATCTCACACTCAGATTCAAGGTCCATCCAATGACTGTCATATTTTCCCCTAACTTCATACACCATAGGCAAAGGCAATGGCGATGGTACTCACCTACCCTCACTTTCCCGCCACTTTGACACCAATTGCCTCCCACTTTCCCTCTATAACTTCTCCCCTAAGTTGTTACCTCCATTCTCTTCATTTCCCTCAAACCTTAGCACCACAATTATGTGCCTCTTCTTCCACCTAATTCATGTGCCACCTCCATCATCTCTGGGCATCTCTACTCTAGTCCGGATTAGAGACTAGGATGGCCAGAGGTAGCTATAGCTGGCATCCCCGAGCCAGGGCAGACAATTTTCGCTCATTCCCAAGGCCGCGGCCCCAACCTAGCCATTGGTTTGGTGAGAAGACCACCATCGCAACACCGCGATATTTATTGATTCACATGGGAGAATGTTTGGGATATGAATATGACTTCGAGCCACATGATGTTGATCCAAGGGCAGATATGTACCTCTACCTCATCCTCTCTTACACACGAAGAACCATTTGGGTGGGTAGTGAACTACATGTGCAAGACCTACTGAGGGCGTCTACGTGAGTTCCAGCGCAACCCGACCCAACTGTTGGGCACCACGAGCTAGGGTGCTGGTGCATCCACTATAGGATGAAAGATTGAGGACCCATATCAAAGGCCACATGAAAAATGTAATGCCCACGGCCTTTCTTAGTTTCCAATATCATTTTCATAATGGTTTGATGCATATGTTCCAAAAATAATAACTCATGTGTCCTTTGTCCAAATATGGCATATAATATATGATTTTTGATCCTATCAATGAGATCTCTCCATTGGGGCTAGTTGTGAAACCTAAATATGCTTGCAGATCTATTGATTTCTAAAAAATACTTACTTTAAAACTTTTGAAGGTGATTAATGATACCAAGTAGTCAATTTTGATTCCTTATGTTACAAAATATGATTGTATCCATAAACTAATAAAGTTTACTCAATTTTTGACATGGTTGATTCCATGAATCCTTTGAATGTGCCCTAAATGACTATCTTGACCTAAAAAATCAACCCTTTATGTGCATGCATGATGTTGCTTGATCAAGTTGAAACCGTAGCCTTTCTTATAGACATATAATCACCTAATTGTGAAATCAGTCATCTTTATAATGTTGTGAGCCATGTTTGAGTATTGTCTTATGCTATGGCTGCCATTAGTAACCCATATGACCTAAAGACCTAGTATGCCCTAAAGTGTGATGCTAAATAGTAATTGTTTTGGGAGCTTTACTCCTTATGCCAAGGATAATCCATAATATACAAACCTTTATGTTTACCTCCAAATCAATCATTGAGTTAACTTGTAACATGATATTCCATGAATCACTCTTGTGCACTCATGAATTACATGTTACAAATAATGTGATGTTAAGGCATATGTTTATGGTTGGGCTCTACCCTTAGTAGGTCATACTCTAATGATATCCATGCTATATTAATAACTTAGAATAGATAGATTTATCATGCTTATAGCCCTAAATCTAAAATCCATATACTTAATTCTCAAGTGGCTTTGAACTGTACCAATCTTGCTTGAAAATAATATGGTATGGCTAGTTATATTTTGTATGATCAAATCATGACAAGTACTCGATTTTGATGATCCACTTGACCCCAATTCAGTTATGATCTCACCTTATATCTAATATAAAGTGGATGTTACACTATAAACCAAGTAGCTTTGGTAATACGTGAAACTATGTGATTAATTACATGATTGGATGACATGACATGACTATGATTGAATGCTTGAAAGCCTAAGTTTAGGATAACATCCACATGGAACAGAACATGTTTATATTATGAAAACTTTGTTGATATGATAACCTCTCTTATGACTTTTAAATCTTAGGTCCCCTTGGGATTGGACCTTCTCTGGAATCTACTCATGGATCATAACTCTTACTCTACTCACAAGGTACACTTAATCTCTTGATCCTACTAGGATATTGGCTTATTTGTATGTATACTCATATGAATACTTGGCTAGGTAATTACTTGGTTGAGCTATGGTTTCCCATCAATACTACTTTCATGTTGGTTATGGTATGCTGACAATCCTTGAACAAGATGTAAAGGAATCCATTATATAACCTGGTGTACCTGCATGAATTCTTGGGTTTAAGGGCAGAAGGCATGAATGAAATAGGGTTATCTCATTGACATTGGTCTTAAGTTCCCTCATGTATAAATAGGGAGCATATAGGCTGAAACCCTTAAATGCCCCTCAGGGACCCCTCCTTGAGAAGTGGTCAAAGGCTATGTTGATATAATAGATAAAGAAACCTAACACATGCTTTGTATAATACAAAGTCATTAAGTGTTCTTGTCTTGTTTCTAGTTATGTCTTTTTATGATGTTTCTATCTAAAAAACTTAATATTACTCTTAAACTGTGGTTACATGTTTTTCATAGTGTACTCAATGCACTCGCATTGATATATTTTTTTATTGAATCTCTAGTTTCCAAGTGTGTTGACTTGAGAGTTATACATTGTCCATAATTTGATAATGACCTAACAATTCCATTCATATGTATCTAATATGTTTGTTTAAGATTGATTTTAGGCTTTAGGTACCTAAAAAGGATCATATCACACAAGCCCTACTTGTCCAAGTTCTAGTCAAAAGTAATGTAAATGCACTTTTGTGGAAATCACTTCAAACCATTTTAGAATACTTTTCGTATCATTTATATTGATGAAATGACATGTAACTAAGATATAAAAAACTAGGGACACTTAATTCCATCATTTGAGCACTCTAAAATCATTTTGAAAAATTTGTCATAGCACTTTAATCGGCCAAGTTTTAATCTTGACAGATTTGTGATGGATTTTTGGAAATGGATCCCTCGGTTGAGTTGTATACTAACAAAACTAGACCGAATGATTTACTGACCAGAGTTGATTTTTGCTAGTCGGTCGAGTTTCCCCATGAAAAACTCAGTTGATAGTTTGAAAATTGGCTTTTTTGGTTAGTGGATCGGTCTAGTTATCTTTATTAAAGCTCGACCGAATGTAATGTACGAAAAATGTAGAAAAAGTGATTCCAACCATTGGAGAGTTGTTAGAAATGAAACTAGATCCATTACAAGTTGTAAAAGGACTATTTTTCATTCTTAAATGATCCCACATTCAAAGGAACACCCTCATCTATAAATAGGACCTCTTGGAGTTCATTACAAGGTTGCTCATTCATGTTATCCTTGGTCCTTTCTATACTTGAGTGTGTTATAAACCTTGAATCCCCTTTCTCTCTCTCTCATTTACAAAGTATTTTGTGATTATGATTCAGTTAGGCATGTTGTAAGAGAGCTACCTCAATGTTATCTTGTAATGCTCTCCATCTTTCCATATTCCCAATCCCCTTTAACAAAGAGCAAAGGTTGAAGTGATCTTCCCAGAGTGAAGGTGGAGTTGTTCTTCTTCTTCAAGGCAGAAGAAGGTGTGAAGATCTTCTCCAAGTGAAGGAGAAGGACAAGGTAGAAGATTCAAGAAGAGTAGGTAATCCATGTGAAGACAAAGACTTGATTTAAGTGTGGGTAAGTCCTTGGTGAAGGCTGAAGACATCTTAACCAAGTGGGTAAGTCCTTGTGTAGGTTAAAGACTCTTGTCTTGAATAGGTAAGTCCTTAGATGTATGGTGGTCTTCTTGTATCTCATATAGTGGAATATAAGTATACGTGGGTTGCAAAGTCCTAGAGGTTGACCTCTCTAGGTAGTGGATTGATGATCTCCTAGTTTGGATATTGGAACCACTCTAATCACCTTGTCTAAGTGTTTGTTTCAATGTCTCTCATACTTTCTATGCTTGTTTAGATACAACTTCAAATTGAGTTTTAGCATTTGGTTTCAATTGATATAATTGGAAGGTCTAACTATTCTTATGAGAATTTTGAATCTCTATTCACCCCCCTCTAGAGCCCTAGATCCAACAAGTGGTATCAGATTTAGAATCTTCTCCAAAAAATCTCCTACAAGATAAGAAGATGGGTGAGAACCTACTTAGTTCCCTCAACCTAGAGGGAGGCTTCTCCATGCACCCCCTAGTCTTCGACGGCACCAACTTCCTCTATTGGAAGCGACAGATGCAGTTCTACATTCAACGAATGAACTTTGATATGTGGAAAGTGATTATTACACCCTACAAGGACCCACCTGGAATTGTATAAACTTGGAATGAAGAAGCCCTAAAGAATGCACAGTTCAACACCAAAGCAATCAACTTTTTTTATGCAGCCCTCACTTCATCTGAGTTCAACTACATCTCCTCATGGGATACAACCTATGAGATATGGGACAAATTGTGCAGCACCTATGAAGGCACAAAGCATGTACATGAGGAATATATCTACATGTTGAATAGCCTCCTAGAGAACTTCAATATGGGGAAGAAAGAAGGAGTTGTCGAGATGTACTCAAGGCTCAACATCATCATCAATGGACTAGATTATTTGGGACACATTTAAAATAGAGGAGAAATCAACTCAAAGATCTTGAGGTCTCTTCCAAAGAGATGGGAGTCAAAGGTGACCTCCATTGAACAAGTAAGAAGTCTTGGTGATCTTCTAATTAAGGAGCTTATTGGCAATCTACATGCTCATGAGCCAAGAATTGACAAGGAACTTATCCTTCAACTACAACTTGCTTTCCCTAGTGAGAATGAAGCTAAATTCTCTAAGGGAAATTACTTCAAAGGAAAGCAATCTTCTTCACCTACTCCAAGGTGCTACAAGTGTGGTCAAAAAGGACACTACAAGAGTGAGTCGTAAGGATAGAAAGTTACATCACTTAGGCAGCTCCAAGAAGGAGGAATAGTACAAGAAAAAAAGAAATACAAGAGGAAGGAAAATACGGAGAGGAGACACAGAGACACAACTCATGTAGCTTGGGAAGGATCATCCTCTAGTGGCTCAACATCTGATGAAGATGGAGAGTTCCACCTTGCACTCATGGCCTCTACAAGTGAAGATATTGGTGAGGTAGGTGCGGTAAGTTTGCATGAGTAAGCTGAAGAAACTCTTGTTGACATGCTTGTTACTACCTGTTCTTCTTATTCTGAATGTAAATCTAAAAAGAAGAGGTGGGGTAAAATCAAGTTTGGATGAGTTATATAAAGAAACTCTTATCTACATGCTTGTTACTATCTATTCTTCTTATTCCAAATGTAAATCTAAAAATAAGAGGTTGGGCAAAATTTGATATTCTTGAGAAAAATGAGAAAATTCATCTTTAGAGAATTGATACCTTGCAAGGCCAATTTTTTGGTCTTGAGCTCCAATACAATTGAGTTGAAGTAGAGAACGATGTCTATATTAAGAATATAGAATCTCTTAAGGAAGACAACCAAAAGTTCCTTGATGAGCTTGAGTTACTTAAAACTTAAAATTATGAACTTAAGCTTATTAGTGATGCTTGTAGAGATGAGAGGGATGTTTATCTCAAAGAACTTACATTACTTAAATTTTAAAATGCTGGGGTACTTGTTCAAGTTAATGATTTATCTTATAGACCTATTTTGCCTAGTAATGATTTTCTTCCATTACTCTTGAAAAAGATTCTTATTTGACTAAAGCCCTCTATTTAAAGGTCGACCTTGTTCATACAAGAGATGACCTTGCTAGTTTTTATTCTAATTTTATATCTCTTACTGATGACAATCATATACTTAGAGACTCTGTGCAAAAATTTCTCAAAGCAAAAAACTCCCTAAAAAATCCTTGACCATTATACCAAACAAAGTGGTACTAGTGATTTGGGATTTGCAGGGGGAGCATCTAAGGGCAAGAGTATGGCCAAAGGTAATAAAAAGAGTAAGGAAACATCCTTTTTTGTTGGATATTCTTATGAATTTAAGAACCCTATGATTTGCTCTCATTGCAAAAGTGACGACCATTATTGTACTTATATCTTTACAAGCCTAAGGGGACCAACCCAAAGATTAAAAATGGGTCCCCAAGATAACACCTGATCCCAAAGTTTGAGTTGGGAATCGACACTCTCCTTTCTTGTAGGAAAAAGGATAATGGATTGTTGATAGAGGTTGCACAAAGTATATGACAAGTGATATAATCCATTTCAACAATTTCACAAAGAAGAAAGGTGGTTCGGTTAGCTTTGGGGACAATAAGAAAGGTAAGGTGAAAGGTGAGGGTGATGTAGGTGAATCCTTGTATATTAAGAATGTTCTCTTTGTGGATGGCCTGAATAACAATTTAATAAGTGTTAGTCAATTATGCGATAATAGTTACCTTGTCCTATTTACTTACTTTAAATTTTTGCTCCTAGATTCCCTCACTTACCATGTCATATATAAGGGAACTAGGAATGGTAATATTTATGTAATTGTGCTTGACTCTACTCAGCCTATTATTGGTAGATGCCTTGTAGTCAATTTGTATGATATTTCTTTTTGGCATTGTCAACTTGGTCATGTAAATATGCATCAATTGAAGAAGTTGAGCAAAAAGGACTTGGTCAAGGGACTTCTCAAATTGTATTTTAAAAAGGATGAGGAATGTCAAACTTATACCAAAGGAAAGCAAACCAAGTCCTCCTTCAAATCCAAATGAGTCCTTAGTACCAAGAGAGCTCTTGAACTTCTCCATATTGATCTATTTGGACCTATGAGAACTCAATTGCTTTGCGGTTCCAAGTATTGTCTTGTTATTATTGATGATTTTTCCTGATATACTTGGACTTTATTTCTTGTTTCTAAGAGAGATACACTTGATGTTTTCTCCAATTTTTGCAGATGCGTTGAGAATGATGCTTCTAGTCGGATTGTTTCCATCCAAAGTGATAATGGGGGGAATTTGAAAATGATCGTTTTAAATGTTTTTATGAATAATCAGGCTATGCACATAACTTCTCTTCACCACGAACACCTCAAAAAAAATGGGGTTGTAGAGAAAAATAACATGGCACTTTAGGAAATGGCTAGGACCATGCTTTTAGAGTATGACAATCCAAAGATGTTTTGGGCCGAAGCCATTAGTAACTAATGTTTTGTGTAAAACCGAGTTTTCATTCATCCCTCTTTGAAGAAAGCCCCCTTTGAGCTATGACGTGGTAGGAAGCTTTCTATCGAGTATTTTCATGATTTAGGGTGTCCTTGTTTTGTTTTAAACACAAAAGATTCTTTTGACAAGTTTGATCCAAAATCATACATGGCTTTCTTTCTTGGCTATAAAACTACTAGCAAGGCTTATGGAGTGTATAATGTTGACCTATCCAAAGTAGAAGAATCTATTAATATCAAATTTATTGAGGCTAAACCCTATGTTCCCAAAGATATTACCAATGACGATGTTGCAGAAGAAGTAATCCCTATCTTGAAAGAACTCAACATCACCTAAAAGAAAAAAGTGGTGGCCACCCAAGAAGAAGAGATAGATGAATAAAAGAAGGATCAAACTCCCCCTTTGGAAAAGAATCATCCTAAAGAGATAATCATATGTGATCCCTTTGAAAGAGTGAAGATGTAGTGTTCCTACAACAAGGAACGAGAAGTAACACCTTCATCTCACAACTCAAGCCAAAGAACGTCAAAGAAGCTCTTAGGGATGATGAATGGATCCTAGTCTTGCAAGAAGAATTGAAGCAATTAAAAAAGAACAAAGTGTGGACTCTAGTTCCAAGAACATGTGATAGAAAGATCATTGGCACCAAGTGGTTCTACCGCAACAAGCTAGATGAAAGCGACAAGGTGGTAAGAAAAAGCAAGGTTATTGCCTCAAGGTTACAATCAACAGGAAGGTATAGATTTTGATGAAACATATGCTCATGTAGCTAGACTTGAATCCATTTGTATGTTGCTTGCTTTTGCTCATTACAAGAACTTTATTCTATATCAAATGGATGTTAAAAGTGCATTTTTGAATGGTACAATTAAGGAGGAAGTGTATGTTACACAACCTCCAAGTTTTGAACATGATAGCTTACCTAACCATGTTTATCTATTGTGAAAAGCTCTCTATATCCTCAAACAAACACCTCGAGCTTGGTAAGAGAAATTATAGAACTTTTTATTGGATCATGGGTATATCAGGGGTAAAGTGGATTCTACCTTGTTTCTCAAACACAATTCTAACAATTTTCTTATCATTAAAATTTAAGTTGATGATATCATCTTTGGTGGAACTAATCTTCATCTTTGCAAGGAGTTTAGTGATCTTATGCAGTGTGAGTTTGAGATGAGCATGATGGGTGAGCTAAATTTCTTCCTTGACTTTCAAATCAAGCAGACTAAAGATGGGAACTTCATCAACCAATAAAAGGACACAAGTGAGCTACTCAAGCACTTTGGGATGGAGAACACCAAGCCGATGGACACCCCCATGTCAAACACCGCCAAAATTTGATAAAGATGAAGAAGGTGACAAAGTGGATGAGAAACTCTATAGAGATATGATTGGAAGTTTACTTTATTTAACTGCATCTAAACCTGACATAATGTTTATTGTTGGCTTGTGTCCTCAATTTCAATCAAATCCCAAAAAATCACATCTTGTAGTTGTTAAGAGGATTTTATGATACTTAGCTAAAATCTCAAATTTAGATTGTGGTATCCCATGTCAAGGGACTTTACTCTTATAGCTTATAGTGATGTTGATTACACATGATTTTTGGTTGATAGTGTGGCATACAACTCATAAAACCAGATTAACTAATGCAGAAGTGTATCATTAGCAGCAGATTTACTGAAAGTCACTAAAAATTTAAAACCATTTACCAAGAGATCCATTCGTAGGAAAACTCTTTCATTTAGAAATAAAGTAAAACATCACATCCTGGTTCATATATACATTACATGCATCATTGCACCTCGAAGCATACGTGCACAAAACCTTTGATCCAAATAACAAAACACTAACTCCTCATACCCGAGAGTACAGAGACGACTATAGGACTATCTACACAAGACCAGACAGCCAATGTCTCCACCTGTTGGATCATTGTTGTCCCTGTGACTGCTGCTGCTCTTCCCCTGCATAAGAGTTCCTACCTTGATATCTGCATCTACCTAAAAACATTGGATCCCACGGGGGTGAGACAATTATAAAAATTGCCCCAGTGGGAGATATAACTCTCCGCCAAAACATTGTCATTGCAGTTTAATAGAAATAAACTGAACAGTGGGATAATATAAATCAATAACAGGTGAATCAACATCTATGCAGACTAGAGCAACATTCTTATGCAATATTACAGCTATAACTTGATTAAGCAGCATGTCCTATATTCAATATGAATTAAAGGAACATAAGTACATTCTTGCATCAAGGGCATACTAAACAGTATATCATCAATCAGTGTTTCTTGTATTTCAATCTTATGCAAATATGCTACACGGCTGATTATATTTTACAAATAGGTTTAAGCTCTGAGGAGATGAGGTATACCGCTCATACTCCAACCGACCATTTCTAGAATCAAAATCGGTACCATAAATAGGTCAATGGAAGAGCCAGATTCCCATGACCTCCCACATCCTGGTCAGCATAGGACTACAAGCAGGACTGTGTCGACTACTCAAATAGCTTTCCAGGGTATACTGGAACTTCACTATAGAGTTATAGCGTCAACTGCACTCTCATCGGCAATCGAGAGCATTAATGTTTATCTCCATCGATCCGACATAAAATAACATTGGGAGATTAATGATACATCTATCCCAACCATCAGGAGATTTATGATATATCTATCCCGACACATGAAGGATTGAGAGGTTTAGTGTTTACCTTCCCTCAATCTCTTCACACGGACGTAAGGATATTTTCACCCATTTACCCCCACATATTCAAAATATGTGAATTCCAGGAATTCCATAGAAAATCTATTTCACCATCACACGTTGTTGACACTGATGGAACTATGGTCAGAGAACTACATGAAAAAATTTCACTTGATTAATTAAGTACATTTTCATATTCTTTTAGCATCAGGCAAGTTCTCAACCAAAGCTCATTATGACAATGTTATAAGGAAATATGTACTAATTTCATCAATTGCTTAACAATCTTTAAAAGATGTTGGGGACTCAGTCCTTTATTTCAAAACTGGGAATTATCATCCCTTCTCAATTTCATCACCATAATCATACGGCCTTGGGTAATTAAAACCTTAATTCATCATTAAGCATTGTTACCACTTTTCCAGGTTACCATCACCTTTAGGTCAATTGACCAAGGAAAACATGATACTTTACTATTACAAGCATCACACATGTTACTTGATGCCCATTAACTCTCTTGATACCTCTTACCAGGAAGCAAGGTATATTATGGCACTCAAGGAACAATTAAAATAATGAATTAAACAACATAGCTCATACCTGGCCACGATTATCATTTCAAGATACCTGCATTGTTAGCACAGATGATACAGTGATATCAAGTGCATATTAGAACCATGTTCAACAAGTATGAATTCACTATTCATGGGTAACACCACTATTCCCTTACCAGGGTTAGGGTTTCCCATTTCATGACATTTAGGGATAATCATCCCATTATCACATCACAGATATGCTTTATCACCATATTGCCCAAGATTAGGATTCATTAGGCATTACATAGTATTACCCTGAGTTTAGGCTTCACAACACTTCAATCATCAGGGTTTCTTATGAAGTCATCCTTAATTAGGGTTTCACATCAAAATTACCCTATAAAAGGATTTACATTCATTGTTCCACAATTAGGATTTATTGTTTATAACAATTAGGGTTTCATAGTCCATCACCCATAATTAGGATTTACTATTCATCCCAATTAGGGTTTCATAATCCATCACCCATAATTAGGGTTTACTATTCATCCCAATTAGGGTTTCATGGTCCATTCCCATAATTAGGGTTTACTATTCATCCCAAGTAGGGTTTCATGGTCCATTCCCATAATTAGGGTTTACTATTCATCCCAATTAGGGTTTTGGATCACATTACTCTTGATTAGGTCTATCCACATCATCACCCTAAATTAGGGTTACAACCATACCTTGGATTAGGGTTTTCAATTATTGTTGCCCTGGATTAGGGTTAAGGATCAATAACCTTGTCAATTAGGGTTTATGTTACAACCCCAATTTTTGCATGTGTTTGTATAAGCGAAATATTATGATTTTGTGAATTTCGACTTAAATAAAAAGGTTGTACGTGTTGCTTCAAAGAAGGGATTTCTTTGCAAATCTTCCTTGCATTAGGAATTTCATGGTTCCTATTAATATGTTAATCCATTAATGGATATAAAAGAGAAGAAAAGAGGAAAAGTCCAAATAATGGATATTAAGTAATGTATTTATAAGAAATAAATAGAAATATCTAGAAAGTGGCATTAATGGCCACAATTGAGTAAAATTTGTTTACATATGATTTCTAATAAAAGAAATATGAAAAGAGGAAAAAGGGAAGGAAAGATAAATAGAAAATTCTTGAAAAGAAATATTTTAATAAAGAAATAAGAAGATAATGCAAGAAATAAAGAGAGAAGTGAGGGTTTGGTCACAATGAGAAAATGATTTGAACCCCACTTGCTTTTTTGAATTGCAAGGAATAGACATAATGGAAATAAGAAAATAAGAAAGAGAAAAGATATGAGAAATAAGCCTAATTGAGTGTTTTATTTAAATATTGCTTACCAATAAGTTGAAGAGAGATAAAGATAAAGGGTTTGTTTATCGTGGGCATTAACTCTTGGCCCTTTCCTTGATTCAACGATAAAGTCAATTTTAATAGTTTATGGTAACACAAAAGAGATGAATCGGCAAGTTGATTCTGACTAGAATAGAGAATAAATCCTAGTGGAGATGGGATAAGAAGGAGGTTTTCTTGGGCAGGTATATATATATACCTATGTAGGATTCCTCCCGTAGCCCATGGATTATCTCCACCCCCTTCTCCACCCTCTTCCTGTATGAAACGCAACCTACAGGTTGCCGAAGGTGGTAGAATAGTTCCTTTTCATGAAGATAATGACCTTTGTTGCCATCTCAGTCTGACTGTGAGACAACCATGAAGAAGAACTCCATGGATGACGGGTTTCGAAGGGGATCAATCCCAACACCGAAGATATCAGCAGCAATCCAGTTCTCACGCCCTATGTGTCGTGAAGCTCTGGCACCTCCACAAAACCGCCCTGGATCCAGCCATATTCTGGCGGTGGTCCTCCATGGCCTCAGCCTGGCCGTAGTTCACAGCTCGTCGGTACTTCTGCAAGCGAGGCCTGGGTGCGGCATCCTTGGTGGCTCTTGTCTCAGGGAGGAGGTCTCCTAGTTTGGACGGTGTGCACGCTTGAAGGCAGAAGGTAGGGCGGCGGTTTGTAGGCAAGAAGCAACCAGATCGTCGTGGAGGAGGACGACCAGGTCCCGGCGGAAGGGTGGCACGAACAGCTGCACTGGAGATGGCACTGTTGCATCAATGGCCTCTAAGACGCCCCATGTAGGGAAGGTTGCTCTACGGGCAGAGCGAGTGGCAGCGCAAGGGGGAGGACGACCGATCACAACTCGACCCCGAACTTCAGATCGCGTTGTACGTGCGCAGGGAGCCCGACGGGAGGTTGAAGGAGAATACAATCAATTGACTGTAATTCCCCTCTAGGCTCACTTACGAACCAAGGGTAAAGAAGTCTCTTCCTACAGCCTTGAGCCAACCAAGAATAAGGTATTGTTTTAATGACGTGTCATCCCTGGATTGGTCAGAATTTAGTAATCTTGTAATAATTCTACTTAATTACTGGTAGCTCGAATTTAGATAAGTTATATATGAATTTTGACTAGGATAACTCAAGGAATGCAATAAAAATATAAGTGAAGCTTGATTCTGATTGCAATTCAAAAAGTGCATAAAGTTATCATCTTTAATGGTTTAATTAATGAAAAACCCTTAGAATTGATGATAATTGAATATAATGATGTTCTCTGCTTGTTTTGAGTGAATATTAACCTGGTGATAATAAAAATGATGATTTAGATCTAAACGAGTGATCTTTGCACATAATTGTCTTAGTTTAGGGTTTCATATACCTAAGTTTGCATTAATGGGCTTAGAAACCCTAATTTAGGAGAATATGTCTTTTAATGGTTTTAATTGTGCAAATCTATGAATAAATAGAGATATGATGATCCTAAGTCAATTTGGGTATAAAAGACTATTAAAATGGATAGTTTGAGAAATTAGGGTTTATATGAGTAGAAAAGAGTATTTTAGGGTTTGTCGACCTAAAAAGGGATAAAGTTTGAGAAATTGATCTAAGAAACCCTAATGAATATTAATGCGGACTAGAAACCCTAGAAAGTGAATCCAAGTCAATAAAGTAGATTTTTTATAAAGTGTGTAATAAATGGAGTACATATTCTTTTCAGGAATTATGGAATTGTTGAATTGCTTGATTGGATTGCTTTCTTGGTTGGATTTTCTTAATGCTTGTGAAATCATCAAATTAGGTATGTGGTTATGCTTATGAATAATCACTCTAGTTTCACGGCAATTCCTGATGTTTTAATCAGTTGCTTGAAAATAAATGTTGGATGTTTATTTATTTCATGCAATTATAAAGTGACTATGATTATCACTATAAATGTGCATACATAACTGACTAGATCTGGGTCCACCTCTATTGCTTTGAAAAGGCTAAGAAAAAAAGGGGTAATCCTAGAGCAAGGTCTAGGTTACCGAGAGTTAGAAACTGGGCTACCTACGTGTAGTTCCATGAGACTCATTAGCCTGCCATGAGTTAAGGAGTGGGGTACTTACGAGTAGTGCCATGTGACTCAACCCTAGAAATTGGTTCACTTATAGGTGGATCATGAGGGGTTTAATTAGAACAACATAGAGGATAGGGTACTCTTGGATCGCAGAGTTATATCTAAAATATAATCTTGGTTGTTAAATGATTAATTGAATGATTACATTGTTAATGTATTTACATCATTATTGTTCCCCCCACATACCAGCTTCGGCTGACCGACGTTTTGTTTGTCGGTGTTTTAGGTACAAGCCAAAAAGGACAAACAGTAAATCGTCATATTGTGAAATACATGAAGTTAAATACAAGGAGGATTAGTTAGAGTAGAATCCTTAAGTGGATAGAAGTTTATAGATCCAAGTTTTCAAAAAGGTATGCAAAAATTTATTTTCTTACATATTTTCAGTATAGTAGGTTAAAATTTGATAATTATTCTTTGTTAATTGCCGAACCTTTGATCCGGAAGTATAGGTGCGGCTTCGACCTCTCGGTCTCCCTTAATTGGGGGTTATCGGGAGGTGGGGTCATTACATTTGGTATCAGAGCGTAGGTTCCTCATTTAACCATTAATAATTATTAAATTTTACAAACTCCATAGAACCCAAGGGAGTTATTAGAGGATTATCCGAAAGACGGAGGTGTCTAGAAAAGGAACACGACCGGGGGCTGGCAATATTTTCCTCCGCACCGCTAGTCAGAATACGAGGACTCCCAGATCCGTGTGACTGCCTGGCCAAAGTCTTAGGGTATGAATCGAAATAAGATACCTTTAGGACTTCTCATCTTATTCATCCCTTCTCACCACAAAATTCTGATAAGGACCTAGAGGATTAGGGTTTTCTTTCTCCTCCTCACCCTCCTGAGGTATGGGTAAGGTTAATAAGGTTTAAGGAATCCTCCACCAAATTGATGAAAGGCATGTAAATAAGATGTCATGGACATAAGCTTAATAGATTAAGCACAAACTAAAGAATAGATACATGCTTAGGTCGTATGACATAAATTGTCATGTCCTCTGAAGAGACCTGAGGCTAGACCTTCTTGTCAAGAGGATAAGTTAGTCTTGGAGATAGAGATCTCCATTGCAAGTAGAGACATGGCACATCCCATGAGGATGATGCTAACCCTAACCCTAAGTGAAGGTTAGAGAGAGATGAGTTGGACCAGGTGTTTGAAAGGACATGCCTTTGGGATGCCATATGATCCATGGGTGACCTAGCACCTTTGGCAACCCAACCCTGGGAAGGGTCGTGCATGTTAGGGTAAAGGATAGCTCCTTAGATGATGATGTTAGTGAAAAACCTTAGAAACCCTATGGGCTTGTGCAAGTAGGGTATAGATGGCACCTAGGGCATGTCATAGTGCTGACAGTAGGATGAAACCCTGGATAAGCATTTATGATGGAGCATAAAGGGTTATGGATGATATTGAGCAAACATAAGTTCGAACCTAGGCTTCACCCATGTAGGGCATGCTTTTGAGGTTGATCCTTCACGAAGAGGGGACCTCTAATGGTGAGGTTGGTTGTAGGGTTAGCTCTAGAGAGAGAGCCGGAACCAAGCAAGAAGGTCATAAACCTAGACCCCGAGATATGAGGAATAGTGAGGAGTTGAGGATGATGTGACCTAAGTGGATGATAGAGGTTGCCTCATGCATGATCTGTTAAGGATGTTGATATCTTGGTTGGTTTTAGAGGGACCAAACCCTAGAGAGTGAAGATGAATCATCTGGTACCTATGTGCCTACGGTATAGGTGTTTACCTTCTGAGGTAGGAAGAAGAGTTCCTTAGACCTAGAAAGGTTTAGTACCAGGTTATGAGGCCTTATACCTTGTTGGTTGTCCTTAAGGAGGACCCAACCCTAAGTGTTGCTCGAGTTGAAGGATGACAAGAAGTGCATGTCATGCCTTTTGCATGCTTGGTTCGTAGTTAAGAGATAGAGCATGCAGTTGGACACCTACAAGTGAACCTAGGGTTCCTAGGCCTAAGAGGGGAAGTGGTGTACCTAATGCTCATGATGAGAAGTTGAGTTCCTATAGAAGCGAGCATGGTACTCCTCATGTATAGAGGAAAAGGGAAGCCCCTTAAGTTTAAGGTGTGTTTGATGAACCCCTCACAACTAGGTTGATGATAAAGAAAGGTATGATCTTGATCCAACATTGAGGAAGAGGACAAATATGACCTATCTTGGTTTGGTAGGTGATATGCTGTGCCTTAATAGCTTGCAAGGGTTAAGTAGGATCGTTTGGATGTAAACCCTAGACCTAAGAGCTTTTGTGACCTTGTTGAGATAGTTTTCCTCCCATATTGGGAGAGGGACCCTTTGGTAGGGTGTATATCAGTTTTGTTGGTTTAAGGTAACCTGAAGAGGTCTCACAGGATCTTGAGAAGCTAAGTAAAAAGTACATGGTATAAGAATGAACCTGTAGACCCATAGATATCCATCTCTAATTGCATATGAATGTGTTACCATGGAGGTAACCGGTATGGGGCTTGACCAAGGTAGGCAGGTTGCCATGATCCCTATGAAAGGATGAGAGCCAGCCCATGAATGCAGAATGAGAGATGATGAAGACTTGGGTAAGGTTCTAAGTGAACATGTACTATAACGGTGAATCCTAAGTCTATCCTAGGGTCAGGTAGGGATACGACCGAAGAAAGTAGGAGTTGCCTAATTCCCCAGTTGCACATGACCATAGGGTCGGGAGGTAACAACTATCATTGTCTGAGGACCATGGGTTAGGAGATTGATCACCTTCATGAACTCATGGGACTCAAAAGGCAGACGAGTAGGGCACTCCCTTGATGCATGAAGGAAGAGGGATGACCCCAAAAGAGTCGGTACCTTATAGACCTAGAGGAGATGACCAAGGATATAAACCTCAGTAGGTTCAAGATTAGTGTGATATCATGATGTCTGTGATGTAGAGACATATGTGGCACGTTGCAAATTAGATTTAAAAGTGTACTGGCAAGGTGGGATGTACCATCTCTACTCTTAGAACAGGTAGAATTCTGTATTTGAACTGCAGCCAAATGCTTATTTCCTCTTGTTATGAGAATAAGAGATAGGACATTACGCATGCCACACACCAAGGATAAGAGATGATGTAGGTTGAAATGTTGCCACAAGAAATGGGGATAGAGAAGATAACCTACCTTGGTGGAGTGAATGATACCTGGATGGTTTACCAACACTAAAGAGGAATAAGGTAGTCATCTTACAAGGATGTTTTTAGCATGAGATATGCGGAATTTGCAAGTGATGTAAGGTTGAGTTTGATCATCATGAGGATGAGCTCAGAGTTTCTTGATGAAAGTAGACTTAGAGTAGGAGATGATAAGTGAAATACATGGAAGTGTGTGTCTTCAATGTTACCTAATACCTAAGGATGTGAAGTGGTAATGGATGCTCTGGTTGAGATACATCTGACTTGTTTGACTAGACGCTAGAAGAGGTTGTTTGGCTAACCCTATGTTTGGAAAGGAGAGGTGTTTGGATAACACTCAGATGTAAGAAGATGCATTGAAAAGTTAAGGGTTGTTTGGTTAGCCAGTCTAGTTGTAATATCCTCAAATTTTGGTAAAAAATGAACTATAAAATATGATGCATGAATTAATTTGATAATTCCTCAATGATTTTATTGGTGGAATAGTAATTTTAATTGCCTTTTTCGTACAAGTGCTTTTGGCACAAGACAAATAGATAAACAGAATCCAAGCATTAATATATAGTAATGACTTTTGATATTGATAAATGTTTTCCAAAGGAGAATAACGTTAATAATGTGTTAGATAATTAAAAGAATACTTATCTTTCCATTATTGGAAACACAATGGTTGGGACACCAAATAGTGTTACCTTGGGTTGCCTTTTTGTTATGTTGAAGGATAATTACAAGTTAAGATAATGAAAGGATTTCTAGGATAATCCAAGATAATATGTGGCGTAGATAATTAATTAAAAGATTATCTACCTTTTCTTGGAAGCCAAATAATGGAGCAATATTTAAGTTTCCTAAGATGAAATAGTTATCAAATTTCCAATAGAAATAAGAAAGATGGCGCTTTATATAATTAAAAGAGTAATTATAAAGCCAAGTTTGGCAGTCCCATGCTTGAGGCATAAAACAAGTATATTTCATTTTAACATGTTATATACTTGGAAATAATAAGGGAAAGAAGAGCATTTAGAAAATAGGCTTCAAATAGAATAATGGTATTTGTTTTAGAGAGATAATAAAGATGTATTGATTGTTATTCCATTACATCTTTTGTTGCCCAAAGGGGGTTTCCTCTCGTTATATGGGAGATATTTAAAAGAAAACTTAAGAAATACATTTCTTCTTATAATTGTGTCTCGCTTTCAGTAAGTGTGAAGTGGTGGAATAGAAGAGATATCCTTTTGTTAATATGTGTTTCCTTGTACATCAAGAGAGAAGGGTTAAATGATACGTAAAGGAGGGGATTATGGAAAGGTATATTATCATAACTTAATATGATTAATCACCTCCTTATTTATAGGTTTGAAGTACGGTTCTCTTTCTCACTCGTGAGTCTATAGAGAAAGGGGGACTCAGATTTTCCTCTCTTCCCCTCATTAACATGTATATTAGGGTTCTCTGGGTTTGTATATAAGGATAGGGACCCCCCTCCCACACAACACCTCGCCATCAGAGAGTATCACCAGCCATGGTGGTCTAGAGTGAAACCCTGTGAGTGATCCCTATGTCCTTTGGCCTGGAGTACCTTGAGCAGACCTACAAAATGGATGCCGGCCAGCACCCCAGGGAGATTGCGTGACAGACGCCGGAGTAAGGAAGAGGCAGCCTTTATGCTGCGATGGCGACATCTTGATTCTCATCAGAGTTTCCTTTGAGAAGGAGGGCGGCCATAACCTGGTCTGCCTTTGTCACTTTTCCCTTACCTCACATCATGGTTGACGCTGCCCTTCTAGGGTTCTAACCCTGTCGGATCCTTAGGCTTCGATCAAGCGGCGCCGTGCTCCTCCGAAGCAAGGTTTTCTGCTCGTAGTCACGACTGCGGCAGCCGTTTGAGGCGCTGGTTCGGCTGGGTGCCGGAGTGTGGTCTGAGGATAGGACAGAGCAGGGGATTCTTCTTCGACGACGACACAACATCAGGAGTCACATGGGGTGTGCCGTCTTGTAAAGACAGCAACACGTCGAGCCACAGTGTCGTGCAACAACACAGGAAGCGGGAGCCGCGTCGGAGCGGACTCCCCAGGCGGGATCACGCCTCGCGCAAGGAAGATGGAGGGATAGAGTCTAATGACTCTTATGCCCCTGCCTATTCGTTCAAGACATAAGGTTAAATTAGTATTTCCCCTATCTATTTCAAGTGAAACATCAAGTATGTGAATAATGTGTTCTTACTGATGTGTCATCGTCCCATTGGCCTATGAATATGTTATCTTGAAATAATTATAGAAATTGCTAGGATGATCAGATTTAGGCAGGTAATATATGAAACTTTCTTCGTAAAACGAGAGGAATCCAAATAAAATATTATTAGAACCTGACTATGCTTCTTGTTTTAAAACTATGTGTAACACATGTGTTAATGTGATTAGTATAAAGAAAAACCTAGAATTGCTTTAATATGATGCGTAATTGAGTAGATTAGGTTATGTTGAGCTAATACCTGATCTTATTATGTATAATGAAGAAATCATGGATAATGGATGATTCTAGATTAGTAATCTCATTCATGCTATTTAGGGTGTTAAAATCAATGTCAACATCTTGCTATGATCTAATGTTGATAAAGTAATCTAGATGTCATGAATAGTTTAATATGCTTAAGATGACGATTAGGGTTTCACCTAATATGCATAACTGGATTTGTAATCTTGGAAACCATAATATAATAGAATTAGGGTTTGTAACCCTAAGCCCTAGTCCAAGCATGAGGTAGTCCTAAACCCTAGTTTAGGAGCGTATTTAGATCTGAGTAATGTAATGTGAATACATGGTGACACATACGTAGTATATATGCTTTATTTCAAATGCTTGTTGATTACATGTTTTACTGCTTGGATGATTGGATGCACTCTTAAAGTACATATGATGTTCTACATGGTTTCTGCAATGGCACAAGGTACGTGGTTAAGCTTATGAATAGATGTATCGAATTTCGATGTTGCCGATGTTTCTCGATGAGATTGAATGACAAATAAACTGCTTGCTTGTTTACTTAGTTCTTGCAAACTATAAAGTTCTTATGAGTATCATGTAAACTAAATAACAATATTCAACCCTGGGTTAGACTGATCTTAAGGGTAATGCACGTGAGCCCCGGAGGGACAGTGATTACACCTGAGGTAGTAGACCAAATAAGGGTTAGAATATGAAAATAAGTTTATATTCTTACATGCAAGATAAAGATGTTCTCTTATATCTGTACTTTTGATTATTGTTTGAATCCACGTACCATTATAGAAATATACTGATCGAGTATTTGTTTGTCGATGTTTTAGGTATTAGATATACTCGATTCGTGGACATGAGGGTAGAGATAGAGATGTTGAAGACACTACAGTTTAATCATGAAGGTTTAGTCTTAATGGTTTATCTTTACACCTGTTAAAGTGAATTCTGTTTAAAAGTTATGTAACTCCTTAGAGGAGCTTTTTATCTAAACATGTAAATATTTGATCATTAATGGAAATTGTTTACTATTTTGTATTATTTCATGAATCTGATCCTGGAGTATATGATTAACGATCTGTGACTTTAATGTCTTTTAGACACTCAAAAGTGCGGGTCGTTACACTAGTCCTTGATGCAATGAAAGGATGGTGGTAGAACCTCAGATGCACTTCTTTGGAAAAGAAGGTGATGAAACCCCGACTAGAGTGGTTTAGGGTTTCAGAGGAATTGATCTTGAAGAATCATGACATACAGGAAATCATGATTGAAGATCACCATACACCGTGGAAAATGGCAATAGCACTTTGGATGCTTAAGATGAAGTTGCATGGGGTTTATGGCCATGCAAGCCAGGAGGTAAAGGACGAACACCAGTAACCCAGTGCATTGATATAAAGGATAAAGAGTCCCAGAAAAAGAAAGGGAGTTTATCACTATGGATGTTGTAAGTCTCCCCTGGACCAAGGAAGGTCAAGATGCAATATGGGTTACGGTAGATCGCCTTACCTAGATGACATGAGAAAGAAAGAGTACTGTCAAGGGACAGATCGGGTTGAACTACATATGAGAGAGATGGTTCAACTACACCATGAGGTGAGTTCAAAAGTTCTTGAGTATAACCTAAAGGTTCACTTCCGTGAGGTGGAATTAGAAACATGAAGAACTCTATGTTAGTACAGATTATCACCCCTAACTAATGGTTAGTATGATCCAGATGAAAGGGTCTGATGAGAGCATGTGTGCTCATTCAGGGTGATATCTAGAGACAGTTCTTGTCCTATGAAAGATGTGATGATGACCACCATAGCCAGTATCGGGATTTAAAGTAGCTCTTTAAGGGAGGATGTGTCGGTCACCACTTCAGTAAGGTGATGTTGGTGAAAGGACCACACGATGGTTAGAAAAGAGCCACAATGCGTGTAGATGAAGTCGCTTTGATCATGCGATGGTTGAAAGGAGCCTAGAGATGATGAGAGTCGTAAGCAGGTGCAAAGTAGACTGACATGCAATTCACTGTGGGAGAATATGTGACATGAAAATCCGACCCCTCTAAGTTATAGCTAAGAGAGTTGAGTCCCCGATGCATGGGTTCTTTTGACATGGTTTGGTGGAGAAGGTTAAGTTTGACCTTACCCCTCAGGATAAAGTAATGTGTGATGAGTTCCATGTGTCCAATTTAGAGCACTATGTAAGGTACCCATGCCATGTGCTGAGAAATGAACCTAGTGAGCCCAAGGGAGGCTGAAATGACCGGAGTCACCTGTGAGGTTTATAGAGGCCAAGGTGAAAGAACTCAGAGAAAAAGATATGTGATGATAAAGGTTCTTTGGAAGCGCCATGGATAGGGTAAAGCCACATAGAGGTCAATTATGGACACGGAAACGTTTTATCCTGAATTGTTTGTTTGCTTGATGGAATTTTGAGGAAAAAATTCTTATAAGAGAGGAAGGATGTTATAACCCCAATTTTTGCGTGTGTTTGTATAAGTGAAATATAACGATTTTGTGAATTTGGACTTAAATAAAAAGGTTGTACGTTCTGCTTCAAAGAAGGGATTTCTTTGCAAATCTTCCTTGCATTAGGAATTTCGTGGTTCCTATTAATATGTTAATCCATTAATTGATATAAAAGAGAAGAAAAGAGGAAAAGTCCAAATCATGGATATTAAGTAATGTATTTATAAGAAATACATAGAAATCTCTAGAAAGTGGCATTAATGGCCACAATTGAGTAAAATTTGTTTACATATGATTTCTAATAAAAGAAATATGAAAAGAGGAAAAAAAGGGAAGGAAAGATAAATAGAAAATTCTTGAAAAGAAATATTTTAATAAAGAAATAAGAAGATAATGCAAGAAATAAAGAGAGAAGTGAGGGTTTGGTCACGATGAGAAAATGATTCGAACCCCACTTGCTTTCATGAATTGCAAGGAATAGACATAATGGAAATAAGAAAATAAGAAAGAGAAAAGATATGAGAAATAAGCCTAATTGAGTGACTTATTTTAAATATTGCTTACCAATAAGTTAAAGAGAGAGAAAGATAAAGGGTTTGTTTATCATGGGCATTATCTCTTGGCCCTTTCCTTGATTCAACGATAAAGTCAATTTGAATAGTTTATGGTAACACAAAAGAGATGAATCGGCAAGTTAATTCTGACTAGAATAGAGAATAAATACAAGTGGAGATGGGATAAGAAGGAGGTTTTCTTGGGCAGGTATATATATATATACCTATATAGGATTCCTCCCGTAGCCCATGGATTATCTCCACTCCCTTCTCCACCCTCTTCATGTATGAAACGCAACCTACAGGTTGCCGAAGGTGGTAGAATAGTGCCTTTTCATGAAGATAATGACCTTCGTTGCCATCTCAGTCTGACTGTGAGATAACCATGAAGAAGAACTCCATGGATGATGGGTTTCGAAGGGGATCAATCCCAACATTGAAGATATCAGCAACAATCCAGTTCTCACGCCCTATGTGTCGTGAAGCTCTGGCACCTCCACAAAACTACCCTGGATCCAGCCATATTCTGGCGGTGGTCCTTCATGGCCTCAGCCTGGCCGCAGTTCGCAGCTCGTCGGTACTTCTGCAAGAGAGGCCATGGTGTTGTGTCCTTGGTGGTTCTCGTCTCAGGGAGAAGGTCTCCTAGTTTGGACAGTGTGTACGATTGAAGGCGGAAGGTAGGGTGGCGGTTTGTAGGCAAGAAGCAGCCAGATCGTCGAGGAGGAGGACGACCAGGTCCCGGTGGAAGGGTGGCACGAGCGGCTTCACTGGAGATGGCACTGTTGCATCAGCGGCCGCCGAGACACCCCACGTAGCGAAGGTGGCTCTGCGGGCAGAGCGAGTGGCGGCGCAAGGGGGAGGACGTCCGATCACAGCCCGACCCCCAACTTCAGATCGCGTTGTACGTGCGCAGGGAGCCCGATGGGAGGTTGAAGGAGAATACAATCAATTGACTGTAATACCCCTCTAGGCTCACTTACGAACCAAGGGTAAAGAAGTCTCTTCCCGCAGCCTTGAGCCAGCCAAGAATAAGGTATTGTTTTGATGACGTGTCATCCCTGGATTGGTCAGAATTTAGTAATCTTGTAATAATTCTAGTTAATTACTGGTAGCTCGAATTTAGATAAGTTATATATGAATTTTGATCAAGAGAACTCAAGGAATGCAATAAAATATAAGTGAAGCCTGATTTTGATTGCAATTCAAAAAGTGCATAAAGTTATCATCTTTAATAGTTTAATTAATGAAAAACCCTTAGAATTGATGATAATTGAATATAATGATGTTCACTGTTTGTTTTGAGAGAATATTAACCTGGTGATAATAAAAAGGATGATTTAGATCTAAATGAGTGATCTTTGCACATAATTGTCTTAGTTTAGGGTTTCATATACCTAAGTTTGCATTAATGGGCTTAGAAACCCTAATTTAGGAGAATATGTCTTTTAATGGTTTTAATTGTGAAAATCTATGAATAAATAGAGATATGATGATCCGAAGTCAATTTGGGTATAAAAGACTATTAAAATGGATAGTTTGAGCAATTAGGGTTTATATGAGTAGAAAAGAGTATTTTAGGGTTTGTCAACCTAAAAAGGGATAAAGTTTGAGACATTGATCTAAGAAACCCTAATGAATATTAATGTGGACTAGATACCTTAGAAAGTGAATCCAAGTCAATATAGTAGATTCTTGATAAAGTGTGTAATAAATGGAGTACATATTCTTTTCAGGAATTATGGAATTGTTGAATTGCTTTATTGGATTGCTTTCTTGGTTGGATTTGCTTAATGCTTGTGAAATAATCAAATCAGGTATGTGGTTACGCTTATGAATAATCACTCTAGTTTCACGGCGATTCCCGAAGTTTTAATCGGTTGCTTGAAAATAACTGTTGGATGTTTATTTATTTCATGCAACTATAAAGTGACTATGATTATCACTATAAATGTGTGTATGTAACTGACTAGATCCGGGTGCACCTCTATTGCTTTGAAAAGGCTAAGAAAAAAATGGGTAATCCTAGAGCAAGGTCTAGGTTACCGAAAGTTAGAAACTGGGATACCTACGTGTAGTGCCATGACACTCATTAGCCTGCCATGAGTTAAGGAGTGGGCTACTTACAAGTAGTGCCATGTGACTCAACCCCAGAAATTGGTTCACTTATAGGTGGATCATGAGGGGTTTAATGGGGACAACATAGAGGATAGGGTACTCTTGGATCGTGGAGTTATATCTAAAATATAATCTTGGTTGTTAAATGATTAATTGAATGATTACATTGTTAATGTATTTACATGATTATTGTTCCCCCCCCACATACCAGCTTCGACTGACCGACGTTTTGTTTGTCGGCGTTTTAGGTACAAGCCAAAAAGGAGAAACAGTAAATCATCATATTGTGAAATACATGAAGTTAAATACAATGAGGATTAGTTAGAGTAGAATCCTTAAGTGGATAGAAGTTTAGAGATCCAAGTTTTCAAAAAGGTATGCAAAAATTTATTTTCTTACAGCTTTTCAGTATAGTAGGTTAAAATTTTATAATTATTCTTGGTTAATTGTCGAACCTTTGATCCGGAAGTTATGGGTGCGGCTTCGACCTCTCGGTCTCCCTAAATTGGGGGTTATCAAGAGGTGGGGTCGTTACAGTTTAGGTCCATGATTAGGGTTTCATGATCTCTTTACTTAATGATCATACCCTAAATCACCACATGAAATAAACTCATGTATCAAACTCATACTATTATCCTCTCAACTTGATTAGGTCATATCAACCTTTCCATCAAATTTTTACAACTATGAGTGACATAGTGTACAAGTCATTGCTCTTATAAGGAATTAGGGTTTCTTCCTTAATTGAAACAAATCCCTAGGTACTATTAGGGTTTCAACCTTTGTACCTTTATTGACTAACCATCATTGGATAATTGGAACCATCATTGCCTTCAATATCCCAATGATTTAACCACTAACAACCTCCATGCAATCTTGACGTTTCAACACCAATCGATTTAGAAACCGTTTTCCACCAAACGATTTTGAAACCGTTGCCGTTTGGCCCCAAATGGTTGCAAGACCGTTTGGGCCAAATCATTCCCATAACCGCAAGGGCTAACTAGGTCAAATCTCAATCAAATCAATTTCCAATTGCACCATTGAAATAGCCATTGTTTATTCAATTGAAGGGATCATCAATCTAAACCATTAGATCACCATCCATGGGTCAATGATCAACCTTCAATCCACCAAACGGTTTTTAAACCGTTTGGTCCCAAACGGTCTCAAGACTGTTTGACCCAAAAAGTCTTGAGATCATAAGGACCAATCAAGGGTTTCATCAATCAACTTGATTAGGGTTACTACTTAAAGGATCGTGCACACATTGGATCAATCAATTGAGTCCATTGGATCATCATCCAACCTATGATCAAGTTCAGATCCCAAACGGTCAACCATACCAAACAGTCAACAAAGCCATGTGGTTTGGAGTCCAAACGGTCAACTATACCAAACGGTCAACCATTCCATGCGGTTTGGAATTCAACTTTACCAAACGGTTTGCAAAACCGTTTGGACCAAAAGTCCAAGACCGTTTGTTATTGTTCTTTGATTAAGGTGTGTGCTTATGAACAGGTTATCATGTTCAACCTTTAGACCCACAAAACCTACTACCATTACCATGGAAACTCCATCAATTAAGAAAGGTTATTGTAATAATGACAATTAAATCAATTGCAAGAAGAAATAGAATTCAATGGCAAAGTTTAAGGGTTAAAGTTATATAACCCGCCTTCAAATCTGATCTTAATCTCCAATCTTCACGGATCCAATGGTGGTTGAAGCTCTAGCAACCTCCCTATGTCGTTTCTTAAGCTTTTGGAGTGAAAGGATCGGCTAGGGTTGAAGATGGAGTGAAGAAACAAAGGAATTACACATTGTTTTATGATTTTCACCATGAAATCATGAAGAACGAAGATCAAAGGCTTACCAACAGGTTGGGGACCTGGTCCCTTCTACCCTTAGCCTTCTTGGTCGGTTTTGCAAGCAAGGGGAAGAAAATGAATAAAAAAAATCCTTAGGTGGGTTGGAAAAAGGCTCTTTTATAAGAAAATTGATGAAAGAGAAAATGTTTTATTAAAATTCAATTAATTCCAAAAATGGTACCACCTCTTCCTCCTTGGTTTGATTGCATACAAAGGAAACTCAAAGCCACCGAACTCCCTTCCATTATCCATGGATTAAGGGAAAAGAAATTAAGCACCTTAATCCATTATAATACTAAGATATCTTTTTGAGTGGAAATTCTTTTCCTTATAATAAGGTGAGTGGAATTTCACTTCCTTAAGATATTTTCGGCCCTTGCAAACCTCAAGGACGTCCACACACACATCTGAATTCCATCAAATTAATTTTTGTTGAAGGCCCTTGAATTATTTTATTTATTTTTACATTAATATATCCATTATGCTTAAATCTTGATTATTTTAATATCAAGATTCTCTCTCCTTCAACTTTATTTAAATAATGCGCCTCTCTCATTTTCTTTGCTCCACATGATGCCAAGAAACATTGGGACCTTATTAAAGTGGTAAATTACATGTTTCACCCTAGGTTTTTGATAAATCTCACATTACACCAAAATTAGGTTTTTCATGCACAATTATTGCTTTATCAGCTTTATCTTGGATATTAGGCTATCACCAGCCATACCTCTGCATCATCTTCACTCTCATGATGCTTCAACTCATGAGGAAGATATTATCATGCAGAAATTGCGAATAAACCCTTCAACTTGGGTAATTTGCACTTTAGTCCAAAACAGGCAAAATATTGATTTCAACAATATTCAAAAAGGACTAACATAGTAATATAATTTCCTCTTGAGCCCTAATTACATTTCAAAGACAAAAGCATGCATATAATCACTCATTATGCAAAACACCTAGGGTTACTTCATAACCCATGTCAGGGATGTTACAAGTTTATCCACCCCTTACAATGATTTCGTCCCCGAAATCATCAATATCGACAAAACATTAAGAGAAAAGAGTAGGATATTTCCTTCTCATCTCATCCTCTAGTTCCCACATAGCTTCTTCAATGCCACGGTGATTCCAGAGGACTTGTACAAGACTAATGTCTTTCCTTTTGAGCTTCTTGATTCTTCTGTCAAGAATCAACACAAGTCCTTCAACATAAGATATGTCATCATTTAGTTCTTCCTCCACATGTTGTAGAACTAAATCAGTGTCAGGATGACACTTCCTCAACATAGAGATATGAAACACTGGGTGTAATCTATGCAACTCAGGTGGTAACTCCAGCTTATAGGCTACCTTTCCCTTCCTCTCAATGATTGGATAAGGCCCCATAAATCTCGGAGCTAACTTCCCTTTCTTTCCAAACCTCAGGATGCCTTTCCAAGGTGAAACCTTGAGGTACACTCTATCTCTGACTTGGATTATAAGGGTCTACGACGCTTGTCAGCATATGATTTCTATCTATCTTGGGCTATTTTCAACTGTTGTTGTATAATCTTAATCTTCTCAGTTGTTTGTTGAACCAGCTCAGGACCCAAATTTTGATATTCACCAGTTTCATACCAACATAGGGGAGATCTACAATGTCTACCATACAAAACCTCATATGGTGTCATCTAAATATTGTGCTGATAGCTATTATTATAAGAAAACTCTATCAAGCTCAGATGTAGATCCCAACTCCCCATAAACTGAAGGACACATGCCCTAAGTAAGTTCTCCAAGGTTTGTATTGTTCTCTTAGACTGTCCATCTGACTGAGGATGAAAAGCGGTTCTATCTCATCTATGTAGATTTGTGCAAGCTTCTCAGTTGTATAGGTTGTTTTAACAGGTAAGAAATGTAATGTCTTTGTCAACCTATCAACTATTACCCAAATGGAATCATGACTTTTGGCTGTTCTAGGCAAACCAACCACAAAGTCCATAGTTACATGATCCCACTTCCACTATGGTATGGGCAGGGTTGCATTGTTCCTACGGGCTTCTGATGTTCAGCTTTAACCTACTGACACACCGGACATCGCATAACAAACTTAGGAACATCCTTCTTCAAACCAGGCCACCAATACATATCTTTTAAGTTATGATACATCGTGGTGCTCCCTAGATGCATAGCATACATTGAAGAATGAGCCTCCTTTAGAACTAACTTTCTTAAGTTATCAACATCAGGTACTACCATCCTATTATGGTAATAGACTACCTGATCATCAGAATCATGGAAGCCATCTCGCTTCTCACTACCATATTCTGACCTGATCTACTGAATCATAGAATCAGTCTGTTGTGCTTATTTAATCTGCTATCTCAGAGTTGGTTTTACGTGCATCTGAGCTAGCAACCCAAATAATAATGACACTATAAGTTGTAAATTGTCTTGCCTTAAGAAGATAAACATATCTCTCTTAGACGTACACTAAAGAGTTTAGTTGTGCCTTATCTAGAGTTGGTATTGTTGATTTCCTACTTAATGCATCAGCAACCACATTGGCTTTCCCTGGATGATAATCAATTGTACAATCATAGTCCTTGATTAACTCCATCCAGCGGAGTTGCCTCATGTTTATCTCATGGTGAGAAAAGATATACTTTAGATTCTTATGCTCTGTGAAAATCTAGAATGTCTCTCCATAGAGATAATGTCTCCAGATCTTCAAGGCATGAGCCATAGCAGCTAATTCTAGATCGTGTGTCAGATAATTCTCGTCGTGTTTCTTAAGCTGTCGAGAAGCAAAAGAAATCACTTGCTTATCCTTCATCAACACACATCCTAAGCCATTCTTAGATGCATCACAGAAGACTATATATCCCTTTCCTTGCTCAGGTAGCACCAACACAGGTGCACATGTCAATCTTTCTTTCAGCAACTGACACTTGTCGTTCCAGACAAAAGGAATCTCCTTCCTTGTCAACTTAGTCAGGGGTAGCGCTATTGAACTGAAGTTCTTAATGAACCTCATGTAATAGCCAGCCAGACCTAGGAAACTTCTTATCTATGTCGGTGTCTTCAGATGTTCCCATTGCAGGACAGATTCTACCTTCTTAGGATCAACACTAATACCTGAGGCAGATATTACGTGTCCAAGAAAGGAAACTTCTGACAACCAGAACTCACATTTGCTAAATTTAGCATAGAAATTATGCTCTCTTAGCAAAGTTAGAGCTTGGATAAGATGCTACTCATGCTACTGAACATCTCTACTATATATCAGGATGTCATCTATACAAACAACAACATATTGATTCAAAAAAGGTCAAAAGATTCTATTCATGAGTTCCATAAATGCGACTGGCGCATTAGTTAGTCCAAACGACATAACTGTGAACTCATAGTGACCATACCTCGTCCTAAAGGTAGACTTGGTTATGTCACCCTCCTTGATACGTAACTGATGGTATCCCGACCTCAGATCTATCTTAGTAAAGATAGTTGCACCATGCAACTGGTCAAACAAGTCATCAATCCTTGGTAGAGGATACTTGTTCTTTATGGTGACTTTGTTTAACTGTCTATAGTCAATGCATAACCGCATCGACCCATCCTTTTTCTTAACAAAAAGGACTGGAGCACCCCAGGGTGAAGTGCTCGGTCGGATAAAACCCTTCTCAAGCAACTCCTGCAGTTGTTTCTTGAGCTCTGCCATCTCAGCAGGCGCCATCCTATACGGTGTTTGTGCTATTGGTTGCGTGTCTGGGATTAGATTTATTTCAAAATCTATCTCTCGAGGTGGCGGAACGTGTGGAAGTTCTTCAAGAAATACATCTTCAAATTCCCTGACTACAGGAACTTCAGAAGGATGAGGGCTTTCCATTGTGGTATCAACCACATGGGCTAAGAATGCAAGGCATCCTTGTCTCATCAACCTTTCAGCTACCATAGCTGACACAAGACATGTTGGAAGAATCTTTCTATCTCCCTGAAAGATCCATGTGTCACCACCATCTGTGAACACAGCTTGCTTGGAACTACAATCCAAGACAACCTTATACTTCTCTAAGGTGTCCATCCCAAGGATTATATCAAAACCTTGCATCTCAAGTGGTATAAGATCCACTTGAATGCGGTGATCAGAAAAGACAAGATTGTAGGGAGAACACACCTCACACAATACTACAGATCCCATCAAAGGTGTCTCTAACATCAAGCTATCTATTCTATGACTAACAATCATATTGCAGTCATCAATCACTTCTCGAGTGATAAAAGAGTGTGTAGCACCCGGATCTATTAACACAGATATGAAGCAGGATAAAGACATATCAGAATAAAGAAGTTCAATCTGACCTATCACAACCCGAGGGTTGACTACTGCTTCAGGTTGGTTCATAGCATAGAACCTAGTTGTCATTTTCTATTGACCCTGTGCTTGATTGTTGGATGTCGAAGAACTGACTTGGGATGTTGGTCGACTTCCTCTAGCACCACTGCCAGGTTGTTGCCTCTAAGAGCCCTGTTGACTCTGCCTCGGTTGCTGGGTCATACTCCTGACTTTCGCAGGACAGTCTCTCACCACATGGCCTTCTTTTCCACATCTATAACAGGTTATATTCCCCCTTGGTGGTATGGGTGGTCCTATTACTGACATAGAGGCTGAGCTTTGAGCTCCCTTTGGTGGTAAACTTCGGTTTCTACCCTTACTTGATGTCCACTGCGTCTGGGCATTAAACCTTGGCGGTGGTGTAGGCACAGAATACCTTGGTTTCTTGAAACTTCTAGCACTCTGTCCTTGAAACTGTGGGTATTCCTTCTTACCCTTGGTCTGTCGCTTCTCAATTACAGACCTCTCAATACGTCTTACAGACTCCACAAAAGTTGCAAGCCTCTCTCGATTCTCCATAGTAGACACCGGAGTGGTTAATTCAGCGTTCATCCCCTTCTCGAACCGCCGAATTCTCTCCTCATCATTGGATGCCATGTGCAGACAGAACTGCAACAACTCCATGAACCTAGCTTCATACTCGCTAATGTTCATAGGTCCTTATTTAATTCTCTCAAACTAAGAAATCTTCTCATCTAGATACATCTTGGGAAAGTATCCAGCGACGAATTCACCCCTGAATTCATCCCATCCAATCACAACTCCAGGTCTTTTGCCCTCCTCAATGGTCCACCAGTGTCCAACACTTCCTTTGAGGAGATATACAACATGTCTGACCCTCTCATCATCAGGAATCATGAGGATTCTGAAAGTTTTCTCCAACTCAGTCAACCATAGATCTCCATCTTCTGGATCGGCTGTACCAGCATACTCCAAGGCTCCTACCCTCTTAAGCCTTTCAAAAGTCTTGCCGACACCATGTCTTTCATCATGGGGTGCTGCCCTCGGTGTAGGTACTGGCATTCTATCCGTCATGTGGGTCATAGCTGCCATAAACTTCCCGAACATAGCCTGGAAGGCTGGGTTCCCCATGTCAACTGGGTTGAACTGGGGCTATTCATGTACAGTTTCCTCTCTGTCCTGGTTTCTTACACCATTTCCCGGTGCAGCAACACTGCTCTCAGCATCGTGTTCTTCGTGTGATCCAGACATCCTTAGTTCTTCTTCTCCTATAAGAGCAGAAGACACTATCAGATAAACTGGAAGACACTTACAACAGACTCAACAACCTTAATCCTATGTCTTTGTAGACTCAGTGAACCTAGAGCTCTGATACCACTTAATTTGTAGCATATAACTCATAAGACTAGATTAACTAATGCGGAAGCGTATCATTAGCAGTGGATTTACTGAAAATCACTAAAAATTTAAAACCATTTACCAAGAGATCCATTCACAGGAAAACTCTTTCATTTAGAACTAAAGTAAAACATCACATCCTGGTTCATATATACATTACATGCATCATTGCACCTCTAAGCATACATGCACAAAACCTCAGATCCAAATAACAAAACACTAACTCCTAGGACCCGAGAGTATAGAGACGACTATAAGACTATCTACACAAGACCAGACAGCCAATGACTCCACCTGTTGGATCACGGTTGTCCCTTTGACTGCAGTTGCTCTTCCCCTGCAGAAAAGTTCCAGCCTTAATGTCTGCGTCTACGTAAAAACATTGAATCCCACGGGGGTGAGACAATTATAAAAATTGCCCCAGTGGGAGATATAACTCTCCGCCATAACATTGTCATTGCAATTTAATAGAAATAAACTGAACAGTGGGATAATATAAATTAATAATAGGTGAATCAACATCTATTCAGACTAGAGCAACATTCTTATGCAATATTACAGCTATAACTTGATTAAGCAGCATGTCCTATATTCAATATGAATTAAAGGAACATAAGTACATTCTTGCATCAATGACATACTAAACAGTATATCATCAATCAATGTTTCTCGTATTTCAATCTTATGCAAATATGCTACACGGCTGATTATATTTTACAAATAGGTTTAAGCTCTGAGGAGATGAGGTATACCGCTCATACTCCAACCGACCATTTCTAGACTCGAAATCGGTACCATAAATAGGTCAATGGAAGAGTCGGATTTCCATGACCTCCCACATCCTGGTCAGCACAGGACTACAAGTAGGACTATGTCAACTGCTCAAATAGCTTTCTAGGGTATACTAGAACTTCACTATAGAGCTATAGTGTCAACTGCACTCTCATCGGCAATCGAGAGCATTAATGTTTATCTCCATCAATCCGACATAAAATAACATTGGGAGATTAATGATACATCTATCCCAACCATCAGGAGATTTATGATATATCTATCTCAACACATGAAGGATTGAGAGGTTTAGTGTTTACCTTCCCTCAATCTCTTCACACGGACGTAAGGATATTTTCACCCATTTACCCCAACATATTCAAAATATGCGAATTCCAAGAATTCCATAGAAAACATGTTTCACCATCACTCGTTGCTGACGATGATGGATCTATGGTCAGAGCACTACATGAACATATTTCACTTGACGAATTAAGTACATTTTCATATTCTTTTAGCATCAGGCAAGTTCTCAAACAAATCTCATTATGACAATGTTATAAGGAAATATGTACTTTATTTCAAAACTGGGAATTATCATCCCTTCTTAATTTCATCACCATAATCATATGGCCATGGGTAATTAAACCCTTGATTTATCATTAAGCATTGTTACCACTTTTCTAGGTAACCATCACCTTTAGGTCAATTGACCAAGGCAAACCTGATACTTTACAATTACAAGAATCACACATATTACTTGATGCCCATTAACTCTCTTGATACCTCTTACCAGGAAGCAAGGTATATTATGGCACTCAAGGAACAATTACAATAATGAATTAAACATCATAGCTCATACCTGGCCACGATTATCATTTCAAGATACCTGCATTGTTAGCACAGATTATTCAGTGATATCAAGTGCATATTAGAACCATGTTCAACAAGTATGAATTCACTATTCATTAGTAACACCACTATTCCCTTACCAGGGTTAGGGTTTCCCATTTCATGACATTTAGGGATAATCATCCCATTATCACATCACAGATATGGTTTATCACCATATTCCCCAAGATTAGGGTTCATTAGGCATTACATAGTATTACCCTGAGTTTGGGCTTCACAACACTTCAATCATCAGGGTTTCTCATGAAGTCATCCTTAATTAGGGTTTCAAATCAAAATTACCCTATAAAAGGATTTGCATTCATTGTTCCACAATTAGGATTTACTTTTTATCCCAATTAGGGTTTCATAGTCCATCACCCATAATTAGGGTTTACTATTCATCCCAATTAGGGTTTTATAATCCATCACCCATAATTAGGGTTTACTATTCATCCCAATTAGGGTTCCATGGTCCATTCCCATTATTAGGGTTTACTATACATCCCAATTAGGGTTTCATGGTCCATTCCCATAATTAGGGTTTACTATTCCTCCCCATTAGGGTTTCATGGTCCATTCCCTTAATTTGGGTTTACTATTAATCAAAATTAGGGTTTTGGATCACATTACTCTTGATTAGGTCTATGCATATCATCACCCTAAATTAGGGTTACAACCATACCTTGGATTAGGGTTTTCAATTATAGTTGCCCTAGATTAGGGTTGAGGATCAACAACCTTGTCAATTAGGGTTTAGGTCCATGATTAGGGTTTCATGATCTCTTTACTTAAGGATCATACCCTAAATCACCACATGAATTAAACTCATGTATCAAACTCATACTATTATCCTCTCAACTAGATTAGGTCATATCAACCTTTCCATCAAGTTCTTACAACTATGAGTGACATAGTGTACAAGTCATTGCTCTTATAAGAAATTTGGGTTTCTTCCTTAATTGACACAAATCCCTAGGTACTATTAGGGTTTCAATCTTTGTACCTTTATTGAATAACCATCATTGGATAATTGGAACCATCATTGCCTTCAATATCCTAATGATTGAACCACTAACAACCTCCATGTGATCTTGAAGTTTCAACACCAAATGGTTTTGAAACCGTTTGGCACCAAACAGTTTTGAAACCGTTTGACCCCAAACAGTTTTGAAACCGTTTGGCCCCAAACGGTTTCAAGACCGTTTGGTTAATCAGTCCCAAAACTGCAAGGGCTAACTAGGTCAAATCTCAATCAAATCGATTTCCAATTGCACCATTGAAATAGCCATTGTTTATTCAATTGAAGGGATCATCAATCTAAACCATTAGATCACCATCCATGGGTCAAGGATCAACCTTCAATCCACCAAATGGTTTTGAAACCGTTTGGTCCCAAATGGTCTCAAGACCATTTGGGCTCAAACGGTCTCAAGACAGTTTGCCCCAAAAAGTCTTGAGATCATAAGGACCAATCAAGGGTTTCATCAATCAACTTGATTAGGGTTACCACTTAAATGATCGTGCACACATTGGATCAATCAATTGAGTTCATTGGATCATCATCCAAGCTATGATCAAGTTCAGACCCCAAATGGTCAACCATACCAAACGGTCAACCAAGCCATGTGGTTTGGAGTCTAAACGGTCAACTATATCAAACGGTCAACCATTCCATGAGGTTTGGAATTCAACTTTACCAAACGGTTTACAAAACCGTTTGGACCAAATGTCCAAGACCGTTTGCGGTTTTTATTTGATTAAGGTGTGTGCTTATGAATAGGTTATCATCTTCAACCTTTAGACTCACGAAAGCTACTTCCATTTCCATGGCAACTCCATCAATTAAGCAAAGTTATTGCAATAATGACAATTAAATCAATTGCAAGTAGAAATCAAATTCAATGGCAAAGATTAAGGGTTAAAGTTATATAACCCGCCTTCAAATCTGATCCCAAGCTCCAAGCTTCATGACTCCAATGGTGGTCGAAGCTCTAGCAACCTCCCTAGGTCATATCTCAAGCTTTTGGAGTGAAAGGATCGGCTAGGGTTGAAGATGGAGTGAAGAAACAAAGGAATTACACATTGTTTTATGATTTTCACCATGAAATCATGAAGAACGAAGATCAAAGGCTTACCAACAGGTTGGGGACGTGCTCCCTGCTGTACTTAGCCTTCTTGGTCGGTTTTGCAAGCAAGGGGAAGAAAAGGAATCGAAAAATATCCTTAGGTGGGTTGGAAAAAGGCTCTTTTATAAGAAAATTGATGAAAGAGAATGTTTTATTAAAATTCAATTAATTCCAAAAATGGTACCACCTCTTCCTCCTTGGGTTTCTTGCATACAAAGGAAACTCAAAGCCACCAAACTCCCTTCCATTATCCATAGATTAAGGGAATAGAAATTAAGCACCTTAATCCATTATAATACTAATATATCTTTTTGAGTGGAAATTCTTTTCCTTATAATAAGGTGAGTGGAATTTCACCTCCTTAAGATATTTTCGGCCCTTGCAAACCTCAAGGACGTCCACACACACATCTGAATTCCATCAAATAAATTTTGGTGGAAGGCCCTTGAATTATTTTATTTATTTTTACATTAATATATCCATTATGCTTAAATCTTGATTATTTTAATATCAAGATTCTCTCTCCTTGAACTTAATTTAAATAAGGCGCCCCTCTCATTTTCTTTGCTCCAAATGATGCCAAGAAACATTTGCGACCTTATTGAAGTGGTAAATTACATGTTGCACCCTAGGTTTTGGTTAATTGCACATTACAGCAAAACTAGGTTTTTCATGCATAATTATTGCTTTATCAACTCTATCTTGGAATTCAGGCTATCACCAGCCATACCTCTGCATCATCTTCACTCTCATGGTGCTTCAACTCATGAGGAACATATTATCATGCACACATTGCAAATAAACCCTTCAACTTGGGTAATTTGCACTTTAGTCCAAAACAGGAAAAATATTGATTTCAACAATATTCAAAAAGGACTAAAATAGTAATATAATTTCCTCTTGAGCCTTAATTACTTTTCAAAGACAAAAGCATGCATATAATCACTCTCATAATGCAAAACACCTAGGGTTACTTCATAACCCAGGTCAGGGATGTTACAAGTTTATCCACCCCTTACAATGATTTCGTCCCTGAAATCATCAACGTCGACAAAACATTAAAAGAAAAGAGTAGGATATTTCCTTCTCATTTCATTCTCTGGTTCCCACGTAGCTTCTTCAATGCCACGGTGATTCCAGAGGACTTTTACAAGACTAATGTCTTTCTTTTTTAGCTTCTTGACTCTTCTATCAAGAATCAACACAGGTCCTTCAACATAAGATATGTCATCATTTAGTTCTTCCTCCACAGGTTGTAGAACTAACTCAGTGTCAAGATGACACTTCCTCAACATAGAGATATGAAACACTGGGTGAAATCTATGCAACTCAGGTGGTAACTCCAACTTATAGGCTACCTTTCCCATCCTCTCAATGATTGGATAAGGCCCCATAAATCCCGGAGCTAACTTCCCTTTCTTTCCAAACCTCAGGATACCTTTCCAAGGTGAACCTTGAGGTACACCCTATCTCCGACTTGGAATTCTAAGGTCTACGACGCTTGTCAGCATATGATTTCTGTCTATCTTGGGTTGTTTTCAACTATTGTTGTATAATCTTAATCTTCTCAGTTGTTTGTTGAACCAGCTCAGGACCCAAAAGTTGATATTCACCAGTTTCATACCAACATAGGGGACATCTACAACGTCTACCATACAAAGCCTCACATGGTTCCGTCTCAATACTTTTGCTGATAGTTGTTATTATAAGAAAACTCTATCAAGCTCAGATGTAGATCCCGACTCCCCATAAACTGAAGGACACATGCCCTAAGTAAGTTCTCCAAGGTTTGTATTGTCCTCTCGGACTGTCCATCTGTCTGAGGATGAAAAGTCGTACTAAACCTCAACAGAGTGCCAAAAGCTTTATGAAGTTGTTCCCAAAAATGACTTGTAAACTGAGGACCTCTGTCAGAAACTATTGTAACAGGTACACCATGCAGCCGCACTATCTCATCTATGTAGATTTGTGCAAGCTTCTCATTTGTATAGGTTGCTTTAACAGATAAGAAATGTGCTGTCTTTGTCAACCTATCAACTATTACCCAAATGGAATCATGACTTTTGGTTGTTCTAGGAAAACCAACCACAAAGTCCATAGTTACATGATCCCACTTCCACTGTGGTATGGGAAGGGGTTGCATTGTTCCTGTGGGCTTCTGATGTTCAGCTTTAACCTGCTGACACACCGAACACTGCATAACAAACTCCACAACATCCTTCTTCAAACCAGGCCACCAATACATATCTTTTAAGTTATGATACATCTTGGTGCTCCCTGGATGCATATCATACATTGAATAATGAGCCTCCTCTAGAACTAACTTTCTTAAGTTATCAACATCAGGTACTACCATCCTATTATGGTAACAGACTACCTGATTATCAGAATCATGGAAGCCATCTCGCTTCTCAATACCATATTCTGACCTAATCTGCTGAATCATAGAATCAGTCTACTATGCTTTTTTAATCTGTTGTCTCAGAGTTGGTTTTACGTGCATCTCAGCTAGCAACCCAGATAACGATGACACTTTAAGTTGTACATTGTCTTGCCTTAAGGAGATAAACATATCTCTCTTAGAGCACACTAAAGAGTTTAGTTGTGCCTTATCTAGAGCTAGTGTTGCTGATTTCCTACTTAATGCATCAGCAACCACATTGGCTTTCCCAGGATGATAATCAATTGTACAATCATAGTCCTTGATTAACTCCATCCAACGGCGTAGCCTCATGTTTAGCTCATGTTGAGAAAAGATATACTTCAGATTCTTATGGTCTGTGAAAATTTGGAATGTCTCTCCATAGAGATAATGTCTCTAGATCTTCAAGGCATAACCACAGCAGCTAATTCTAGATCGTGTGTCGAATAATTCTCCTCGTGTTTCTTAAGCTGTCGAGAAGCAAAAGAAATCACTTTCTTATCCTGCATCAACACACATCCTAAGCCATTCTTAGATGCATCACAGAAGACTATATAACCCTTCCCTTGGTCAGGTAGCACCAACACAGGTGCACATGTCAATCTTTCTTTCATAAAATGGAAAGATTGTTGACACTTGTCGTTCCAGACAAAAGGAATCTCCTTCCTTGTCAACTTAGTCAGGGGTAGTGCTATTGAACTGAAGTTCTTAATGAACCTCCTGTAATAGCCAGCCAGTCCTAGGAAACTTCTTATCGTTGTTGGTGTCTTCGGCTGTTCCCATTGCAGGACAGATTCTACCGTCTTAGGATCAACACAAATACCTGAGGCAGATATTACGTGTCCAAGAAAGGAAACTTCTGACAACCAAAACTCACATTTGCTAAATTTAGCCTACAAATTATGCTCTCTAAGCAAAGTTAAAGCTTGGCAAATATGCTGCTCATGCTACTGAGCATCTCTACTATATATCAAGATGCCATCTATAAAGCCAACAACATATTGATCTAGAAAAGGTCGAAAGATTATATTCATGAGTTCCATAAATGTGGCTGGTGCATTTGTTAGTCCAAACGACATAACTGTGAACTCATAGTGACCATACCTCATCCTAAAGGTAGACTTGGGTATGTTACCCTCCTTGATACACTGATGGTATCCCGACCTGAGATCTATTTTAGAAAAGATAGTTGCACCAAGCAACTGGTGAAACAAGTCATCAATCCTTGGTAGAGGATACTTATTCTTTATGGTGACTTTGTTTAATTGTCTATAGTTAATGCATAACCGCATCGACCCATCCTTTTTCTTAACAAAAAGGACTGGAGCACCCCAGGGTGAAGTGCTCAGTCGGATAAAACCCTTCTCAAGCAACTCCTGCAGTTGTTTCTTGAGCTCTTCCATCTCAGTAGTCGCCATCCTATACGGTGTTTGTGCTATTGGTTGTGTGTCTGGGATTAGATTTATTTCAAAATCTATCTCTCGCAGCGGTAGAACACCTAGAAGTTCTTCAGGAAATACATCTTCAAATTCCCTGACTACAGGAACTTCAGAAGGATGAGGGCTTTCCATTTTGGTATCAACCACATGGGCTAAGAATGCAAGGAATCCTTGTCTCATCAACCTTTCACCTACCATAGCTGACACAAGACATGTGGGAAGAATCTTTCTATCTCCCTAAAAGATCCATGTGTCACCACCATCTGTGAACACAGCTTGCTTGGAACTACAATCCAAGACAACCTTATACTTCTCTAAGGTGTCCATCCCAAGGATTATATCAAAACCATGCATCTCAATTGGTATAAGATCCACTTGAATGCGGTGATTAGAAAAGACAAGATTGCAGGGAGAACACACCTCCCTCACTACTACAGATCCCATCAAAGGTGTCTCTAACAGCAAGCTATCTATTCTATGACTAACAATCATATTGCAGTCATCAATCACTTATCGTGTGATAAAAGAGTGTGTAGAACCCGGATCTATTAACACAAATACGAAGCAGGATAAAGACATATCAAAATAAAGAAGTTCCAGCTGACCTATCACAACCCAAGGGTTGACTACTGCTTCAGGCTGGTTCATAGCATAGAACCTAGCTGTCGTTTGTTGTTGACCCTGTGCTCGATTTTTGGATGTCGAAGAACTGGCTTGGGACGCTGGTCCACATCCTCTAGCACCACTGCCAGGCTATTGCCTCTGAGAGCCCTGTTGACTCTACCTTAGTTGTTGGGTCATACTCCTGACTTTCTCTGGACAGTCTCTCACCACATGGCCTTCTTTTCCACATCTATAACAGGTTATATTCCCCCTTGGTTGTCTGGGTGGTCCTGTTATTGACATAGAGGCTGAGATTTGAGCTCCTTTTGGTGGTAAACTACAGTTTCTACCCTTACTTGATGGCCACTGCGTCTGGGCATTAAACTTGGGTGGTGGTGTAGGCACGGAATACCTTGGTTTCTTGAAACTTCCAATAGTCTATCCTTGAAACTGTGGGTATTCCTTCTTACCCTTGGTATGTCGCTTCTCAATTACAGACCACACAAAACATCTTACAAACTCCACAAAAGTTGCAAACCTCTCTCGGTTCTCCAGAGCAGACACCAGAGTGGTTAATTCAGTGTTCAGCCCCTTCTTGAACCGTCGAATTCTCTCCTCATCATTGGATGCCATGTGCAGAAAGAACCGGAACAACTCCATGAACCTAGCTTCATACTCGCTAATGTTCATAGGTCCTTGTTTAATTCTCTCAAACTAAGAAATCTTCTCATCTAGATACGTCTTGGGAAAGTATCTAGCTATGAATTCATGCCTGAATTCATCCCATCCAAACACAACTCCAGGTCTTTTTCCCTCCTCAATGGTCCACCAGTGTCCAACACTTCCTTTGAGGAGATATACATCATGTCTGACCCTCTCATCATCAGGAATCATGAGGATTCTGAAAGCTTTCTCCAACTCAGTCAACCATAGATCGGCATCTGCTGGATGGGCTGTACCAGCATACTCCAAGGCTCCTACCCTCTTAAGCCTTTCAAAAGTCTTGCCGGCACCATGTCTTTCATCATGGGGTGCTGCCCTGGGTTTAGGTACTGGCATTCTATCAGTCATGTGGGTCATAGCTTCCATAAACTGCCCGGACATAGCCTGGAAGGCTGGGTTCCCCATGTCAACTGGGTTGAACTGGGGCTATTCAGGTATAGGTTCCTCCCTGTCCTGGTTTCTTGCACCATTTCCTAGTGTAGCAACACTGCTCTCAGCAGCATGTTTCGTGTGATCCAGACATCCTTAGTTCTTCTTCTCCTATAAGAGCAGAAGACACTATCAGATAAACTGGAAGACACTTAGAACAGACTCAACGACCTTAATCCTATGTCTCTGTAGACTCAACAAACCTAGAGCTCTGATACCACTTAATTTGTGGCATACAACTCATAAAACCAGATTAAGTAATGCGGAAGCGTATCATTAGCAGCGGATTTATTGAAAATCACTAAAAATTTAAAACTAATTACCAAGAGATCCATTCATAGGAAAACTCTTTCATTTAGAACTAAAGTAAAACATCACATCCTGGTTCATATATACATTACATGCATCATTGCACCTCGAAGCATACATGCACAAAACCTCAGATCCAAATAACAAAACACTAACTCCTAGGACCCGAGAGTACAGAGACGACTATAGGACTATCTACACAAGACCAGACAACCAATGTCTCCACCTGTTGGATCACTGTTGTCCCTGTGACTGCTGCTACTCTTCCCCTGCAGAAGAGTTCCTACCTTAATGTATGCATCTACCTAAAAACATTGAATCCAATGGGGGTGACACAATTATCAAAATTGCCCCAGCGGGAGATATAACTCTCCGCCAAAACATTACCATTACAGTTTAATAGAAATAAACTAAACAGTGGGATAATATAAATTAATAATAGGTGAATCAACATCTTTTCAAACTAGAGAAACATTATTATGCAATATTACAACTATAACTTGATTAAGCAACATGTCCTATATTCAATATGAATTAATGGAACATAAGTACATTCTTGCATCAAGGGAATACTAAACAGTATATCATCAATCAGTGTTTCTCGTATTTCAATCTTATGCAAATATGCTACACGGCTGATTATATTTTACAAACAGGTTTAAGCTCTGAGGAGATGAGGTATACCACTCATACTCCAACCGACCATTTCTAGAATCGAAATTGGTACCATAAATAGGTCAATGGAAGAGCTGGATTCCCATGACCTCCCACATCCTGGTCAGCACAGGACTATAAGCAGGACTATGTCGACTGCTCAAATAGCTTTCCAGGGTACTGGAACTTCAATATAGAGTTACAACATCAACTGCACTTTCATTGGCAGTCGAGAGTATTAATGTTTATCTCCATCGATTTGACATAAAATAACATTGGGAGATTAATGATACATCTATCCCAACCATCGGGAGATTTATGATATACACATGAAGGATTGAGAGGTTTAGTGTTTACCTTCCCTCAATCTCTTCACACGGACGTAAGGATATTTTCGCCCATTTACCCCCACATATTCAAAATATGTGAATTCTAGGAATTCCATAGAAAACCTGTTTCACCATCACTCGTTGCTGACGATGATGGATCTATGGTCAAAGCACTACATGAACATATTTCACTTGATTAATTAAGTACATTTTCATATTCTTTTAGCATCAGGAAAGTTCTCAAACAAAGCTCATTATGACAATGTTATAAGGAAATATGTACTAATTTCATCAATTGCTTAACAATCTTTAAAAGATATTGGGGACTCAGTCCTTTATTTCAAAACTGGTAATTATCATCCCTTCTCAATTTCATCACCATAATCATATGACCTTGGGTAATTAAACCCTTGTTCATCATTAAGCATTGTTACCACTTTTCCAGGTAACCATCACCTTTAGGTCAATTGACCAAGGCAAATATGATACTTTTCTATTACAAGCATCACACATGTTACTTAATGCCCATTAACTCTCTTGATACCTCTTACCAGGCAGCAAGGTATTAATGGCACTCAAGGAACAATTACAATAATGAATTAAACATCATAGCTCATACCTGGCCACGATTATCATTTCAAGATACCTGCATTGTTAGCACAGATGATACAGTGATATCAAGTGCATATTAGAACCATGTTCAACAAGTATGAATTCACTATTCATGGGTAACACCACTATTCCCTTACCAGGGTTAGGGTTTCCCATTTCATGACATTTAGGGATAATCATCCCATTATCACATCACATATATGGTTTATCACCATATTGCCCAAGATTAGGGTTCATTATGCATTACATAGTATTACCCTGAGTTTGGGGTTCACAACACTTCAATCATTAGGGTTTCTCATGAAGTCATCCTTAGTTAGGGTTTCAGATCAAAATTACCCTATAAAAGGATTTACATTCATTATTCCACAACTAGGATTTACTGTTTATTCCAACTAGGGTTTCATAGTCCATCACCCATAATTAGGGTTTACTATTCATCCCAATTAGGGTTTCATAATCCGTAACCCATAATTAGGGTTTATTATTCATCCCAATTAGGGTTTCATGGTCCATTCCCATAATTAGGGTTTACTATTCATCCCAATTAGGGTTTCATGGTCCATTCCCATAATTAGGGTTTACTATTCATCGCAATTAGGGTTTCATGGTCCATTCCCATAATTAGGATTTACTATTCATCCCAATTAGGATTTTGGATCACATTACTCTTGATTAGGTCTATCCACATCATCACCCTAAATTAGGCTTACAACGATACCTTGGATTAGGGTTTTCAATTATAGTTGCCCTGGATTAGGGTTAAGGATCAACAACCTTGTCAATTAGGGTTTAGGTCCATGATTAGGGTTTCATGATCTCTTTACTTAAGGATCATACCCTAAATCACCACATGAAATAAACTCATGTATCAAACTCATACTATTATCCTCTCAACTTGATTAGGTCATATCAACCTTTCCATCAAGTTCTTACAACTATGAGTGACATAGTGTACAAGTCATTGCTCTTATAAGCAATAAGGGTTTCTTCCTTAATTGACAAAAATCCATAGGTACTATTAGGGTTTCAACCTTTGTACTTTTATTGACTAACCATCATTGGATAATTGGAACCATCATTGCCTTCAATATCCCAATGATTGAACCACTAACAACCTCCATGCAATCTTGAAGTTTCAACACCAAACGGTTTTGAAACTGTTTGGCCCCAAACTGTTTGAAGACCATTTGGTCTCAAACGGTCTCAAGACCGTTTGGGCCAACTCAGTCCCAAAACCGCAAGGGCTAACTAGGTCAAATCTCAATCAAATCGAATTCCAATTGCACCATTGAAATAGCCATTGTTTATTCAATTGAAGGGATCATCAATCTAAACCATTAGATCACCATCCATGGGTCAAGGATAAACCTTCAATGTGGGCTCCGATCTCCAAAACCACGATGTAAACTCAGAGGAAACATTCGATTAGTTGCGGAATAAAAAAAAATACTGGAAATTAAAACTTTTTGTGACAAGATCTGGAAATTATAAACTTCTTTTTATAAGAAACTAAATAAACAGTTTACATCTCTGTTAAACCACTTCTTGAGTAGTTATGTACAACATGATTAAAAAATCTCAAGAGCAAACACCAAAATTTCAAACCACTAACTCCTAGGACCTGAGAGTACAGAGACGGCATAGGACTATCTAACTACATAACTCAGCAGTCAGTATCTCCACTTGAGATTCACTGTTGCCTATGGTATTGTTATTGATGTTGTTGCTCATCCTTAAATGGAATCCTTTGTCTTCGAAGACCACCTAAAAAGTTGAAGTCTACGGAGTGAGACAATGTACAAATTGTCCCAGCGAGAGTTATAACCCTCAACTAGAAGCTTTATTATAACATTAAGGAATATCATAGACAAGATAACTTAAATCATGCAACAGTAGGTTTAATAACAAGTGAAGCAACTTCTACTTAAGCAAACATTTATTTAAAGCATATAAAGAACATGCATACAAAATATCTGAACAGATCATTAATGTAATCAATGTAACACCAAACATTGTTCCTCGTAGTTCAACCTAAGCAGATATGCTACGCGGTTGATTATGTTTTACAAACATTATTATGCCCTGTGGAGATGAGGTATACCGCTCATACTCCAACCGATCACTAGTAAGTCGCATTGGTATCATACATAGGTCATCAAAAGAGCCGGATTCTTATGACCTCATCTTCCTCAGTCAGTAAGAGGATTGTTTGCAGGACATCGTGTGTCTCTACTGTTATAGCTTACCAGGGTAATCTGATCCTTCACTATTTTAGAGTTACAGTGGCGTTCTGTACTCTCTTTGTCATCGGAAGATTTCTGGTTTATCTCTCACTGATGCGATGTTTGTGTTTTCTTTGGGAGATTCATGGTACATCTCTTGGTTTGGATTTGTAGTGAAGGGTTGATAGAATATGATACATCTACATCAATTCCTACACTAGGATGTAAGGATTTACGCATCCATCTCCCCCACATACTCAAGAGTATGTGCTCCAGGAGTTCCCTTAGGAAAACCTATTTCACCATCATTTGGTCTCTGAAAATGATGGATCTATGATCAGGGCTCTACATGGAATGATTATACTTGATTAGTTAGGTACATTTCAGTATTCTTTTAACATCATACATGTTCTCAAACATTAATCATTTGTATAGTAGCTATGAAAATAGAATACTAAATGTAACAAGTCTAACTTACATCAATTATCATTTCCCAATTAGCTCATCATAAGTCATCTGTCAAGCATGACCTTGATGATACTCATGGCTCTCACAGCTTATCAATTTCATTAGATGCCACTTGCTAGGTAACAGAGTATTTCACTATTCATAAAGTTAATATCATACTTTCAACGAATATGAAATCATTATCATTACCTGAATATGATCATCCTCATATAAGAACCTGCTTGGTTAATTTAACTGATAACAGTAAACAATTCATTTCAAAGAAGTTGTACTTTCCTACTATTACAAGAGTTAGGTTCCCTGAATCTCATCAATTAGGTTATTCATTTCCTTTACTTATGATTAGGAATATTGATTCCTCATCTCATACTTCAATCATGAAGATTCATGCTTAAAAGCATAACTGGAAATAGGGTTTCACCCTATTCAAATTAAGGTTATTGAAATCCCTTTATCTTATAAGGCATCATATTTATTCACAGAGTTTCATACCTAAAAGCATAACACAGGACTAAGGTTAACATACCCCATCCTTTATTAAGTAATATTTCCGATTCAGATTATCAGTCCAACTCTAGTATACAACTTTTCCATCCTTGGAAGCATACCAGGTTATGATGGGTGTTTACCTTTAATTACAACATTTATCGAACATCATAGTGATTGGAAATTCAAGGTATGAATTCATTTCTCATCCTTATCATGATATGACTACATCCTACTCATTATTTGGCCTTAATCCCATTCTCAAATTACATTGATTATCCCTCATCAAAGTGTAACAACTCATTACATTTCATTGTAATAGTTGCATAACACACTTCACATATTTCTTATTCAGGTATATAAGATGTGGGATACACCAAGGTATATAAACCCTGAAATGCTGAATGTGATGACCATCATATTTTGATGTATCACTTTATCATCATTTCAGACTCTCTGGAATTAACCATCTTATCTTGTATTAAGGTATTCCCCTTCTTAATACATTACACCACTAAACACTCACCCTTAGCATATACTGCATGGGCCACACATTAGAATTGTCCAACTATCTTTAATGATATGGACTTGTCTAATGCTAAAGATATTGCTTACACTTAGGTTGCATATAACCAACCACATGAAATGTTTCGCCTTTATAAGGCCATTCCTTCTATCGCATCATTAGGGTTTCTTTATACCCTTACTTAAGATTAGAAATATAATTCATTGTCATAGTGTCCAAGAATAGGACTTTATGTAATTTTGACTCCACATTAGAGTCTCATTCATATCACATCTCCTCTGGGTTAGATTTATGGAACCTCTTATCTCACAACGCATAAAGATTCATCAGTTATCATAATTAGGGTGTCCATGATCTCACTTAGTGGATCATACCCTAATCATGCACATTCATGTATATTGAAGGTATTTTACTTGAGTTTCCACCATAAATGGTACTTTCTCTCTCCTCTCACTAGTAGATGGTGATTACACCACTCTATATTAGGTTGGGTTAAGTCCCCTTTGATCTTCATAAACCAAATCCCCACTATCAAGTGATTAGGGTTTGATTAGAACAAGGTATCACTAAATTGAACCTCTCAGGGGCATTTGGTAAAATTACCCATTGATCATCATCATGGGTCGATTCATTAGTTACTTAGTCCCTTAGTATTTTAAGTTACCATTATGGTTTAGATTAGATCATCATTGAACCAATTATACCTTTAAGTGGTTAAGTATAAACAATCATGAAAATCTCCAATTAGGTTAGGGTTTAACCTTCAACCTTCAACCCATTTGAACCCTCAAACGAGTGTGGACTCACTAAGTTGAAACGGGTGTGAACCCATTTAAGATAAAACGGGTTGAACTCGTTTGGATTGAAACGGGTTGAACTCGTTTGGATTGAAACGGGTTGAACTTGTTTGGGTATAAACAAGTGTGGACTCATTTGGTTCTAAACGAGTGTGGACTCATTTGGGTCTAAACGAGTGTGGACTCGTTTGGATCTAAACGAGTGTGGACTCGTTTGGGTCCAAACCGCATGGATATGAAAGGTGATACAAAGGTTATGATTGAATATGATTTCCTATGTTGAAGCCTTCAATTGGCCCAAGCCATGTTAACCACTTACAAATTGAGTCAAATAGGATGAGCCTCAATCAATTGGACACCAATTTGACCTTCAATTGAAAGCTAGTTAGGGTTAAGTCTAACTCAATTAAGGTTTCCAATCGGCTACTCATCAATTTTCATCAATGTGAATCAAAACAAGGTTGAGCATATCAATTGAACTCCAATTGGGCCCAAACTTGGCCCAAAAGGTCTTGAGATCGTTTGGATGATCTCCAAACGGTCTTGAGACCATTTGCCCAAAGTTGGACTAAAAATTAAGTTGATTCGATAAGGGTTGAGTCCTAATTAGATTACAAATCAGCACTTTTTATCAATTTATCAACATCTTGTGATTGGATCATCAAACCATCAAATTTCTTTAACCCTAGACCTCCAATAGGTCTTGGGGTGTCACTAAACGAGTGTGAGGTCGTTTCGATGAACCCCCAAATGGTTTTGAACCCGTTTGGGTCCTTCAACCCAACACTCAACAAGATCTATATTGAAAATCAGCAATTTTAACCCGATTAGGGTTAGGGTGTTGAACTGCCTTCAACTCTTAATTGGTTATGAATTAGATTATGATTCTTTGTAGAAATGAAACACAATATATTATGAACAGGAATCCCTAACGGTCAACACTTGGTCAACTCATTCAAATGGGTTGGGACCCGTTTGCCCAAAAGGTTCAATTTGATTAGTTTGGAAAAATCAACACTTAATTTAATTCGATTGCCTAATTGATTGGCCTTCAACCTACGATTCGTTTTGAATTAACCCCTCAACTTAGGTGGGTCATTAGTCTACATAATTTTGAACAGGAATCCCAAACGGTCAATGCTTGGTCAACGCCCTCAAATGGGTTGGGACCCGTTTGGCCAAACCGACCTATTGGACCCGTTTGCCCTTCAAACGGTTGGTCAAGAAGGGGGGGAAAATCATAAGATCGTTTGATAAAGTTGGATAAGGACCAACATAGGTATTAACGACCTCCGTCTTCAACCTTGAACCTAGGTCTGTTCTTCACGAAAAAGCTTGCAAGAGTGCAAAGAATGATGGGGAAGAAGAACTAAGCTTAAAAAGCAAGAACAAGGATATGCATAATAAAGCTAGGAGTTTGGAATTATAAAACCCGCCTCAAATGTGGTTCCTAGAGCTCCAAGCTTCCAAGCTTCAAGCCTTTAATGGCATATTGAGCTACATAGGTCATCCAAGATTGTTCCTTCATGGAAGATATGGGGAAGATCGGCTAGAACAAGAAACCTAAGTGAGTTAACCATAGAACCAACCTTTTAAGAAGAATTCCTCCATGAATTCGAGCTAGAAGATGGTCCAAGCTTACCTAGCTTCTCCTTGGTCGTATTCCTTCTCCAGAGCTCTGTTCTAAGTCGGTCCAAGCAAGGGAATAAGAAAGGAAGTGAAGGAAATGTTCCTTTGCAAACAAAGGAAGGGTGTATTTATATATCTTGGGGTCATTTCCAACATAAGGACAACTAGTCTCTCCTTTTCTCTACTAGGTCCCTCCCTTCTTTTAGGCACGTCCCTCCTCCTTATTTCTAAGGTAAAACTCCTTTTAAAACCAAGAATTAAAGGCAAGGAAAGTCAACTTATCACTAAGGTGCACATATACATAAGGGTATCCTTACTTACAACTTGGTGATTTAATTACAAAGGTACTCCTTATTATATGATTATTCAAAAGAAGTGCCTCCTTCATTATAATAACTTTAAATGATGTCAAAAGTCATAAAAGATATTCTAGAAAGTGTATTTTACAAGTTGTACCCCATAATTTGGGTAAACTGCATTTTACTCCAAATTAGGGTTTTTAAGCATAAGGATCATTCCATAAGCTGCATCTTGATACCCAAGCTTGGGAAATCCATTATACTTCATCATATTCATCCTTAGGTTGCCTCAACATTAAAAGAACATAAAACATATGTAATTTGCAAGTTAACCCCTCAGATTGGGGAAATTTCACATAGGTCCCTGTATGTAAAACAATACTACAACATTGTTCATAGGGGACAGAAATGGAAACATATGTTCCCTAAAAGCTTTAATTACATACTAAAGGATAAATACAAACATCTAATTTCATAATTAGGCAAAACACCTAGGGTTAGCTCATAACCCAGGTCAGGGGTGTTACAAATTATAAACCCCTAACAAGGATTTCGTCCCCGAAATCTCAGGAAGAAAAGGGAAAAGCAGATATTGTTTCAGCATCACATTATTATATCCTTAGGTAACATACCATTTCCAGGGAGATGTTATAGAATTTTGATCAACATTACTTAAGATTAAATTCAAGCTCTGAAATTTATTTGAGATCATATAAGCGCCTTTGCACCCTAAGTGTGTCATCACATCCGATAATCAGTATACTATCTTCCTTTATTATATGCATTAACTATCTCATCAGTTACACATTCTTATCATAAAGAAAAATTTTCTTGTCAAACAAGGATTTATTTATCAGGCATTCTGGAGAAGGATATGTTTATTTAAGGACATAAACCCCTAATAAGGGATGTTCTTAATATTCTTACTTTGGTATTAATTACTTGTGTTATCAACACTTTATATCTCTTTCATCCTTTTATCATGGGACATTTCTCATTACATATATTCTTTCAACCTTTACTAATCAGGGTTGACCTTCTTTATCCTTATATTTCTTATCTTATGATACTCTGTAGGTTGTTTCAGATTGACTACTTGATCAGAGTAATCAAAAGATAACAATCTAAGAGTTTCCATATTTACTTTATCATCAGTAATTGTATACCTGGCCAGGGTATATGATTACTAAGGTAAGAAAATATGCACTTGTATATTACGATGTTCCTTCTCTTTTCTCATCCTTTCAAACATAAATATTAACTTTACTGAATTCTATATCCAGATCAATTCTTTAATACCTTATTTTCTTATAGAAGTAAGCATGTAACATGAAACATCTATCTGATGCAACATTAAAACACTTTACGAGACCAATCAAGGAAAGTTCAATCAATTACTCTTTAAATTTATCCAAAAGATCATAAAGAGATTTATAAGAATTTCCATTTATCTTATCTAACCTGTCATGGCTCGAGAATTATCTCAAATTCTTGCATATCAAGTGGTATAAAGTCCACTTGAATGCGATGATTAGAAAAGAAGAGGATGCAGGGAGAGCATACCTCCTGCAAAATGTTAGACCCACTCAATGGAGTTTCCAATCAACAAACTATCTGCCCTATGACTGACTGTCATATTCCAGTTACGGATCACTCTTCGAGTGATAAAAGAGTGTGTAGCACCTGGGTCAATTAAAATAGATACAACACAGGAGATAGACACATCAGAATATAACAACTCCATCTGACCTGCCACAACCCGTGGGTTGATCACTACATCAGGTGGGTTCATTGCATAGAACCTCGCTATCACCTGTGCTTGATTTGGTGCAGATGATCCAGCTTGGGACGCTTGTCCACGTCCTCGAGCTGCTCCTTGAGATTGCCTTCTCTGTGATCCATGTTGACCTTGTCTCGGAGGTTGTGTCACATTGACAGGCTTAGATCGACAGTCCTTCATCAAATGCCCCACCTTACCACAGTGGTAGCAGCTTCTCTCTAGTGGTTGTGGTCTAAAGGGCTCCTTACCCTTTCTGGATAACCATTGCCTTGGTGTACTAGGTCCTGGTTGTGTTGGTGATACCAGAAATTTCTTCCTTCTGGAACTACCAAGCCTCTGCTTCTGTGTCTAGATAGGTCTTTTCTCAATTCTTCCTCTATATATCCTTCCTGGACAATTAGGTCTGATATGTCCAGGCTTCTTACAATTATGACAGGTCCTGGTCTCTGGCTGTATTCTAATCCCTACATTACTGTAAACTGATTCATCAGACTGAGGTTGAGTATAAGATTGCTCTGAGTTCAAAGCTTCATCTTTTACTTCTGCTTCAACCTGCTGCTGAGGGTTACATATTCTATGGATATCCAAAACATCATCATTAGGAGTTGGTAAACTGGGTTGTATTGCTAGTGTTTGATCCACTAGATACATCATGGTTGCCCTAAATTCTCCAACAGTGATTCCTAAGGAAGGATTCCTTATCATGGTTGGATTAACTAGGGGAACCTCAGGTAAGTGTTTCTCTACTGCTTGCTCCTCTGCACTTCTTCTAGGTATAGCATTGTTGCTTTTTGCAACAGACTCCTCGTCCTTATATGTCTTCTTCTTCTGAGGAGCAGAAGATTCTATTAGATGAGGAAGAAACACTAAAGATAGACTCAACATCCTAAGTCCTATGTCTCTGTATACTCGACAAACCTAGAGCTCTGATACCACTAATTGTGGGCTCCAATCTCCAAAACCACGATATAAACTCAGCGGAAACATTCGATTAGTTGCGGAATAAAAACAAATACTGGAAATTAAAACTTTTTGAGACAAGATCTGGAAATTATAAACTTCTTTTTATAAGAAACTAAATAAACACTTTACATCTCTGTTAAACCACTTCTTGAGTAGTTATGTACAACATGATTCAAAAATCTTAAGAGCAAACACCAAAATTTCAAACCACTAACTCCTAGGACCTGAGAGTACAGAGACGGCATAGGACTATCTAACTACATAACTCAGCAGTCAGTATCTCCACCTGAGATTCACTATTGCCTCTGGTACTGTTGTTGCTATTGTTGCTCATCCTTAAATGGAATCCTTTATCTTCGACGACCACCTAAAAAGTTGAAGTCTACGGAGTGAGACAATGTACAAATTGTTCCAGCGAGAGTTATAACCCTCAACTAGAAGCTTTATTATAACATTAAGGAATATCATAGACAAGATAACTTAAATCATGTAACAGTAGGTTTAATAACAAGTGAAGCAACTTCTACTTAAGCAAACATTTATTTAAAGCATATAAAGAACATGCATACAAAATATCTGAACATATCATTAATGTAATCAATGTAGCACCAAACATTGTTCCTCATAGTTCAACCTAAGCAGATATGCTACGCGATTGATTATGTTTTACAAACATTATTATGCCCTGTGGAGATGAGGTATACCGCTCATACTCCAACCGATCACTAGTAAGTTGCATCGGTATCATACATAGGTCATCAAAAGAGCCGGATTCTTATGACCTCATCTTCCTCAGTCAGTAAGAGGATTGTTTGCAGAACATCTTGTATCTCTGCTGTTATAGCATACCAGGGTAATATGATCCTTTTCTATTTTAGAGTTACAGTGGCGTTATGTACTCTCTTTGTCATCAGAAGATTTCTTGTTTATCTCTCACCGATGAGGTGTTTGTGTTTTCTTTGGGACATTCATGGTACATCTCTTGGTTTGGATTTGTAGTGAAGGGTTGATAGAATATGATACATCTACATCAATTCCTACACTAGGATGTAAGGATTTACGCATCCATCTCCCCCACATACTCAAGAGTATGTGCTCCAGGAGTTCCCTTAGGAAAACCTGTTTCACCATCATTTGGTCTCTGACAATGATGGATCTATGATTAGGGCTCTACATGGAATGATTATACTTGATTAGTTAGGTACATTTCAGTATTCTTTTAACATCATACATGTTCTCGAACATTAATCATTAGTATAGTAGCTATGAAAATAGAATACTAAATGTAACAAGTCTAACTTACATCAATTATCATTTCCCAATTAGCTCATCACAAGTCATCTGTCAAGCATGACCTTGATGATACTCATGGCTCTCACAACTTATCAATTTCATTAGATGCCACTTGCTAGGTAACAGAGTATTTCACTATTCATAAAGTTAATATCATACTTTCAACGAATATGAAATCATTATCATTACCTGAATATGATCATCCTCATATAAGAACCTGCTTGGTTAATTTAACTGATAACAGTAAACAATTCATTTCAAAGAAGTTGTACTTTCCTACTATTACAAGAGTTAGGTTCCCTGAATCTCATCAATTAGGTTATTCATTTCCTTTACTTATGATTAGGAATATTGATTCCTCATCTCATACTTCAATCATGAAGATTCATGCTTAAAAGCATAACTAGAAATAAGGTTTCACCCTATTCAAATTAAGGTTATTGAAATCCCTTTATCTTATAAGGCATCATATTTATTCACAGAGTTTCATACCTAAAAGCATAACACAGGACTAAGGTTAACATACCCCATCCTTTATTAAGTAATATTTCCGATTCAGATTATCAGTCCAACTCTAGTATACAACTTTGCCATCCTTGGAAGCATACCAGGGTATGATGGGTGTTTACCTTTAATTACAACATTTATCGAACATCATAATGATTGGAAATTCAAGGTATGAATTCATTTCTCATCCTTATCATGATATGACTACATCATACTCATTATTTGGGATTAATCCCATTCTCAAATTACATTGATTATCCCTCATCAAAGTGCAACAACTCATTACATTTCATTGTAATAGTTGCATAACACACTTCACATATTTCTTATTCAGGTATTTATGATGTGGGATACGCCAAGGTATATAAACCCTGAAATGCTGAATGTGATGACCATCATATTTTGATGTATCACTTTATCATCATTTCAGACTCTCTGGAATTAACCATCTTATCTTGTATTAAGGTATTCCCCTTCTTAATACATTACACCACTAAACACTCACCCTTAGTATATAATGCATGGGCCACACATTAGAATTGTCCAACTATCTTTAATGATATGGACTTGTCTAATGCTAAAGATATTGCTTACACTTAGGTTGCATATATCCAACCACATTAATTGTTTTGCCTTTATAAGGCCATTCCTTCTATCTCATCATTAGGGTTTCTTTATACCCTTACTTAAGATTAGAAATATAATTCATTTTCATAGTGTCCAAGAATAGGACTTTATGTAATTATGACTCCACATTAGAGTCTCATTCATATCACATCTCCTCTGGGTTAGATTTATTGAACCTCTTATCTCACAAGGCATAAAGATTCATCAGTTATCATAATTAGGGTGTCCATGATCTCACTTAGTGGATCATACCCTAATCATGCACATTCATGTATATTGAAGGTATTTTACTTGAGTTTCCACCATAAATGGTACTTTCTCTCTCCTCTCACTAGTAGAAGGTGATTACACCACTCTATATTAGGTTGGGTTAAGTCCCCTTTGATCTTCATAAACCAAATCACCACTATCAAGTGATTAGGGTTTGATTAGAACAAGGTATCACTGAATTGAACCTCTCAGGGGCATTTGGTAAAATTACCCATTGATCATCATCATGGGTCGATTCATTAGTTACTTAGTCCCTTAGTATTTTAAGTTACCATTATGGTTTAGATTAGATCATCATTGAACCAATTATACCTTTAAGTGGTTAAGTATAAACAATCATGAAAATCTCCAATTAGGTTAGGGTTTAACCTTCAACCTTCAACCCATTTGAACCCTCAAACGAGTGTGGACTCACTGAGTTGAAACGGGTGTGAACCCATTTAAGATGAAATAGGTTGAACTCATTTGGATTGAAATGGGTTGAACTCGTTTGGATTGAAACGGGTTGAACTTGTTTGGGTCTAAACGAGTGTGGACTCGTTTGGGTCTAAACGAGTGTGGACTCGTTTGGATCTAAACGAGTGTGGACTCGTTTGGGTACAAACCGCATGGATATGAAAGGTGATACAAAGGTTATGATTGAATAGGATTTCCTATGTTGAATCCTTCAATTGGCCCAAGCCATGTTAACCACTTACAAATTGAGTAAAATAGGATGAGCCTCAATCAATTGGACACCAATTTTACCTTCAATTGAAAGCCAATTAAGGTTAAGTCTAACTCAATTAAGGTTTCCAATCGGCTACTCATCAATTTTCATCAATGTGAATCAAAACAAGGTTGAGCCTATCAATTGAACTCCAATTGGGCCCAAACTTGGCCCAAACGGTCTTGAGATCGTTTGGATGATCTCCAAACGTTCTTTAGACCATTGCCCAAAGTTTGACTAAAAATTAAGTTGATTCGATAAGGGTTGAGTCCTAATTAGATTACAAATCAGCACTTTTTATCAATTTATCAACATCTTGTGATTGGACCCTCAAACCATCAAATTTCTTTAACCCTAGACCTCCAAACGGTCTTGGGGTGTCACTAAACGAGTGTTAGGTCGTTTGGATGAACCCCAAATGGTTTTGAACCCGTTTGGGTCCTTCAACCCAACACTCAACAAGATCTATATTGAAAATCAGCAATTTTAACCCGATTAGGGTTAGGGTGTTGAACTGCCTTCAACTCTTAATTGGTTATGAATTAGATTATGATTCTTTGTAGAAATGAAATTCAATATATTATGAACATGAATCCCAAACGGTCAAAGCTTGTTCAACTCATTCAAACGGGTTGGGACCCGTTGCCCAAAAGGTTCAATTTGATTAGTTTGGAAAAATCAGCACATAATTTAATTCAATTGCCTAATTGATTGGCCTTCAACCTACGATTCCTTTCGAATTAACCCCTCAAATTAGGTGGGTCATTAGTCTACATAATTGTGAACAGGAATCCCAAACGGTCAATGCTTGGTCAACGCCCTCAAACGGGTTGGAACCCATTTGGCCAAACTGACCTATTGGACCCGTTTGCCCTTCAAACGGTTGGTCAAGAAGGGGGAAAAAAATCATGAGATCGTTTGATAAAGTTGGATAAGGACCAACATAGGTATTAACTCCCTCTATCTTCAACCTTTAACCAAGGTCTGTTCTTCAAGAAAAATCTTGCAAGAGTGCAAAGAATGATGGGGAAGAAGAACTAAGCTTAAAAAGCAAGAACAAGGATATGCATAATAAAGCTAGGAGTTTAGAATTATAAAACCCACCTCAAACGTGGTTCCTAGAGCTCCAAGCTTCCAAGCTTCAAGCCTTTAATGGCTTCTTGAGCTCCATAGGTCATCCAAGATTGTTTCTTCAAGGAAGAGATGGGGAAGATCGGCTAGAACACGAAACCTAAGTGAGTTAACCATAGAACCAACCTTTTAAGAAAAATTCCTCCATGAATTCGAGCTAGAAGATGGTCCAAGCTTACCTAGCTTCTCCTTGGTCGTCTTCCTTCTCCGGATCTCTGTTCTAAGTCAGTCCAAGCAAGGGAATAAGAAAGGAAGTGAAGGAAACGTTCCTTTGCAAACAAAGGAAGGGTGTATTTATATATCTTGGGGTCATTTCCAACATAAGGACAACTAGTTTCTCCTTTTCTCTACTAGGTCCCTCCTTTCTTTTAGGCACGTCCCTCCTCCTTATTTCTAAGTTTAAACTCCTTTTAAAACCAAGAATTAAAGGCAAGGAAGGTCAACTTATCACTAAGGTGCACATATACATAAGGGTTTCCTTACTTACAACTTGGTGATTTAATTACAAAGGTACTCCTTATTATATGATTATTCAAAAGAAGTGCCTCCTTCATTATAATAACTTTAAATGATGTCAAAAGTCATAAAAGATATTCTAGAAAGTGTATTTTACAAGTTGTACCCCATAATTTGGGTAAACTGCATTTTACTCCAAATTAGGGTTTTTAAGCATAAGGATCATTCCATAAGCTGCATCTTGATACCCAAGCTTGGGAAATCCATTATACTTCATCATATTCATCCTTAGGTTGCCTCAACATTAAAAGAACATAAAACATATGTAATTTGCAAGTTAACCCCTCAGATTGGGTAAATTGCACATAGGTCCATGTATGCAAAACAATACTACAACATTGTTCATAGGGGATAGAAATGGAAACATATGTTCCCTAAAATCTTTAATTACATACTAAAGGATAAATACAAGCATCTAATTTCATAATTAGGCAAAACACTTAGGGTTAGCTCATAACCCAGGTCAGGGGTGTTACATTCAATCCACCAAACGGTTTTGAAACTGTAACATCCCTGACCTGGGTTATGAACTAATCCTAGGGGTTTTGCTTAATTATGTAATTATATTCTTGTGATTATCTTTTGATATGTAATTAAAGCTTTTCAGGAACATATACTTCCATTTCTACCATTTGTGATCAATGTTGTAATATTGTTTTGTTAATAGGGACCTATGTAAAAATTACCCAATTAGAGGGGTTAACTTGCAAATTGCACATGTTTGGATGTTCCTATGGTGTTGAGACATCATAAGAATGAATGTGATGAAGTGTTATGAATTTTCCAAGCTTGGGCACTAAGATGCAGCTTGTGGAGCAATCCTTGTGTTTTAAAACCCTAGTTTTGGTGTAAAGTGCAATTTACCCAAAACATGGGGTGCAACATGTAAAATATACCTTCTAGAGTATCTTTCATGACTCTTGGCATCAACTAGAGTAAAAATTATGAAGAGGGCGCTTCATTTGAAAAATCAAATAAGAAGGATAACCCTTATAATTAAATAACCAAGTTGTAAGCAAAATGACCCTTTTATGTGTGCAATTTAGAAAGATGTTTGGCTTCTTTTCCTCTAAATCCTTGGATAAAGAGGAGCCTTTCTTAATTATAGAAGGGAGAAACGTGCCTAGGAAGAAGAGAGGGACTTGTATGAGAAATAGAAGAAATGTTTGTCCTTATCTTGAAAATTATGCCCAAAGTATATAAGCACCTTTCTTTCTCTAAGGCAAGGGATCATTTCCCTTCCTCTCTTCACTTATCTCTTGTTGTGGCCAACTAAAGAAGGAGATCAGGAGCAGAGGAGAACGGCCAAGTAGAATTGGGTAAGCTTTGACTGCCTTCTAGCTCGAAATCATGGAGGAAACCTTGCTACAAGGTTGGTTTGCTAGTTTTTCTTACTTAGTTCTTCTTTCTAGCCATCTTCTCCATCCAATTCTTGAAGAAGGAACCTTGGACGACCTGTGGAGCTCAAGACACCATTAAAGTTTCGAAGCTTGGAGCTATAGATCTGGTTCTAAGGTGGGTTTTATAACTCTAAACCTTAAAGCTTTGATTATGCATCTTCTTTTCTTGCAAATGTTGCTTGTTCTTCTTACTTCCACAATTCTAAGTGTTCTTGCAACCAAAATTGTGAAGAACAGACCATGATCTTAAGGTAGAAGAAGGGGGCGTGAATACCAAAGTTACTTTTGCAAATGGTCCTCCACCCCTTGGCCAAACGGTTTGCAAAACCATTTGGAGCAAACGGTTTCAAAACCGTTTGGAGGGCAAACGGTTTCACAAGACCGATTGGAGCAAACGGTCTCCAAGACCATTTGGTTGAGTTGACCAAGCATTGATCATTTGGGGATCTTCTGTACACATCATGGACTAATCACTCACCAAGAATTATTAATTAATTCGAAGTAAATCACAAGTTGAAGGCACATTAGTCACCTTAACCCTAATCGGGTTCATTGCTTATTCCAATGGACCAATCATGTTGAAGTTTGGGTTGAGTGACCCAAATGGTTTCAAAACCGTTTGGGGATCACCCAAATGGTCTCAAGACCATTTGGTGATCACCCAAGACCGTTTGTAGGTCTAGGGTCAAGTAGGGTTGATCAATTGAGGGTCCAATCACATCAAGTTGTTGAAATAATTAAAGTGCTGATTTTGTGACCTAATTAGGGTTCAACCCTTAAGTGATTGACTTAGTTTTAATGAAACTTTGGGAAAACGGTCTCAAGACCATTTGTAGGATGTCCAAACGATCCCAAGACTGTTTGGGGTCAGGTCATGACCCAATTGAGTGATGTTTTAATGGGTTCAACATCAATTAGACTCATGATGATGTATGTTGAAGGGTGATCGATTCCAAACCCTAATCCAATTGGTCCCAACCCTAATTGGTTATCAATGGAGGGTCAATTGAGTGTCAAATCAGTAAAGGATTAACCTAATTGACTTATTTGATAAGTGGCTAACAAGTACAAGAACGTTTGAGGGGTTCAACATTGAAAACCCTAACTCAATTGGAAGTGCTGATACACTTCTTGGTCCATGCGGTTTTGAGGGTGTTTGGATCAAAAGGTCTCAAGACCGTTTGGGTCCAAATGGTCTCAAGACCGTTTGGGGCCAAACGGTCTCAAGACCGTTTGGGGCCAAACGGTCTCAAGACCATTTGGGACCAAATGATCCCAAGACCGATTGGTGACCATGCGGTTTCAAGGTCGATCTGCCCATGTGGTTTCAAGGTCAACGTTGGCCAAACGGTCAACGGGACCAAACGGTCTTCATGACCAAACGGTCTTCACCTCATCTAGGGCAAATGGTCTTGATAGTGTATTTGGCCAAACAGTTTCAAAAGTCAACAAACGGTCAACAACCCCAAACGGTTTCAAGACCGTTTGGAGGTTGAAAGTGCAAGACCGTTTGGGGTTCAATTATGTTAAGAATGTTTGATGGTTTGAAGGCTAAGATGGTTTAGTAGTTGTTTAGCCTAAACTCTAAAGATACCTAAAGTCATTAAGAGGATAAGTAACTAGTAGATTAACACATGTTATGGTTAATGATGGACATTACCCAAGTACCCTTGAAGGGTTTAAGTAGACAACATCTCTTGATCAAGAAAACCCTAATGACCTTAATGGTGATGACTTGACTTATGTTAATCAAGGTTGGTTTGACCTAACTTAATTAAGAGTGATGTAAACATCATCTATTACTAAGAGTAGAGAGAAGATTCCTAATATGAATAAGAATCAAGTAATATACCTTCAATATGTATGAATGAACATGATTAGGGTATGATCCTTCAAAGTGAGATCATGGAAACCCTAATTATGGTGATTAATGAATCTTAACCTAAAGTGAATGCATTAATGATAGTAATTTTCATACATGATGATGGTATGACCTCAATTCACTCTGTAGTGAATAGTAAACCCTAATTTTAGGGTAATAACATGTAATGCGAATAGTAAACCCTAATTGAGGGTGATATGATGAAATGAACAATAAACCCTAATTCCAGGTTATGATTTAAGCATGAAACTTCATGATCAAAGTATAAGATAAGGAATCACTATTCCTAATTAGATAAAGGGGTTGAATAACCCTAATTTAACTGAATAGGGAAATCTAGCCTTAGTGAAGGCATGATGGTACAACCCTTGAATTGAAAGGTTATCTCTGCTTTATAAATTGTTGATATAGAGATGAATTGTTTATTGTTATCAATTGAATTAACCATGTAGGTTCTTATAAAGAGGTGATCATAGCCAGGTAAGGGTTATGATATCATATTCATTGAAAGCATGCTATAAGCTTTATGAATAGTAACATACCATGTTTCCTGGTTTAAGAGGCAACATGTGAGATGGACAGGCTGTAAGAGCTATGAGCAATGATCACATTGTTACAATCAAGGTCATGTTGTTAAATGACTTATGATGATCTAAGGGTTTGAACACCCTTGTTCTTGAATCATAGTGATGAGATGGTTAAGAAATTATATCTATATGATAAACTGATGTGAGTTAAACTTGATACATTTAGTATTCTTCTTTCATGGCAGTTGTTTTAATGGTTAATGTTTGAAAATACGCTTGATGCTAAAAGAATGCTAAAATGTACTTAAATAATCAAGTATAATCATATCATGTAGAGCCCTGATCATAGATCCATCATTGTTAGTAGTTTAATGATGGTGAAACAGGTTTTCCTAAGGGAACTCCTGGAGAACATACTTTTGAGTATGTTGGGGTTATGGACGTGAATATCCTTACGTCATGATGTAGGAATTGATGTAAGATGTACCTTTAATTCATCAATCCTTCATTATATGTTTATGCCGGGATGATGTATCACTAATATCCCTAGGGGAATCTTTAATGCCGCATCGATGAGAGATAAACAGGAAATCCCTCGATGGCGAAGAGAGTACAGAATGCCATTGTGACTCTAATAGCAAAGTTGCCAGAATACCCTAGAAAGCTATTATAGCAGAGACACGAGATGTCCTTCATGTTGATCCTCACACTGACTGAGGAAGATGAGGTCATAAGAATCCAGCTCTTTTGATGACCTATGTATGGTACCGATGCGATTTTGTAATGATCGGTTGGAGTATGAGCGGTATACGTCATCTCCACAGGGCATAATAATGTTTGGAAAATATAATCAGCCATGTAGCATAACTGCTTAAGTTGAACTACGAGAAACAATGATTGATGTTACATTGTTTATAATGTTCTAGATGAGTAACTAGTACACATATTCTTCTTGAGATATGCTTTGATATTCAATTAAGATATAATTGAAATGATTGCTTATGTAAATGTTTCCTTACTTAATCCTAAGTCTGTTGTTGAATGTTTTAAGTTATATTGCTTATGTTATTCCTTTATTGCAATAACAAAGCTTCTGACAGAGAGTTATAACTCTCGCTAGGACAATTATTCAAATTGTCTCACCCCCATGGGATTCAACTTTTTAGGTGGACGCCGAGGACGGAGGAACCCATCTGAGGGTGAGCAGTATCAGCAGCAGCAACACCAGGGGCAGCAGTGAATCTCAGGTGGAGATACTGACTATCAAGTCTTGTAGATAGTATGTCCTATGTGTCATCTCTATACTCCCAGGTCCTAGGAGTCAGTAGATCTAAGGTTTTTGGGGTAATGCCTCGAGATTTTTGTATCTTGCCTTGTACAGATAACAGGGCAATGGATGTATGTAATCACTCGAGATGTGATTTCACAGAGATGTAATGATGAACCATGTTGTAAACAAATTATCTTGTTTTCTTATAAAAGAGTTTTATGGTTTAAAGATCTCTTTCCAAACAGTTTTAATTTTTAGTGATTTTCATAATTCTGCTGCTAGTTAATCGCTTCCGCAATCGTTTATTTCATTTTGGCGATTCGGTCGCCATAGAAACCGTTTGGTCCCAAACAATCTCAAGACCATTTTGGCTCAAACAGTATCAAGACCATTTGCCCCAAAAAGTCTTGAGATCATAAGGACCAATCAAGGGTTTCATCAATCAACTTGATTAGGGTTACTACTTAAAGGTTCGTGCACACATTGGATCAATCAATTGAGTCCATTGGATCATCATCCAACCTATGATCAAGTTTAGACCCCAAATGGCCAACCATACCAAACGGTCAACCAAGCCATGCAGTTTGGAGTCCAAACGGTCAACTATACCAAATGGTCAACCATTCCATGCGGTTTGGAATTCAACTTTACCAAACGGTTTGCAAAACCGTTTGGACCAAAAGTCCAAGACTGTTTGCTGTTGTTCTTTGATTAAGGTGTGTTCTTATGAACAGGTTATCATCTTCAACCTTTAGACCCACAAAAGCTACTGCCATTTCCATGGCAACTCCATCAATTAAGCAAGGTTATTGCAATAATGACAATTAAATCAATTGCAAGTAGAAATCGAATTAAATGGAAAAGATTAAGGGTTAAAGTTATATAACCCGCCTTCAAATATGATCCCAAGCTCCAAGCTTCACTTCTCCAATGGTGGTTGAAGCTCTAGCAACCTCCCTAGGTCGTTTCTCAAGCTTTTGGAGTGAAAGGATCGGCTAGGGTTGAAGATGGAGTGAAGAAACAAAGGAATTACACATTGTTTTATGATTTTCACCATGAAATCATGAAGAACGAAAATCAAAGGCTTACCGACAGGTTGGGGACGTGCTCCCTGCTTTCCTTATCCTTCTTGGTCGGTTTTGCAAGCAAGGGGAAGAAAAGGAATCGAAAAAGATCCTTAGGTGGGTTGGAAAAAGGCTCTTTTATAAGAAAATTGATGAAAGAGAAAATGTTTTATTAAAATTCAATTAATTACAAAAATGGTACCACCTCTTCCTCCTTGGTTTGCTTGCATACAAAGGCAACTCAAAGACACCGAACTCCCTTCCATTATCCATGGATTAAGGGAAAAGAAATTAAGCACCTTAATCCATTATAATACTAATATATCTTTTTGAGTGGAAATTCTTTTCCTTATAATAAGGTGAGTGGAATTTCACCTCCTTAAGATATTTTCGCCCTTGAAAACATCAAGGAAGTCCACACACACATCTTAATTCCATCAAATTAATTTTGGTTGAAGGCCCGTGAATTATTTTATTTATTTTTACATTAATATATCCATTATGCTTAAATCTTCATTATTTTAATATCAAGATTCTCTCTCATTCAACTTAATTTAAATAAGGTGCCCCTCTCAATTTCTTTGCTCCACATGATGCCAAGAAAAATTAGGGACCTTATTGAAGTGGTAAATTACATGTTGCACCCTAGGTTTTGGATAAATTGCACATTACACCAAAACTAGGTTTTTGATGCACAATTATTGCTTTATCAACTCTATCTTGGTATTCAGGCTATCACCAGCCATACCTCTGCATCATCTTCACTCTCATGATGATTCAACTCATGAGGAACATATTATCATGCACAAATTGCAAATAAACCCTTCAACTTGGGTAATTTGCACTTTAGTCCAAAACATGCAAAATATTCAACAATATTCAAAAAGGACTAACAATGTAATATAATTTCCTCTTGAGCCCTAATTACTTTTCAAAGACAAAAGCATGCATATAATCACTCTCATAATGCAAAACACCTAGGGTTACTTCATAACCCAGGTCAAGGATGTTACAGATAGAAAGTGCACAAGTGACACTTCCTTCCTCCTAGGACCATGATTGGTGTCTTGGTTTTCTAAGAAACAGAGCACAATGGATTTACCAACTACCGAGGTTGAATACATTGTAGCTGGGAGTTGTTGTGCACATATTCTATGGATGAAGCAAATGCTCCAAAACGTTAACATTTATTTTGATGCTTCTCCTATCTATTGTGATATTAATACTAGTGCAATCAATTTATCTTTTAATCGTATATTCCATAGTAGAGCCAAGCATATAGATGTTTGTTATCATTTTATTCATGATCACATTGCCAAAAAGAATATTATATCACACATGCGGACACGGAAAATCAGTTGGTAGACATTTTTACTAAACCTCTAGCTAGAGAGAAATTTAATTTTATTGGTTCTAAATTGCTCATCACTACTTTGGATGAATCTGATATGCCTTCTAGTTAGTTTCTATCTATCCTATATACTTTTCTCATGTCCTGATCACCCTAGCTTTCTAAAGTGCTAGAATTTAATGTTCTTATGCCTTGTTTTTCGCTTGTTTTGGGTAATTTTCACAAACGATTGTTTTATCACTAAATAGTACCCAATGATGAGTGATATGTAGCTAAGTATGTTTAAAATGAAAAAAGGACTATAAAAATAAATTTTATTGTCACACAAATGGCTAGAAACTAAGATATCTAAATTTGGGACATACATTCTATCAGTTGAGTTGCAAACTCGGCTGATTGGTGGCCGAAAGCTTTTGTAAAAAGCCATTCGGTCGAGTTTCCATTTCTCAAAACATGATCGATGGCCATGCTAGATCAACACTTAAGTAGGGTTCATCCTACTTTTCTACCTCTCAACTAACAAAAAATTGACCCATTCCTCATCTAGCACCCTCAAGCTCTCACCCCTAGCCCCGACCTTCCTTCTCGTAGCCCTAGTCAGCCCTTGTTTAATCCTCCTAGATCCTTTGCCTATAAACCCTAGTTTTTAGATGACCCTAGGTGGTGATCTTATCCCTACTCAACTCTCATTACTTCTTATCTCCCCTCATTCCCTATGATGATACCTTCGTTGTCTCAATGAAAACTCTAAATCGGTATAAGGAGCTCCTTCCAAAGAATGCCTATCCATTTCGTGATTTGTTTGAGCCTACTCCCGCTAAGAAAAAGGCCATAGATGAGGTTGCCAAGATATTGTATGATCATCACCTGTCCACCCTGATTATTGAACACAGGTGCAACAACAATTACATCATAAGAACTAAGGTAGTTCATGAGTTCTAAGTTATTTTTTCGTTGAATTATGACACTCTTATACCCCAACAAAATACTCAAGTCATTCCATGATTGTCAGTAAGAAATTATCTATCTCAGAAGATACCTTAAATATCTTTTTCTCAGGTAATGAGGTAACCGACACATGGAGAAAGGATTACTCAGAGTATTTTGACTTGCTTGACCCTGAGGCCTTCTACAACAATATGATATCACTCTCCCTAACATACATAAATTCTTGAAGAATCCTTAGTTTCCCTATAGGAAGAAGTCCACCCGACCTACATCTTCCTTAGACCTTAAAAACTGCATTCTCGCTCTGGTTGTCAACTGTAATATTCATCCCAAAAAGAATTAAATTGAAATTGTAGAGAATACCATAGTGATTATCTTTTGGCTATTTAAAAACATTAGAGTCAAGTGGTATAGATATGTTCTCCAGCACATGACCTACTTTGACACAGGGAATAGCACCCGAGGTACCCACCCACCCTACCCAACCCTGATTTGTGGTCTCTTCCAATCTATCACTGGGAAGTCTATTTTTCATGATCTTTATTACAAACCTTATCAAAAAGGATTATGTATCAGTGAGACCACAATCAAGAAAAGTGTTTCTACCCCTTCCTCTACCATGCATGGAGCTTCTACCTCCAACCAGGCATCTCCACCTCTTCAACTATCCCAGCCTACCCACACCTCATTCAATGTATTAAATGAAGCCCTCATGGGTTACAAAATGCATCAGCAGGCGTACAACCTTTAGGTTCAAGAACATTTGCATTAGGACCTCTTTTATATCATGTCTACCATGAACCTATCTTGTTCCCATCCTTATCCTGCCTACCAACCTTACCCAGGTGGCGATTATGCATCTTATGCATATAATCAGTTCTACCCTACCCCTCCTCCTGTTGCTTCTGCTACTACACCCTCTATTGTTGGTGGATCTACCTGTGGAGTGATACTTCTTCCTAATGGACCTATAGGTACCTTTCTTGCAGGACTTGGCACCTCTTCTCCCACTTTTCCTCAAGCCCAGGAGTTGCCCGACCTTTGTATGTCTTGGGATGAGCAGAATGTCATGTTGCCCCATCGTGGTTTCAGTCCTTCTATCAATGAGGAGATGCCTGACTAGGTTGATGAGGAAGTTGTTGATGATGATGAAGAAGCATCTGATGATGATGGTGATGATGGCTCAAATGGTTTTTATGATGGCTTTGTGGGTGTTTATGGTGATGAAGGTGAAGCTATTGACTCTGTTGCACCTTCTGATTAAGATGATGACTATAAGCCTGAAGCTTCTAATGATGAAGACGATGATGATGATGCAGTGGACATAGATGCCATGGACATTTAGATGTTGATCATATATATCTTTCTAGACTAATTTGTACTAAGACATCTGGGTACATTATCTAAGTTGTACTATTTTATATAATCATGTTGTTTCATCATTTTGGCTTGTAGTTGTTTTTAGGATATGCTTTCAATGTTGTAATCTTATTCATATGTACCCTTACTCTCTGGTTGACTCTATCTCATGAGTTGATGGTATGCTTGCTTCTCTCTAGTCTCTGTGTGATGTGTGTTATGTTGTTTCCTGTTTTATCTTGTGGTTGGATGTTTTTAGTTGTACTTGGAGAAGACTTGTTTCTATGTTTTTCTAACCCTCCTTACTTTTTCATAATGCCAAAAGGGGGAGAGAATTTTTATTATTTGAATCTCTACCATATTTCTTTTTATTAATAATGTGATCCTTTTCTTATTCAAATATATGTTTTATCATGTGACTTGCTAAAGGACCATGTACTATACATGTTATATTGTTTTGCTTAGAAAGGCTAACTATGTAGGTAAGAGTGAGACTAGATGGAAGGTGATAAATTTACATTTTTAAAATTATGAATCTCCTTGCAATTCACAAAGCTAAGGTATAAGTTTACATATCCTTTTCAATATGTTGAGGAATGGTTTGTCATTGTCAAAAAGGGGGACTCGATCGAATATACTGTACAGAAAATGCAGAAAAAGTGATTCCAACCATTAGAGATTTGTTAGTAATGAAAATATATCCATTGAAAATTGTAGAATGACTATTTTTTATTCTTAGTGATCCCACACTCAAAGGAACATCCTCATCTATAAATAGGACCTCTTGAAGTTCATTTCAAGGTTACTCATTCATGCTATCCTTGGTCCTTACTATAGTTGAGTGTGATACAACCCTTTGATCCCCTTTCTCTCTCTCATTTACAAAGCATTTCGTGATTATGAGTGAGTTAGGCATGTTGTAAGAGATCTACCTCAATGTTATCTTGTAAAGCTCTCCATCTTTCCATCATCCCAATCCCCTTTCTCAAAGAGCAAAGGTTGAAGTGATCTTCTTTGAGTGAAGGATGAGTCGATGTTCTTCTTCAAGGCTAAAGAAGGTGTGAAGATCTTCTCCAAGTGAAGGAAAATGAAAAGGCTTAAGATTCAATAAGAGTGGGTAATCCTAGCGAGGCCAAAGACTTGATGCAAGTATGGGTAAGTCCGTGTGAAGGCTGCAGACATCTTGATCAAGTGGGTAAGTCCTTGTGTAGGTGAAAGAATCTTGTCTTGAATAGGTAAGCGCTTGGATGTATTGTGGTCTTCTTGTATCTCTTATAATGGAATATAAGTATACATCAGTTGTAAAGTCCTAGAGGTTGACCTCTCTAGGTAGTGGATTGACGGTCTCCTGGTTGGGAGATTGGAACAACTCTAACCACCTTGTCCAAGTGTTTGTTTCAATCTCTCTCATGCTTGCTATGATTGTTTAGATATAACTTCAAATTGAGTTTTAGCATTTGGTTTCAATTGATATAATTTGAAGGTCTAACTATTCTTGTGAGAATTTTGAAGCTCTATTCACCCCCCTGTAGAACCCTAGATCCAACAAAATGAAGATCCATTGCACTCAAGTCTCTAAGATCCAAAATGATTAACCAATGGGTTATCTTGAAATAGAAATGGTACATTCCTATCTATCCCCTTTTGTATCTTGTTATATCTTGTTGTTACTACTTTTACATATATATTTCCTGTGTGAAATATTTTTCTCATTCTATAGACAGATGCCCAAGTCCACTTGCCTTTGGATTTGTAATCATTAGGAGTTTGGACTTAGGGTAATAAATAGTTTTGTGACAAAACCTTCCCACCTCCTATGCTATAGGTTAGGGATATTTTGATATTCCTTTATAGATGTTGGAATCATTAGACTCTATTAATGGAATGAAGTCATGGTAAAATAGTCAGTATATGTTGACATTATGAAAAGTAATTGACTTGGTTCTCAAATCAATTTTGGTACCATTTTTTATTTCTTTGGCAAAATTTTCAATGCCAAACTAATATTCAATAATACACTATATGTAAGAAATCCAGACTTTGTTTCAAGGTTTCACGAACCAAGTTGTGACCATGTGAAGTTTTAGGTAATAATAAACCCCCTAGAGTTGAACCATGTGTCTAGTTAAGCAAAATATGTAACCCTAAACCTCAGTGTTAATGAATGACTTGAAATTTTTGATATAAATGACTTATTTGATCTACCCCATTCGAGCCCTTTATGTGGTTAGTTGTATGATAGGTTAATCCCTTAAGAGGTGGATTTTTGTACCATAAAACTTAAGGAAAGGAATTCGACCATAGGGATTTATAAACTCAATAATGGATGCATTTGGTTACCCATGGGTAATTTCCTCATTAGAATATCTCACAAATATTATTACCCCTAATTAGGGTAGTAAAATTGTAAAACCCCTGACCTTGCTTTTAGTTGAACATGCTTTTTTATCATAATTAGATATTTAAAACCTTAATAAAACCATAGTATGTTCTTTGATATCTTGTGACAAGCTTAAGTTTCAAGTTTGGTCCAGTTTGGACATTGTTTGTGCATGTTATGCATATATGTTCTTGTTTTGGACTTTTATGCAATTTACCCATATCTAGGGTGTTTCATGTAATTTTTCACTTGATTTTTGTGCCTCACATGTTTTGGTATCATATTTGATATATTGGTTCTATGGGGCACCTTGTTAGGGTTTGCCTTGGATGCCCTAACTCAATGGTTGACCTTGGACCCGATGATCACCTTGTGTTTGTGGTCGCCAAAGTTTTATGGTTCTCTCTAGGGTTGGCAGTTGACACGGTTTCTTGTGATACCTAGGGTTGGTGGTCAATGGGGTTCCTAAATCAGCTTGGTTACAAGTTTTCCTAGTATTAGCGACCGTTTGATTTTCAGATCAATGGTCACAAAAGTTCTTAGTGATCGATTGCTTTCTCCGAACAAGTCTGGTCGATGAGATTTCTTTTTGTGGTCATCAGGTGTTGATCTATATGGTCAACCTAGTTGCATTTATGACATGCTTTCATGGGCGATGTGCTTTTACCTTGGACACATGGAAAACATGGTTAGACGCTTCTACCTTCTTTCCTCTCTCACCCATAGCCATATATACCTCCTTGTCATGAAACCAAACCCTTTGAACCCACTTTCTCTTTTCTTTCTCTTGGAGATCATCCCTCTTACTTGGTGAAGGAAGAGCTCAATGTTGAATAAGGAGGCCTATCTTGCTTTCATGTGTACTTATGGTTTGGATCTACCCTAGTTGAGGCTGTTTGGTGCTTCCATGCTTAGTTTCTTATCCTTGGTAAGAGAGATGTCCCTCTTTTCCTTCATTTTCCTTGTTGCCTACCCTCTCTCTTTCTCTTATTGACTGAATCCATGGTTTTCTAGGGCGACGCTTGAGTTAGATCTTGAAGTAAACCTCTTTCTTGCCTCCTTGACCTAGGGTTTGCTCTGTTTTTGGACAAGGAGCTAGCTTAATCGATAGGAGTGCTCAAGCTAGGGTTTCTTCTCTCCTCCCTTCAAGCTACCTTGCTGTTTGGAGTTTCTACATCATCTCTAAGGTGAATTATATAAATTTCTCTACAAGTATCATTAACTCTTACCTTGCATGTACATGATCTTTCTCTTCAATGAAGTTCTAAACAAGAAGAATCTATCTTTTCCTAGGGTTTGAACTGAGGATAATTCTTGAGTAGTTTATCATTTTGTATGAACCCTAAACTTGGTGCATGCTTTTCTTAATGGAAGTGGAGATCCTAGACCTTTATTACATGTGGAAAAGTTGAGTTTTTCTCTCCCAAATGATGTTTCATTCCTAGGGTTTCAAGATGGTTTTTACTCCTTGAATTGGTACCTAATGGTTTGCTTTGGTTCAATTTACTTGACTTCCTTGTATGGACTGATGACATTGACTTTGTTGTTGTTTTGAATCTTATTTGGGAACGAATGTTTTTAAATCATGATTGGTCACCAAGAATTTTGTTTCAAAATTGTCGATAAGACTTTCATCCCCTTTGAACACCAAGATTTCACTGTGGAGATTGCTAAGATTCTAAACTATATGGTTACCATGGTTTGAACTCTAGATGGTTGATGAGATCCGATCTATATGGTCTCTAAGGTTTCACCTATGTGGTTGTTGAATTTTGACCCTATGTGGTAGTTGAGGCTTTGAACTCTTTTGGGGTTGCCAAAGATTTTATCTAATGCGGTCACCCAGTTCTGATTCCAAGTTGGTCAATGAGACCTGAACTTTGTTGGTTGCCAAGGACTCTAACCCTAAACCTAGTAGTCGCTGATGGCATCTGACCCTAGTTGTCTCAGATAGAATCTAACCCTAGGGTCACTGATGGTGCCTACCCCTAGTGGTTGCTGAGGGTGGCTTACCTCAACGATCACCAAAATGGTGAACCATAATTTTAGTGGTCGCCGAAGTGGTTTCTACTCTAGGTGGTCGATGATGAAATCCTCCCATGGTTTCTATGTTTTGATGTCTATAACTGATGGTGTTTTGATATAGTAACCCTAATCCGTTAGTTGTGCTTGAAGTGCAAAGATTTTATGTTTGATTACATGATTTGATGAGAATGTTAAGAATGAGTGTTGGTGTTTGATTGCACATGATGTAATTGTTATACCTTTGCTCTTGAATGAATACAAACCTAAGGTTTTGTAATGTGTTGATTGATAATGTTAACCCAACTATTCTTGTTGAACCTAACCCTAATACAAGTATGTGATGATTGTTAATAACTTTTAGTTTTCTTGTATGATTAATTATGATGAGAAATACTTCCTCTATATATGTTGTTGTAACCCTAACTTTTTGCTAAATGAATATTATAAGTTGTTATAAGTCATGTTATGCCAAACTTGTGTATCACCTGTATGGTGATGGTATGATGAGCCTTTGGTAATGCATGGAAACATAATGATGTTCTTATAGGGAACCATGTGTTGGTCCTAATAAACTTTGGGCATGGTGAAGCCTTATTGCAGGTGTGATTGTCATAATGATGTGACAAAGATTGATATCATGTGATGATATGATAAGATTTATATCTCATATGTTTTATATCTTTTGCAGTTGCAATATACCCACATTGTTGTAGTATGCTTTTTGGGTTTGTGTGTAACTTGATTGATGCAGTTAATAGACACCCAATTGACATTAACTAATCAAGTGAAACCCTAATCATATAGTTCATTGTATTGTAGAACCATTTAGTGTTAGAACTTGCTGCATGGGGAAATAAGTATTTGTAAGGGAAGCTTGGAGTGCATCTTGATCCCAAGATTTTGAGGATGTCTATGTTCGTACCTTAGTAGGAGAACGACTATGGTCATGTCTCAAGTATTTGTATATGTCATGTGATTGAGGACAATTGTAGTTATACCTCGGATAATAGGGTTTTGAATACCCTTGTTACTGGTGTTGTGACCTATATACTAAGGGTAGACTAGGCTATTTTTTAGTTGGACTACATATGTCTTTGCAACTTACTCATACTTACTGAGGGTGGATGAAATCTTAGGCATTTGACTCTCGTAGCTCTTGTATGGCACTACTTTTGAATTAGTAGTGGTCAGTTGGAGTCGGTGGTATACCTCAAACTCTACAAGACTGAATAAAAATGTAATATAGTCATGTAGTATATCTATTAGGCTTAAACAAGATTGACATTGGTGTTAACTTTCCTTGCTTCTTATACTTCTTAGTTGTTATGTAATGTGCTAAAAGAAATCACTTATTGATTAAATGATAGATTTATCTGTTCCCTTATATTTCTTATTACGCATGCCTATTGTGATGCCTATTAGTTTAACTTGTTTAATCTGATTAGTTTGTTTACCCAACTTAAACTATCTAATAATATACTTATGTAATCAATAATCATTGTTGAGAGTTATATCTCTCACTGGGACGTTGGTCTCCCCTTGTGGGTCACCATATCTTTTTATGTGATTGCTAGAGATGTCATGATCGTGGTGGTGAGGAAAAGAAGCTTGGAGGGAAGTAGGAGTAGAAGGTTGGTTAGTTGGTAGTAGTGTCCTAGAGTCATCTCTATACTCTCAGGTCTAGTCGGGGGCATTTTGTAGATGATATGTACATCGACTTGAGATTTTGGTAGTGTGCCAATGTTTGTATATAAGATGTATATGTGGAATAATATCTTCAGCTTAGGTTGTGGCTGAGACCATTGGACATATATGTAAATATCTAATATGGTATGTGTCCATATGTAAGTTGTTGGACCTTTGTGTAAATATTTTTGAACATGATGGTAATGTTGTTTTTTTTTTCATTTACCTACTTTTCTGGGTATGTGGTTTTTTGGTAGTCAATCCTGTGTTTTGTTTTGAGTAATCTCGTTTAATGTGGAAAGGCTTAACATGATAGCTCAGTATCAGAACTCTATGTTCGCTAAGTCTATAGGGACATATGACTTAGGGTTTGTGTATATTCTTACATAATCTAACATGTCTAAACATGGTTTATGCTTATTTAGATATGTTTAGAGAACATGAAGAACATGTTGAGAGTAGCTATGTCATGCCAGAAGGTGGTGCTAGGAGGAATGAATGTTAGGATATAGTGCCAAAGATGGGGCTGTGCCTCATTTTGACCCTGCCGCCATGGAAAATCCTGCCTTTCTGTCCATGTTTGGAAAACTCATGGAAATGATTACGCATATAGACAATAGAGCGTCTATACCTCAAGTTAGGGAAGATCTACCTAATGTGGATTCTCAGGGTTTTGGGAAGAAGTTCGAGAGCCTAAGACGTGTTAGATCTATTGAGTATGTGAATGCAGCGAACCCAGATGACGTTGATATGTGGCTGATGGAGCTTGAGAAGGCTTTCAAGATCCTCAACATCCCAGAAGAGGACAAGGTGAAGCACATTGTTTATCTGTTGAAGTGTAGTGTTGGCCATTAGTAGTCCATAGACAAGGAGAAGAGACATGGAGTTGTGGTAGGTTTGGAAGATTTTTGATAGGAGTTTGTGAGTTGTTACTTCCCAAAGACATATCTCAATGCAAAGATGAGATAGTTTGAGAAGTTGTGTCAAGTATCAATGTCGATCAATGAGCATGAGGCCAAGTTTATGGAGTTTTTGAGGTTCTACACTCACATGGAGATGATAATTAAGGAGAGGATCTAGGGGTTTGAGAAGGCTTTGATCATGGAGTTGACTAGGACAACATTTTTTTTGGATAACAGAGAGAGGCTCTCTACCTTTGTGGAGTCGGTGCGTAGGATTGAGAGGTCTTCTATCGAGAAGCATGAAGCCAACGCTAAGAAGAGGTCAGCACACGTCCAAGGATAGTCGTCTGGTGGCTTTAAGAAGCCAAGGTTCTCATCACCGCAGTCACAAAACGAGGTTTGATGTCACAGTGGCACCCAAGTAGGGGATGAGGTCACAGTTTTCCACCAGCAGAAGCCCACAATGCAACATTTTTGTCAGTAGGGCCGTTTAAGCCATAGTATGATTCAAGGAATTTTCACAAGTGTGGACAAGTAGGGCATATCAGATTGATTTTCCCTATGAAGGATGAAGAAGTGACACAACAACCAACGTAGAGTCATTAAGGTTCATAGTAGGAACAATTTAGTAGTGGTGGTGGTAGAGGATGTGGTCAGACATCGCATATGGGGTCATCTGGACCAACTAACAGAGGATGTGGATGACAATAAGAGATGGCTAGATTCTATGCTATGAGTCATGTAGAGGGAGTGGTCAATCCATGGGTCCTGACAGGTCAGATGGAACTTTTTCATTCAGACTTATCTACTTCTTCTTTCTGATCAATATTTTGGTTGACCTGGGTGTGATGCACTCTCTTCTTGGTTCCACTGAGTTGCGGGAGGTGTACCCATCTTGCATTCAATATTTTCCTGGATGCAACTTTCAAGTGGATTTTATGTTATTGACATGCATGGATTTGATGTGATCTTGGGGATAGATACCTTAGAGAATTATAAGATTGTTTTGGAGAATATTTCCAAGTTGGTGACATTATGTGATGGAGATGTTTTGTGGATCTTACATGCAGATAGGAAAATTCTTCTGACATGTTTGGTGTCGAAAATGACAAGAGGTTGATGACATAGGGATGTGAGGCTTTCTTGGCAAATGTTATGGATAATATAGTGAGGAGTCCTAGAATCCAAGAGGTACCGATATTGCAAGAGCTTAAGGACGTCTTTCCTGAAGAGTTTCCTAGTGTTCCCCCTCCTAAATAGATCAATCTTCTTCCAGGAACACAACCCATAGCACAAGCACCCTACAGGATGGCACCAATAGAGATGCATGAGTTGAAGAAGCAGATGCAAGAGTTGTTGGAGAAGCATTTCATCAGACTGAGCACTTCCCCTTGGGATGTTCTCTAGTTATTTTTTAAGTAGAAGGATGGTTCCATGAGGTTGTGCACATACTACCGACAATTGAACAAGGTTACAGTGAAGAACAAGAACCCTTTGCCAAGGATTGATGATTTATTTGAATAGTTGAGAGGTTATACAATGTTCTTGAAGATAGATCGAAGATCAGGCTACCGCCAATTGAGTATTAAGGCGGATTGCATACCCAAGTATACTTTGAGGACTAGGTTGGTCATTATAAGTTTGTGGTTATGCCGTTTTGGCTAACCAACATGCCAACAACTTTCATGGATAAGATGAATAGGGTGCTCAGACCGTGTCTAGATTAGTTCATTGTAGTGTTTATTGATGACATCTTGATATACTATAGGGATAATCAGCAACATGAAAAACACCTACACCAAGAGCTACATGAAAAACACCTACACCTACAATATGTTGATGAGATAGCTCAGTTGCATGGCATTCCAGTTACCATAGTATCTGATAGAGGTCAACAATTTACTAGTTCGTTTGGGAGTATCTGCATTCATCTATGGGGACACAACTGAGGTTTAGCACAACCATCCACCCATAAATAGATGGTCATCCAGAGAGGACCATTCAAACTATAGAATATCTTGAGGGCTTGTGTGTTGTAGTTTTTGGGTAGTTGGGATGTGCATCTAAGTTTGAAAGATTTTGCCTACAACAACAACTATCATAGGAGTATAGACATGACACTGTATGAAGCTTTGTACAAGAGGAGTTGTCGGTCACCTCTTTGTTTTTGTGAGACAGGTGAGTATCAGCTTTTGGGCTAGTGCATTAAAATACAGAAAAGATCAAGGTGACACAACTGTTGGTATGCATTCCCAGAGAGAAAATCATATGAGGATTGTAATGACATAATTTGTAAATGATTTGATTAAAAATAAAGGAAATATTCCAATTTATTATATTTTATTCAGTTCTGAGATAATTATGTAACATAATAACTGTCTAGATAATGATATTACTCAATAATGTATGTCGTCAAGTGCGTGACTTGAACAATGAGATCATAAAGAGTGAAGAGTATATACATTTGTATTATGTCCCTGGTCGGATGTTATTATGGAAGGCATATAGACAATAGTAAAACAAAAGACTTTCATGTGTCTTGGTTGATGACAAAATCTCATTAGTCATGATATGTGATATCAAACCAAGCACACAGATACATGTTAGAGAACAGTGTATCAAACAAACCCACCATTAGAGTATCATATGGAAACCATTATGGTAGTCATATTTATCTTTCATAGTGTTGGTGGTGATTGTGATTCTTAGACATGAAGTACCAACACTCACCACATGTCGTTCGGTGTGCTTTAACATCATCCACCACAATCTTGAATAAGGATTATCATAAAGGTGATGATTGAGTACATTGTGACACATAGGGATGACTATGAGTGATGTATATGGGATTTGTCCCTCCTATAAGAGTATGATATCCTAGGCCTCTTAATAAGTGAGATTGAGAAATGCATGGCCATGCACATGTGAGTCAATGTGTGATATTGAGCTTACGTATATCTCAAACAATCTATTCTGGTTCAAGAAAGAAAGATTGAATGTTGATAAGAATGACATCTCCATGCCTCAAGTTCAGTTTGGATATCAGTGACAAAGGAACTATACAAACACTGTAAAACCAAACACAAATTGTAGGTTTAAGTTGTTCTCCAACTTTCCATTTACTTGGATATTAGTGATGTGTGACTAGACACCACTCTTTGCTTGTAATGTCATAACCGGTTATGGACATTCACTGACAATGTGATATATGACCTATAGGGTCACACACATAGGAATTGACCTAGAAGAGGATTTTTTGATATTTGGTGATAATTGGATTGATTACTAACATGTTTCAATATTTAATCAAAGCAACAAATAAATTGACTGGACTCCCTACCAATCAGCTCATGTGATGAAATGACTGGTTAGAGTGTTAGGTTGATTGGATATTGCATTGGATGAGTTTTGTATGAACTGGGGCACCGACTGACCACTTCACATAGTGAATCAATCGGGTGGAGGTTGTGAGATGACCGAATCGCTCTACGAGACGTCTGGTTCGTACTGTAATTTAAATTACATCAAGGATTAGTATTGATGTCATGATGTGCATTAATTATAATAGAATTGACAATTCATATGTGATTGGGAAACATGCAAAACAATTGCTTCATTGTGCGAACCAATCGGCTCGCGTGCCAACTGACTATTTCACCTAGAGACCAACCGTTTCTCCTAGAAAATCGATCATTTCATAGTTTTTATGTTGTGAAAATTTGAGATTTCAGTCCCTTCCACTCCCACACAGACTGGAAACCCTAACCCTAACCCCTCCTATATCTAGAGGGGTACTGGGGGCTTTTCAGACATAACAATTACCTCTAACAATTGTTTGTATTTTTGTTGTGGTAACCAAGAGAACCTGAGCAAGTCTACCTGATAAACGGGGGGATAGAAAGGGAGAACAATTGTGGAAGAGAAAGTTGGTGACTAGTACACCAATGGGAAGGACAACTCCTTCCTATCCGTTCTAACAAGACAACAGGAGTTCTAGGTGGCCTGTGTGGACTTCTCTAGAGGCATGGATGGTTTTCCTACTAGGAGGACAACATCAACCTGCTATCCATGGTGAAGACCAGGAGGCACAGAAGACGAGTCCTAGTGCAACTAGAAAACAACTACACAACTACAATGACGAGGAGATGTCGTTGGACTTTCTCTAGGACTAGGTACATCTTCGAAACCATAGTTTCCATTATATAGTTGTCGACATGATCTATTCATTTAATGAAGAATATGGTAGTCAAAATCTTGTTTTCACCGCCTACCTGATGCCATATTTCCATACAGTGGTATCAAAGTCACATCAGTATACTATATTTTGGGATAATCGATATGATTGAATTTATAGTTTATCATTTATTTATTGCATGCAATGAAAATAATTTTGTGCAATACAATAGCACGCATTATCCCAAATTATATATATATATATATATATATATATATATATATATATATATATATATATATATATATATGTATGTATATATGTATATATATATGCAATTTAAACGTGTCACCTTAAAAGCCAGTTTTGATGGTGGATGTTTAGCATGGTTATCAACATGGTTGTGTGGTTGGTTATTCTTGTTTTATCTCAATTTGCATACCGAGGCGATACCTTATCTTCCAATTGTAAAAGAATTACTCTCTCCTACCTTTTCTCCCCAAAAATGTAACTCGAGGATTCTCTATAATCATGTAGTAGTAGGATACTTTATTTATTGTTACAAAAAGAAAAAAGACAATCAGACCAGGTCAACCGAACCATCTCAAAGGTGAGTTGGTTAGCTAAATGACAGAGGAGGATGAGCTAAACTGATCGGATGGTAGACCCGACCGATCGACTAGAGGACCATGTTGATGGTGGACCACAAACCATATGATCGGTATGACGACCAACCAACCAGCTAGGAGGCGAGCCGATTAGTTTGAAGGTTGAACCGATCAACCCAGATTGGTAGGCACGAATCTTCATCAGTAATATGTTTCTCCATGTGATGTGGACCCTAGGTTGTGGTAATTCCTTGTGGCTCCAAGAAATTACATTAGTATGGCCATAAGAATTGCCTTTGTTTATTGCATGTTTTAGTTGTGGGATATAGCATGTATATGATATGTACTATATATGTGGTGATTAGATAAAGTATATGTATTTATAAATACAAACTACCTCAATTAAATATTAAGTCTCAGATTCTTCCCATTAGCATCACTCATGAAAAGCTTGATTGAGTAAGCATGGGCACCCCAAGGGTGGTGTGCTCTCTATCTCCTAGAATTGTGATGGTGATAATGGAGACCACCAAGCACGGTGCATTATTATCGTGTTGGCTTTTGGTCTAGGCTTAATTGTGTGACCTTAGTGAGATGAAGCACTAGAATGATGCAGATGATCATGGCACAGAGTTTTGCATATCATCTATCCAAGAGTTACATATGATGCAATTGGCAAAAATTACTTACCTTGATAATTGACTATGGACGTTGGTGTTGACCAGGTAATAGTTGAATGATTTTAGATCTTGTCTCACTAGAAGGTTGTACACTGCAATCTTCTGGTTTGATATGTGAGGACTATAAATTTGAATAAAATAATGCGAGTGATAATTAATTAAAGACCTAATTGATTGTCATCAAAAATTTTAAATCAAATTAAATCAAAAGAGTTTTTGACAAAATGCAATTTTTCTATTGTAGAATCAAATGAAAAACAAATTAATATTGTGATCAGTCCTTAGGAAGGACAAACTTGACTGGACAAATATCAAAAGTTGGGTTTGGACTTTAAGAAGGGTTCTCAATGAAGAGTACAAATTCTATGTCCTTGATAAACCAGTGCCAAAAATACCTACCATTACTACAGAAACAACATTCAGTGTCGCTTTTCTGGGCGTCGGTTATTTAGGTAAATCGATGCCTATACTATTCGACGTCAGTTATTTAGGAAAATCGACGTCTATATTTGAAGACCTTCCAGACACGGGTACCACTTTGTATTCAGCTTCGGCTAGGTATAACAAATCGACGCCTAAAATCGCCTGCGAAATCCAATTTTCTAGCGAAAAAATTTGTGTCACATACAATGTCGGTTTTTTAACTATTCACTGATGCCTATTTAAGATGAAAATTTGCGCGAAAAGTTCCTCTTTCGGTGTCGGTTAATGCTTTAATAACTGACGCTGATAACGGTTCCCACCAAATAATTTAGGGCAAAGATTGTCTAATTGGACGTCGGTTTTTTTACTAACAACCGACGCTGAAGAGTAATAGGTGTCAGTTTTTTAGATAACCGACGTTGTTGACCAACTTAATAGACCCGATCACCCGGCTCTTCCCCCTTTCTTCCTGTTTCTTCACGATAATTTTCTTGTGCTCGCTGCTCTCGCCTAAAATCGCCAACGACCCCCGTTGCTGCTCGCCGCCGCTGCTGCTGGTGCACCTCTGCACGCCGCCACCGCCGCGTCCTCTTTCTGCTAATGCTGCCGCTCGCCGTCGTCACTGCTGGTGCCACTGCGAGCGCCGCTCTACTCTTCTCTTTGCCTGCTCGCCGCCACTGCTGCCACCGCTCGCCGCAGCTCTTCTCCACGCTAGCTCCAGGTAGCCCTAGCCGTTTTGCTTCCTTCTCCCTAGCTCCTTACCACACAGCCACGGACGTGCTTGCTGTTGATAAGGATATGAACAAATCTTTATGTAATGCTTTATGTAAATCCTAGGATATGAACAAATCTTTTGCTTGCATATATTTGTGCTTCTAATCCTAATGTTTGACCAAATTTAATAAATTTTGATGTTAGTACATATGTACTTAAGATTTAAACTTGATTTGATTTGATTAAACCTAACATTGGTGAAACCCTAACATCAATTGTGAAGAAACCCTAACATTAATTGTGATGAAACCCTAACATGTACATATCTATTATTGTGTTTGTTGGCCTAGAAACTCGTCCAAGATTTACTCATTAGGAGTAAATCTTGGATAGTCCCCGGTTTGGGACTGTTCTTGAACACCTAATCTCACTTAGGATGTAAGTGTATAATGTGTATTGGGTTTTCGATAAAATTTCGGTAGCATTTCCTCATTTGTTCTCTAAGTACACACTACTACAGAAACGGCCTTTGGCGTCGGTTTCCGACCGACGCCTATGTGGGCGCCGCTAAAGGTCGAACACTTCGGCGTCGGTTTTTTAATCGACGCCTATTTGTCCTATAGGCGTTGGTGGTTTAGTATATAACCGACGCCAAAAGTGTTCCCGCCACAGAAAATGGCGTCATCTAGGGCACTTTGTGCGTCGGTTATTTACTACACAACCGACGCCTATATAGAATATAGCGTCGGTGTTTTAGTAGATAACCGACACATAAAGTGCCCTAGATGATGCCATTTTCTGTGGCGCGAACACTTTTGGCGTCGGTTATATACTAAACCACCGACGCTAGTACTTCAAGACGACACGGCCGTGCTTCCCTGCACGGCCGTGTTAGTACTATAAGCGTCGGTTTTATATGAATAACCGACGCCATTTACACCACGGCCGTGCTATCCTGCACGGTCGGGTTGTTTGTACTATTAGGCGGCGGTTTTATCACATAACCGACGTTGTATGTCTTTGCTGATGGTTTTCTATAAATAACCGACGCCTATTTATATATATATTTTTTTCATATCAGTTTGCAGGCCTGCTGTGGCTGGTCAGCAGGATGAGAACCTGCAGTTCAGTTTTCTGAATTGCAGGTTTACGACATCCATTGATATCAGCCTACAAATAGGCCGCAAACCTGCAAAAGTCACAAGCAAAATTCTACACAAGTACATACATTCAGACATCAATTCAATTCTCACATTCACACATATAGAAACATTCAAATACATGTATTAACATTCAGAAATATTCATTTACATAGTATCATTCATTATCGCTATCAACATCCCAATTATATCTTACAGTTGCCACTGCTTGTATGGCTTTTGCCCATTCTTCTCTTACTTCATTTAATGCTTCCATCGTATATGGAGCATGTATATTTTTTAAGCGTTTACCTATATTGTTGTCAGTTTTAAACACCTACAAAGAGAATGATGTATATATAAGTAATAATATAAAAATAAGATAAGATTGATATATTTCATACTAACTAATGAGACTATATATAATACCTCATGTATGGTATCGATGTCCAATGCGGCATATTTGATAATCATCTGCATAAATCACATCACATAGTATGCTCATGCCCAGCCATTGTCTTGTGTAGCACACTATAAATTGAAACATACAAAATAATACAACTAAGCACAATTCACATCAATAATATATATATTCGAGTCGGGAACTTACTTGTACGTTCTGCCAATTTATTGGCTGGTTCTTTTTCCTTGGGACCGTTCCTCCAGCCTTTTTGAATGCATCTAAACCCCTACATGTTAATATAACACAATAAATTGCATAAGTAAATAGTAATGTAATAAAAGATGTTAACGAATATAAAAATGAAATATTTCTCACCAGAATAATGGCATTCTCATTACGTGTCCAATTTTAGTGTTCAATGTACTCCCCGCAGGATCTAGATAATAAACAGTGAATGTCCCGGGGACAATAACTAGTAACTCCCAATGTCTACCGCTAGAAGTAAGAAGTTAACAATTAATAACTCAAAATGCAAAATAAAAATGGAATTTTCTTAAGTCCAAATTATAAATAAAGTAAACTTACTTGACATTGAATGGAGCTATTATTATCGTCTTCTTTTGCTGACCAAAAATTGTAAAAGCATCTATACAGTATTGTTGAACATTATCAGGGTTTTAGCTACCAAACTAATCAATGATGGAATCAAAAATCCCACATGATCAAATGCAAATTGTTTGCAATGATCTTCGACTAAGTAGCTGCAAAACATATAGGCGTATGCATTAATATATAAGAAACCAGATCACCGGATCTTACACAAGGTATATGGATGTATAAACAAGATCTCACCTTATCCATGTCTCTATCATTGATGTATTCAGCCAATCATACATAAACAGCTCAATAATATCTTGTATAAATAAAGAGCTATCGTATGATCGACCTGCATAATCTACATCTAAAGAAACTATTATAGGGCAATGTATATTATGTGCCCGTAGCCAACATGCCATTCCCCTACAAGCAGGACCTAACGGGTATGTTAGGTCAGTTGGAACCCAAGTTGGTAATGCGGGAAGTGGAGGTGGAGGCCTAGGTGCTCCTGGTGTCTTCTTTTTAACCTGTATATATAATTTCAGATCAGTTGACATCATATATACACATCAACAGTCTAAATCAATGTAAATTTATCTTACAATTTCAGTCGTGTAGACGACATCTGCTTTGGGCCACAATATGACCCCGCCTTCTGCCTCACCAAGTGTATCAATATCTGGGTGGGCATATGGCAACGCAACTTCCCTCCAATCGGGTAACACACGTAATGGGCCCACACGAACATAGCCCTGTGGCATTGGAGTCCCGTGAAACCTTTCCCCAGGAAGGGACGGGTAAGCTTGCGCCTCTGCAACAACATAGTCTTCTATTCTTAAGCGGCATGGCTTCAATGCCTACAAATTTACGTAAAGAATGTTATACATATATACATATAATCTTGAAAACATATCATCTTGAAAAGACTAGTTACAATGTCATAAACAATACTTACAGCAGACGTGCTAGGCGATGGGTCTCCAGGATTACTCGCAGTCTGTGCATCAGGAGAAGAGTGGGTCGCCATAGGCTGATTGGAAGCCTGAGATGCCTGCCACCGCAGCAATTCTTCCTTGACCTTCTCAGCAACTACATCGTTGACCTTCTTAGCAACTAAATCCTCAACTCTCTTATTCTCCTATACATGGATAAAAGAAACATTAGCTTCTTATTAATGAATTTCGTTTTGCAGTAACATTCTAAAAAAAGAATAGGTTACATCTTCTTGAGAAAGTCCCGCTCTGGGTTTGCGCTGGGATGGCCCAAAGAATTCTTTGATGCCAACACCAGCGCCGGCACCTCTAACACATCCAGGATGCTCTGGGTTACCCAGAGCAACTGTCAATTCATCCCTTGTGCCCTGAGGGATGAACGTGCCTTGTTTCCTCTGCTCGTGCAGCTCCCGCTAATCACCATAAACAGAAATTGGTAAGTTAACACCACAAATAATCAATATTCAAACGATTTCTCTAAGAGTGTTATTTTACCATTTTTGCAGCCGCCTCAGCAGTTACAGGCTTCTTTATTTCACCCTTCTTGTTTTGCCTGCCAGCTATCCAGATATCATGGCGAGGCATGGGTGTGGCAGACTCCTGAGTAGGAGCAGACTCCTGAGTAGCCTCAGACTCCGCCTGTAGTCTTTGGCGAACGCTTGCATAGCCTTTTGGACCCATAGTGTGGTCATGCACATTCAGTGCACGCCTTGCTTTTTGTGTGTCACTGAGGGCCTAGTTAGTATGCACATTAATGATTTGGTTAGTAGCACTAAATGCTAATCTTGAATAGGTGAATACAATGTATATTAATTAAATTGGGAGTGACGCCTAATACCTTGAATTCTTCAGATTTTCTTGAAGCAACAAAATTGTCCCAATCTTCTTTGTCCAAGAAGTTCCATTGTTCAAGGGTTGACTTCTTCTTCTTATCACCCTCTTTTATGTATTCTCTATTCAGATTTGTCCTATAATTCCTAAGCATCTTTCGAGCGTGTTGCATCACATTTTTACGATGCAACTTCTCATCCAATGCAAACAGATTCTGTAAAATAGAAATGTTATTAACTAGTATCCAAAATAGAATTGCAAATAATAGAATTTGTAATCTACAAAATAGAATTGCAAATAATAATAACTCACGCATAAATCCTTCCATATCAAGTCTTTTTTCCCTTGAGGAACTTTATGCCAATTGTCATACTTAACACCACAATGGCTCCGAGTGGTACACCCAAGATAGTTCACAAAATTATTGCGGTTCACTCCAATTGGATTTCCTCCATTATCAAACTCCACCACCAATTTGGATCCACTACCACTTAGCGCTAATAACTTCTTCAACAGAGTGATGCCCCTTTTCTTGTTAAGTGTTTGGTGTTGCATATCAAGTTGCTCTAGTGCTTCAGTGGGTACAGGTGCATCAACCTAAAATTTGACAAAAATAAAACACACTAAATTAGCCCAATATAGAAATATAGGATATATGACATAACTAGAAGATAATGAATTTTATAGAAATACAGGATATGTTTTTAGAACTTACATTAGTATCCTCGCCATGCTCGTCATGGACAGCATGCTCATCATGGACTTCATGCTCATCATGGACATCATGCTCATCATGGTCAGCCATCTAAAAATGTCATTAAAAAGGCAAACATTTAGCATTTCTATTAACTAGAAAAAGGCAAACATTTAGCATTTGTATTAACTAGAACAAGGCAAACATTTAGCATTTGTATTAACTAGAAAAAGGCAAACATTTAGCATTTGTATAAACATACATGTCTCTAAAATTGTGATCTATTATCAATTAACAATCCTTCATTATGATCTCCGCGCACATATAAGTCATCATTAGCTTCAATATTTTGTGGAGTTGGCAACCCAACTGAGAGTGGACTGGAGTCATCATACTTATCATAGTACTCTTCTTCATCTATAGGATCTTCAATGAACTGTCTTTTACCATGAAGAACAACTGACCATTTATCATTTGCAGGATCATCGATATAGAATATTTGTTTCGCCTGTGATTCCAATATGAATGGTTCACCCTTCTCGCCAATCTTTTCAAAGTTCACCAAAGTGAAACCCAATTCATCCACTATAACTCCTTTGGTGTTATCAACCCAATTACATTTAAAGAGCGGAATTTTGAAATCTATGTAGTCAAACTCCCAAATGTCCTCAATGACACCGTAATATGACATTTTAGCTTCACGTGGACTCTTATCCTTTGCACTTGCAAAGTACATAGTCGACGCTTGAAGAGTGACCCCACTATTTTGGACGACACTCTTATCATCTTGGCGCTTTGTGTAATATGTGAATCCATTAATGTCAAACCCTTCATAAGACATAACATTCGGTTTTGGTTTAAAGGCGAGGCATTTGATAGTTTCTGTAATATCATTTGGTGTTTGAGATAGTTGATGTAAGACTTTATCTTCAAACCACTTAGTAAAAGTCTTATTATGCTCTCTAGCAAGCCACATTGAACTTGCTCGAGGATGTTGTCTCTTTATGAAATTGGTATGTTCCTCGATATAAACACTCACTTTGTCCATATTGTGTAAAATATACAAGTGAGCTTGTTCCAACTGCTCACGGCTGATTACTTTCACCCGTGATCCCAAAATTCCTTTGCCCTCCTCAATATTCTTGTCATTATCAGGAGTGTCATTACCACTGAGAAAGTCATTGCAAAAATCCATAACCTCTCTCGCCACATAACCTTCAATAATTCAATAATACTACCTTCAGGCCGATAACGGTTTCGAACATCACCTTTAAAAACGCTCATGTATCGTTCAAAGGGATACATCCAATGCAAGAAAACTGGTCCCAACATTTTCACTTCCCTAGTCAAGTGGACAACAAGATGCACCATGATATCAAAGAACGAAGGAGGGAAATACATCTCAAGCTGACATAGGGTAACAACCACTTCTCTTTGCAAATTATCGAGAGTATCAGGGTCAATAACTTTGCTGCATAGAGTGTTGAAAAAGAAACAAAGTCTGGTAATTGCAAACCTTACATGCTTCGGCAATATAGATCGAATTGCCACGGGCAATATTTGTTGCATTAGAGTGTGACAATCATGAGATTTAAGACCTATCAACTTCAGATCTTTCATTGATACCAATCTACGGATGTTGGATGAGTAACCATGTGGCACCTTAACATTTACCAAGCATTCACAAAAAGTTTTCTTCTCCTTTCTAGACAATGTGTAACAAGCGGGAGGTAAGTATGTTCTTTTATTACCCATTTCACGTAATTCTGTTAATTCTGACCTTATTCCCATTTCACGTAGGTCCAGTCTGGATTTTATCCCATCTTTAGTCTTACCTGGTATATTTAATAGAGTACCAATGATGCTATCACAGACATTTTTCTCAACGTGCATTACATCGATACAATGCCTGACTGTCAAAGAACTCCAATAAGGAAGATCCCAAAATATTGACTTCTTCTTGAATGAAGAATTGTCACTCCGTGTAACCATACTACATTGTGATTTCTTACCAAATTCATTGACAATGTCTTTTACTCTTTCATAAACAACATCCCCTGGTATAGGTTTAGGTGCACTCCGTTCATCATTCCATCCATTGAATGCTTTGCGCTTCCTACGATACGGATGGAATTTTGAAAGAAACCTTCGATGACCAAGATATACAGTCTTGCCGCCATGTTTTAGTCTTATTGAATCAGTGTTTTCTTCACATATAGGACACGCTTTAGCTCCTTTGACACTATATCCAGACAAATTCCCATATGCTGGAAAGTCATTAATAGTGCAAAACAACATAGCGTGCAAACGAAATGTCTCTCTTGCTGAAGCATCATAGGTCATCACACCTTCAGCCCAAAGTTTCTTTAAGTCATCAATCAAAGGTTCAAGATAAACATCGATATCATTTCCGGGTTGTTTAGGGCCCGATATAAACAATGACAACATAACGTACTTATTTTTCATACACATCCAGGGAGGAAGATTGTATATAACAAGCATGACTGGCCAAGTGCTATGTTGGCTGTTCAATGTCCCGTACGGATTCATCCCATCTGTACAAAGCCCAAGTCTTAGATTCCTATCTTCTTCACCAAATTTAGGGTACAATAGATCAATCTTCTTCCACTGTGGGGAATCAGACGCATGTCGTAGGATCCCATCATTATTTTTCTTAACATCTGCATGCCACCTCAAATTCTTCGCATCTTTCGGATTTGCAAACAAGCGTTGAAACCGTGATATTATAGTGAGATACCACAACACCTTGGCAGGAGAACCAGTTTTGGACTCCCCCGAAGTCGTCAATTTATACCGTGACGCACCACATTTTGGACAATCTTTCAAATCTACAAAGTCCTTTTGAAATAATACACAATCATTCGGGCATGCGTGTATCTTCTTGGCCTCCATTCCCATTGGGCACAACATTTTCTTTACCTGGTATGTTGAGATTGGAAGCTCGTTTCCTTCAGGAAGCATTTCTTTCAACAAAGTCAACAATGAAGTGAAGCTTTTGTCACTCCATCTATTGTTAGCTTTCAACTTATACAATCTCAACACAGCGCTAAGCTTCGTAAACTTAGCAGAGCCTGTGTATAACGGTATCTCAGCATCATGCACAATGTTTGTAAAGATAGGAGGTGGATCGGTGTGCTCTACCCTACAACTATCCAGCATCGCATCAACGATGTCTGCTGGAACTGGTTCGTTCACATTTACGTCATCGGAGGCAATTTCTTCTTCCACCCAAGCACTGCTATCGACATCTACTGGTTTTGATTTTGAAATCTCTCCATGCCAGTGCCATTCTGTATAGCCTTGTACAATCCCGTTGCACATGACATGACTTTTGATTTCCTCACCAGTGTTGACTTTCAAGTTGTTACCGCAATGCCTACATGGACAGTAGAACCTATCTGTATGTTTTTTCCTATGTTCTTCGGCAAATCTAATAAACTGATCAAGACCAGATATAAACTCTGGGGTGCAACGATTACGAATGGACATCCATGATCTATCCATTCTATGATAAGAGAAAACAAGTATATATTAGGAAAACAAGTGATTGTTCATTCTAATGATTGTTCACATTCTAGGCCTACAAACACATTTGATGTCATTCTTATATATAATAAATGTGTACCACCTATCCCATCCTTGAACACCTAATCTCACTAGTAAGTGTATAATGTGTATTGGGTTTTCAAGAAAATTTCGGCAGCATTTCCCCGCTGTTCTCTAAGTACATATGTACTTAGAGAACAAACGGGGAAATGCTACCAAAATTTTCTCGAAAACTCAATACACATTATACACTTACATCCTAAGTGAGATTAGGTGTTCAAGAGCAGTCCCAAACCGGGGACTATCCAAGATTTACTCCTAATGAGTCAATCTTGGACGGGTTTCTAGGCCAACAAACACAATAATAGATATCTACAATGAAGCCGGACTCCATACAAACAGTATATAATTTAGTGATTGTTCATTCTAATTTATACCAATGTACAAGCAATATAAAAAACAATGATTGTTCACATTCTAGGCCAACAAACACATGTGATGTCATTCTTATATATAATAAATGTGTACCACCTATCCCATCCTTGAACACCTAATCTCACTAGTAAGTGTATAATGTGTATTGGGTTTTCAAGAAAATTTCGGCAGCATTTCCCCGCTGTTCTCTAAGTACATATGTACTTAGAGAACAAACGGGGAAATGCTACCAAAATTTTCTCGAAAACTCAATACACATTATACACTTACATCCTAAGTGAGATTAGGTGTTCAAGAACAGTCCCAAACCGGGGACTATCCAAGATTTACTCCTAATGAGTCAATCTTGGACGGGTTTCTAGGCCAACAAACACAATAATAGATATCTACAATGAAGCCGGACTCCATACAAACAGTATATAATTTAGTGATTGTTCATTCTAATTTATACCAATGTACAAGTAATATAAAAAACAATGATTGTTCACATTCTAGGCCAACAAACACATGTGATGTCATTCTTATATATAATAAATGTGTACCACCTATCCCATCCTTGAACACCTAATCTCACTAGTAAGTGTATAATGTGTATTGGGTTTTCAAGAAAATTTCGGCAGCATTTCCCCGCTGTTCTCTAAGTACATATGTACTTAGAGAACAAACGGGGAAATGCTACCAAAATTTTCTCGAAAACTCAATACACATTATACACTTACATCCTAAGTGAGATTAGGTGTTCAAGAACAGTCCCAAACTGGGGAATATCCAAGATTTACTCCTAATGAGTCAATCTTGGATGGGTTTCTAGGCCAACAAACACTCTAGGATTTAGGGTCATAGGTACCATCATAGAACAAAAGGGGTACACTAGGATTTAAGATCACACTACATCATGTATTTTATACAAAATTACATGTATGTGTATATAAAAAATATATTTATAAGGAACTTCTATACATATCTAATCAACAAATCAGTAATTAAGTAAGTATTCATCAATACTTACTATTAATCAGTATCTCTAATCATTAAAATCGGCAAGCAGATCAGTTATTGTAAAGATACAATTTACAGCACATCAAAATTTCTAGCACAAATGAGCACATAGTCAGAGATAAAGATGACATAGTTCTTTTTTTATAATTGTCTAAGAACAGTTATCAATTTGTCTGTGGACTGACTCCAGAAATTATTATCTATAGCAAAATAAACCTCATCAGTAAGTGACCAGCTCCATGAAGGATCGGAAGCTTACATTGTATAAAATGCTTCACCTCACAAAATAATCCGCGCAGTAAATGAGAAATAGGTAGAGGAAAGGAAAAGACACTGGCGCATACCAGATCTGTTGGCGCCGATAAGGAGGCAGCGGGAGCCAGGTGGAAGCTGCAGGTTGAACTTGACGGCGTGGCGGCGGCGCAGCGGATGGAGCAGCAGGGCGGGCAACAGGTGGCTGGAGCAGCAGGGCGCGGCGGCGAGCTCCAGGCGTCAGGCAGGCAGACAAAGGACTAGCGGCGTCGGCGGCAACGATCTCCAGGCATCCGGAGAAGGGGGCACGGTCCAGAAGGGGGTGCAGCAGTAGTGGCGGTGGAGAAGGGGGCGCCGGAGTAGCAGTGGCGGCACGACGGCGCTGTCGTGGAGAACAAGGAGCAGAGAAATCGACGGCGACAGCGTGGGAAATCGACGGAGAAGCAGAAAAAAGGGCTCGCAATGAAACAGAAGAAAGGGGAAGAGTCGGGCATCGCGGGTTATAAAGTCCCAAATAGTGTCGGTTTCTTACAAAAACCGACGCCTAAACATCTTTAGCGTCGGTTCTTTGAAAAAACTGACGTCCAATTGGACAATATTTTCATGAAATTGTTTGGCGGGAACCACCTTCAGCGTCGGTTATCCTTTAATAACCGACGCTGAAGGTGACACTCTTCGCGCAAATTTTCATCGCACATAGGCGTCGGTTTCTACCTAAATAACCGACGCTGAAAAGGACACTATTTTTTTTTGATCAAAAAATGGATTTCGCGGGCGACTTTAAGCGTCGGTTTGTTATAAACAACCGACGCTGAAGACAAAGCGGTACTCGTGTCTGGCTGGTCTTCGAATATAGACGTCGGTTTTTGTAAACAACCGATGCCTAACATAGAAGGCGTCGGTTTTCCTTAATAACCGACGCCCAGAAAAGTGTCACTGAATGCTATTTCTGTAGTAGTGACATATGTGCTTAGAGAACAATGGGGAAATGCTGCCGAAATTTTCTTGAAAACCCAATACACATTATACACTTACTAGTGAGATTAGGTGTTCAAGGATGGGATAGGTGGTACACATTTATTATATATAAGAATGACATCACATGTATTTGTTAACCGTAGACCCTAATCTTGTCCTAATACATACTTGTTTTCTCTTTGATCATAGAATGGATAGATCATGGTTGTCCATTCGCAATCGCTGCACCCCAGAGTTTATATCTGGTCTTGATCAATTTGTTAGATTTGCCGAGGATCATAGGAAAGAACCTGGAGATAGGTTCTACTGTCCATGTAGGCATTGCGGTAACAACTTGAAAGTCAACACTGGTGACAAAATCAAAAGTCATGTCATGTGCAACAGGATTGTACAAGGCTATATAGAATGGCACTGGTATGGAAAGATTTCAAACTCAAAACCAGTGGATGTCGATAGCAGTGCTTGGGTGGAAGAAGAAATTGCCTCCACTGATGTAGATGTGAACGAACCAGTTCTAGTAGACATCGTTGATGCGATGCTGGATAGTTGTAGGGTAGAGCACACTGATCCACCTCCTATCTTTAGAAACATTGTGCATGATGTTGACTTTATTAGGTACGATTATGTTTACTTCATTACCTTCATTGGTTCTAGTAACAGGTGGGTATCAATACTTCATTACCTTCATTGGTGACTTTATTAGGTACGATTATGTTTACTTAATGAAACATAAGACAGAAACTCTTGACATGTTCAAGGAGTTTATGAATGATGTAAAAAATCAACTTGGCAAAAGTATAAAGGCACTTCATTCTGATGAGGTGGAAAATACTTAATGTAAGAGTTTGAGGACTTTTAGAGATCACATGGGATCGTATCTTAGTGGACTCCAACTTCAACACCTCAGCATAATGGTGTATCAAAAAAAAGGAATCACACATTGATGGATATGGTGCAATCAATGATGAGATTTGCTAAGCTTCTGACTACCTTCTCTAGTTATGTTCTAGAAACTGCCTCATTTACACTAAACTGAGTACCATCTAAATCAATTCAAAAGACACCATATGAGATATGGTATGGTAAGAATCATAATGTGTCTTTTATGAAGATTTGGGAATGTGAAGCTTATGTAAGGAAAATGCTTCGTAAAAAGTTTGGCCCTAAATCTGATAAATGTTATTTTGTTGGATATCCTAAGGAGACTAAAGGAATTACTTTTATTCCCTATCTAAAAAGAAAAGCTTTTGTTGCCAGAGATGATTTATTCCTAGAAACGGAATTCATATCCAACGGAATTAGTGGGAGGAAAGTGGAGCTCGTAGAGGTTCAAGACCAAAAAAAAAACATTGAACCAATACATGTACAAAAGTAACAAAGAGAATCAAATATTATTGTGGAATCTCAAACTCCTCAAGTAATACATGAACCTCGTACATCTAGTAGGACACACCTTGAACTTGAAATATTTGGATATCTTGTGACTCAAGAAGGTGGTCAGTTGGTCATAGATGATGAGCCAAAAAACTATCTAGAAGCTACTGAGGGACCACAGTCATAGAAATGGCTTGATGTCATGAGATCTGAGATGGAATCCATGTATACCAACATGATATGGACCTTGGTGGATCCACCTGAATGGGTAAAACCCATAGGATGCATTTGGGTCTTCAAGAAGAAGACTGACATGGATGGTAAATTACAAACATATAAGGGAAGATTGGTTGCAAAGGGTTTTAGATAAGTTCAAGGTGTTGACTATGAAAAAACCTTTTCTCAAGTAGCCATGGTTAAGTCTATTAGGATCATGTTTGTGGTTGAAGCTTATCATGACTATGATATTTGGTAGATGGATGTTAAAACCACATTTCTTAATGGGAACCTTATCAAGGATGTGTATATGACACAACCTGAGGGTTTTATAAATCCAACAGATGCAAATAAAGTTTGTAAGCTACAAAAGTTTATCTATGGATTGAAGCAAACATCTTAGAGCTAGATTCTTCATTTTGATGAGATAGTAAAAGAGTTTGTCTTTACCCAAAATGAAGATGAACTTTTGTGTACAAGTAGGTTAGTGGGAGCATAGTGACATTCCTCATATTGTATGTAGATGACATGTTGTTGATGGGGAATGACATCCCTACTTTACAAAAGGTAAAGACATGGTTGGGAAATTTGTTTTCTATGAAAGACATGGAAAAAACATCCTACATCTTGGGTATCAAGATTTATAGAGATAGATCTAGAAGGCTTCTTGGACTAAGTCAAAGAACATACATTGACATAGTATTGAAGTGATTCAGCATGTATAGATCAAAGAGAGGAAACCTACCCTTGGTACGTGAAGTTACCATATATAAGCTCAAAGTCCCAATTCTTATGAAGAAAGGGAACACATGAGTATGACCCCATTTATATAAGAAATTGGATCAATCATGTATACAATGTTATGTACTTGTCATGTTGTCTCGTACGCCTTTAGCATGACGAGCATATATCAATCAGATCCAAGTGATGCTCATTAGAGAGTCATCAAGAATATCCTAAACTACTTGAGAAGAACTAAGGATCAATTTCTTATCAACGGCAGAGAGGAAGATTTGGTAATAGAGGGTTACACCGATGCAAGCTTCCAAACTAACACAGATGATTATAGATCACAACCACGGTTTGTGTTTTGCCTAAACAACAAAGTTGTGAGTTGGAAAAGTTCCAAGCAAGAAAAAATTGTCGATTATATAATATAGGTTGAGTATATTGCTACATCAAATGCAGCAAAGGAGGTTGTATGGATCAAGAAGTTCATCTCTAAACTTGGGATTGTTCCTATTGGATAAATTGGACATTAGCATACTCTTTGTTTTGATGATGATAAACATTTCATTCTTGTGGATCTAACATGCTACTTGAGTATTTTAGGGTTCAAGAAGATGAGGAGATGATACCATGTGAATAGTTGAAGAATGATGTTCTTAAATGCTTAATATTTTCATGATTGTACGCAATGTAAAAACTTGTACAAGTATATAATGAACAAGTACTTAGATATCATGTCAATCAAGCATTATATTTTCCCTATCCACCCAAAACCATATCTTACACTCACATGAAGACTTTAGGGTTGATAGGTTTCACATGAGTCATTAATAGGACCTCACATACACTGGAAATCCTTGTAAAAAGTCCTTCTCGGTCAACAAAATTGTCGACCAAGAATGACTTCGTTAAAGACTCAACAACCAAGAAATAACTTTGCAAATATTTAGTTATGAGTCAATTTCAGTCGACAATATTATCGATTGAGATATGGCCCCTATAATAGGTTTAATCAAGAGAGAGACAAACATATATCCGTTAGAGCTAGCAGAACCAGACAGTCATCTGGTCGAAAATATTGTGGACCAAGAGTCATTCTTTCGACAATATTGTCGACCGAGAAAAGTTCTAGAAACTTTGCATTTTGACGAATATTTTAGTCATTGCAACCCAACTACTTTCTACCAAATGGATAGTTAAGCATATACGACACTCTAGAGACTTTCTATAACATCCCTACACACTTGCAAACCATTCCTACTAATAGGATAAGCCTTACGACACCCAAAACACACAAGCAACACTTGAGCATCCATTCTTGAGAGCAACATAGTTGAGATTCACTTGCTATCTTCTTCCTTGTTCTCTAGATTGTTGTCATATAGATACAATCTTCTAGCCACCACATATAGCCACATCCATCTTAAGTGTATAGGAGATCTAAATTCTTTATATAGGATCAAATAGTTGTACTTCATTGGTTAAGTATTTTCCTTCTTCCAATCTATTTTATTTATATTATACTTTGTTCACCTTGACTACTACTAGGGCTGGAGGTTGTTGAAAGGAGGTTTCTTTGTGCTACTTCAACAAAGTGAAGGCTGCTCCAAGGTGTGCTTGAGGTTACTTCAATAAGGCAGCTTCAAAGGAGGTTGGAGCTACTTCTAGGTGAAGGTTATCTCAAGGTGGTTGAGCTACTTCAAGCAAGTGAAGGTCTCTCCAAGATTGCTTGAGGTTACTTTAAGAATGCTGCTTCAAAGGAGGTTGGAGATACTTCTAGGTGATGTCTATCTCAAGGTGGTGGATATACTTCAACGTGGTGAAGACTGCTCCAAGGTTGCTTGAGGTTACTTTAAGGAGGTTTGTTCATGGAGGTTGAGGCTACTTCAAGGTGAGGCTACTTCGAGTGGAAGTGATTGTATTTTGTTATAACATCCTTTCAAGGTAAACAAAATAAATCACTTTCAAAATCTCAATTAGAAACAATTGGGTAGTGGACTGACAACCTTTGAATCAAAGGATGGAGCCACTCTAAGTCTAAGTGTCTTCCTTGTTTCCTCATCCTTCTTTGCTTTAAGTTTTTAATTTAATTTTAAAATATCAAAAGCTCTATTCACTCCCCTCTAGATCTTTCAATTGGTATCATAGTTGTTCTTCAAGCAGTCCTAATAGGTCTTGAAGAATGGGGGACAACTTGCTTAAAAACCTCAACCTGAAGGAACTCATGTGACTCAGCCACCACCACTTTGTGGAAACAACTATACTTATTGGAAAAGAAGGATGTAATTTTACTTCCAAGGTATCATCTTGGACCTTTGGAAGATGGTGTCCTTGCCCTATGAGCTTCTTAGAATGGTGTTTGCAACATGGAATCCCAAAATAGTAAAGCAAGTTCAATTGAATGCAAAAGCAGTAAGAATTTTATATTGTTCTATTTCCATTGGAGAGTTTAATAGGATATCCTCATGTGAAAATGATTATGAAATATGTCATAAACATTCAATTACACATCAAGGCGCCACTCAAGTTAAAAATACCAAGATTACATGCTTAAACAAAAGTTTGAACAATTTCATATGCAATCTAATGAGTCTATTAGTGAAATGTATGTAACATTTTCTTCTATTGATAACAACTTGAGTGTATTAGGTAAGTATATAAGTGAGTAAGACTAGGTGTCCAAGATCCTTAGATCCTTGCCTCCAAAATAGAAGCCAAAGGTGACAGTCATTAAAGAAGCCAATGACTTTACCACACTGAGAATGGAACAACTCACTGGAAATCTAGAGACTCATGAAGTTACCCTTGAAGAATAAGAAAGGTTGACGTCCAAACATGAAAAGGAGAAAAGGAAGGACATTTCATTTAAGGCAGTAACTAAAGCTATCAATCAAGAAAGAAACAAAACAAGTGAAGAAGATAGTAAAGAGGAGTCTCTCATTGTAAATGGTAAGGAATATAGAAGATTTAAATCTAACAAAAATTCTTATGTCTCTTCTTCTTCTTCTCTTAGGTGCTTTGAATGTGGCAAGAAGGGATCGATATTTAAAAAATGAACGTCCTAAAGTCAAGAAGGGAAAGAAATCCTCTCTCAAGAAGAAAGAAAGGCCTACAAAGTAGTTGGGATAATTCAAGCTATGATATTGAGAGTGATGAAGAACAAGTAGAATGTCTCATGACTAAAGAAGATTAGGTAAGATGTTTCATTTCAACAACCAATGAAGAAGAAAGTGAGGTATGTCTTCTTGATTTATCTAAAGAAGAGCTAGTCACTAGTATTGAACAACTACATGATAAATATGTTGGTTGTAAAAGGAAATTAAAGAATCTTATAAAAACTAATGATGATTTGTTTGCTAAGTAGAATGATCTTACTTTTGAAAAGAAAGCCTTATGTCTAAAAAAAGATACATTGAAATCTTCTATTAATGATTACGATATCATGTTGTGTTCTCTAGAAACCAACAATAATATTCTTTCTTAAGAAAAGGTTGAATTGCTTGCTAAGATGAATAATTATCAAACTCAACATGGTCTATGTTCTTATTCAAATTATGATATTATCGATAGAGAAAGAGATTCTTTGCTTTCAAGTTTAGATCAAGCAAAACTAGATATTGCAAAGATAAATGATGAAATTACTATGCTACAAAAACATGTTGATAGTCTAAAGAGTAATAATATTCTTGATAAAATCTTAGATAACTATTTTGGACAAAAAGGAAGAAGGGGTCTAGGCTATGTACCTAGTAAGAAATCATCTCAAAATCCTATAACAAGAAAAACACAAAAACCCAAACCAAAGATCATCTATGTGCCCAAAGACAATCTCACACATAACTAAAATGCTAAAAAGATTGAAATTGATTTTATTTGTTGTCATTACTTTTTATGTCTTGGCCACTATTCATTTTGTATCCATACAAGAAGAAGAAATATTTTGACTTGTTTTGGGTTCCAAAACCTCCTACTTAAATGGTTGTACATATTAGTTGAGATTTGACCTATACTTCACATTGAAATTCATAATGTCTTATCTCAACAAAAATAAGCTTGAGTTTGTATATCTTTGTATATTCTGATTGCTTAATTGTGTTATACAAAAATAATGACATGATATGGTTACATAAAAAATGCTAAATATATTGGAAATGAACAGAACTTCATCTCATTCGATAAAGTGCTCGACCAAAATCTCTTTTGGTCAAGGAAAAGTTCAAGTAAAGGTTGTTCTATTAGAATTGTTTTTACTGGTAAACCCATAGTACTTTATCCCGGCCGACAAAGATTTAAACCGAGAAGTCTTCCTATGGAAGAAAAGTTCGACCGAAGGTAGTTTTGTTAGAACTATTTATTAATAATAAAATTATTCACTTGAAATTAAATTGGTGACCCAATTCTATAATGAACTCTTCATATTAAATTGTTCTAAATAGTTGAAATGATAAAATATTTATAGTAATGCTCTTAACCAAAGGGACCTCTATATGGGACCAAAATTTTCATACTTCACAGGTTGGATGGTCTATGAACATTCCTCTAAAAATCACATGTCCAGAAACAAGAATATTTTCATACACTTGGAGAAAAGGTAAAATTATTAGTCACATGTGAAGAAAGTTTGAAAGGTAAAACTATTGGCATCAATGATGTTCGTAAAAACTTTTAAATGTGCTATTTGTAAAAGAACTACAACATAAGTACTATGATAATGGTTATGATTCATAGGATCATATAAAAATTAAAAATGATTGTAAACCTCTTAACTCTATGGACATTATATAAAAACAATGAATTATTATGGCATAAAAAGATTGTTCATACAAGAAACTTTCTTAGAATATAATCATTACCTAAATTTTTGTGATAAATATGAAATTTTGTATTATAGGAAAGTAAAAGTAATATTTCTTTTCAAAACTAAAAGTATGCTCACTAGAACTCATTCTCAAAAATTTATTTGGCTCTATATGAATTTTATCTTTGACAAAAGATGGTAAAGACAAATTTGATCTTAAGTTACAAAAAGACTTTATCCTGGAATATTCAACATCTAGCAAAAAATCTAGGACTTATAGGTCTACATAAATTATGATTATACACAACAAGACATAGTAATATCCTAAATGAGTTGACTACTGGACAATTGCTATATGAGCTTACCAAGAACAATGAATAAAATTCACTTGCTAGACCTAAAGGCGAAAAAATCATTGGAACTATGTGGGCATGATGAAATAAGGTTAGGATATAATGAGAAGAAATAGATTTTGATATGAATTATGCATTAATTGCTAAGACTTTTGGTCATTTAACTCCAGCAACTTATTCAGACATCATACTCTTCAAATGGATGTAATAATTGTTTCCAAGATAGAATCATAAGGGAAGGTATATATGTTTCTTAAACCCATGACTTGAAATATGATTAAATATGCATAAAGATGATTGGTCACTTATGTTAATATAGAGGAAAAATTTATATCTTTATCAAACTAGATAAACTCCATTAATTGGAAATCTACAGAATTGCCTCTTGATCGACAAACAGTTCGACCGAGGGGTGCCCCGGTCGAAGCCATGGTCGACCGCAAATAAGCAAAACAATGCTTATTTGTAAATCAAATCATTCAATTTCACCCAAAATTGGTATATTAAATATGTTATTTGTTCATCATGTTAAATACTCTGAATAAGAGAAAATTTTAAAATAGTACAAGAAACAAGATTGCTTATAAAAATTGACTCACAGTCTTCCTTAATCAATATTTTTTAAAGTTGGTTATGATTTGAAATGTCTTAGTATTTTTAAGCTCACTTTTGTTATGATATTAAGGGGGGTTCACAAAAATTCTTGGATATAATGTGCATATATTTTTTATCTTGCTCTTAATTGGATTCTCTACACCATCTTGGGGTTAACATCCCTTATATTTCTTTAGAGTTGCATTTACTAATTCCACTATGAGCATAAAGGAATCTCATATCATTTCAGGGCTTGGCATCCCTTGTAAATGGTTGAGAAATGAATATAAAATACATTCATTGATCCCACCCTGAGCCTAAAGGAATCTCATATCATTTCAAGGATTAACATCCCTTTCAAATGGTTGAGAAATTAATATTGTTTTTTGAATTGTGGCTAAATTTGGCATTCTTTTGAAGTACACAATTAAGGGGGAGTAATCAATTAAGTGGGAGTCTTATTGACTTACACATATGATTATCCTTTTGAAATGACAAAGGGGGAGAAATGAAATAAAGTAAAATATTCTCATGAGTTTCATGATCTCTAGGCTTAATATTAATTGGTGCTAAATTTTCTTAAGAAATGGATATCATGTTCTATATCTCTTTAGGTATATTAGCATACTTTTTATGAGATCAAAGAACCTATTCATCTCAAATATATCACAAGTATGAAACTCATTTATTTTCAAATTTATTTTCAAATATTTTGCTTATATTTTAGGAATGTTTGTCATCTTCAAAGGCGAAGATTGTTGGCTAAATTTGACATTAGCATACCCTTTGTTTTGATGATGAAAAATATTTCATTCTTGTAGATATAATGTTCTACTTGAGTATTTTAGGGTTCAAGAAGATGAGGAGATCATACCATGTGGATAGTTGAAGAATGATGTGCTTAAATGCTTAATATTTTCATAATTGTATTCAATGTAAAAACATGTACAAGTATATAATATACAAATACATAGGTATCAGGTAAATCAAGTGTTGGATTTCCCCTATCCACCCAAAACACTATCTTACACTCACATGAAGACTTCACAGTTGATAGGTTTCACATGAGTCATCAATATGACCTCACATACACTTCAAATCCTTAAAAAAGTCCTTCTCGGTTGACAAATATTTGACAAAGAATCACTTGGTCGAAGATTCAAACTGTTGACCTAGGTGTCGCACATTGCCCATATTTTGATAATGACTTAACCATTCCATTCATATGTATCTAACAAATCTATTTGAGATTGTTTCAGACATTAGGTACAAGAAAAGAATCTCATTCCACTCCAAAGCTACTCATCCAGCACATGCAAAACATGTGACTTTTGACCGTTTTGTAATATAGCCCTTAGAGGCTTAGAACAATTGATGTAATCACTTATACTCATGTTTTGCATTGTAACTAAGATGGATAAATTGATTGGGACTAAAAAATCCATCGTTTGTACAGTTTATGAAAATTCCAAAATACCCATAACAGGGATTTTGTCGGCCGAATTCCAAACTCGGCCGATCCATATATTCTGGAATTTTCTTGGCAGTCGGCCGAGTTACCAACTCAGCCGATCCCTGTTCGGTCGAGTTTCTATGGTGGGAAACTCGGCTGATCCACTGATCGGTCCATGTTGAAATTCGACCGATCGGCTGAGTTTCTCCAAGGAAACTCGGCCGACAGTCTATCTTTCATACTTGTCGCTTAGTGGTTCGGCCGAGTTGCCTTTATTGAAACTCAGCCGATCGGACTGTACTGGAATGCAGAAAAAGAAATTCCAACCGTTGGAGGAGTAGGTGGAATTCAAAATAGATCCGTTGCAAGTTGTAAAACGGCTAGTTTGTGCCACTTAACTCTCCCAACCTCAAAGGGACACCCTCAACTATAAATAGGACCTCTTGGACTTCATTCCAAGGTTGCCCATTCACATATGCTTGGTCCTAGCCTTAGTTGAGTGGTTTCTAATCCTTTGAGCCCCTTTCTCTCTCTACCTTCAAAGCAAATTCGTGAGTATGAGTGAGTTAGGATCCCATGTATGAGAGCTATCATTTGTAATCTTGTAAAGCTCTCCTTTCCACTTCTCCCATCTCCATTCTCTATGAAGATTGATTGAAGTTTCTTCTCCGAGTGAAAGAGAAGAAGGTTGATGTTCTTCCCCGAGTGAAGGAGAAGAAGGCTAGCTGCTCCAGGCCTCCAAGTGAAGGAGGAAGGTGCTAAAGCTCTCCAAGTGAAGGAGAGGTGCAAGGCAAAGCTCAAGCAAGATAGGTAAATCCTGCAAGGCCGAAGACTAGAGCAAGAGTGGGTAAGTCCTTTGAAGAAGGTGGAAGACTACTTGCTTGGTGGGTAAGTCCTTGGTGAGGTAGAAGATCTTGGCTTGATATATAAGTCCTTGGATGGTTGGTAGTTGTAGCTTGTAATCTTATTGTGTGATATATATAAGAGAACCAAGTTACAAATCCTAGAGCCTAACCAACTCTAGGTAGTGGACTGACATTGCTCCTAAGTTTAGGACATGGAACCACTCTAAACCACCTGTCCAAGTGCATGCTTTCCTTGTCTCTTATCCTTGCTTTGTATGTTAGTTTAGGACATCAAATTGCTATTTTGAATTAAGTTCTGCACTTAATATAATTTGGTGGTCTAATCACTTTTGTGAAGTTTGTGAAGCTCTATTCAACCCCCCCTTCTAGAGCCCATTGATCCAACAAGTGGTATCAGAGCCGGTCTTCTCCAAGCTACTTCAACAAGTAGGAGAAGATGGGCGATTCAGCTCTTGGGTCACTCAATCTTGAAGGAAGCTTCTCCATGAGACCCCCGGTCTTCGACGGCACAAACTTCCTATATTGGAAGAGAAGGATGCAATTCTACATCCAAGGCGTGAGCTACGAGATGTGGAAGATAGTCCATCTCAAGTATGAAGAGCCGAAGGGGAACATCACCACGTGGATGGAAGATGAGATGAAGCGTGCTCAACTCAATGCTAAAGCCGTGAGCATCATCTACGCCGCCCTTTCACCATCGGAGTTCAACCGCATCTCTTCTTGGGACACGACGCATGAGATTTGGCATAAGTTGTGTGTCACCTATGAAGGGACGGAGCAAGTCAAGGATGCCAAGGTCTATATGCTCGGCGGCCTACTTGAGAACTTCAAGATGGGGAAGAATGAAAGAGTTGCGGACATGTACACAAGGTTGAATGTCATCTTGAACAGCCTTGCAGCCCTTGGGAGTGTCATGGATAGAGGTACCATCAATGCAAAGATCTTGAGATCTCTTCCAAAGAGATGGGAGCCAAAGGTCACTTCAATTGAAGAAGTCTACAAGCTGAGCGAGTTGTCAACCGAGGAGCTGGTTGGTAATCTCCAAGCACATGAACCAAGGCTCGACAAGCAAGAGGAAGAGGAGAAAAGAGAAGAGAAGGAGTCCAAGAAGATGAAGGACACAGCCTTCAAAGCTCAAGTTGAAGAAATGATGCGGCAACAACAACTTGCCATGAAGTCTCCCTGCCCTTCCTCAAGCGAAGATGAAGGTGCAAATGATCATGAAGCCAACTATTCAAAAGGAAGACACTTCAAGGGCAAGCCATCCTCCTCCACTCCTAGGTGCTACGAGTGTGGTCAAAAGGGCCACTACAAGAATGACTGCCCAAAAGCCAAGAAGGGCTATCATAAGAGCAGCCACAAGAAGGATGACAAATACAAAAGCGAAGCCAAGTACAAGAAGAAGAACAAGAAGGAGAGACGACCCAAAGATGCAGCTCATGTAGCATGGGAGGAGTCTTCTACTTCAAGTTCCTCAAGCTCCGAGGATGGTGAATGTCACCTTGCACTCATGGCTTCTACTAGTGAAGAAGTAATTGAGGTAAGTGAGGTAAGCAAGGTAAGTGATGAAAGTTTACTTGATTTATCTAAGGAAACCCTCATTGAAATGCTTAATGATTGTCAATCATCTTTTGCTAAATGTAAAGCTAAGAGAAAAAGATTAGGAAAGATAGTTGATGATCTCTCTACCAAGATTGATATTCTAGATCAAAATGAGAAATTACATCTTGATAGCATAGATTCCTTACAAGGGCAATTTCTAGACCTTGAACTTCAATATAATGGAGTAGAGGTTGAGAATGGTACTTATCTTAAAACTATTGAAAATCTTAAGATAGAGAACCAAAATTGCCTAGATGAGCTAGATGTTCTAAAAAGTGAAAATATTGAACTTAAGCTTATTGATGATGCTAGGAGAGATGAAGTGTATTCTTATCAAAGAGAAATTGTTGTCCTTAAATCTGAAAATGCTAAACTTCTTGCACAAACAAATGATTTATCTTCTAGACCTATCTTGCCTAGAAATGAAGTTGCAAACTTAACTCTTGAAAAAGATTCTCTTCTTACTAAAGCCCTTTGTCTTGAGGCCGACCTTTTGCATGCTAGAGAAGATCTTGCTAGTTTATCTACTACCATTACAAATCTTAGTGATGATAATGCTAAATTAAGATCTACTTTGCAAAGGTTTCTTTCGGGTAAGAAGTCTCTAAATGATGTTCTAGAGCACTCTACCAAACAAGTTGGTACTAGTGGTCTAGGATACAATGCGACTACTCCAAAAGGTAAGAAGAAGAAGAAGGGTAAGAAAAAGAGTGTGGAAACTCCAATTTTCAATGGAGAGTCTTCCGGCTCTAAAAACCCCATGGTATGTATGCATTGCAAATGTGATGATCATTATTCTACCTATTGTCCGTACAAGCCTAAGGGGACCAACCCAAATATGAAATGGGTCCCCAAGCTAACCCCGGACCCCAAAGTTTGAGTTGGGTTCCGACATCCTCTTTTCTTGCAGGTCACAAAGAAATGGATTGTTGATAGTGTCTGCTCTAAGCACATGACTGGAGAAATCAGCCATTTCAACAAATTTGTGAAGAAGAAAGGAGGATCGGTAACCTTTGGGGACAACAAAAAGGGTAAGGTTATAGGTGAGGGTGATGTAGGTAATGATTTGTGCATTAAAAATGTTTTGCTTGTTGATGGCCTACATCACAACTTAATTAGTGTTAGCCAATTATGTGATAATGGTTATCTTGTACTCTTTACTTCCTTAGAATGCTTGCTTCTAGATTCCCTGTCCTATAATGTTATATATAAGGGAACTAGAAATGGTAATATATATGTGATTGTTCTTGATGCTTTAAAGCCCATACTAAATAGATGCTTAGTCGTGGATAAAAACGATCTTTCGCTTTGGCATCGACGTTTGGGTCATGTGAACTTGCATCAAATGAAGAAACTAAACAAAAAGGACTTGGTTCGAGGACTTCCTAACTTGGATTTTGAAAAGGATGAGGAATGTCAACCTTGTACACAAGGGAAACAAACCAAATCCTCCTTCAAATCCAAAGGAGTCATGAGTACCAAGAGAGTTCTAGAGCTTCTTCATATTGATCTCTTCGGACCTATGAGAACACAAACGCTTCGCGGCTCCAAGTATTGTCTTGTTATTGTCGATGATTTTTCTAGATATACTTGGACTTTCTTTCTTGTTTCTAAAAGCGATACACTCGATGTTTTCTTGAGCTTTTGTAAACGAGTTGAAAACGAAGCTTCTTGTCATGTTGTTTCCATCCGTAGTGATCATGGGGGAGAGTTTGAAAATGATCTTTTTGAATGTTTTTGTGAAAAATCGGGTTATTCGCACAATTTCTCTTCTCCTCGCACACCCCAACAAAATGGTGTTGTTGAGAGGAAGAATAGATCGCTACAAGAGATGGCTAGAACCATGCTTCTTGAGTATGACACTCCTAAGAAGTTTTGGGCTGAAGCCGTTACCACCTCATGTTTTGTGCAAAACCGAGTTTTCACTCATCCGACTTTTAAGAAAACCCCCTATGAACTATGGCATGGTAGGAAGCCGTCAATTGATTTCTTTCATGTGTTTGGATGTCCTTGTTTTGTTTTGAACACCAAGGATTCTCTCGACAAGTTTGATCCGAAATCGTACAAGGCTTTCTTCCTAGGCTATAGCACTACTAGCAGGGCTTTTAGAGTATTTAACATTGAACTATCTAAAATAGAAGAATCTATAAATGTTAAATTCATTGAAACTAACCCTGTTATTGGCAAGCATATTGGTGATGATGATGTTGCAGATGAAATCATTCCTATCTTAAAAGAGCTCAACATCAAAGACAAAGGTAAGCAGGTTGAAGAAGAAGAACAAGAAGAAGAAAGGAAGGATCCCACTCCCCGCTTTGCAAAGAATCACCCCAAGGAGTTGATCATTGGCAATCCGTTTGAAAGAGTGAGGACACGAGCTGCACACAACAAAGAACAAGCAGACAGTGCCTTCATCTCTCAACTGGAGCCAAAGAACATCAAAGAGGCCCTTGGCGATGATGAGTGGATCCTTGCCATGCAAGAAGAGCTTGAGCAGTTCGAGAAGAACCGTGTGTGGACCTTAGTGCCAAGACCAAATGATAAAAAGATCATTGGTACCAAATGGGTCTACCGCAACAAGCTTGATGAGCAAGGAAAAGTGGTAAGAAACAAAGCAAGGTTAGTAGCACAAGGTTACAATCAACAAGAAGGTATTGATTTTGATGAAACCTATGCTCCTGTTGCTAGATTAGAATCTATTCGTATGTTACTTGCCTTTGCTAGTTATAAAAATTTCTTGCTTTATCAAATGGATGTTAAAAGTGCATTTTTAAATGGTACAATCGAGGAGGAAGTATATGTTGCTCAACCTCCAGGCTTTGAAAATGATAAGTTACCCAATCATGTATATTTCTTGCAAAAAGCTCTCTACGGACTCAAACAAGCACCTCGAGCTTGGTATGAGAAACTAAAGAACTTTTTGTTAGATAATGGGTATATCATGGGCAAAGTTGATTGTACTTTATTTCTAAAACACACTTCTACCCATTTTCTCATAATTCAAATTTATGTTGATGATATTATATTTGGCGGAACTGACCTTGATCTTTGCAAAGAGTTTAGTTCGCTTATGCAGAGTGAATTTGAGATGAGCATGATGGGTGAGCTGACCTTCTTCCTCGGCTTCCAAATCAAACAAACCAAGGAAGGCAACTTCATCAACCAAGGCAAATACACAACTGAACTACTCAAACGCTTTGGGATGGAGAACATGAAGCCGATGGATACACCCATGTCAAACACTGCCAAACTTGACAAGGATGAAGAAGGTGAGAAGGTAGATGAGAAGCTCTATAGAGGTATGATCGGAAGTTTACTTTATTTAACTGCCTCTAGACCTGATATAATGTTTAGTGTTGGCCTGTGTGATCGCTTTCAATCAAGCCCTAGGAAATCACATCTTATTGCTGTCAAGAGGATTTTGAGGTACTTAGCCAAAACTCCAAATTTTGGACTATGGTACCCTAAGTCAAGGGACTTTACTCTTGTGGCATATAGTGATGTTAACTACGCAGGTTGCTTGATTGATAGAAAGTGCACAAGTGGCACTTGCTTCCTCTTGGGACCATGCTTGGTGTCTTGGTTCTCCAAGAAACAGAGCACAGTGGCATTATCAACTACCGAAGCTGAATACATTGCAGCCGGAAGTTTTTGTGCCCATGTCCTATGGATGAAGCAAATGCTCCAAGACTTTAACATTCATTTTGATGCTTCTCCTATTTTCTGTGATAATACTAGTGCAATCAATCTTTCTTATAATCCAATATTGCATAGTAGAGCTAAACACATAGAAGTTCGCCATCATTCTCTCCGTGACCACATTGTCAAAAAGGATATTTATATCACACATGTGGATACGGAAAATCAGTTGGCCGACATTTTCACTAAACCGCTTGCTAGAGAACAATTTAATTTTATTAGATCAAAATTGCTCATAATTTCTCTTGATGATGTTGAATTGCTCTCTAATTAGTTGGTTACATCTTATATGTGTTGCTCTTGCTTATAAATGCTTTGTTCGCTAAAAAATGCTTGTTTTTGCATATTTTTTTCTCTAGTTTTTATCTCGTTTTTGGGCTTTTCTCACAAATCGGGTTTTAATCGACAAATAGTACCCTATGATGATGGGAATGTGCCTAAATATGCTTAATATACAATCTAGACCAAAAAGAAAAATTGCATTCGGTCATTTGAGGCTAGGGCTAGATATTAGGTTTTTTCCACATCAGGGTTTTGGTCGGCCGAGTTTCCAACTCGGCCGAACGGTCGGGTACAGGGCACCTGTGCGCTCGATCGGCCGAGTTTCCATTTCCCAAACTCGACCGATCGGCGGCAGACTAGTTTTATTTTAATAGGAATCGGCCGACTTGCTCCCTCTCAACTAGAGCAAAGTCGACCGAACCCTAGCCGCTTACCTCGACCCTTCCTAACCCTGGTTCTCTCCTCCCTCATTCCGGCCGTTTTCTCCTCCAATCGACCTTGTTCTTTCATTCTTGCTGTTCTAGGAACGTCGCCTGCTCTCTCTCTCCGCGCGGATCGGCTCTTTTCCTTCTTTCTCCTCTCCATGAGGTCACAACGCCGGAAACGCGTCGTTCCTACCCCTGCCATGGCGACTCCTCTTGCTCCTAGGTATATAACATTCGATAATCTCTCGTTTGTTGACAATGTTGCTGTTTCTCGTTACAAAGAGCTCCTTCCTCGCTCTCCTTTCCCTTTTCGAGCTCTACATCAACCCAATAGCTTTCACGCTGACCTCTTGGAAGCTTATCAAATCTTTCGTACCCATCATCTTGAGGCGTTTTGCATAGAGGATGCCCGCTTCTATAACTTGAAATACAGTACCAAAGCCGTCCGTGAGTTCTACGCAAATTTGCGGTGGAACTACGACTCTTTGGTCCCCTCCGCGGACACCTCTATTGTATTTACGTCCATGATCGCCGGACAACCTTTCCATATTACTGAACGCTCGTTCAATCTCTATCTCAATGGCAATGTTGGCACGACTGCTTGGATCACCGACTACCCTCTCTATCTTGATCTTTTGTCTCCCGAGGATGTCTATAAGACAATTGAGGTTGACTTGACCGATATCCACAAGTTTCTCAAGCAACCCAACTTTCCTTATAGAAAAAAGGGTACTTTGCCTTCCTCCGCCCTTTCCTCTCCTCGCCGCGTTTTGGCGTTTATTCTCAGTTGCAATGTCCATCCAAAGAAGAATCAAACGGACATCGCTGAGAATACGGCTATGATGATGTATCTTCTGTTGAACAACCAAGGAGTCAAATGGGCCCGTTACATCCTTCACCATATGACCTGTTTTGACTCGGGAAAGAACACAAAGGGCACACATCTTCCATATCCTGCCCTAATTTGTGGTCTTTTCCAGCATGCCACTGGAAAATCTCTCTTTACCGATTTTCTCTACCGCCCTGATCGTAAAGGAGTTTATATCAGTGAGACCACTCATCAAAAGAGTGTGCCTACCCCTGGTGCATCATCTTCCTCAGCTCCACCTCCACCTCCATCTTCCTCAGCTGCACCTCCTCCTCCACCCTCCACATCTGCCCCTCCTCCTGAGCCATCCTTCCAGCCTCCTCCGCAGCCTGCCTTTGCTGACTTCCACGTTTCAAATGAGGCCCTCATGGGGTATCTCATGCACCAGCAGGCTTACAACATGCAGGTCCAGCAACATCACCATCAGGATCTGTGCCACATCATGTCTTCCATGTCGATATCTTGCCCTCAGCCCTATCCACCTACGAGCCCTACCCCGGTGGTGACTACGCTTCTTACGCGTATAGCCAGTTTTACCCTGCTCCACCCTTTACTGCTTCCGCTGAACCCTCTGCAGGTGGATGCCCTTCTCCGGTTCTGGCGCTCCCAGGTGGTCGTCTGTCCGAGCTCCTGGCCCAGTACACTTCTTCTGCTCCCCCCATTGAGGTTGCCTATGAGTTACATGCTCTAGGCATGTCTTGGGCCGAGCAGAGTGCGAGGTGGCCCAGGCGTGCTTCTGGTCCTCCAGATGAGGATATGGCTGACCAAGAGGATGCTGAGACTGACGCTGATGAGGCTACTGCGACGGATGCTGAAGCCGAGGATGAGGATGACGATGCTGATCATGATGCCGAGGCTACACCAGCTGCTGCTCCTATTTCTGATGATGGCGATGAGGACTACCAGCCCGACGAGGACATGGATGCTGCTGTTGATGATATCGACATAGAGTAGTTTAGCTTAGGAGTTGATGTGTCTAGTTTTCGTCTCAGATGACCATGTTACATCTCTTTGGACTATGATTGTATTATCTACATTAGGCACATCATCTGAGTTGTACTATTTCTACTCTATGATATCCTTGTAGTTTTTGTTTTATGGTTTATGGAAACGCTTCGTATGGTTTATCTTGTAGTGTTTTCCATATTTTGATTAATGACAATGCTTTGCTTTCATGGTTTATCTTGATGTTAATCTGTTTTTCTGTGGAAATGTTTGATTGAGTGTTTTTTGTTGGAGAAGACCTTGCTTTTATGCTCTTCTACCCCCCCTGCCTTTTTGAGATGACAAAGGGGGAGAAATAGCTCAATCATATTGTTCGTATTGCTTGTATGGTTCTTTTCTTGTCTAATTAACTGAAATACATCTAGACTTGCTTAGAATCATATAATATACAAATGTGCTGTGGTTGCTTGTTTTTTAACTAACCATGCAGGGATGAGTAAGCATGAATTGAGGGGGAGCATTACAAATTGATCATCTTTGCATCCCCTTGCAATTCCCTAAGAAAAGGTATAATTTTCACATTCTTTTCAATATGTTGAGGAATGGTTTGTCATTGTCAAAAAGGGGGAGAATGTTGACCTAGGTGTCGCACATTGCCCATATTTTGATAATGACTTAACCATTCCATTCATATGTATCTAACAAATCTATTTGAGATTGTTTCAGACATTAGGTACAAGAAAAGAATCTCATTCCACTCCAAAGCTACTCATCCAGCACATGCAAAACATGTGACTTTTGACCGTTTTGTAATATAGCCCTTAGAGGCTTAGAACAATTGATGTAATCACTTATACTCATGTTTTACATTGTAACTAATATGGATAAATTGATTGGGACTCAAAAATCCATCGTTTGTACAGTTTATGAAAATTCCAAAATACCCATAACAGGGATTTTGTCGGCCGAATTCCAAACTCGGCCGATCCATATATTCTGGAATTTTCTGGGCAGTCGGCCGAGTTACCAACTCAGCCGATCCCTATTCGGTCGAGTTTCTATGGTGGGAAACTCGGCCGATCCACTAATCGGTCCAAGTTGAAAGTCGACCGATCGGCCGAGTTTCTCCAAGGAAACTCGGCCGACAGTCTATCTTTCAGACTTGTCGCTTAGTGGTTCGGCCGAGTTGCCTTTATTGAAACTCGGTCGATCGGACTGTACTGGAATGCAGAAAAAGAAATTCCAACCATTGGAGGAGTAGGTGGAACTCAAAATAGATCCGTTGCAAGTTGTAAAACGGCTAGTTTGTGCCACTTAACTCTCCCAACCTCAAAGGGACACCCTCAACTATAAATAGGACCTCTTGGACTTCATTCCAAGGTTGCTCATTCACATATGCTTGGTCCTAGCCTTAGTTGAGTGGTTTCTAATCCTTTGAGCCCCTTTCTCTCTCTACCTTCAAAGCAAATTCGTGAGTATGAGTGAGTTAGGATCCCATGTATGAGAGCTATCATTTGTAATCTTGTAAAGCTCTCCTTTCCACTTCTCCCATCTCCATTCTCTATGAAGATTGATTGAAGTTTCTTCTCCGAGTGAAAGAGAAGAAGGTTGCTGTTCTTCCCCGAGTGAAGGAGAAGAAGGCTAGCTACTCCAGGCCTCCAAGTGAAGGAGGAAGGTGCTAAAGCTCTCCAAGTGAAGGAGAGGTGCAAGGCAAAGCTCAAGCAAGATAGGTAAATCCTACAAGGCCGAAGACTAGAGCAAGAGTGGGTAAGTCCTTTGAAGAAGGTGGAAGACTACTTGCTTGGTGGGTAAGTCCTTGGTGAGGTAGAAGATCTTGGCTTGATATATAAGTCCTTGGATGGTTGGTAGTTGTAGCTTGTAATCTTATTGTGTGATATATATAAGAGAACCAAGTTACAAATCCTAGAGCCTAACCAACTCTAGGTAGTGGACTGACATTGCTCCTAATTTTAGGACATGGAACCACTCTAAACCACCTGTCCAAGTGCATGCTTTCCTTGTCTCTTATCCTTGCTTTGTATGTTAGTTTAGGACATCAAATTGCTGTTTTGAATTAAGTTCTGCACTTAATATAATTTGGTGGTCTAATCACTTTTGTGAAGTTTGTGAAGCTCTATTCAACCCCCCCCCCTTCTAGAGCCCATTGATCCAACACAAACAACCAAGAAAAACCTTTGCAAATCGTTAGTTCTGAGTCAATTTTGGCTGACAATATTGTCAACCGAGATATGGCCCTTGTAATAGGTTTAAATAGGAGACAGACAGACATATAACTATTAGTGTAACATCCCTGACCTGGGTTATGCTTTAACCCTAGATGTTTTTCTTAATAAAGTAATTATATGCTTGCTCTTACCTCTTGAAAAGTAATTAAGGCTCAAGAGTAACTTATGTTTCCATTTTAGTCCTTTTTGAATAATGTTGAAACAATGTTTTACTTGTTTTGGACTAAAGTGCAAATTACCCAAGTTGAGGGGTTAACTTGCAAATTGTACATGATAAAAGGTTCCTCAGATGTTGAAGAATCATAAGAATGAGAATGATGCTGAGGTATGGCTTGTGACAGCTGAGTACCAAGGCAGAGCTTGTTGAGCAATGTTTGTGCATTAAAACCTAGTTTTGGTGTAATGTGCAAATTACCCAAAACCTAGGGTTCACTATGCAAAATACCATCTCAAGAGAGTCCCCCATGTTTCTTGGCATCATGTATAGAAAATAAAATGAGAGTAGGGCCTCATTTGAATCACTTTGGAGGAGAGAGAATCTTGATATTAAAATAATCAAGATTTAAGAACAATTGAAACCCTAATTCAATTTAATGCAAAAATAAATATATTAATGGGAGTGCCCTTCAACCAAATATGTGAAGGTTTAATTTGGATAAGTGTGGACGTCCTTGTGCCTTGCTATGGCACCGAAAATATCCTAAGTGAGTGGAGAGCCCACTCACATTAGTTAACTAAAAAGTAATATCCACTAAATATGGGATATTAGTATTATATGAATTAAGGTGCTTAATTGCTTTTCCTTTAATTCAATGATAAGAGGAATTAAAGGAAAAATAAGGTGGATTCATATGCAAGGAAGTGAGGGGGATAAGTGGCATCAAGTTGGGGAGTTGAAGGATTATTATAAAACTTTCTCTCTCTTGAAATTCCTTTATATACACTTCATTTCCCACTCAACCAAAGACTCTTTTTCGGATTTTCTTTCTCTCCTTGATTTTTCCGTGCACAAGGGAGCTTAGTAACAATAGGAGGACGGGCCCCAACCTGTAGGTAAGCTCCTTAATCATCTTCAACCTTGATTTCATGGCGGAAATCGAAAATCAATGCTTGATTTCTTCTTTTCTCCATTCAATCTTCAATTCTAGCCATTTCTTTTCACTCAAAAGCTTGAGGACAGACCTTGGGATGATGAGAAATCTTCATTCACCAATAGATACGTGAATCTTGAAGATTCGTTTCAACTTTGAAGGTGGGTTATATAACTTAAATCCTTAACTGTTATTATTACATTCAATTCTTCATCATTTGTTAATCATTTTGTTCTTCTTGAAATTCCTTTGAATAATTGATAGAATGTCCATAAGAATAGTAGTAGATTTTGAAGGATCAAAGCTTGATGATGATGACATCATCATAAGCACACACCTAAATGAATATCTTGGGCAAACGGTTTCAATTTTGGGACCAATCAGTTTTAAGATTGATTGAAACCAAACGGTCTCAAGACCGTTTGGGAGTAAACGGTCTCAAGACCATTTGAGATCAAACGATCTCAAACCATTTGGAGGATCAATGCTGATGTAGATTGATGATAATCCAATAGTACTTAATTGAATTAATTTCAAAGGGTTCAACACTTTAAGGTTACTTGAGTACAAGCCCTAAATCGGGTTGTTGAAGAAACCCTAATTGGATTCAACCAATTTCAGTGATTGGATGGGTCAAACGGTCTCAAGACCGTTTGACACAAAATGGGGGTTAAATGATCTCAAGACCAAATGGAGGTCAAGCACCTCAAGATCAAATGGAGGTCAAGCACCTCAAGACCGAATGGAGGTCAAACACCTCAAGACCGAATTGTGGTCAAGCACCTCAAGACGGAATGGAGGTCACGCACCTCAAGACCCAATGGTGGTCAAGCACCTCAAGACCGAATGCAGGTCAAGCACCTCAAGACCGAATGGAGGTCAAGCACCTCAAGACCGAATGGAGGTCAAGTACCTCAAGACCATTTGAAGGTTCAAAAGTAACAAAACCATTTGGAAATCTAATAGATTCAAAGTTATGAAAGACCAATTAATCCCTTGATTGTCAATAGCATATATCCATGTTAAATCCAGTGGTTGTACCTATAAAGTACTTAGATGATTAGTACCTTTACAGTGGTTCACCTTTGATGCTTATGGGAGAAATGACTTAATACACTATGCTAACCCCTCAGTCATATTTATCCAATCTAATCAAGAATGAAGTAATTAACATCCTAGAGAGGATGAGAGAGAGGAACGTATACATGAGTGTTAGTCATGTAGTGATTGATCTTCAACATTTTTTTACATGAAAAAATATGTAATTAGGGTTTGATCTATTATGATGAGATCATGAAACCCTAATTGAGAAGGTTGATGAACCTTAACCCTAATTTAGGGTAAAGCTAGATGAAACCCTAATCAAGGGTAATGGTGTAACCCTAATTTAGGGTAATGAGATGAGAAACCCTAATTCAGGGTATTTTGATGAAAAATCCTAATTTAAGGGAATGCTTCATGAAAACCCTAAACTTGGGTAAAGCTACATGAAACTCTAATTTTGTGGGAAATGTTATGAGAAACCTTAATTCAAGGTAAGAATGTAATGTGAAACCCGGATACAGGGTAATGTGATATGAAACCCTAATCCAGGGTGATGATATGTATTATGAAACCCTAACTGGAAAACCCATCCCTAATTTGTGTAAAGTGATGAGTAACCCTCATTGATATGAATTGGGAAAACCTAACATTAATAAGGGTATAAGTGGTGTTACTTTGTATACCATGGTGCTAAAATGTAATTTATATGACTGTTATCAAGTGTGCTAACCATGCAGGTATTATGAGATGAGGAGCATAGCCAGGTATGAGCTATGATGTTTCATTTATTACTGTTAATGGGCCTTGTGAGCCATAATATGCCTTGTTGCTTAGTAAGAGGTACAAAACGATGAAATGAGCTTTGTAAGCCATGTGAAATTCTTGTGTAGCAAGTATCATGTTTACCTTGGTCAGATGACCTGAAGGTGTTGAGTTACCTGATAAGTGGTAACAGGTGTTCTTTGTTGAACTGAGGGTTTGAATACCCATTTTCTATAATCATGGTGATGAGCTTGTGAAAAGATGAGAATGCTCCTGATGAAATGAGGGATTGAGATCACAATGCTTTAATAAAGATTTGAATAGTACTTGATGAAAGTATTACACATTCTTTGAAGCAATTGTTAAAATAATTGATGTTTGGAAACTTGTCTGATGCTAAAAGAATATGGTAATACACTTAATTAATCAAGTGATATCATATAATGTAGTTGCCCTGACCACAGATCCATCAGCCAATGGTGAAATGAGTTAAACTCGGAGTGCATATTTTTGAATATGTTGGGGTAATTAGCCAACTATATCCTTATGCCCCATAGGAATGGATGTGGGCTATATCCTATGTACGAGATTGGTTACAGACCATACCCCAGTAACAGTATGTCTACGGGCCATGACTCCATGATATGAAACCAAGCATTGGCTACGGGCCATAACCCTGAAGAGAGTATATGTTGTGGGCTATAACTCTATAGAGAAGATGCCAATATACCCTGGTAAGCTAATTGCGGTTTGACACATGATGTCTCTGCCATATAATCTTGTATTGACCGAGAAGGTTGAGGTCTTGGAGTCTGGCTCTTCCATTGACCTTGTGTGGTATCGATGCTTTCCGTAATTATCGTCGGTTGGAGCATGAATGATATACTTCATCTCTTTAGGGCATTAAGTATGATTGTAAAATGTAATCAGTTGTGTAGCGTATTTGCTTAAGGTTGAAATACGAGAATCATTGGTTGATGGTATCTTGCTTAGTATGTTTTAAATGAATAAATGTTATACATGTTCTTCATATTCCTTATTGGATAAATGACATACTATTTTATCAAGTTACCAGTTGAAATGCTTTGAAAAACATTATTGTTCTAATATGCTCAGATAGATGAATTATCTGTTATTGAATACTTATTATTCTTCTACTCAGTTTTATTCTACTAAACTGCAATAATAATGTTTTTAACGGAGAGTTATATATCTCATTGGGATTGCGTCTCACTCCGTTGGTCACCAACAATTTTAGGTGGATGCGGAAGAAGAGTCAGAAATCCTATAGCAGGAGAAGAGCAACAATAGTAGAAACAGGGACAACAGTGACACTCAGGTGGAGACATTGACGGTCATGTCTTGTACATAGAGTCCTATGTGTCGTCTCTGTACTCTCAGGTCCTCAGAGTCAGTAGTTAGTCTAATGAACCAATCTGAGATTTTGGCTTGATGCCTTAATGTTTTTATGTTGCTTATGTGTAGTTTTAACATGGCAGTTGATGCTTTTAATCCTTAAGAAGGAATGGTACAAGAGATGTACTTGTGAACCAAAATGTAATTGAATTACTATGGTTCTTTATGAATGAATTTCCCAATGTATGGATCATTATGTAAAAAGGTTTTAATTTTTAGTAATTTTCAGTAATCCGCTACTAACGAATGCTTTCGCTTAAGTAATCCATGTTTCTGTGATTTATACGCCACAATTAGAGCCAGTTGAACTAGATAGTCATCTTGTTGACAATATTGTGGTTCGAGAGTCACCCAGTTGACAATATTGTCAATCGACAAAAGTTCTAGAAACTTCACATTCAACGAACATTTTAGTTGTTGCAACCCAACTACTTTGTATCCAACATATAGTTAAGAACTAAGAACACTCTACAGACTCCTTAGGCTGTCCCTAGACACTTGCAAACATTCCTATAAATAGGAGAAGCCTTAGATGCCAAAACACACAAGATACATGTGAGCATCCATTCCTGAGAGCAACAAAGTTGAGATTCACTTGCTATCTTCTTCCTTGTGCTCTAGAGTTGTGTCCTATAGCTACAATCTCCTAGCCACCACATATAGACACGTCCATCGTAAGTGGATAGGAGATCTAAATGCTTGATATAGGATCCAAGCGATGTACTTCATTGGTTAAGTATTTTCTTTCTTCCAATCTATTTCATTTACATTGTACTTTGTTCTCGTTGACTACTCCTAGGGTTGGAGGTTGTTGAATGAGGTTGCTTGGTGCTAATTCAACAAAGTGAAGGCTACTCCATGGTGTGCTTGAGTTTACTTCAACCTGGTTGCTTCGAAGGAGGTTGGAGCTACTTCTAGGTGAAGGCTATCTCAAGGTGGTGGAGCTACTTCAAGGAAGTGAAGGATGCTCCAAGATTGCTGGAGGTTACTTTGAGAAGGCTTCTTCAAAGGACGTTGGAGATACTTCTAGGTGAAGGCTATCTCAAGGTGGTGGAGCTACTTAAAGGTGATGAAGGTTGCTCTAAGGTTGCTTGAGGTTACTCTAAGAAGTCTGCTTCAAGGAGGTTGAGGCTACTTCAAGGTGAAGGCTACTGTGAGTGAAAGATGATTGTATTTTGTTGTAACATCCTTGTGATGTAAATAAAATAAATCACTTTCAAAATCCTAATTGGAAACAATTGGGTAGCGGAATGACAACCTTTGATTGAAAGGTTGGAATCACTCTAAATATAAGTGTCTTCCTTGTTTCCTAGTCATTCTTTACTTTAGTTTTTAATTAAATTTTAAAGTAAAAAGCTCTATTCACCCCCCTCTAGATACTTCAGTTCCAAGCATCATTGGCACAATTAAGCTATTTTGTGACAACAATAGAGCCATTTCACAAGATAAGGAATCCATATCACATCAACGTTCCAAGCATATACATAGGTGGTTCCATCTCATATGAGAGATCAGACAGTGAGGATATGTGAAGATTTATAGAGTTCCAACCGAGAAAATTTTTGATAACCGCTTGAAAAAGATACTTTTGCAGTAGAAGCATGATGAACATGTTAATCAGTTGGGATAATATTCGTGGGTGATTGGCTCTAAGTGCAAGTGGGAGTCTGTTGGTATGTATGCCAAGAGATTCAATCATATTATGATTTTAATGGAATAATTTGTAAATTATTTGATTAATAATAATGGCAAGCTTCCAATTTATTATGTTTTATTCAGTTATGAGATAATGATGTAACATAATAAATGACTAGAGAATGACATTAATCAATGTTGTATGTCTTCAAGTACGTGACTTAAACAATGAGATCATATGGATGTTAAGAGTATATACATTCTCATTATGTCCCTGATCAGAAGTTATTGTGGAAGGAAGATAGACAATAATAACAGATAAGACTAGATTGTGTGTTGGTTGATGACATAATCTCATTAGTCATGATATGTGATATCAAACCAATCACACATATACATGTTAGCGAACAGTGTATCAGACAGACCCACCATGACAGTAACACATGGAAACCATTACAATGATAGTCATAGTTAGCTTTCATAGTGTTAGTAATGATTGTGGCTCTTAGACTTGAAGTCACTACACTCATCACATGTTGCTCGGTGTTCTTTAACATCATCCACCGTAATCCTAAATAAGAATTATCATAAAGGAGATGGTTGAGTACACTGTGACAAATGGGAATGACTATAAGTGTTGTATATGAGATTTGTCCCTCCAATAGGAGTATGATAATCTTATGCCTCTTGATAAATGAGTCTGAGAAATGCATGGCCATGCACATGTGAGTCAATGTGTGATATTGAGCTTTTATGTATATCTCAGATAATATGCTCTAGTTTAAGAAACATAGATTGAATGTTGAAGGTGATGAATGCTCCATGCCTCAAGTTCAAATTGGATATCAGTGACAAAGAAACTATACAAACATTATAATACCAAACATAGATTGTAGGTTGAAGTTATTCTCCAACTTCTATTTACTTGGATAGCACGGATGTGTGACTATGCACCGCTCTTTGCTTGTAATGTCATAACTGGTTATAAACATTCAGTGCGAACATAATATGGGTCCTATAGGGTCTCACACATAGGAATGAACTAGAATAGGAGTTTTGATCTTGAATGATAATTGGATTGACTACTAAAGTGTTTCGGTATTCAATTCAAGCAACGAATCAACTGACTGGACTCCAAAATGATCGAGTTGTGTGATGAAATGACTTGTTGGTGTTTCAGGTCAATTGGATATTACATTGATTGAGTTTTGCACAAACTAGGGTACCAACCATCTGGTTCACTTAGTGAACTAACTAGATGGGGGTTGTGAGATGATCAGCTCGCTCTACGAGATGTCTGCTTTGTAGTGCAATTCGATTGTATCATAGATTTTTGCTGATGTCATGTCGTGTATTTATTGGGGTAGAATTTCCAATTCATATGTGATTGGAGAACATACAAAATGATCGGCAGCTCGTGTGCCAACCTACAGGTTCACCTGGCAAACTGACCAGTTCTCCAATCACAGGTTGTGAAAATTTGAGATTCCAATCCCTTTAAATTCCACACAGACTGGGCACTTTGACTCTAACCCCTCCTATAAATAGAGGGTACTGGGGGCTTCTCAAACACATCAATTGTCTCTGACAACTATTTTTCTTCACTGGTTGTGGTAACCGAGAGAATTCGAGCAATTCCTACCCCATAAAGGAAAGGATAGAAAGGGAGAACAATTGTGGGAGTGTAAGTTGGTGACTAGTACACCAATGGGTGGGACAACTTCTTCTTGTCCATTCTAGTAGGATGACATGAGTTCTCAGTGGTTTGTGTGACTTCTCTCGAGGTGTGGATTCTTTTCCCGCTAGGAGGACAATGTCAACCTGTTGTTTGTGATGAAGACCAGGAGGCACAACAAATGAGTCCCAGTGAAACTAGAAGATAGTTGCATGACTACAATGACAAGGATATGTCCTTGGACTTGTTGTACGACCAGGTATATCTTAGAAACCATCCTTTTCATTATATAGTTGTTGATGTAATCTGCTAGTTTAATCAGAAATATGGTAGTAAAATTTTTATTTCTACTGCCTACCTGATGCTATATTTCCCTTCAACAACATCAGTTGAAGGCAACCCAAAATAGACAAAATTCATATGTTGATTATTGTTGCAAACCATTAGTGTTCCAAGTTAGGGACTTGGTATATGTTAAGGTTTCCCCTTGGAAGGGTGTGTTGAGGTTTAGTAAGTAGGGTAAGTCAGCTCCGAGATATATGGGATCTTACCTTATTGTGGCATGTGTTGGGAAGGTGGCATACAAGTTTGAGATATTGCTAGAGTTACACAGGTTGGATAATGTTTTCCATATCTCAATGTTGAGATAGTGTCACCCTGATACAAAGCAGATGTTGCAGTCGGTGGAGGTTGAGGTGGAGGAGGACGTGTCATATGTTGAGGGTCATGTGTTGATCCTAGATAGGAGAGTGAAGAAGCTAAAAAAGAAGGATATATCCTTAGTGAAAGTTATGTGGCATCACCGTGGTGTGGAAGAAGCCACATGGGAGTTAGAAGATGAGATGCGTAGGAAGTACTCATATTTGTTCGTGTAGGATTTTGGGGGAGAATCCTTGTTAGGGGTTTATTTTGCAGGATGAATGCTTGGTTGGTTGATTTTATCTATTTGCTCCGGAAAAAGGAACATGATTAATTAGGATTTTCTGGTGTTTCACGTGCACCAAAAATTAAATTACTTTCTTGTTTATTTAATTCTTGCAAAATCATAAGGGCATATGTGTATCACATTACATAAGTATAACTTTTCTGTGACCCACTTGTGCATTCTCTAAAGGGGTAGTTGAAGGGATAGTAATCCCTGGAAACTAAGGATGGGTCATGGAGGAAGTGGCCTGAATATGGATGTACATGTCACCAAGTCCAATGATGGAATAGTCATATAAGTCTAATGTTGGACCAAACCCTAGAAAATCCAATGATGGAATAAGGGGGTGAATGTATCCACAGAGGTAGGAAGATATGGGTTGGTAAGTTATACAGAAAGCACAAGTTCAATTATTTAAGATTATCTTGCTATGACATACGAATATATTATTACACATATATGTGTTCATTTTGGTTGCACCATGTACACAGTATAGTAATATACAGATTCACATTTTATTTATCAGCGCTTTAGGTTAATCGACAATCATGAAGAGATGAACTATTTTAGATGTTGGCACCAAACGAAAAGATCTAAAGTTACTTGGAGGATTAGATAGATAATTTCTTTCTTTCTTTATGTTTAGTTATATTTCCTCATAATAATGTTTGAGGAGGTTCTCATAATTGTAAGAAATCTTTCCCTATTCAATAAAATTGTCAAATTATAATTAGTTATTTGTTAAACCAGTATCATGAAGTTATGATAATGGCCCATTACCCTCTCGGTCCACTTTCAATAGGAGATAACAAGGAGAGAGGGTTGTTGCAGTCTGGTTGCTCTATTCTCCTCCCTCTCTTGATCAGTAGAGGTGGCTCCAGTTCCTCTATCGGAGGACCTACATCTCTGCCCTTATCTATACTGGGAAGGTCTCTTCGTCTGCATCCACTCTGTCAATCTTTGGAAAGTCTCAGCTCTCTACCAAAGAAGGGGGAGGGAGAGAGGGTAGAGAGAGTGTTTGTGATGAAGAGGGGTAGTAGGAGATGATATTGATATAGGAGCTACACTACACATCCCCACCCTTCCACCCGATCACCCACCCGGTTGTTGGGATGCGCAGTCAATGCTGATGTGGCAGAAAAAGTAAATACACCATGAAAGAGAAAAAAACTGGAGAGAGAAAAATGTTTTGCAAATAACTCTTAAATCATAAGGAATTTTAGGTCGAAACAAACAACATTGTTCATCATAAAAAATACTTTCCATCAAGACCAATTTGACATACTTTGAAAAAAATAATATTAGAAGTATATTAAGAGAGGAGAGAAGTATATAAAAGTACAGTACGCTTTCAGGTACTGTACTCAGCTTGACCATTCATGTACAATACTTATTGCTTCTTTATTTCTTCATATTGTATATTATGCCATAAATCCATAAGTATTGCATATTTTATCATTTATATTAATTTTTGCATACATTCAGAATGTATTGTTTGCTCAAAATCATATACAAGGATATCCACACATTCTACAAGAAGTACAATAGTATTAACCAAATTTTTAATTAAAAAAATACACTACTAGAAGTACGTACTAACAATCATATTTCATTTTTGTAAAATATATACATTCATAATATGTAGAGACGTACAATACTAATTTCCTCCTTATTTTTTACACTCAATATTTTGTCACAAATCAGTAAGTACTATACATTTTAGCACTTATATTAATTTTTGCATGCATTTAGAATGTCATGTTTGACAAAAATTGTGTAAAGACCAAGTCTCTACTATAAACCATGGCAACCAAAATCATCAATTTTGTAGAAGTGGAATTTTAAAATCTTGACTTTATTCAAAATGTATAAAGAGTACATTATGAAAATTTCCCAAATGGGAGTACAACTTTAGACAAGAAACTAGGATCTAGGTAGAGGAAGACTTAACTAATACAACATTGTCTCCAACCAAAACAACTATATATATATATTTAAAGGAAACTATGATCATGCATGTTATATATTCTTTTTCTTCTTCTCCTATATTTAGTCTTAGGTTCACCAAGCTTCCATGCGCACTCTGATCCTAACCTGGATGGTTGGGGTCATCCAGCAAGAGAAAGATAAAGGTATGTGTTAGAAATAGGATAAAGGCAATTAATAAGCTAAGCAAAAATATTCCATTAAGGGATTTCAAGAAGTGAGAGAAAATGAGTGAATAAGATTCTAGAAAAACTGCCACATTTAAATATCAACAAATATTACATTTGCACAAATATAAATTATGACTCAACATCCTCTCAATGTAGGGTGAGGCACCTACCGGACCTCACCAATGGCAGGGGGACTAAAACCCCAGTGCCTAAAAGTGGCAGGGGGAGTAAAACCCCAATGCCTAATATATAAAATGGCAGTGGGACTAAAACCCCAATGCCCGGCAGGGGGACTAAAACCCTAGTGCCCTGTGGGTGGTTTGTACTCATGTACACTACATTGTCAATTGGCCAATAACTATATCATGCATAAACATTCACTTGGAAGTAGAGTGAAAAGTATATAAAGATAACAACATAGCATTTGGAGTAACACCCAAGAATAAAATAAATAGGCCATCATAGGCCACCACAATATCCAAGAACTCCAATGAGTCAACAAGCAACAACATTATACAATGTTTCCAAGTATTACAAAAGGATGAGCCAACATTGGCAATAGAAAGATGAAGCAAGTCCAAGTAAAGGAGGCAACATATAGCAAGTTTCACATTATTCAAATGAATGAGCCACAATGGCATTAGAAGCATAAAATAAGTAAAGAGCCAATAAATGCAATTAGAAGGATAACAAGGCTAGCACAATAATGATTGTGGGGTTGCAAAAGACCCAACTGAAGGATAGGTAGTTTGCACAATTACATTCACATTCATCCATAGAGATCATCACATATATGAATAGGGTCCACATAACAGGAGTCACATACAAAATAGGTTCCACATACATAGGGGTCACATACCTGTTTTTAATTATTTACCATAACATTCACCAAACCGATTGCATCCAATTCCATATTTCCCTAGTTACATAATTACACATGTATTAATACATATAATGACATAAAACATAGGAAAAACCCTAATTTTACAAAACCATGATCTAGGGTTCAAAACCTAGTCCAAACGATTACTCATATTCTCCTGATTAAGAAAACATATTTTATTTTACCAATTGGAGTTAAAATGAATTAATTAGGTATTTTATAACATTTTATATACTTAAAAAGGCATTCAAAACAAACTTCGAAAAAGGAATACAAATCAGGGGTCAAAAACTAGGAATTCGGATTCTACTTTAAAAATCCTTTCCATCGACTATTTATTTGTATTTTTCTGACATGGGAATGATTTATTATGAATTAACTCATCCCAGCCAATCAGAATTCAAGGAAAAGCCACGTCAGCAAAATAAGGGGCGATTGGGCCATTGAGGCCAGGCCCACGCTGACGCGGACCAATCAGAATTGGCCTCATCAGTAGGTCCACTCTCGCTGACCTAGGTCAAGGCGAGGGAGCAAAAACGGAAAAGATTGAAATACCCTTGCTTGCAAAATCAATCAATTAAAACGATGAGGGCATTTTGGTCATATGTTCATATCAATCGTTACAGCGAGGAAACAAAAACCCATTGTGAAAAGTCTGTACTGCCCCTGGGGATGAAATCCTCCGTTTGCAAGGGAATGGGCAGCCTGGTCATTGTCGGACCAGGTATGCTCCAGCCCGCAGCCATGGCGACCCGTTGTTGCTGGAGTTCAACTCCACAACCCAAATCGCGTAGCACTGGCAACCGATACAAACCAAAGAAGTTGTCGATGTCCCCATCGATTGACGATCTCATCGAGCCCAGGTTTGGGTCTCGTAGAGCTCAGGAGCCACGAGAATTGACTCGCGCAGCCAAGTTGCAGAGGAGCAGCAGCAGATACAAGAAGGGTTGACTGAGAAAAAACCTTAGCACTTCGGGGTCCAAACCACGCATACCAGTCCGCGGTGACCCTCCGAACTCACTGAGAAAGTGCTCAATCCTCGTGTGCCTCAACACCACAGAAGGAAACCAGGTCCGGCAGGAAATAGGGGAAGGCGATGGATTGCGGAGACATCAGACAAAACCACAAAACTCAAATTGGACGACACTAACAGGTTCATAGGGTGGCGAAGGGTAGAAATCGAGCGTTGGTGGCGGTGGAGAAGGACCTGAATTCCGGAAAGTTAGGCATCGGTAGTAGCTCACCGGCGGCCCTATAGGACTGGGCAACTCAGGCAAAGGCGAGGAAAACCATTAGGGTGGAAATGAAGAGGAGAGGTTATAGTTGGTTACCACGCAAGGAATCGACCCGAGGAGGCCAGAGGTGAGAGCAGCTAGCCGCCATTGCCGGAGAAGAAGAGCGGCCAAGTTTAGGTATCTCGGGCTATGTCAGGAGGAATTCGAGGAAGAGGACCAACCGGGTTGGAGCGAGGGTGCTCTAAGGCCCCTTATACAACTGGGAGACGAGCCCTAGGTCCTGTTGTGAACTAGAGGCGGAGAGAGGTCCGAAATGCCCTAATAGGCGTTTCGTCTCCAGTGAGCGAGAGAGGGAAAACTTAGGCTCATTGGAAAGGAATTGAGAAGCCGAACTCGATGCGTTAAGAACGAAGTTCATTGATGAAGGAGGGAGAGAGAACGAATCAAGAGATGATCTGTCGTGGAACGGCTCCTTATTTCACGTTGAGCGGGAGGTAGGGGACAAAGCGGGTGCCGTTGGATCATGGGTCAAACTGATCAGGACCGTCGGATGGTGCTGAAGGTGAAAGGGGGCGCATGACAGATGCTTAATAACTGAACCATAGTGTGACAAATCGATATAAATGAAATCGATTAAAATCCCTAGTTATACCTTATTCAAAGCTCATAAAATGGATTTGAAGGGTCAAATGAAGTCCAAATGACACCAAATTTGGACCATATGTTCATGTTAGCATGTAGAACGATGATATATAATTATATTTCGTATTTATATCCAATAAGGTCCTCAATTAATATATTTCTCATTAAAGTGTATTTTAATAGATTAAAAGGAATGAATTATATGAAAAGACTATTTTTAATGGAACATGTGAGTAATTTCGAGATATTAAAAACATTAGGATCCAAAAAATCATTTATCAACAAAATAACATATTAATGTGAATTAAAATCATATTTTGAGGAGAGAGAAACAATTAAGGTTAATATACACATATATGAACTCAAATACACATTATTAATAATATATTTATCCAAAAAACTCCAAATTCATATTATCTACTACATTACCATCCTTAAAGACCAAATTACATGATTAACCCTAACTTATCTACTTAATTGGGTTATTTGTGCAAACACCCCTCCATTATCATAAATGAGGGGAAAATGTGATTTTAAACATTGAATTGTGCTCAAATTGCACAAGGGGTCCAAAAAGAATATAAAACAAGGGAAATTTATGAAAAAGGTCCAAATGGACTAGAAAGCAAAGAAAAGCTCAAAAGTGGGTAAATTGCAGGGAAGACCCTGAAATTCAGTATGTTATAGCACACCACCCCTTAAAGAGTATTTCGTCCCCGAAATCACAACAAGAGGAAAGAGAGGGTGGGTGTGCAACTTCCCAACCTTAAACACTAGGTTATAACCCTTAAACTAGGGTACAACACCAAAATCTACACAAGTCAGGGGTTACTAAGGCTTCCACAAAACCTAAAGCCTTTTATTAAACTTAAACTAACATTTTTGCCTAATTAGCACAACTCTATCATGAAGAGGCATCATATTTATTATACTATCATTTGTGCCACATTTTATTCAAAACAACTACATCTCAATATTATATCATGTGTATTTCCCTCATCAAGGGTTTTAAGCACAATTAGGGTTTATTACACCATTTCAACATTAATTAATGTATTAGGTCAAAAACCTTAATAACATGAATTCATTTTCCCTTATCCTCTTAAAACTATCATGTAGAATTATCACAAATTATTATGTAGAATAAGTTAATATTATCCAACAAATTATTAAGCCTATAATAATTCCAAATAATGTTCATATTACACATTGTCATAACATCTTTCATATTCATATTAATGACATCATTACTTCATATTATAAATTATACATATTTTACTTCACATTAGGCATTTTAGGAATATTTATGTGAATCCAATTATTCATTATCATGTTTGAGGCATTATATGCATTTTAGTGAATATGATGTAACACATTAAATATTAATGAATTAATTCATATATCAAGTTATGATGAGGTGTTCATTAGAGAACAAGGTGATATACCTTATATATATATATATTAATAACTTGTGACTATGATCAATTTATGTGCATTAAGGTATATTATGTGATGATGACACCTAATGCCACTAATGTATCATGAAAGACATTAAGGGTATATATATGTATATGTTGTCAAAACTAGATGATTACATATTAGGGTTTAGGTCAACATGATCATTACATGTTAAAGCATACTTAGGGTGCATTATCCATACACATTTTATCATTAGGGTGACATTGTCAACGTTATGTATATTCACCATTAGTAACTTGTTATTATGTGCATCAAGAATATGTGAAGGTTCAAACATATGAATTATATGACTTATTCATTAGTTTATAATCAAACAAGATGAATTACAAGTATAATGTGTTTGGTAAATTATTGTTCACATAAGTTATTATGCACAAAAGTCCACATGGATAGGGTTTCTAACACTAAAGGTATTTGATTTTGCTTTCAATTGGGATTCCATCCCCCCTAAAGAGGGATTTCGTCCTCGAAATCAGATTTGCAAAACCAAATGGGGTACCTACACTACCGTTCCACTCAAAGGGTTGACTAAGTCAAACTATTTTAAGGGTATAAAGCCCAACATTAAAAGTCTTACTAAAATCTATCTTCCAACTCAAGGTATAGCATAGGGTTCACTAAACCTTAAACATGGAAATCTAAGGCTCATATAAGATACTTAGGGATTACAAGATGATTTTTGTTTGAGAAAAGAAATCAAAACATCATATAAGAGTTATAAAGGTTACTCAACAATAAGGTAATGTCTAAAGGTAGACTATTTCGAGCTATTCGTTTCAGATCAGGCCAGGCCATGTCATATGAGCTCAGGAGTCCTCGTGACCAAGCTAGTGGGGTGGAGGAAAATATTGCCAGCCCCCAAGCTATGACCCTTTCTAGACACCATCACTTCAACTTCTTGCTCTAGTAGCTTCTCAATAGACAATTCACCAAAAAGTTGACACATTTCATTTTTAATTATGTAATTATTATTATCCTAAATCAAACTTTCATGCTAGGTCAACTCTAAGGTGGAAACTAGCTAAAGGAAAACTATATAGGCTAGGGAGACAATTTGAATTAGTCAAGAATCCGACTACCTTGATGATCGGATACCATGCTGTAAAGACCAAGTCTCTACTATAAACCATGGCAACCAAAATCATCAATTGTGTAGCATTGGAATTTTAAAATCTTGACTTTATTCAAAATGTATAAAGAGTACATTATGAAAATTTCCCAAATGGGAGTACAACTTTAGACAAGAAACTAGGATCTAGGTAGAGGAAGACTTAACTAATACAACATTGTCTCCAAACGAAACAACTATATATATATATATTTAAAGGAAACTATGATCATGCATGTTATATATTCTTTTTCTTCTTCTCCTATATTTAGTCTTAGGTTCACCAAGCTTCCATGCGCACTCTGATCCTAACCTGGATGGTTGGGGTCATCCAGCAAGAGAAAGATAAAGGTATGTGTTAGAAATAGGATAAAGGCAATTAATAAGCTAAGCAAAATATTCCATTAAGGGATTTCAAGAAGTGAGAGAAAATGAGTGAATAAGATTCTAGAAAAACTGCCACATTTAAATATCAACAAATATTACATTTGCACGAATATAAATTATGACTCAACATCCTTTCAATGTAGGGTGAGGCACCTACCGGACCTCACCAATGGCAGGGGGACTAAAACCCCAGTGCCTAAAAGTGGCAGGGGGACTAAAACCCCAGTGCCTAATATATAAAATGGCAGGGGGACTAAAACCCCAGTGCCCGGCAGGGGGACTAAAACCCCAGTGCCCTGTGGGTGGTTTGTACTCATGTACACTACAATGTCAATTGGCCAATAACTATATCATGCATAAACATTCACTTGGCAGTAGAGTGAAAAGTATATAAAGATAACAACATAGCATTGGGAATAACACCCAAGAATAAAATAAATAGGCCACCACAATATCCAAGAACTCCAATGAGTCAACAACAACATTATGCAATGTTTCCAAGAAAACCCCTAATTTTACAAAACCACGATCTAGGGTTTAAAACCTAGTCCAAACGATTACTCATATTCTCCTGATTAAGAAAACATATTTTATTTTACCAATTGGAGTTAAAATGAATTAATTAAGTATTTTAGAACATTTTATATACTTAAAAAGGCATTCAAAACAAACTTCGAAAAAGGAATACAAATCAGGGGTCAAAAACTTGGAATTTGGATTCTACTTTAAAAATCCTTTCCATCAACTATTTATTCGTATTTTTCTGACATGGGAATGATTTATTATGAATTAACTCATCCCAGCCAATCAGAATTCAAGGAAAAGCCACGTCAGCAAAATAAGGGGCGATTGGGCCATTGAGGCCGGGCCCAAGCTGACGCAGACCAATCAGAATTGGATGCATCAGTAGGTCCACTCTCGCTGACCTAGGTCAAGGCGAGGGAGCAAAGACAGAAAAGACTGAAATACCCTTGCTTGCAAAATCAATCAATTAAAACGACGAGGGCATTTTGGTCATATGTTCATATCAATCGTTATAGCGAGGAAACAAAAACCCATTGTGAAAAGTCTGTACTGCCCCTAGGGATTAAATCCTCTGTTTGCAAGGGAATGGGCACCCTGGTCATTGCCGGACCAGGTATGCTCCAGCCCGCAGCCATGGCGACCCGCTGCTGCTGGAGTTCGACTCCACAGCCCAAATCGCGTAGCACTGGCTACCGATACAAACAAAGGAAGTTGTCGACGTCCGCATCGATCGACGATCTCATCGAGCCCAGGTTTGGGTCTCTTAGAGCTCAGGAGCCACGAGAATTGACTCCCGCAGCCAAGTTGCAGAGGAGCAACATCATATACAAGAAGGGTCGACTGAGAAAAAACCTTAGCACTTCGGGGTCCAAACCACGCATACCAGTCCGCGGTGACCCTCCGAACTCGCTGAGCAAGTGATCAATCCTCGTGTGCCTCAACACCGCAGAAGGAAACCATGTCCGGCCGGAAACAGGGGAAGGCGATGGATTGCGGAGACATCAGACAAAACCACAAAACTCAAACTGGACGACACTAACAGGTTCGTAGGGTGGCGAAGGGTAGAAACCGAGCGTTGGTGGCGGTGGAGAAGGACCTGAATTCCGGAAAGTTAGGTGTCGGCAGTAGCTCGCCGGCGGCTCTATAGGATTGGGCAACTCAGGCAAAGGTGAGGAAAACCATTAGGGTGGAAATGAAGAGGAGAGGTTGTAGTTGGTTACCGCGCAAGGAATAGACCCGAGGAGGCCAGAGGTGAGAGCAGCTAGCCGCCATTGCCAGAGAAGAAGAGCAGCCAGGTCTAGGTATCTCGGGCTATGTCAGGAGGAATTGGAGGAAGAGGAGCAACCGAGTTGGAGCGAGGGTGCTCTAAGGCCCCTTATACAACCAGGAGACGAGCCCTAGGTCCTGTTGTGAACTAGAGGCGGAGAGAGGCTGAAATGCCCTAATAGGCGTTTCGTCTCCGGTGAGCGAGAGAGGGAAAACTTAGGCTCGTTGGAAAGGACTTGAGAAGCCGAACTCGATGCGTTAAGAATGAAGTTCATTGATGAAGGAGGGAGAGAGAATGAATCAAGAGATGATCTGTCGTGGAACGGCTCCTTATTTCGCGTTGAGCGGGAGGTAGGTGACAAAGCGGGTGCCGTTGGATCATGGGTCAAACTGATCAGGACCGTCGGATGGCACTGAAGGTGAAAGGGGGCGCATGACAGATGCATAATAACCGAACCATAGTGTGACAAATCGATATAAATGAAATCGATTAAAATCCCTAGTTATACCTTATTAAAAGCTCATAAAATGGATTTGAAGGGTCAAATAAAGTCCAAATGACACCAAATTTGGATCATAGGTTCATGTTAGCATTTAGAACGATGATATATAATTATATTTCGTATTTATATCCAATAAGGTCCTCAATTAATATATTTCTCATTAAAGTGTATTTTAATAGATTAAAAGGAATGAATTATATGAAAAGACTATTTTTAATGAAACATGTGAGTAATTTCGAGATATTAAACACATTAGGATCCAAAAAATAATTTATCAACAAAATAATATATTAATGTGAATTAAAATCATATTTTGAGGAGAGAGAAACAATTAAGGTTAATATACACATATATGAACTCAAATACACATTATTAATAATATATTTATCCAAAAAACTCCAAATTAATATTATCTACTACATTACCATCCTTAAAGACCAAATTACATGATTAACCCTAACTTATCTACTTATTTGGGTTATTTGTGCACACACCCCTCCATTATAATAAATGAGGGGAAAATGTGATTTTAAACATTGAATTGTGCTCAAATTGCACAAGGGGTTCAAAAAGAATATAAAACAAGGGAAATTAATGAAAAAGGTACAAATGGACTAGAAAGCAAAGAAAAGCTCAAAAGTGGGTAAATTACAGGGAAGACGCTGAAATTCAGTATGTTACAAATTGTATACAAGGATACACACACATTCTGTAAGAAGTACAGTACTAACAATCACATTTTATAATACAAAATATTGTATTAGACGTATAGTGTTAGAGGTATCGTACGAGAAATAACAATACTAACATGATTTGATGATCTTGTTAGTAAAGTACGAGACATGCCATGTATAAAAGAATGTCAATAACCATATACCGGACTTATATAAACTAATTCACATTTCACTAAAAGCATACACATTTTACTAAAGTACAATATTTTCAACTATTGTTTAAGAAAAACTAATCCTTCATCCCCTTCATTCAAAAGTACAATACTAAACGCATTGCTAATGTTAGCTCAATCGAATCCATACATGAACAAGTAGCTATTGTACATAATTTGGGGGAAACACAAAGATGTTGTACTATACTCACGAGTATTGTACGTCTGTACCCAAAACATGTGTATGACATCCTAAAATATAGATATTATATTTTTTCTCATGTATTATCATTATTTTAAAGTATGTCAACATGTTGGAATGTATTTTTACAAGGATTCTAATACAATTTATTTCATCAAAAATACAATCCGGATTGAAAATTATGAATAAAAATATTTTCTCTCTCTTCTACTACTCTCATCCTTCATTGCTTTAATTACAGTTGACAGCATGCGTCAGTTCTTATTTCCCAAAACCGAATGGGCGAGTGGGTAGAAAGGTGACTATGTCCATAATTTTTCTTGATATAGTTTGCATTGCTGAAATAGGGAAGAAACATGTGATGTGCTTGGTCGGTGTCGGAAAAGGAAGGTGAAGAAGAAGGGATGTTCTTATCTGGAGTGAGGTAAGGGTTGGTGATGAGTACTGATCAGTGGGAAGAAATATGCTAGGTGAACACCATTTTAGAATCCAAAATGAAACTCCACTCATTCTCCACCACATGTTTCAGTATATAACAAATAAAATACATATTCTATATGTTATACTCTCAAACATGTGGTGGAGATTGAGTGGGGTTCCATTATGGATTCGAAAATGAGTATAGCATACCTCTATTGATAAAGGGGTCTAGCTGGCATATGCTAGATATACCAGAGAGAGTGAAAAGTGACAGTGAGAGAGAACATAGCTGTAACGAGGAAGCAGGAGGATGAAATGAGGGCATCGCAAGGCGACAGGCCAAAAATAAATAAAAAAGGCAGTGGAGGTGTGGCGTAGAGGTTGGCATGTCTCGTCTCTCATCTAAAGCTAACTACTACGTTTGGTGAAATCAAACTGCAATAGAAAATGTCATCATTCAGGAGCTATGGAGTAGTGGCGATTTGTTTTTGTAACTAGTGAACAAACACGTGCACATGCACATGATATATAAAATTTATTGGAAATATGCAGGGAGAGGACTCGTCCGTGAAAGGGTCCCTACGGTAAAAGATTTTTGTGTTGGTTGTTTGAAATGAGAGAATCAAGGAACTATTTCCGTGGGATGAAGAGAGAAATACAGAATTAAAGATAATAAAAGTTAATAGGAGAGTGTGAGAATAAATATTTGTAGGAGCAAAATTCCTTGAAAAAAGGAGAGAAGAGAGTGAATCAAGCAGAGCACATCATCAAACTCACTCTTTTTATGGTAGTATAGATTTTATACAAATTTCGTTATGGTGCGTTTATTCTCGAAAATCACAAGCAAAGGTTGAGCCAGCTTGTTATCTGACCGAGGAGAGAGGGAGGACACACGACGACCAAATGGGTATGGTCAACATGGTTAGAAGGTCGGTATTGCCTTCAGCTGGTAGAGGCTCAATATAGAGATAATATGTCTCGTGTTCACTTTCATCTCACAAGGGAGATTGTGCTAGATAGATCCATAGATTAGCTTTAAAGGGAAACAGCCAAAGAGGAGGTGAGGTGAGTCGATGCTATGCAATCAAGCTTACTAGTGATACCACTATCAGGGAAATCACAACCTTACCTTCACTCTGCAAGCCCAAAGTTAGAATTCATGTGTCGGCAAATCTTGAATTCACACAGACACACACCCAACACATTAGTAGGAGTACACCCCTGATCTGAGAAATGAGACACTAAACTAAACACACCACACATCCACCACCTTTTCTTTCGTGATGCTCTTATACGCTCTTTGTCCTCGTGCTTCCCCCATTACAACTTCTCCCTCTCTCTCTCTCTGCAATATCTAACAGAGGCACCCACCAAACTCTTCAATCAATACCTGACAGAATCCATCACCAACACCTATCGCACTACATATTCCAAACAAAAACATTGATCATTTCCTCATCTTCCTTCCCGACAGGCCTACCATGTGTTTTCTCCTCTCTTTTCCGCAATGAGAAGTTTCCAAACACATCAAATATCATTTTCCCATCGTATTCTACTATCTCTTTGCCACTATCATCCTTCCTCTATTAAATAGTGAAGGGCCAAGACATACCAGAGACAGAGAAGGGCAGATAGATGTCCTCTACACAATCAAGCGAAGATCTAGGTCCAACAAGAGAGAAACCAGAATTTATAACAATCGAGAGTCTTACAGGGAGGAGAACTGAGCTAGGCGCCATGGATTTATTCACAGATTTGTGGTGTCACTTTTGCTAAACCACTTCTTCAGTCAACCTTCTCTACCATGTCTCCCCCTCCTGCTACTAGTCTTGTTGAGCATCACCAACCACTTTAGCTCTAGCTATATGAATGTCACATCCTCCACACCTGCATGCCCACCCCATTAGTATTAATGTCTTTCGGACGATCAACCAAAATTATGTCCTTGTCGCACAATCAAAGAAAAGTCTCTCCTCACTCAAACATATCAAAGTTGTGTCTTATTGTATCCAACAATTATAAAATGAGAAATACAACTCCAATCAATTTATAGAATGTATCTCTCATTTGATTATGAATCCAACATCAATATAAGTATATACATATATAAAACCTCCTATTGGGTTGGTATATACCTAGAAGAAAGAAGGTATGTGTACGGTGGGATAGTTGAAGAACTTTGTTGGATTCATTTAGAAATGGGAAATCCCTTTGTCAGCAAAAGGTTATAATATAATTTTCCTTCCTAACATGGTATAAACTCAATTTATCATCAACATCCAACATCCAACATAAAAAAATTTCTCATCATTTCCAATCATTTTGTATGTAACCAAACAAGTTGACATGTGATGTAATGTATCCAATACTCTTAAAATGAGGAATGCAACTATGATCATTTTACCGTTACTAAGATGTGGCACACATGTATCTCTATTACGAATCTCACATAATAATATATATACACATGTATAATACAAACTTACTTATTAAGTTGGTATGTACCAGGAGAAATGAAAGGGTGGGGATGGTGGGACTCTTGAAGGCATTGATGGATCACTTTAAGGGATAGCAGACCCACGCCCCTCCAAAGGTTTTTGAAAAATATTTCATATTGTGATACCGTGTTTGACTTCTAAATTTATATTAACTTATTCTACATCACGCCCCCAAGGATTTTGGAGATTATACAATTTTACTGATATAGTTATGACAAATAGCATTTCGAATAGGAGTTATATACTAAAACATAATTACAGTACACTTAAATTAATAAAAAAAAATTGTATGAGATCATAAAGTGACGAAATTGTCAGGTGCCATTTTCTCATATTACTCGGACCATGCATATATAAAACAAAAATTTAATTATTAATCATTAAAGTATGAATACAAAATATTTGACAATTTTAATGAAAAAAAATGGAATGTAGTTGGTGAATTATACGATTATAAAGAAATTAAGTAAATTTTGGATGATGTATAAACTAATAAATCAAATCTTTTTTGTTATTGTTTTAGACTATCCTCAAATTTGACTACTTTATACCTACAATAAATTTAATAAGTGAAAATTAAAGGAGAAGTGATAGGTAAAGACGGGATGAGGATTGTGAGAGATATTAATTTTAGCATGTAGATTTGTGTGTAGCAAAGTGAATAAATTAAGAAGCAAATAAATTCTTTTCCATAAGAATTAGAGTATATGCAATTTATTATATTAGCTGTGGGATACACAAGTATCTTAATATATTTCTCACTAACATTTTATCCAATTATATATGTTCTATATATATTAATTTCTCACATTAAATTACATACAAATCTTTTGCATGGTATCTATGTTTTCCTTCATATTATAGTAAAAAAAATATTTTATTTTCCTTTACAACACGGTAACGGTTTGTGAATAACTCACCTTCATATGGGCCACCACAAAAGGTCTTTTCTCATCCTTCTAGACGAATTTATAAGTGCCTATGAAAGATGTGATGATAACCACCATAGCCAGTATTGGGATTGAAAGAAGCTCTGTAAGTGAGGTTGTGTCGGTCACCACTTCAATAAGGTGATGTTGGTGAAAGGACCATGTGATGGTTAGAAAAGAGACCACAATGTGTGTAGATGAAGTCGCTTTCATCATGAAATGGATGAAAGGAGCCTAGAGACGACGGGAGTTGTGAGCGGATGCAAAGTAGACTGACATGTCGTTCACTGTGGGAGAATATGTGACATGAAAATCTGACCCCTCTAAGTTATAGCTAAGAGAGAGTTAAGTCCCTGATGCATGGGTTCATTTCAGATGCATTGGTGGAGAAGGTTAAGTTTGTCAAACCAGTATCATGAAGTTATGATAATGGCCCATTACCCTCTCGGTCCACTTTCAATAGGAGATAACAAGGAGAGAGGGTTGTTGTAGTCTGGTTGATCTATTATCCTCCCTCTCTTGATCGGTAGAGGTGGCTCTGGTTCCTCTATCGGAGGACCTAGATCTCTACCCTTATCTGTAGTGGGAAGGTCTCTTTGTCAACATCCGCTCTCTCAATCTTTGGAAGGTCTCAACTCTATGCCAAAGAAAGGGGAGGGAGAGAGGGTAGAGAGAGAGTGTGTGACGAAGAGGGGTAGCAGGAGATGATATTGATATAGGAGCTATGCTACACATCCCCACCCATCCACCCAGTCTCCCATCCGGTTGTTGGGATGTGCAGTCAATGCTGATGCGGCAGAAAAAGTAAATACACCATGAAAGAGAAAAAAACTCGGGAGAGATAAATGTTTTGCAAATAACTCTTAAATCATAAGGAATTTTAGGTCAAAATAAACAACATTTTTCATCATAAAAAATACTTTCCATCAAGATCAATGTTGACATACTTTGAAAAAAATAATATTAGAATTATATTAAGAGAGGAGAAAAGTATACAAAAGTACAGTATATTTTCGGGTACTGTACTCAGATTGACCATTCATGTACAATACTTATTGCTTCTTTATTTCTTCATATTCCATATTATGACATAAATCCATAAATACTGTACATTTTATCATTTATATTAATATTACATACATTCAGATGTAGTGTTTGTCCAAAATCATATACAAGGATATCCACACATTCTACAAGAAGTACAATACTATTAACCAAATTTGTAATAAAAAAATACACTACTAGAAGTACGTTCTAACAACTATATTTCATTTTTGTAAAGTATATACATTCGTAATATGTAGAGACGTACAATACTAATTGCCTCCTTATTTTTTACACTCAATATTTTGTCACAAATAAGTATTGTACATTTTATCATTTATATTAATTTTTGCATGCATTTAGAATGTCATGTTTGACAAAAATTGAATAGAAGGATATACACACATTCTACAAGAAGTACAATACTAACAACCACATTTTATAATACAAAGTATAGTATTAGACATACAGTGTTAGAGGTACCATATGAGACATAACAATAATAACATGATTTGATGATCTTGTTAGTACAGTACGAGACATGCCATGTATAAAAGAATGTCGATAATGACATACCAGACTTATATAAACTAATTCATATTTTACTAAAAGCATACACATTTTACTAAAGTATAATATTTTCAACTATTGTTTAAGAACAACTAAACCTTGATCCCCTTCATTCAAAAGTACACTACTAAACTCATTGCTACTGCTAGCTCAATCGAATTCATACATGAACAAGTGGCTATTGTACATAATTTGGGGGAAACACAAAGGTGGTGTACTGTACTCACGAGTACTATACGTATGTACCCAAAACATGTGTATGACATCTTGAAATACAGATACTATAATTTTCTCATGTATTATCATTATTTTCAAGTATGTCAACCTGTTGGAAAAGTATTTTGACAAGGATTGTATTGCAATTTATTTCATCAAAAAATACGCTCCGGATTGAAAGTTATGAATAAAAATATTTTCTCTCTCTTCTACTGCTCTCATCATTTATTGCTTTATTGCAGCTGACAGCATGTGTCAGTTCTCATTTCTCAAAACCGAATGGGCGAGTGGGTAGAAAGGTGACTATGTCCAGAATTTTTCTTGATATAGTTTGCATTGCTGAAATGGGGAAAAAATATGTGATGTGCTTGGTCAGTGTCAAAAAAAGAAGGTGAGGAAGAAGGGATGTTCTTGTCTGAGGTAAGGGTTGGTGATGAGTATTGATCGGTGGGAAGAAATATGCTAGGTGGACATCATTTTAAAACCCAACATAAAACTCCACTCATTCTCCACTACATGTTTCAGTATATAATAAATAAAATATATATTCTATATCTTATACTCTCAAACTTGTGGTGAAGAATGAGTGAGGTTCGGTTATGGGTTCAAAAATGAGTATAGCTGACCTCTATTGATAAAGGGGACTAGCTAGCGTATGCTAGATATAGCACAGAGAGAGAAAAGTGATAGTGAGAGAGAACGGAGCTGTAACGAGGAAGCAGGAGGATGAAATGAGGGCATCGCAAGGCGACAGGCCAAAAATAAATAAAAAAGGCGGTGGAGGTGTGGCGCAGAGGTTGGCATGTCTCGTCTCTCAGCTGAAGCTAACTACTGCGTGTGGTGAATCGGCATTTTCAGGATCCCCTCGTCACTCGTAAGCTGGATTGCAATGCATCTGCTTTAAAGCTAATCCATCCAGCATCTAACGCCATTCCGCGGACTACCTTCTTTTCTGCCAAGAGAAATGGACGCTGACCTTTGGGATTTTTTATCCAACTAAATTTGTGTGTGCATCCAAAATAAGCTCAATGGTGACTATTGTTTCCAACAATTCTGATATCTCCTTCAATGCTAAAAAATAGATTTGATGTTCTCGTGGATTTGTTTAGAAACTGAATTAAATCCAGAACATAAGGGGTTTTAGTGAAATCAAACCGCAATAGAAAATGCCGTTATTCAGGAGCTATGGAGTAGTGGCGATTTGTTTTTGTAATTTTATACAAATTTCGTTATGGTGCGTTTATTCTGGAAAATCACAACCAAAGGTTGAGCCAGCTTGCTATCTGACCGAGGAGAGAGGGAGGACACACGACGACCAAACGGGTATGGACAACATGGGTAGAAGGTCGGTGTTGCCTTCAGCTGGCAGAGGCTTGGTATAGAGATAAGATGTCTCGTTTTCACTTTCATCGCACAAGGGAGATGGTGCTAGATAGATCGATGGATTAGCTTTAAAGGGAAACAGCCAAAGAGGAGGTGAGGTGAGTCGATGCTATGCAATCAAGCTTACTAGTGACACCACTATCAGGGAAATCACAACCTTACCTTCACTCTGCAAGACCAAAAGTCAGAATCCATGTGTCGGCAAATCTTGAATTCACACAGACACACACCCAACACATTAGTAGGAGTACACCCCTGATCTGAGAAACGAGACACAAAACTAAACACACCACACATCCACCACCTTTTCTTTCGTGATGCTCTTATAATCTCTTTGTCCTCGTGCTTCCCCCATTACAACCTCTCTCTCTATCTCTTTCGCTCTCTGTGCAATATCTAACAGAGGCACCCACCAAACTCTTCAATCGATACCTGAGAGAATCCATCACCAACACCTATCACACTGCATATTCCAAACAAAAACATTGCTCCTTTCCTCATCTTCCTTCCCGACACTGACCTACCATGTATTTTCTCCTCTTTTTTCCGCAATGAGAAGTTGCCAACCACATCAAATATCATTTTCCCATCGTATGCTACTATCTCTTTGCCACTATCATCCTTCCTCTATTGAATAGTGAAGGGCCGAGACATACCAGAGACAGAGAGGGGCAGATAGATCTCCTCTACACAATCAAGCGGAGATCTAGGTCCAACAAGAGAGAAACCAGAAATTATAACAATCGAGAGTCTTAGAGGGAGAAGAACTGAGCTAGGCGCCATGGATTTATTCACGGATTTGTGGTGTCTCTTTTGCCGAACCACTTCTTCAGTCAACCTTCTCTACCATGTCTCCCCCTCCTGCTACTAGTCTTGTTGAGCATCACCAACCACTTGCCCTCTAGCTATATGAATGTCACGTCCTCCACACCTGCATGCCCACCCCATTAGTATTAATGTCTTTCATACGATCAACCAAAATTACTTCCTTGTCGCACAATCAAAGAAAAGTCTCTCCTCACTCTTACTAACAAATTTTAGAAGCACTCAAACATATCAAAATTGTGTCTTATTGTATCCAACAATTATAAAATGAGAAATACAACTCCAATCAATCTATAGAATGTATGTCTCATTTGATTATGAATCCAACATCAATATAAGTATATACATATATAAAACCGCCTATTGGGTTGGTATATACCTAGAGAAAAGAAGGTATGTGGAAGGTGAGATTGTTGAAGAACTTTGTTGGATTCATTTAGAAGTGGGAAATCTCTTTGTCAGCAAAAGGTTATAATATAATTTTCCTTCCTAACATGGTAGAAACTCAATTTATTATCAACATCCAACATCCACCAAAAAAAAATTTCTTCATCATTTCCAATCATTTTGTATGTAACCAAACAAGTTGACATGTGATGTAATGTATCCAGTACTCTTAAAATGAGGAATGCAACTATGATCATTTTATCATTACTAAGATGTGGCACACATGTATCTCTATTACGAATCTCACATCATAATATATATACACATGTATAATACAAACTTACTTATTAAGTTGGTATGTACCAGGAGAAATGAAAGGGTGGGGATGGTGGGACTCTTGAAGGCATTGATGGATCGCTTTAAGGGCTAACGGACCCACGCCCATCCAAAGTTTTTTGAAAAATATTTCATATTGTGATACCGTGTGTGACTTCTAAATTTATATTATCTTATTCTACGTCACGCCCCCCAAGGATTTTGAAGATTATACAATTTTACCGATATAGTTATGACAAATAGCATTTCGAATAGGAGTTATATGCTAAAACATAATTATAGTACACTTAAATTAATAAAAAAATAAAAAAAGTTGTATGAGATCATAAAGTGACTAAATTGTCAGGTGCCATTTTCTCATATTACTCGGACAATGCATATATAAAAAAATTTTAATTATTTATCATTAAAGTATGAATACAAAATATTGGACAGTTTTAATGAAAAAATATAAAAAATGGAATGTAGTTGGTGAATTATACGATTATAAAGAAATTAAGTAAAATTTGGATGATGTATAAACTAATAAATCAAATCTTTTTTGTTATTGTTTTAGACTATCCTTAAATTTGACTACTTTATACCTACAATTAATTTAATAAGTGAAAATTAAAGGAGAAGTGATAGGTAAAGAAGGGATGAGGATTGTGAGAGATATTAATTTTAGCATGTAGATTTGTGTGTAGCAAAGTGAATAAATTAAGAAGCAAATAAATTCTTTTCTATAAGAATTAGAGTATATGCAATTTATTATATTAGTTGTGCGATACACAAGTATCTTAATATATTTCTCACTAACATTTTATCCAATTATATATGTTCTATATATATTAATTTCTCTCATTAAATTACGTACAAATATTTTGCATGGTATCTATGTTTTCCTTCATATTATAGTAAAAAAATTATTTTATTTTCCTTTACAACACGGTAACGGTTTGTGAACAACTCACATTCATACGGGCCACCACAAAAGGTCTTTTCTCATCCTTCTTGACGAATTTATAAGTTCCCAAACAAATAGAGTTGTGCCTTATTGCATCCAACAATAATAACATATGACATATGGCTCTAATCGTTTCTATCAGTGATAAAATGTGACAATTGTGTCTCCTTTGATAATGAATCCCATATCAATATGCATATATATATATATATATATATATATATATATATATATATACAAATGCAAGCATACTTATTGGGTTAGTATGTGCTATGGGAAAGGAAGGGGTGGGTAGGGTAGAATTTCTGAAAAGAATGGTGGGTTTATTTGGAGATAGAGAAGCTATTTTATTAAAAGAAAAGTTATATATTTTTTCCTTCCCAACATGGAAGCAACAAATTTATTACTATGATTCCATCATACACCACCTAATTAGAGTCTTTTCTAGACAATCCCAACAAATTTATGAAATCTAAGAAGAAGAAGAAGCATGACTTATTGTATCCAAAAAATTTAAATCGAGAAATAAATCTCAAAAGATGTCTACCTTTGATCAAATGTGCCATATGTGTCTTTGTATTATGAACCCATATCTACACACACAGAAATATACATATATATATATATATATATATTTATATATATGAAATAATACTTATTGAGTTGGTATGTAATAGGGGAAAGGAAATGGTAGGGTGGGTGGAAATGTTGAAGGACTTCAATGGATTTGTTTGGAAATGAAAAAGACATATTAGCAAATAGTTATATTCTATTTTTTTCTTCCCAACATGGTAGTGATCTACTTTATTATCACTACTATCCACCACCATAGAAAATTTTTACTTGCTCTTTGTAACAAGTTTATATGGTCCCAAAATGGATTCTTCCTTACTTTATCCAAAATGAATTTATAAAAAGTCATACTCTATGTTCCTCACCAAACACTCTTACATTCTTATTTATTATCAACATCCCACCAACCACCAGCAAGCAGAAGCCTTTCATTGCACTTCCCAAACAAATTATAATAAACAAACCCAAATGTAATCAATTTTTAACAATGTGGAAGCATGGATCATATATGTCACACTCAAAAAATGCCACAAAGAACATGTCATTCATTGTAATAACATCATGTAGGACATGATTACTGATTCTAATATATGTTCTTTCAATAAAGTCAATTATGTCAAATTCAACAATGAATTTAGTACAAAAAAATAAAAATGAAACAAATACCCTTAGATCGTATAGATGGCACTCAACCAAGTTAGGAACTTATATGGTATCACCCTCCTAAAACTAGCATATTTTAATGTTGACCACCTATGTGCATACGCCCATAGAAATGCATTTAAGAAACTATTGCAATCAATTTAGATTAAAAGATACACATTCAAACAAACATTATATTGATATGAAATAAAATAATTACTTACAACTATGGTTAGGGATGCATTTTGCAACTTAAGAATTTTTTATATGTAGCATCATCTATATTTACAATTGATCAGATACACAACAAGGTGCACATAAATTATGTTGGTATCCATCTTGTGATGGGAGACACCTTAAATAACATGAGGTGTGGAGTATTGGATGTATGTCTTGAGAGCCATCACGTGATAATCATATTACAGATTCATTGTACATTTGATTATTAATAAAGGATATTACACTTGTTATGTTTGTTTCAATAGTGTGATAATGAATAGATGTAATAATGTCCTTACTCAGTTATTATTGTGGATAATATATGACAACAACAATACATAAGACTAATATGTATGATGAGTGATGACTGTCTCTCCAGTCATGATATCAGATATCAACTCAATTCCATGTGTATTGTTTGGAGAACAAGTTATATTGGACATAACCACTTTAAGAATGACACGTGGAAGCCATGTCATGGCAAGCTAGAGTCATATGTTACTATGATATACTCACCCCAAGGGCATAATCACTATTGTCACACATCAACTCAAATGGAAGATCCCAATCAAAAGGCATTTATGATAGGTGCCAATGTCAAAGTATTTTTAGACTATGGAATGCTTTGAGGCAATCATCATCAAAGACATGTGGGCATCCTTTATCAGGATTTTGACAATGGCTTTGATATCTTGGAGAACTCTTTGATATTCAAGCGGAAATAACCTACATGACCAAGAAGGTTTTGTACCGACATCACCAAACATAGAAATAACATCAATTTTTGTTTTGCCACTTAAATTTGACTTCATAAATCCTATTCCCTAATTAAATTCCTAAAAGCTTGTGGCCTAATATGATACCATCTCATACCATCAAGTGGCACTTCTCCCAATTCAGAACTAGTTGCTTTTCTTGACATCTTTATAGTACATGACATTAGTGTATTAATAAATCTTCAAAAGAAACATGTAAATGTCATCATACCTAGTTGACAGGATGGATAGGGGCCTAATAGAATCCAAATTACTCAAACCAAGTAGCAGAAATAATAATGGCTACTTAGATGTTGTAGTACATGGTCAATGAATGGTATAGGTAAGTGATCCTTCTTTGTGGTAGCATTAGTGTAAAATAGTCGATACACATTCAACACCCAATTATTGTTCTCATGGAAAGGTCTAAACCATTACTTCCTTTACAAATATCAATACTCCCTTTTTGGAAAAAACATGAACTAGGATGATGTACAGAATGAAAACTTCATTCTCGATTCTACGAGAATTTTTATGAAAGTGTTTTATTTGCTTCTCTTCAATGGAAGTTTCATTTTCCTAGAATGTATCCTAATTTTTGGCCTAGTTCTTCTTCTGATGATCGATTCAACCTCTAATAAAAAAGATAGACCTTGGTTTTATTTCATTTCTTCAACAAGTTTAGTAATGAGCATAACGGCCCTATTATTCCGATGGAGAGAAGAACCTATGATTAGCTTTTCGGAAAATTTCCAAACAAATAATTTCAACGAAATCTTTCAATTTATTATTTTACTATGTTCAACTCTATGTATTCCTCTATTCGTAGAATACATTGAATGTACAAAAATGGCTATAATAGAGTTTTTGTTATTCGTATTTACAACTACTCTAGGAGGAATGTTTTTATGTGGTGCTAATGATTCAATAACTATCTTTGTAGCTCCAGAATGTTTCAGTTTATGTTCCTACCTATTATCTGGATATACCAAGAGAGATGTACGGTCTAATGAGGCTACTACGAAATATTTACTCATGGGCAGGGCAAGCTCTTCTATTCTCGTTTATGGTTTCTCTTGGCTATATGGTTTATCCGGGGGGGATATCGAGCTTCAAGAAATAGTGAATGGTCTTATCAATAAACAAATGTATAACTCCCCGAGAATTTCAACTGCACTTATATCCATCATTGTAGGAATTGGGTTCAAGCTTTCCCCAGCCCCTTTTCATCAATGGACTCCTGACGTATACGAAGGAGTGCGGTTCATTTGACAAATTCCTCTACCTCTATATCTATCTCTGAGATGTTTGGATTTTTCAAAAATCCATAGACATGCAGAAGAAAAATGCTATCCCCACTCGGACCAAGACATAACTTTTACCAAAAAGTTTATTGTGATGTTTTAGTTCAAATAAGAATTAAGGAGAAGCAGGGTGAGGAACAACGAATATCTTTATGATAAACAGATCCATGTTGCAAGTTCGTTATTATGAGTAGTTCCTATAAAGGATCAGACTAATGACGTATACAATACTTAAATTATCGATGTTGGACCATGCTTGATGGAAGAGAGAGAGAAGGACTGATCCTAGGGTTTCTCTACCCTTAGAAAGGCCTAAAGTGAAGTATGATGCTCCCTCAACCTACCCCTAGTGGACAAATTTCCATTGAATAAAAGATGCCCAAAAAAATCCAAAGAAATAAGTCCAAGTGTGGATCCAGAGGCCAGCACGACCGTGGTACCATAGAACAGCCATGCTAGCATACTTGCAAGTCAATAGAGTCACCTACGAGTAAAGAAGAAATCACCACAGCCTTTCCACTCAGAATGGTTGTGGTCGATCAACTACAAAACAGTCATGTCACATAGCACGACCATGTGACCTTTAGAGCAAAACGGCCTTGGAGCCAAGAACGGACAAGGAAATCCAAGCCACCACAACCATTACTACCCTTGCCCTACCACGGCCGTGGTGACTACCATGGTCGTGCCACTTCTAGTTCAAAACCAACCAAGTCCCTGTGATTTTCCCAATTTCTCACCTCGGTCGTTCCCACCCACCATGGCCATTCTCACCCCTCTGCACCACGGTAGTGTTACTCACAAAAACCTAGCTACTTTTGCACTGCATTTCCCACTTTTCCCCCACTTGACCTATTGCTTCCCCCACACCTATATATACCTAGGTGGCAGCTCTAGCATGAGGTTAGCTATCTTCTACCACCTTCTGGATCCCCATTTTGCATTCCACCCATTCCACTCCTTCTCCACCTCTATTCCACTCCATTTCACCATTTCCACCACCAAAAGCCTAGTTTCCAAGTGTTTTGCCCCTATTCCACCATCATCCCATGTCATTGCACCTTGGAGGAGAGAGGAGGATGTCCTGTAGTAGCTAAAGTGTAGGATTCTCCATCTACACTGAGCTTCATGGCTTATTCTACCTCTTTCTCCCTTATTTTTGTATTTTGCATTGTTATGAGTAGCTAGGCCCCTTGGGTGGGCTGTTTGGGGTGAAAAATGTTACTTGGTTACCATGTTGGGGTAAAATGATATGTAAACATTGTAATTTCATTTGATAATGATTATGTTCTATTTCTATCTCACTTTCCATGAATTTCTTATTGGTTTGTGCTTGACAATACCTAGGAATTTAGGGGAATTGCTTTTATGTGTGAATTTTAGAATTTGCTCCTAGGTTCAATTCTTGGATCCCTAGGTAGCCACCCATCTTCCTACATTCTAATCAAATCTCCTAACCCTAATTGAGAGATCTAAGTAGCTATTTTATATGAATTTGGTGTACTTAGCATGGATCTTTCTCAAGGCTAAATGTAGGCGATGGGAGGCCTAAAACCTCACTTCCACTCCCATTACTAACCTCATCCCCTAAACATCCTAAGATAATATAACCAAGAAACCTAGGCTTGTTTAGACTCTGATTCAATTACACCTAAACCCTAACCCAATTGAGCCTCACAAGGGTAGTAGGGAGTGTTAGGGACTAGTTCCCCTATACACAACCTAGCATATCCATGCCCAGTTAGTCATTTAGGATAATTCATTAGACTCTAGCTTGTTGTTTGATTTGAATATCTAAATGAAATAAATATGTTCATATGTCTCCCCCAACTTAATTGATAAGTGCATCCCTAAACTGCCCACATTTCCCTCACTTTCTTTAAAACCCTAATCGTCTTCTTACTTAGCTAGTGTTAGCTTAATTAGTTCTGTACTTGTTTAAGTTAGCTTTTTTACTTGTTATTTCTTTTCTCTTTCTAGTTTAGGTCTCTTGTTTCTCTTTCTCCATGTTAGATAGCTTAGTGTAGTGTAGGCCTGTCTTTTCTTGCATTAGTGCAGATTGCTCTTTTCTTGCCTTACCTTGTCTTTTATTGCTCATTAGAATTAACTATCTAGGGTTAACTTTGGTTTTAATCTTTTTTTATTTCCTTTAATTGCTTTCCTACTCAACTTAGTGTAATCAATTAAAACAACCTTCAAACCCTTAAACTCTAGACTTAGCAATAGGAACCCATTCTAAAAACTAACCTAGATCTAGTGCCACCTTTTTTCCCTGTGGATTGACCCTATACTTGCCACCTTACCTATACTATGGCATGACCTTGTGTGCTTGTGGGTTAGCATTTTAGTAGAATTAGGTTGTTTATGTAGGTCCTTTATAAATTTGAAAGTTTAGTCCACCATTTGCTTCTGTTCATGGGGTTGCATCTATTCAAAATCTAATTGAGTAGTGTGTAACACCATTGGTAGAAACAAAGCAGTTACTTCCATTGATTGAGATTCCTGAGTGGAAATGGGACCAAATCACCATGGATTTTGTGATGGGTCTTCCTAATACAAGAAAAGGTCATGATGCAATATGGGTTGTGGTGGAGCGCCTAACAATGTTAGCACACTTCCTTACCCTAAAATCCACTACCAAGGTGTCAGACTTAGTTGGGCTTTACATTAGAGATATAGTTCATTTGCATGGTATTTCGAGTTCCATTATCTCTTATCATGATCCCTAGTTCAATTCAAGTTTATGGAAATAGGTTCAAGAGGAACTTAGTATGAGGCTGAAATTTAGCATAGCCTATCACCCCCAAACTAATAGATAGTCAGAAAGAACGATCCAGACCCTATAAGATCTATTGAGAGTTTGTGTGCTAGATTGGGGTGGATCATGCGATCAATACTTGTCCTTAAATGAGTTTTACTATAACAACAATCACTACTCCAATATCAGGATGCCTCTGTATCAAGCTCTTTATGTGGGGTTGTGTCAGTCACTACTTCATTGGGATGATGTTGGTGAGATGACCTTGCTTAGGTCAGAAGAACTACAGATGTATGATGAAAAGGTTGCTTTGATCAAGTAGAGGCTGAAGTGATCCCAAGATCGACAAAAGTCATATGTTGGTGCAAAGCATATAGATTTGCACTTCACTGTAGGTGACCATTTATTTCTAAAAATTTGACCCCTCCGAGCCATAGAGAAAAATAGAGAAAAGATGAGACCTCGATATGTGGGCTCGTTTGAGATTTTAGAATTGATTAGAAAGGATGCTTATCATCTAGCATTACCTCCATAGTATAGTATGATGCATGATGTATTCTATGTATCCAATCTAAAGTGCTATGTGAAGGATCTTGTCCCTTTGTTGAACATTGAGCCTATAGAACTCCAAGGGAGATTGACATACCTTTAGTCACCTGTGAAGATAATAATCTCCAAGCTAAAATATCTCAGGATTAAAAATATAGAGATGGTAAAGGTTCTTCGGAAGCACAATGGTGAGGATGAAGCCACATGGGAGCTAAAGACAAACATGGAAAGGTCTCATCCTATACTTTTTGTAGGACTAGTTGAATTTTGAGGACAAAATTCCTATAGGAGGGAAGGATGTTCTAACATCATTTTTCCCATATATTTACATAACTGTAATGTAAATATTTGATTGTTAAGGATATGTTAGAAAGTTTGGTATGCTTTTTTTTAAAGTATGGTTTTAACTTGCAAATTCTCCTTCACAATGGATTTTGTGATTTTACTTTTTCAATAATCCAATAAAAGATATTGGGAAAAGAAAGAGAAAAAATCCCACAATAAATGAATTACTAAAATTAATGGGTAATTAGTAAACTACATATGGAATTATGTGGAGTTTACTAAAAAAGTGTTCTTGAAGGAAACTAACAGTTTGGTCTTGTTTCTATATTATAACTAATGAGAAAAGATATTACAATAGATAATCTAGCTAAGTTTGGGAAAGAAAAGAATTAATTTGATGCCTTAAATAAATGAAATAAGAGGGAGACTTGGATACAAATAAAAGAAACTTCAACTTGTGTATTTTGGTCTCAAATCTCGCCCACACCTAGATATAGAGCAAAAGAGTTTCGACTAAAATTTGAGATTAAAAGGAATAAAGAAGATAGAGATATGGATTATTTACATTTTCTTAAAGTAGAAGTATTATTGAGTTAGTATATCTAAAAGTCACATTTTTTTCCTAATAGGAATACATGGCTCGATGTTTTATTTCTCTTATAGCTCAGTGGCTATTGGATCGAGAGTTAGACAACACACGGGTTGTCCCCTACCATGTGACAGAAAAGGAAAGGGGTGTTCTTCACTTCATTATGTAATCCTTCGATTCTCTCTCTGAAGCCCACCTCATCGCAAACTAATGGAACCGCTGATTTGATTTGCAAAGCCAAAGAGGAAATCCTCTAATAAGAGGTGAAGTCATGGCTTGTGGGCCAAGAACAAATTCTTGCTACAACCTTTTCTCACCCACATGTTTTTAACCATAATCTCAACACATACCCTATATAACACCATCCCCTGACTTCTCCAGGGCATTATAACTCAAACTAAGAAGCTTTGCCCTAGGAACCACCTCCTCTCTCTCACTCCATCTTTCTCCAATGAGCTATTCTGCCATGTGCCCTACAACATGTGAAGAAGAAGGCTATGATTAGTGGGGAGAACATGAAACCATCAAATTTTAATCCACCTTGGACCAGTAATCAAACCCTGTGATCAAGGTTCCACTTAAGTTAAGAGGGGGGTTGAGTGGATAGAACTAATCCCCACCGCACAATTCATGTAACAGTTAGTGGTGACTAGAAATCCAGTGGTCAAGCATTTTGAAGAAAAGGTATTTCCTTGCCTTTAAAATAAAAAATTAGAGAAATAGCTAGACCTTGAAAAATAAACTAAAAATCCATTGTTTGGTTGAAAAATACAAATATGTGGTGTTTTTGATCAGAAAAAAACAAGGAATCTGTGACGACCATTTTGCAAAAACACGGATGCGGAAGCGATTAATTAGCAGCAGAATTACTGAAAATCACTAAAAATAAAAACTTTTTATAAAGAGATCTACAAGTTGTGAAGCTCTTTCATAAATAAACAAGTTAAGTCATTTACAAGTTGATTCATCAGTACATCTCTGAATTACTCATCTCGAGAGTCATAACACTGACTGCACTGTTAAACTGTACATGAGTAGTATACAAAAATCTCGAGGCATTAAGCCAAAAATCTCAGATCTATATTAAACCATCTATTGACTCCTACAACCTGAGAGTACAGAGACGACACATAGGACTTTCTATATATAAGACTTGACAAACAATGTCTCCACCTGAGGATAATTGTTGTCCCTGATGTTGTTGTTGTTATTGCCGCTCACCCACTGAAGGGTTCCTTTGTCCTCGGTGTCTACCTAAAAAGTTGAATCCCACGGGGGTGAGACAATTGAATAATTGTCCCAGCGAGAGTTATAACTCTCCGCCAGAAGCATTGTTATTGCAAGTAAATGAATAACACTGAGAAGTATAATTATAAATATTCAACAACAGGTAAAACATTGAATAAGCTAAGTAAAGCAACATTCTTTTAAGCAATCATTTCAATTATAACTTGATTGAGTAACATGTCATTGACTCAGTAAGAAATATGAAGAACATGTATGATACTGGTCCAATTAGGACTAAATAAACAATGCATCATCAATCATTGTTTCTCATAGTTCAACCTAAGCAAATATTCTACACGGCTGATTACATTTTAGAAACATACTTATTCCCTGAGGAGATGAGATATACCGCTCATACTCCAACCGACCATTATGAAATCACAATTGGTACCATACATGAGTCATCAGAAGAGCCATATTTCTATGACCTCATCTTCCTCAGTCACTGTGAGGTGCAACATGCAGGACATCTTGTGTCTCTGCTATAATAGATTTCCAGGGTATTCTGGCAACTTCGCTATTAGAGTTACAGTGGCATGCTATACTCTCTTCACCATCGAGGGATTTCTTGTTTATCTCACATCGATGCAGTATTAACAACATCATCAGGAGATTAGTGATACATCATCCCAACAATACATATAATGAAGGATTGAGAGATTAAATGTACATCTCACATCAATTCCCTCATTAGGATGTAAGGATCATGTCCATAACCCCCACATACTCAAAAGTATGCTCTCCAGGAGTTCCCTTAGGAAAACTTGTTTCACCATCATTTAATTTCTGACAATGATGGATCTATGGTCAGGGCTCTACATGATATCATTATACTTGATTATTTTAGTACATTATAGCATTCTTTTAGCATCAGGCATGTTTTCAAACATAAACCATTAAAACAATTGCTATAAAGAAAGAGTACTAATTGTATCAAGTTCATTTCACATCTAGTTATCATTGGGATATCAATCCCTAACCATCTCATCATTATGATTCAAGAACATGGGTGTTCAAACCCTTAGATCATCAAAACACTTGTTACCAAGTAACATATTTCCATTAAGTCATTTAACAGCATAAACATGATTGTAGCAATGCAGATATTTCTCATGGCTCATACAGCCTATCAATCTCATATGTTACCTCTTACTAAGCAACATAGCATATCATTACTTTCAAGCTTATAAAATGCTTTCAATGAATATGGCATCATAACCCTTACCTGACTATGCTCACTACTTTATAAAGACATGTATGACTAACACAATTGATAACATGCACATTATATCAGCACAATACAATTATTTCCAAGTCAAGTATAGAACACCACGACCGTGCTACCTTGCACGGTCGTGCTACAGAAGATCACCACGACCGTTTCACATCACCAGAGTTGGTTTCTAGGGTTAGGGTTTCCCATTCAATTCGGTTAGGATTATCCAACCCCTTTAGCTTACAATGGCATAATGATTCCTTATTTCATAATTCAATCATAGAGTTTCATGCTTAAAAGCATAACCCAGAATTAGGGTTTACTGTTCATACCATCACATTTCCCTAGATTAGGGTTTACTATTCACATTACATCACATTACTCTAGATTAGGGTTTACTATTCACATTTATTAGGGTTACTTCCATTAATGCCCTCAAATTAGGGTTAAGATTAATTAACCATTATAATCAGGGTTTTCATGATCTCACTATGAAGGATCATACCCTAATTAGATATATTCATAAATATTGGAAGTTTATTACTTGATTATCATTCATATAAGAAGTCCTCTCTCTCTTCTTTCTATAAGATGATGTTTGCATTACCTTTGATTTGGACTAAGTCAATTCAACACTGACATCATAGGTTGTGTCATTACTATTGTGGTCATTAAGGCTCACTTGATCAAAGGGTATTGGTCACACTATCCCATCAAGGTACCTTTGTAATGATCACCACTTATTATAACATGCATTAATCAACTAATTACTTGGTACCTTACTCACTTTAGGTATCTATGAGGTTTAGGCTAATCACTACTAAACTATCTTGACCACTAAGACATCAAACAATCTTGACCTTCATAGACCACAAACGGTCTTGCACACTAAACCCCCAAACGGTCTTGGACAGACCTTGAAACCGTTTGGTGTTGAAGGCCATTTGGTCTTGTTGACTTTTAAAACCGTTTGGTAAAGTGCACACTCAAGACCGTTTGCCCAAGATGGGGTGAAGACCGTTTGGTCAAGTTTGACTTTGAAACCACATGGACATAACCGATCTTGAAACTGCATGAGACTAAACGGTTTGGGATCGTTTGGTCCCAAATGGTCTTGAGACCGTTTGGTCCCAAACGGTCTTGATACTGTTTGGTCCAAACCACCTCAAAACCGCATGGACCAAAAAGTGTCTCAACCACTTCAATTGAGTTAGGGTTTCAAATGTTGAACCCCTCAATCGATCATGTACTTGTTAGCCACTCATCAATTGAGTTAATTAGGTCAACCTTAAACTGATTTGGCACTCAATTGACCCTTAATTGATTATCATTTAGGGCTTGGATCAATTGGATTAGGGTTTGAATCGATTATCCTTCAACATACTTCAATGTGAGTCTAATTAATTTGAAACCATTGAACCATTATTCAATTTGATCATAACCTGACCCCAAACGGTCTTGGGATCGTTTGGATGACCTCCAAATGGTCTTGAGACTGTCTTCCCATTATTTTATCAAAAACCAAGTCATTCAATTAAGGTTTGAACACTAGGTTTAGTCACCAAATTAGCAATCTATTATTCATCAACTTGATATCATTGGACCCTCAATTGGTCAATCCTACTTAACCCTAGACCTCCAAACGGTCTTGGGTGATCACCAAATGGTCTTGCGACCGTTTGGGTGATCCCCAAACGGTTTTGAAACCGTTTGGGTCACTCAACCCAAACTTCAACCTAATTCAATTATTGAAATCAGCAATTAACCCGATTAGGGTTTAGATGGTTGATGGGCCTTCAATTAGTGATCCACTTAGAATTAATTGATGATTTTTGGTAGGTAATTAGTATATATCATTCTCAACAATCCTACAAAAGGTCAATGCCTGGTCAACACATCCAAATGGTCTTGGACTGTCTGCTTCAATGCGGTTTGGTTGAAACCATTTGCATTCAAACGGTTTGAAACTGTTTGCATTCAAACGGTTTGAAACTGTTTGCATTCAAACGGTTTGAAACTGTTTGCTCCCAAACGGTTTGGGAAACCGTTTGAGCAAGGGTTGGAGACTATTTTCTAAAGTAAGATTCTTGGATAAACATAGAGATTAACGTCACCTTCGTCTACCTCAAGAACAAGGGTTGTTCTTTACGGAATTGCTAACAAGATCACAAGAGTAACAAAGGAAGAATAATTAGCTAACGATTTTTCATGGAGATGAAGATGCATAAACAAAGCTCAAGGTTTCGAGTTATAAAACCCGCCTTTAGGTCTGATGCAGAGCTCCAAGCTTCGTAGCTTTAATGGTGGATGAAGCTCAAGTACTTGTCCAAGGTCCGTTCTTCAAGTTTTGGATGGAGAAGATGGCTAGAAAGAAGAATCGTGTGAAGAAAACCATGAACCAAACCTTGCTTTAGGGTTTTCCGCCAAGAATCTGAGGTAGAAGATGACCAAGACTTACCTACAGGTTGATCATCCTCCCTCTTCTCCAGATCTCTTCCTTGGTCAGACAAAGCAAGGAGATAAGGAAAAGAACTAAGTGAAACAATCCCTTGTGTTGTTGGAAAAAGGTTCCTTATATATTTATGGGTTTTTAGAGAAAAAGGAAAAAGAAGGTTATTTCCTTTTATTTCTCAAATATATCCATCAAGGCTTGCTCCATCCTTGGTCACGTTTCCTCCTACAAAACTCATGCAAACCCCTCCATTATCCAAGGTTAAATGGAAAAGAGCTAACACCTTAAAGAGATGTATTTTAATATCCACCCTTATAGGATATTGCTTATATATTTATTAGTGTGAGTAGTTTCCACTTCTACCATAATCATTCAAATGAGGCACCCCTCCCATTTTCTTTGCTCAACTTGATGCCAAGAAACATGATAGATTTTCTAGAGGATATATTTTACATGTTGGACCCTAGGTTTTGGGTAAATTGCACTTTACACCAAAACTAGGTTTTAAAGCACAAGGATTGCTCTACAAGCTATAACTTGGTGCCCAAACTTGTGGAAACCATACCACTACATCTTATCCATTCTTATGATGTCTAATTATCAGAGGAACATCTTAACATGTGCAAATTGCAAGTTAACCCCTTAACTTGGGTAATTTGCACTTTAGTCCATTATTAACAAAATAATGTTTTAACATTATGCAAAAAGGACTGAAATTGAAATATAAGTTCCTCAAAAGCGTTAATTACATTTCAAAGGATAACCACAAGCATCTAATCACTTATTTAAGCAAAACACCTAGGGTTAGTACATAACCCAGGTCAGGGATGTTACAGAATCCAATAAAATATAATTCAAGATCTAATTCTTCCTTGATTTTCATAAGTGCCTAAAGTTACTAACTCTAATGTTTTTTTTATGACGAGGGAACCACTCCCGCACGAGCGCCACTTTTGTGACCCCCACAGGCAGCATAAACCCCCAGATGCCCCCCGCCCATACAGGGACCACCAATTAGTCGCATCGTTGGCCGGCCGACGCGTGGGCTAATTCACTTTGGTGGAACGCTGGGAGTCGAACCCGTGCCCCCTCGCAGGGGGCTTGCGAGCCGCACCACCCGAGCTATTCCACCCCGGCAACTGTAATGTATTAAAAGCATGGAAACCCTAACTTCTTAGTTTTATTGAATATAACTTTCTTAAATTACTTAAATGGATAAACTTTAATCATTTTGGATTAAAAGGACATCTTGGACTTAATTTGAGATTAAGAATGCATATAATGTCAAAATTAGGGTATGTAAGTTAAAAAGGCATTAAATGTGATAATTAGGTTTTGGGAAGACAAAACCCTAATGAAAGCCAAATGCTAACCTAAAACCCTAACTTCAAACCCAAGTCATTCTAAATGTTAGATCATGGACAAAATTGTAATACTTGGGTGTTATGCAATAATTTCTGGGTAATTGCTTGCTTGATTTCATTTGCACTTGATTACTTTGACTTTAAGTCACTTATTAGAAAGATAAGTGGTTACGCCTATGACTACTTGCCTTAACTAACTTCTGAGGTTTCTTGAATAGATTACAACTAAACTTCTTGCTTGTTTATCTATTTCCTACAATTGATAAAGTCCATATGAGTATGACATTCTATAATAGAAGTAACTTGCTTGAAACCCCTCATATTAACTCTAGGGGTTATAGAGAAAGAAAGTATTTGAGATGACTATGATCAAGCCCATGATTGGGAAGGCCTAAAACGTCAAGCCCATGATTAGGAAGGCCAATATGGAACCAATCCCATGATTAGGTATGGGGCCTAAGTCCACTTCATGGACAAAATCCTATGAGAGGGTATTCCTAGATGTTAAGTAAAACATGGTTTAGAGGTAATGACAAAGTTGTAACTTTGATTATGCAAAAATAATTGTTGTGATATGTTATTACACTTATATGAACCTTTTTTCTTGCACCCCACACACTAGTATATCTCAATATACAAACTACTATTTTTCTTCATGACATATTAGGTTAAATTGCTAGTAGACTACAAAATGGACTTCCAGAGAAGAAGGCACCAAAATGAAAGATTCTTAAAACTACATTTGAGGACTTAGATAGATAGTTTTTCTTTCATGTTGTAAATAATACTTTTACATACCATGTAACTCCTGGGTTGAGAGTTTATCTTTCATATTGTAGCAAACTCTTTTTCCCTTTTAGTGAACTTTATAATTATTTTTGGTTAGTTTCTCAACCTCGATCCTATAAATATAATAATGGCCCTTGCCCTCTCGGTCCACGTGAATTGGGGATAATAGGGGGATGCGTCATTACAGGTTTGAAATCACATATCATGAATAATGAGATTCTATCATCAACCAACACACACTCTAGGTTTTTGTGTTATTGTTGTCTATTAACTTTCATAATAACAACCAACTAGGGACATAACAAGAATGTATATATACACTCTTAACGTATGTATGCTCTCATTATTTAGGTCCTCAATCTGAAGACATACGTGATCGAGTGACATCATTCTTTAGACATTTATTATGTAACATCATTATCTTATAATTGAATAAAATAAAATAATTGGAAGATTGTGTTTATTATCAATAAAATCATATACAAGATACTCCATTACAATCATCATATGATTTCTATTCTGGGCATACATAACTCTATACATCTTGAAAACTTATTTAACATGTCTAGTTTTTAACCTTGACCCTTATGATTTCTTTCAAGTCCTTAGTGTGAATCAATCTTTCTTCATTCACTAAAGAAGTCATGGCCTCTCAAGGAGGCAAAAGAGGACTAGGGAAATGGAATGGAATAAACCCACTGCATGAAGTGTTGCTTGTTGGTGGAGTTGATGGAGGTAATGGACAAAATTAACCCTCATGTGATGGAGGTATGTCTCTCTTATCCATGGTTTCCAAACATGATTATAAGACAAGGAACCCAATTGTTCTCCCCCACTTCAATCTTGCAAACTTAAAGTTGAATTCAACCTTATTGTCCATTGTTCAACAATGAAATTGTAGGGGAAAGTTAGCCAAAGTTAATCCTTACCATCATCTGGATGCCTTTAGAAACATAGGAAACACTCAGAAGATCAGTAAAGTGTTGCAAGAGGTTATCTACTACAGAATGTTTTGTTTCTCTTTAACATGCAAATATCTAGTATGGTTCCAAGCTTTTTTTTAGTTTTCCAGGTGAAACCCACCCCCCAAGGCAGAGGCCTAGATAGTCGGAATGGTAAACCCAGGAGACTCATGCGTCCGCACATTGGTATCTCGACAAGTCGCATCACTGGCTGGTTGACGCTGTAGAAAATTCACTTTCGAGCAGTGCTTGCAACGACAGTCAAACCCAAGACCCTTCGTGAGGGGCCCCAAGCTGTGACCAGTTGGGCTACTGCTCAAAAGATCAATAAGTATGGTTCCAAGCTCTGAGACATCAAAGAATATTTGAATAGAAACCCCTAGTTGATACCTTCATCACCAAGTTCTATCCTAGTGAGAAAATTGTACGCTGCAGATACTAGATTACCAGCTTCATGCAAAAACCTAGTGAGAACTTGAGTGGAACATTGGAAAGATATCAGTAATACCAAATAGATTTCTCTCACCATAATTGTAACAACCTCACCATTTTGCATCCCCCAATTAAGGAAAGACCCAAAAAGTTGAGTTCCATTACTTAAAATTCCCAAGGATCGAAATTTAACCTGATGCAAAAAATAGTAAATAATTTCCATTAATTAAAATGTTGTTTACAAGATGCTCTTTGAAAGAGTTACATGAATTATTACATGAGAACTATGCATATGATAAGAAGTATCTATGTAATCCTCCTTTACTTAGCTTAAATTCTTTTAGTTAATTCCATCTGGTACATCATATCTAATTATCTTCATGTATTGCATTTACCTAAAATGGCATAAAACAAAGCACCGATCAACAATTTAAAATATACTTTGTACGTGGGGTGCATGAAAATGTGTGCAAGTAAGATAACAACTTATTAACAATCAATTATTTGCAAAATAATAAATGAAATTTTCATCTTATATTCTAACCAACATTAAATACATTATCTTGGGAGTGATGACTTTCACTCTAGGGCTCGTGTGCATCACCCCTCAATGCATGTCATCCAAAGTTTCAAAATATGATATCTTTATTTATGTCATAGTCATAGTGGCATTATAATTGTACAAAATGTAAATAAACACTCAACAATTTATTTATTTAATCCTTGATAAATCATTGGAAAACACCAACAAACTATTGTGGGTAGTCATAAGTGTAACCACATACCTTTTATAGAACCATGCATATCTCATAGTCTTACTTTAAGCATATTATCCAATCAAGAAATCAAATCAAGCAATCAAAATTAAATCTGCATATATATAAAACCTAAAGTGTCACCATCACCATAATCACATTAAACCCTACTTGATCCTACTCTAGGATTTAGGGTTAAAATGGACTTAGGTTAAGGAATAAGGGTGCAAACCCTAGTTCCATCACATGATACTTAATTGTAGTTATTAGTCCTCATCATACATCATGTGTAACCTTGATTATCAAGGTACGCCTCTTATGTCATTAGAAGCAACTATGTTAGATAATGCATCTAAAGTTCCCAATGATAAAGAAGATTGCATTCTAAACCCTATACATCATATCCTTTCATTAGGAACACTTTGATCACATTAAATTCATTAACAACATGGCAAATTAGGATCTTTAACCCTAATTCTTCATATGCATGATTATGCACAATAATAACTCTAATTATCATCATCATGGTCATGATCATGTTAAACACCATTATATTCTTCTTTATAAATTTGCATTTCAATGAAACATATTCAAAATTATTAATATACAAATCTAGGGTTTGTGTGATTTAATCACCACTTAACATGTGTCCAAGGTACTTTTTTGAATAGTAAGAATAATTAAGTCTCAATTATATTTTTTGTGTTCCTCTCATTTTGCTGATTAAAATGATATATAATATCATTGCATTATGAGTTGCCAATAATTATCTAGAATCACTATAAATTGGGCATATGTAGGCCAATCAGAGATTGAAACATCAAGATATTACCTTTGATTCATATTTGTATCCTAGCTAGCTTGGTTCTTTAGGGAAAGGACTCGTTTGTCCTTGTCTCATAAGTGTGCATTAAGAGGGAAAATGGTCCAACACCCATGAGCTTTATTCAACATGGCAACATGGTTCTACGTGACACATGACGTTGCACTTGCGTCGATGTCCAATGCTCCTTCCTCAGTGGTCGATTCTGGTCCACTTGTGCTTGCCTCCTTCTCCACTGGTGTGTTTTAGTCTCACCCCTCCATGGACCTTTGTCGCCCCCTCTCTTCCCCTAGGCATTTCTCTCTACCTGACAGATGATGGTTTCATTTAGTTATCTCCACCTACTCGTGCTACTCCATGCTCGTGATCTCTGGCAAGGTTAACCACCCAATACACTCCCCCTCCTCAAGACAAAATCTTGAAGGCTACAACAATGTCTGCCACACTCTATCAACCCCCCACTCTCATATAGACATTCCCTCCTTCCTTGGATGTCGGCCTACACCAGATCACAATGCTCTTGGCCATCATCCTAGTTTCTCCCGTGTTAGAGGAGGGTTGGTTGTTCTCGACATCTTTTTTGTAGTCCTCTGGATCCACCCATGGTCATACGATCTCTTATATAGATTGCAGGTAGTGATGCTAGGGTTATAAAGGGAGGGGTGGTAAAGAAGGAGAGAGAAAATATAGATAGGTCAAATGACCTCACCTTTATGCATTCCCCAATTAAGGAATGACCCAAAAAGTTGAGTGGGTAGGTTATTGAAATTTCCCCAAGAGAGTGGGTATTCTACCCCCAGCGAGTGGGTATGCTACCCTCAGCGAGTGGGCATTCTATTGGAACTACCCCCAATCAATGGGTGTATTATTAGAAGTACATCCAGCAAGCAGGTACATCATGACCCCCAATGACTGTGTAGACCTCAGAGATTGAGCAACAATGGTTGGGAAGTTATAGTAGAAAATACATTTTAAGGTTGCATAAAAATAAAAATATGAAACCCTCAATTCAATTTTCAAGTTTGGTATCCTGACTTGGGGCAGGCCAACCCAAGAATGGAAAAGGACCTGTGAGGGAGGAAAAACCCTAAACAAGTGGGGTTGGGTTGTGGCTAGTGAGCCTAACCTCCTCTTGTGAGTCAATAAGACACCCTAGGTTAGGACCTTCCCTAGAAAGTTGAGTTGACTAATCAGTTGGGAATTGAGGTAACCTTGAATGTCACCTAAAACCTATAAAATTGAAGTATACAAAACATGATGGTACATATGTTCTTTGAACCCAAGATTCCATCTCTGAGGGACACAAGGAAAAGTCACTATGGAAGTGGCTGATAGTATAAGGCTAAGCCTAGAAGGGAAGGTTTCCTTGAGCCCAATGAAGGGACATAAAGTGAATAATGTGCACCGTAAGAGATGGATGTAATTTGGGTTTAAGAATTATACATGAAAATAAAGATATCTTGATAAACCCTAAATAAGGTAGAGACCTAAGTCAATTAAGGACACATAGGGAAGCTTAAAGGTACATAATACCAATGGGATTGAGAGGTGATCGTGCCCTAAATTCATTAGACCATAGGGTCAGGAGATGGCCATAGATGTTTTCCCGAGGCCTATGGGTCAGGAATTAACCACCTTCACGTGTTCATGAGGCCCAAGGGGGAAATAGGAGAGGCACTCCCTAAGTTCATAAGGCCCACAAAGCCAAGAGGAGATTACCCGAAAGGTACTTGTTGTGTGAATTATATATCATCTTTTCACATGTTTTCACACACAAATTTTATTCATTTTGACAAGATTTAGTCTCTTTTCATATTACTTTTGCCATCATTTCGTTAAAATACTTTGCCATATCTTTCCTTGCCATTTTACCATGGAAATCACTCATTTCAATGTTTATTTGTGCAGAAACAGTAAAGTGCACGGCGTTCAAACTTGTTGTACGGCGTGCAACATTCAAGAAAGATTACTACTTACCCTGACTCACTGTTGTATGGCGTGCACACTCATGGTGCACGACGTACAACTTTCCTGTAGAATGCATAAAGAAATGAACGACGTGCAAAGGCGTTGCACGACGTTCACATGGAGCGCAGAAGTTCAGCAAATGTTTCTGGAAATTCGTACGGCGTGCACATGCTCCGTGCACGGCGTACACTGCACAGTTAACTGCCGTCCTTTTGTTAAATGCACGGCATGCAAACACTTTGCACGCCGTTCAGCCGGCAGTTTCAGAAATTTGAAAATCGAGAATTCGAGCCTAAAACGAGGAGGGAAGTGTTGGGACAATTACGACTGGTCATTTGAGACTCCTTGCTCATCCCAGAAGCAGAGGAGACGAAGGAGGAGGCAAATTTGAAGAGATCCAAGGATTTTCTTGAGAAAGAAGGCCATTTCTCTTCTTCTCCTTTCTCATTTGCAGCTCCAAGGTGCAGCAAAGCTTCCCCAACTCCGAGGAGTTTCTTTAGCGAGAAGCTAGTACGTTCTGGAGGAGTTTTAGAAGAGGAATTTCATCCTTCAACCGGAATTCCCTCTTCTCTTGGTTGCATCTTGGTTCTTCTTGTCTTTTCTTCTCTTACTCATGTCTAAAACTTTATTTTCTTCTGAAATTATGCAAGGTGTAGTTATAGACGAGCAGTTTTCTTCTTCTTGGGCATGGGAGAGTAGCTCCCATGCCGTAGCATGTGTGGAACTATGTGATCTCATACTAAATACCTATGTTTGTTGTCTCTATTTATGAAAATACCGGTTTCCTTCTTCTTGCATATGATGTTGGCCGCTTGATGTGCATGTTTTCTTCATTTGTGCTTGATTTGAGAAAATAAGTATGAATGTATGGAGGTATCTTTCATAACAACTCTTTCTAGTCCACGAGAGTAGTTAGAAACGAGTTGAAGGTTTGCTTGTGATCTAAAATGAAATTCAAACATGAGAATGTTGTTTTAAGTTGCGATCGTTGCACGTATATCGGGAGATGAAATGCAACACATCAATCCTTTGAGATAAGAACTTGTGTATGTTTAGATTGCTTAGTTCCCTAAGTGCTATGGTATGAGAATGAAATCCCTAATGTCCAAGATCATTAATCATTTGACTAGAAACCTTTTGTTAATCTCTTCTACTTGTATAAATTTAACTCTTAAACATTTCCTTGTCTTAGAAATTAAACAACTAACTTCTTTTAAAACCGATCTAGATTGCTGAAAATTAAGACTGTTGCGTTCAGTTGTTTACTAAAGCTCCTTGTGTTCGATCCTGACTATACTACCTCCGTATACTTGCGGAGTTTGGTTGAATCGGGTAAAAGATCATTAACTTGATTGAAACTCGTTGCTTAGTTAGCCAACAAGTTTTTGGCACCGTTGCCTTAGAGCTACGGTAAATTAATTGGAGTAATAAGTGCTGATTAGTATTCGAGACTAGATCATCATTTTCATATTCGAAATTTCCACATACCTTTTAGTTGTGTTCTCAAATTTTTCTTGTTATTTTCAGGTTGCATGCGTCGCTCGCAACGAGGTCTCCAAACAACCCCATTGTTAGACCTTGAAATAGAGCGGAGTCTTTCAAGCTTGAGGAGATCAAGGAGAAAGGAACAATTACTACTAGAGGGTACTCCATCACAACCATCACCATCTTCATCATCATCCACGCCATCATTTTCATCCGTTGAAGGAGCTTCACCAAGCACTTCAACCATGGAAGATGATTGTCCATTGAAGGATTTTTCTATGCCGGTTGCCACCAACATATGTGGAGCCATTGACTTGCCAGCCGTAGAAGCGAACAATTTCTCTATTGCTCCTTCTATGATGCAAATGATTCAACAGAACCGTTTTGGAGGTACCGCCAATGAGGACCCATGTCTTCATATTGCAGAATTTCTGGAGTACTTAAACACTTTCAAAATTAACGGTGTATCTGTTGATGTGATAAGACTTATGCTATTTCCTTTTACTCTAAGAGATAAAGCCAAAGCTTGGCTTTTGTCTTTACCAAAGAAGTCTATTAAAACCTGGGATCAGCTTCTTAATGTCTTTCTTGCAAAGTATTTTCCACGTAGCAAAACTGCTCACTTGAGGAACCAACTTACAAACTTTTCTCAAAACGATGGTGAGACTCTCTATGACACATGGGAGAGGTTTAAAGACCTTCAACGTCTTTGCCCACACCATGGTCTTACAAATTGGCTACTTCTTCAGACCTTCTATAACGGACTGTTCTATAACACCCGGTTGACTCTAGATGTCGCAGCCGGTGGTGCTCTTATGACTAAGTCCTACAGGGAGGCCTATGACCTCATTGAAGACATATCACTCAACCACTGCCAGTGGGGTGGTGATAGGGGATCTAAATCATCATCGTCTACTGCAAGTTATTCAACCCCAAAGCAAGGAGGAAAATACAATGTTGATGTCGTTGATCTCATTGCTGCAAAACTAGATGTTCTTACTCAAAAGTTTGAGAAGCTGACTACATTGCTGGTTCAATCTGCTGAAGCCACATGTGTAGCTTTTGGTAATCCAGGGCATACTTCTTCACAATGTTTTTCTCCCAACACTATGGGGGGAGATCTTGAACATGTTAATTCTATTGAGATGCAGAGGAACAAGCAATATAATCCTTATTCAAATCAATATAATCTAGGGTGGAGGGATCACCCCAACTTCTCTTACAAGAATACTAGCAATGCTCAAAATTTTTAGCAAGGGCAACAACAACCACCGCAACAATCACAGTTCAACCGCCAAGGTAATCCGCAGGGTTACAACAATAGAAGTTATCAGCAGCAGCAACAACAACCTCAAAATTCCTCTCTTGAAGCTATGATGGAGAAATTCATAAACACACAAACTCAGCAAAATGAAGAGCTTAGGGGGAATGACAAGCTACTTAAAGATGCTATTCTTCAACTCTCCGCCAAAGTGGACAGCATATCCACTCACACAAAGATGCTAGAGAACCAAATAGCTCAACAAGCTCTTTCTCAACAAGGACAACAATCTGGTTCTCTCCCTAGTGTGTCGGAAGTAAATCCGAGACAGCAGGCCAATGCTATCATTCTAAGGAGTGGGGCTGAGATTGAAAGACCTTCGCCATCTAAGGAAAAGGAAATGAAGATACTTGATGAAGAAGAGCCTAGTATTCCTATTTGTAGCAAGGAGAAAGGTAAAATTGAAGAGCCATCATCTTTTAAAGCTACTGCACCTTTCCCTCATAGGCTTGTCAACAATAAGGATGATATCAAGTTCAAGAAATTTATGGACATTCTTAGCAAGTTGCAAGTTAATCTTCCTTTCACTGATGTTATTGCTGAAATACCTTCCTATGCCAAGTTCCTTAAAGATATCTTGTCTAGAAGGAGAAGGGTTGATCAAGTAGAAACAGTTAAGCTTTCCGAACGTGTGAGTTCTATTATTCAAAACCACACTCCAACTATTCTGGAAAAGCTAGATGATATGGTACCTTTCACATTGCCATGCAAGATCAACAATGTCACGTTTGATAAAGGTCTAGAGGATTTGGGGGCTAGCATAAGTCTCATTCCAACCACTCTATGGCAGGAATTAGACCTAGGTGATCTAAAGCCAACCAAGATGGTTATAGAGTTAGCCGATCATTCTCATAAGCACCCAAAAGGTGTATTAGAAGATATACTTGTACAAATTGGCAAGTTCTATATACCATGTGATTTTGTAGTTCTTGATATGGTGGAGACTCCCCGCAATCCAGTTCTTTTTGGAAGACCTTTCTTGCGGACTACCGGTTGCCTCATAGACGTTAGAGAAGGAAAGCTAACTCTCCGTGTGGGTGAAGAAGAGATAGAGTTCTCTATTTCTGATGTCATGAAAGCACCCGCACAAGTCAAGGAAATCTGTTTGTTTGACACTGTTGATCCCATAGAAGAGTTTGTTGATGACATGATTGAAGTCATGATAAACTATTGTGATGATGTTATTGCTGAAAATCATGTTTCTAAAAATTCTGAGGCTATTCCTATTTTCAAAGCACAAGCAAATAATGTGGAAGCTCTACATGATGAAGAAAAGGTTGATGAAGGAACAACAAAGAATAAGGTAGAACTAAAGGCCCTTCCACCGGGGTTGAGGGCAAAAGTTGAAGCTATTGAGAAAATGTCTACCCCATCTTCAGTCAAAGACATCTGAAGTTTCCTTGGACATGCAGGTTTTTATAGAAGATTTATCAAGGACTTCTCAAAAATTGCAAAGACATTATGTTCACTTCTTGCAAAGGACGCAGAATTTGTGTTTGATGATGAATCCCAAAACGCTTTTTCTACACTCAAGGAGGCTCTCATTTCTGCCCCTATCATTCAACCTCCGAATTGGGACGCTCCATTTGAGTTGATGTGTGATGCAAGTGATTATGCTATAGGAGCAGTGCTAGGACAGCGAAAAGACAAGAAACTTCATACTGTCTATTATGCAAGCAAAACCCTTAATGATGCACAAATCAACTATACAACTACGGAGAAGGAGATGCTGGCCATTGTGTATGCTTTTGAAAAATTCCGACAATACTTAGTGGGATCTAAGGTGATAGTGTACACTGATCATGCTGCAATCAAATACTTGCTGAGTAAAAAAGATGCCAAGTCACGCCTCATCCGCTGGGTATTGCTTCTTCAAGAATATGATCTTGAAATCCGTGATAAAAAGCGAACTGAAAACAATGTTGCCGACCACCTTTCTAGACTATCCACAAAGGTTGAAGACTCATTACCTATTGATGATCATCTGCCAATTGAACGACTCTATGCGTTGTCATCCGTTCAAACGCCGTGGTTTGCCGACATAGCTAATTTCCTTGCTACAGGACAGCTTCCACCGGGTTTGACGTTTCAACAAAAGAAGAAGTTCTTTCATGATGTTAAATTTTACTATTGGGATGATCCCTTCTTGTTCAAACATGGGAGTGATGGGTTAATTCTCCGTTGTGTGATTGAAGAGGAAATTCCTACTATTATTTCTGAATGCCATGATTCATCTTATGGAGGCCACTTTGGAGGAGAGAAAACTGCAGCAAAAAGACTTCAAGCCGGTTTCTATTGGCCTACATTGTTCAAAGACGTGAATCTATTTGTCAAGTCTTGTGATAAATGTCAAAGAACTGGAGGCATATCCCGCCGTGATGACATGCCACTCAACTCTATCTTAGAGGTTGAGGTGTTTGATATATGGGATGTAGACTATATGGGACCATTCCCATCTTCATGTGGATATCAATATATTCTTGTTGCAGTTGACTATGTGTCCAAATGGGTTAGGCCATTCCAACCCAAGCACCGGATGCCAAATCTGTAATCAAGCTCTTTCAGAAGATCATTTTCCCCCGATTTGGAGTCCCACGTGCTATTATTTCTGATGGAGGGACACACTTTGCTGAAAGACAATTCAACAATCTTCTCTCCAAATATGGCGTCACTCATAAAATCTCTACGCCCTACCATCATCAAACATCCAGGCAAGTGGAGGTTTCCAATAGACAATTGAAGAACATTCTTGAGAAGATCGTTTCTAGTTCAAGGAAATATTGGGCATTGAAGATAGATGATGCATTGTGGGCATACCGCACAGCCTACAAGATTATCATAGGGACAACTCCTTTCAAGCTGATCTATGGAAAGTCTTGCCATCTTCCGCTGGAGCTAGAGCACCGTGCTTTATGGGCTATCAAACTCTTGAACTTTGATATGAAGAAAGTAGGGGAGAAACGTCTTTTACAATTGTAGGAATTAGAAGAACTTTGTCTTGATGCTTATGAGAATGCAAAGCTATACAAAGAGAGGACAAAAGCATGGCATGATAAGAGAATCAGAAGGAAGGACTTCAAAGAAGGAGACCAAGTGTTATTGTTTCACTCAAGGTTGAAATTGTTTCCAGGAAAGCTAAAGTCGAAATGGTTCGGCCCATTTCTTGTATTGAAGATCTTCCCGTATGGAGTTGTGGAACTACAAGGAAAGGACAGAAGCTTCAAAGTGAATGGACAGAGATGCAAACTTTATTCTTCTTCTGAAGTGTTAGACAAAGGGGCCTCTTGCCCCCTCCAAGACGCATGAGATGATTGAAGAGTCTTACTCCGGACTCTAAACGGAGGACCTTGTGGGAGTTGACCCCACATTAGGATAGATTTGCTTTAAGTTTTTGAGTCAAGAACTTTCTTTAGTTTACCTAATAAGTTGTCATGGATAAATGTAATAATGTAGACTTAATCTAGACTCAATACGTTGCAAATTTGTGCTTACTGCTGCAATTTTTTTTCTGTAGGAAATTTCACTTTGAACGGCGTGCAAACCCATGCACGGCGTGCATTACAGGGAGAAATAAGACAGCAAAGTTCTGGAAACTTTCCAGAATCATGCACGGCATGCAACATCGCCTTGTACGCCGTGCAATCTGGACAAATGATTGCAGAATGCATAACTGATAAGATTTACACGGCGTGCATTTCATCTGAACGGCGTGCATCGGAGTGTCAGATTTCAACAGAGTTTTCTGTAAAAGTGAACGACGTGCAAACTAGACTTGTACGGTGTGCACCTGGGTGCTGTAGAAAACCAATTTTTAGGACTTTTGCACGGCGTACATCCTTTTTGCACGGCGTGCACTTGTTCGAAAAATTTGAAGAAAAGTCGGCTGAGTGTACACCCTAACCACCAACCCTAACCTTTGTCTCTCAGCCACCCAAACCGTGCATCCGCCTCTCCAAAGTCGTGTGATTCTTCTTCTCCATCCGCCGTGCAAGAGGAGTCGTGCAACCGCCGTCCGCCGTGCAAGAGGAGTCGTGCAACCGCCGTCCGCCGTGCAAGAGGAGTCGTGCAACCGCCGTCCGCCGTGCAGCAGATCTCCTTCTTCTCCGCCGTGTAGCTGCTCTCCTTCTTCTCCGCCGTGCAGCCGCATGCACCTCTGTGCAGCCCGTGCGAGACCCCCCCTCTTTCAAGCTAGCGTTCGTGCATCTTCTTCACCCCCGTCCCTCTTCGTCTCCGTTCGAGCAAGCAGCAAGCTCACGAGCTGCCGCCCGTGCAGATTTCACCTAATCTGCATCTTGAAGATCTGCCGAAGTGCACGCCATTCAATCGATTCGAACGCCGTGCAAAGCACTACTGCAGGCATCTGTCCCGATTTTCTATACGCCGTTCAGACATCTGCACCCCGTGTAAAGTTACTGCAGAACTCAAATGGCACCCATCAAGCGAGCAACCAAGCGCCCGGCTAGGCAGTCTTCTTCAGGAACTCCGGGTGAGGGTTCCCAATCCGCTCCAGGCAATTTCATACCTTCTACCCAGTTTAGGGTAACTGCAGAGGAAGATGTGGCTTACCAGTACCTCATCACTAGGCAGGTTTCCCCACCAGCTATATTTGTGAGGACACCCTCGACCGGATGAAATTCAAGAACGAGGTATACTCCCATTTGACTTTTACTGGTCTTCGTACCCTTTGCACAAGAGTATGCAAGACTTATCCTCGTCTAGTATATGAGTTTCTGACTACTTTTAAAGCACAACAAGATCCTGAGCGCCGCTTGACACAGTATCCGCACATTATTTTTTGGCTTTTGGACAAGCCTTACACTATGGATCTTCGCCGTTTTTCTAAGTTACTTGATTGCAGCTATGGTGGCTACATTGATTACCCTCCGGCTTTCCAAAGCGACCGTTTTTGGACTGAGATTTCTTCAGAAACACATCACCATGCCAATAAGGCACGTGCTACTTCCATCCACAACCCCGTTTTTAGATTATTGCATCGTATTCTTAGTGTCGGTCCGTTCGCTAAGAATGAAACACAAGGGGTTGTGGGTAAGACCGACCTTTTCTTCCTATGGTGTATGGCACATGACAAAGAAATATCTTATGGTTTCTATATTGTGCAAAAACTCTTAAACACAATTAAGAGGAGGGAGGTAAAAGAAGGAGGTGACATCATGTGTGGTGGCATGATTACTCTAATTGCAATGAAGCTTAATCTTGATCTTACACGTTTAGAGACAACTCCTGGAAAGAACCTGTTGGACATTTCTTATCTTATCTCTTGTGGTGTTCTGCATTGATATGGTAATAATGATGCCAAGTACAAGTTTCAAATCACAAAGAAGCAGTTTCTCATTCTTCCCGACACATCGAAGAATGACATCAAGAAAAAAGTAAATTGGAAATGGGTTGGGTCGGATCCTGATGAGGCACCTGCTACTCATGGTGCTAGCTCTTCTACGCCAGCACCTGCTCCTGCAGATGCACCGCCGCTTCCTCCTACTAGCACTCAGACTGGGTACACTTGGGCGAACCCAGACATGCAACATCTTTTCGGGTATGTTCAGCGGAGGTTTGATCACATTGAGACGCGCTTTGATTAGATGAGCGCCTACTTCGACACCCAGTATGACTGCTTGGCCACACAGTATACAGCTACATATGATATGGTCAGCCGGAGGGACAGTTGGCACATCTCTCAGGGCCACTATCCTCCACCTCATCCGTTCCAACATCCCTTTCAGCAGCAGCCCGAGTTCCACGAACAGCCCCAGCCACAGCCTGATTTTCCAGAGCAGCCACACCAGTCACCGCAACAGCAGCACGATCCATCCACACAGCCGATGGATGTTCCTGATATTGTCAGCCATTTCTTCCCCGACTAAGAGGGCGACTGATCTTTTATTTGATTCATCCATGATGACAGGTACCCGATTGTGTACCTCTTGAGTTTTGAATGAAGCAGTGAGGCCACTGCTGATTTCAAGCTTGGGGGGGGCACAACCGGTCGGTATTTGTGTATTGTTATCTTTATTTCAGTTTTCTTTCTCTCAGTCTGTTGTGTCAGTATTTTCCTTTTCATGTCTTGTTTTTCAATGGCAAAATTCATATGATCAGAGATTATGTTGTTGAGATGAACCCCCTTTCCTTTTATTTCCTCTATGTATCCATTGGCTATATTTAAGAGAAAAATTTGGAATATGTTTGAATGAAATGAAAGCTGAAAGTTATTCATGTACATTGATGAGAAGTGTGTTTGTAATTGATATCTCATTTTTCTACATCATAGACTGCTCAAAACATGTAATGGTTCAAAATTTTTTGCAAATCATCCTACTTGCAGCACTAGTTAGAATACGGGATACTTTTACCAAATGTTTAGTGCATCTGAAAACAAAATTTTACAGTGAAAATTTTGAAAAGAATGATTCAAATCTTGCTAGACTTGACCTTCCTAATTGACTCTTTGTTTGTATTACACACTCATTACCCAGCAAAAGATGGCCCAATGGCCCACATATTATGCTAGCCTAGTGTGAGTCCGATCTGGCAATGACGGTTAGGTGATATGAGAAATGAAAAGAGGGTAATAGAAACGCCCCAACCAGCATTCCACGCGAGCATAAGCCTAAATTAGCAGTCGAATGCTGGAAACCCAAAATCCTTATCGCTATATCCTTTGGAAAAGAGTTCAATTAAGTTGTTTAAAGATAGCAGTCATTTGATATTCTAAAATCCATATAGCTGAAAATTTTTGTTATGCAAATGCACTAACCTTTGGTTTGAGTATCCAAATTCTCATTAATGTTGTTAGTTGGGTATTTGCTTAATTATTGGATCAACCTCAATGAACTAATTCTTTCTATCTTGATGTTGAGAATTTGAAGATATCTTCTACAAACACAAACTCAATGCACATATGTTTCTGAGCTTAATGCACATCCGCTTCTCTTTTCATCCATACATGATTTAAATTTTTCTTCTTTCATATAGCCCTGTTTCTTTTTGCTTGAGGACAAGCAATAATTCAAGCTTAGGGGGATTTGTTGTGTGAATTATATATCATCTTTTCACATGTTTTCACTCACAAATTTTATTCATTTTGACAAGATTTAGTCTCTTTTCATATTACTTTTGCCATCATTTCGTGAAAATACTTTGCCATATCTTGCCTTGCCATTTTACCATGGAAATCACTCATTTCAATGTTTATTTGTGCATAAACAGTAAAGTGCACGGCGTTCAAACTTGTTGTACGGCGTGCAACATTCCAGAAATATTACTGCTTACCCTGACTCACTGTTGTACGGCGTGCACACTCATGGTGCACGGCGCACAACTTTCCTGTAGAATGCATAAAGAAATGAACGGCGTGCAAAGGCGTTGCACGACGTTCACATGGAGCGCATAAGTTCAGCAAATGTTTCTAGAAAGTCGTACGGCATGCACATGCTCCGTGCATGGTGTACACTGCATAGTTAACTGCCGTCCTTTTGTTAAATGCACGGCGTGCAAACACTTTGCACGATGTTCAGCTGGCAGTTTCAGAAATTTGAAAATTGAGAATTCGAGCCTAAAATGAGGAGGGAAGTGTTGGGACAGTTAAGACTGGTCATTTGAGACTCCTTGCTCGTCCCAGAAGCAGAGGAGACAAAGGAGGAGGAGAATTTGAAGAGATCCAAGGATTTTCTTGAGAAAGAAGGCCATTTCTCTTCTTCTCCTTTCTCATTTGCAGCTCCAAGGTGCAGCAAAGCTTCCCCAACTCCGAGGAGTTTCTTTGGCGAGAAGCTAGTACGTTATGGAGGAGTTTTAGAAGAGGAATTTCAACCTTCAACCGGAATTCCCTCTTCTCTTGGTTGCATCTTGGTTCTTCTTGTCTTTTCTTCTCTTACTCATGTATAAAACTTCATTTTCTGCTGAAATTATGCAAGGTGTAGTTATGGACGAGTAGTTTTCTTCTTCTTGGGCATGGGAGAGTAGCTCCCATGCCGTAGCATGTGTGGAACTATGTGATCTCATACTAAATACCTATGTTTCTTGTCTCTATTTATGAAAATACCGGTTTCCTTCTTCTTGCATATGATGTTGGCCGCTTGATGTGCATGTTTTCTGCATTTGTGCTTGATTTGAGAAAATAAGTATGAATGTATGGAGGTATCTTTCATAACAACTCTTTCTAGTCCACGAGAGTAGTTAGAAACGATTTGAAGGTTTGCTTGTGATCTAAAATGAAATTCAAACATGAGAATGTTGTTTTAAGTTGCGATCGTTGCACGTATATTGGGAGATGAAATGCAACACATCAATCCTTTGAGATAAGAACTTGTGTATGTTTAGATTGCTTAGTTCCCTAAGTGATATGGTATGAGAATGAAATCCCTAATGTCCAAGATCATTAATCTTTTAACTAGAAACCTTTTTTTAATCTCTTTTACTTGTATAAATTTAACTCTTAAACATTTCCTTGTCTTAGAAATTTAACAACCAACTTCTTTTAAAACCGATCTAGATTGCTGAAAATTAAGATTGTTGCGTTCAGTTGTTTACTAAAGCTCCTTGTGTTCGATCCTGACTATACTACCTCCGTATACTTGCAGAGTTTGGTTGAATCGGGTAAAAGATCATTAACTTGATTGAAACTCGTTGCTTAGTTAGCCAACAGTACTTGTACCTCTACATACTTCAAGGAAGTGACTAAGGCTCATAATACATGAGAACAAACGGGGAAATGCTGCCGAAATTTTCTTGAAAACCCAATACACATTATACACTTACATCTTAAGCGAGATTAGGTGTTCAAGAACAGTCCCAAACCGGGGACTATCCAAGATTTACTCCTAATGAGTAAATCTTGGATGGGTTTCTAGGACAACAAATAATGTGTTGTCATTCTTATACCTAAAATCCTAGTTCTTCAAGTTAGGGTGATTATTGATGTCTTTAAAAGCATGATTGGCAATTTAGGGAAAATTTCATCATTTACATTCTAGGCATGTCACATGTGTGCATTACAGTTCATCATTAAGCAAGAAGGGTGATTAGGATTCTCAATATACTCAACAATGAAACAAGTTTCTGAATGAGGTTTGGTGAAGATATCAATACCTTACTTAAACATTCAATTATAAAGTACATATACACTTAATTCAGAATAGCATGACGCACAAAGTTGCAGTCAACATCAGTATGCTTTGTTCTATCATGGACTATCAGATTGTTAGTAATGAAAATGGCAGTCTTTCTTTCTAGTGATATAAGAATATCAAACACATATACACGAAAATGCTACTATAGTTTCATCTATTGTGTAGCCTACAACCAGGTATTCAACTTTAACATTGGATAACCATTATAGTTTCATTGACATTTTAAAGAACAGTGGCAATGAATAATGCAAATGTAAAGATAGAAAAACTTGAGTTGAGTATATTAGACGGGCAGTATTAAGCTAGGGGATGAGACATGTTGGACCAAGATATTTGCAACTTGCTCAAGCAGATGGAGGGTGATTAGGATTCCTAGCCTAGGCGGAGGAAGGAAGGAGGAAGAAGTTGGCATACCTTGAGGGCAATGAGGTGAAGCTAGCAGCGCCGGAGCAGAGGAGAGCAGCTGTAGGTGAAGTTGGCAGTGTCGGCGGTGAGGAGAGGAGAACTTCAGATCAGCGGAGTGGCGGCGAGGGCGGCGAGGAGAGGAGACCAGCTAACCGGCGGCGACGGCGACGGCGGCGAGCGGCGCACGAGGAGACGAACGGCGGCGTGGGGGAGCCAACCGGCAATGACGGCGGGGAGCAATCGGGGGAGCAATCGCCAGACCTAGCGCACGTCACAATGAAACAGAGACAATGGGGAAAAGTTCTATTTGCGGGGCTATTAACTGTACCATAGGCATCAGTTATTCAAAAAAACCGACAACTAAAACTAATAGTGTCGGTTCTGAACAACAACTGACACCAATATTTGATTATAGTTGTCAGTTTTTAACTACAAAAAAACCGACGTCTATATTCTTATGCCGATTAAAAAATCATTCTCGATTTATGACCATAGTCATCGGTTTCTACTTAAAACCGACACTTAAAGGGTGTGAAAAATTCCCCGTGGACAGCGCGGGAAAACTCATAAGCGTCGGTAGTTGTAGTAAAACCGACGACCAAAATGTGCCCAATTTCTGTCTCACGAATAACCTTTAGTCGTCGGATTTTTATTTATCAACCGACGCCATATGTCAAATTTTGGAGGTAATTGTTTTCACTAGAAATTTTGGATTTGGCGGTTAATTTTAGGTGTCAGTTTTTTATTAAGTAACCGACACTTAATAAAAGCAATACCCGTGTCTGGTCGCCCTTCATAGATTGGATGTCGGTTTATGTTATCAACCGACACTGTAGAGTTTAGGTGTCAGTTTATGTATACAACCGACACCTTGAAAAGTGACTTTATAAGCCATTTCTGTAGTAGTGCATGGTACGGGAGCTCAAGTGAAACCCCAACATAAGGAGGGTTGACCTGGTAGAAAATCCTCTGATCAACCACTGATATCATCGATGAGCGAGTCAAGTAATGCAGGTCAACTAGCTTTCCTCGTTCTGCCTTTGTGTAGCTAGATACATCATGTCCTAGGGCCAAAGCAATGGAGATTACAATCCCTACCATGATAAAAGGATTCTTGCTCTTGGACGGGATTGTCTTCATATGATCAATGATAAGTGACCCCAAAATTTACAATCTTCCCCTACACCATCCATCCTTACACAAAAAGGTCTTTCCTGGTACAACTTTCTTGATTTTCATATCGGGCGAAGATGGTGTTCGCCAAGACCTTCTGAATGTATCTCAATATGGGGTTGTGGATCAAACTAGTTTTTTATTTACCCGCCACAAAATTTCTTTGCCTTGTGAGTTACTTCCACACTGTAGCATAGTCTGCATCGGTTTCCCCATTAGTTCTTCCTTGATCAAGTGATTTTGCTGCCTTGGGAGTTGGAGTAAAAATTCCATTCAAAAAGGATGTGGTGATGAGGTAGGTGCTACTCCCCAAGGTGACACTGATGGCATACTGTGAGACCTTCTCTGATGTTGCAAAGAATTATTGTGTAAGCTCCACATAGGTCTCAAGCATTGTGATCAACACCTCAACTAGCCCAATGGGCTCCACGATATCCTGAAAACAAATGAAGATTCCCAAAGTTTTCATCGTCTCTTGGTATGTGTAGTGAGTGGCAATCACTCGGCGTGGCAAACACTCTAGATGCTTTGTCTTCTTTCCTTTCTTACTCTAATTGTCAGGTGTTGCCTCATGACGCACTTTAGCTGCATCCTGTAAAAGAGTAAAATCACCCCTTTACTAAAAAATTTAAGAATCGACATCCATTCTAAACTCACTAAAAGGTATGATGGAATGGGCATAAATTTTCCAAATTTATTAAACATCGGTATACAAAAGACCATTGGAAAGCAATGGAATAAAAATTAACTGACTAAATTCAATTTCATTAAAAGGTTTACAAAAATACATCATTCTCCCATTAGGGTTTACATCAAGATACCCCAATTAGGATCTAGATAGAGGGAAGTCTAGGCTACTACAATCTTGTCTCCAAGCAATATATCCATCAACCAAGTCCAAACCAAAATCTAAGATCTTATTGTCTTATCCATCACCTTGCTCAGCACCTGGGTGGTTGGGAAGACACCCATCAAAAGGGAAAGGGAAGAAAAGTATGTGTTACAAAACCATTCTAGGATAACAAGATAAGCAAAACATATAAAAATGGGCTAGGATTCATCATTAGATGAAGATAACAAGAGAATGAGGCCATATCAAAAGAAACTTTCCATTAATAATTATATTAAAAAGGATTTGCATATAAGATAATTATGCCTACCAAACTAAGTAGGGTTGAGGCACCTACCGAACATCTAACCTTAGGTGAGGGGAGAATAAGACATTCCCAGTCACCTACAATAATATGGAGAGAATAAATACATTCTCCAGGGCAAATAAATACATGCCCTCTGTGGGTCAACATAAATCTACATGCTAGAAAAGTAGTCATGGGAAGAATAATCACATATATCAATAAACATGGCAATGGGGATTAATGCCCAAACAATAAGAAACTATGATCTAATTTGAGGCACAAGAAATTAGGGTTTCAAGAATAGAAGAATAAGGTTCAATTAAGCCTCATAATGGAAAACTAGGTTAAGGCATAAATATTCCCAATTGATGTGTTAGATGCACATACCTCTTCTTTATAATCATAGAAACCACTTTTCAAAACCTTTAAACAAGATCAGGTTCCATGTTCTATTATCATAACCATGTTCATGTATAAGAACTATGTTCATTCGTTAAAGACTTGAAACCCTAAAGTTACTAACATTTTCTACAAACCATTGATTTAGGTCCTGAAAACATAACCACTATCTTAGTTAGGATTTTCTGATCAAAATAACATATAATATTATGCATTTTGAAGATATGGACTTTTAAATGTATTTTTTTATTTTTAACTAATTAATTCATTTTTTGATAATCACTTTCAACAAAACTCAAATTCAACCTTTGGAAACATTTTTATAAAAAATAATACATTTTTTCTGAGTTTAGAATATATTTTATTTTTAGTTTCGGACAAACGATTAAAAACATATGATTTTTCTAAAATTGACCAATGAGAAAGTGACACCTCCGTGAAACAAGGCAAGAGAGGGAGAGAGGATCCAAGCCCGCTGCTTGGCCCGATCACCGTGGACCAAGTCAGTAGCCCGCGCCCGCTGGCTGCCTAAGTGGCGTCGGTCAAGGCTGGTCAACTGTGGACAAACCAAAAGCACAAGGGCCAGATTGCCCTTGCGGGAAAACAGAGAGAGAAGACACTACATCAAACATTCACATTAGCGACCTTTCAGAAATGCCACTAGAAAAAAAATCCAGTAAACAGGTTTAGCGGCATTTATTGACATTTAAAAAAATGCCTCTAGCGCCAATGCCACTAGGAAGATAGTGGCTTAAGTTGTAAAAGCCACTAAACGTTTGTCTTTAGTGGCTTCGAATAAATGCCACATAAAGGCCACTAAACCATCATTTGGAATTTATAGAAAAGCCACTATCCATCATTTGGCTTTTATACAAATGCCACTATTTTGTATAATGTAGTTGTATAAAACGGTTTTGATTGAATGTGGTGGCTTATGAAAAATGCCACTAATGACATACTAATTCTGCATTACTAATTTTTTATGGATTTTAGTCAGTCAATTTGTAGTTCATGATCAAGTTTTCTAATTGAATGCCAATTGAAGCCGAACACATTCCAGGAGTACTGAACTTTTTTATTTATAATCAAATGAGAATTACATGGGGAGGACATTTTACCTTGCCCCCTGTATTGAATACAATAGCATCACATATGACTATATATGGTACATATTGTAGACATGAACACTAACTGGATAACAACTCATTTTGCACTTGGAGACCCCTCAAAGGAATTCAAACTCATTTTCTTACAAAAACATATAGCTCCATTCTAGCATTCCAAGTAGTTGTGAGCTTCTACAGGAGTAGACCAACTACACTACAATGAAGGTTCATCCTTCTTCTCAGTTGCAGTGATAGCATTATGGCCATATGGTCATCAGATTCCTCAACAGGTTCTTCCTTCTTCTCTTCCACCTTGGCAGCAGAAGCAGCAAGTGCAACTGCATAGCCTGATGCAGCAGTAGGGGCAGCAGCAACTGCAAACTTGCTAGGATCCTGCAATGAAATGAGCAAAATTTTGAGCACTTGCATGAAAATGTAAGACAAAAACACTTACAACACTAGCATGTTGTTAAGATAGTACTAGGGAAGATAGCACCATGGACAAATTTATCAATAAGGTCATCTTCAGTAAGGTAAAGGACCTCAGGGCTGAATACAGATCCACTGTCATAAACTGACAGCACAACCAGTCCATATGAGAAGGGCCTGATGCCGGGCTTGGCAAGAAGGGAAGCTTCAGATGAACCCACCTTCTCACCTTTCCTGATAAGTTCGACAATGGTGATAATTTCAACTATACCATTCACATTATGTCAGTTGAATAAAGTTTGCCATGCAACAAAGCTGTAGACATTCAGCTAAGCACACAACTAAGCACATGATAGAAAGGGTGAAAAGCTGACAATCTTGACAATTATGTAAAAAGCAAAAGATGGTTATCAAACTCAATGTCATCCATGGTTATCATAAAACTATAGTCTATACATAATAAGTTGAAAGATTTTTAGTAAGGTAAGAAAGCATTAAATGATTAATAAGAGCAGAACCGGGTGAAGGCCTTCATGTTGTTATTGATAGATCTCCCTTCGCCAACTGCAATAATTATTGTACGGAAGTTATCATCAGCAAGAACCATGTCTGAAGCCTCCTTAGTAACCTAGACTGACACATAAAAAGAGAAGAAACAATCATTATCGATAATAATTACTAAAAGACAAGAAGATAGATATACAAATTGACATATAGAGAATATACTTACCTCAGTTCCAGCAATTCCCATGGCAATACCAATGTCTACCATTTTCAGAGTAGATGCATCATTGACACCATTACCAGTCATGGCAACCACCACATGTAATAAATAACTAACAGCAAAACATGCACGTTGACTATGTAGATCAGCAGGAGGCTTCAGGTCTTCAAATCTATACTAACATGGCCACCAGGAATAGATTCACTATCCCCTGATAAGCAAGAAGAGTTTCCAGAACAGATTCACTATCCCCTTCAACTAAAGAAAAAAAAAGCAAAGTGAAGTATTGAAATATACCTTATCCAGGAATCCTTAAAACAACCCAAAGCAAAACTAGAAACCAATGTTGGCTAGGCTACAATACATCAAGAACATGTAAGCATGCACCATTTTGTTGGATTGCATGTAAGAATAGTTCCAGGGAGAGGAATCCCATCTTTGAGTCCTAACAGCAACTCTGTTCTTGGAGATTAAAGGCCAATCACAAGAGCTGAGCTGAAGCCTTTCACAAGAGATGAGATGACAACCTTACCTCTCGAGAGTGGCCTTTAATCTCCAAAAACATGCCTTTTTGAGTCCTAACAGTAGCTCTGTACTTGGATATTTATGGTCATTCTCTGTACATGATCTTAGCAGAGGATCCTTACCATAGTTATTGGCTTTTAGGGCCTGCATCACAACCACATGTTACAAAAAGGGTATTATTGTAGATGTTGTTTTAACAATTAAGGGAACATGGAGGAACCGATATTACTAAGAGCACCCATTATTTCTTGAGGCTTCTTCCTTGACTTCTTAACCAAAGTAGAGTATGGAAATGTTGAAAATGACTTGTTGTACCATGGAAATGTTGAAAATGACTTGTTGTACCTCTACAAAGAAATTAGGACGCATAGAAGCATGCGACTAAAATATCTCAGTTACATTTCAGACATCTTAGTAGCCTAAATATTGAGCAATCATAGAAGTTCAACCACAAACCATCTTGAAGCGAATCACCACTGCAAAATATGTTGTGTTAATCTCACACACAAGATTCCAAAAACACTACTAATAGCTAAAAACCACTTTGGCTAGGATGCAATACTACCTTAGATACTACTTTTAGATACTACTATGGCTAGTCTGCAACACATCAAGAACATGTAAGGATGTACCATTTTGTTGGATTGCCTATAAGACCAGTTCTAGGGTGAGGAATCCCATTTTTGAGTCCTAACAACAGCTCTTTTCTTGGAGATTAAAGGCCATTCACAAGAGATGAGCATAAGCCTTTCACAAGAGATGAGTTGACAACCTTAGCTCTTGAGAATGGCCGTTGATCCCCAAAAATTGGCCTTTTACACAGTGACATTTTGTTTGTTGTGGAAGGCACAAAATGCACAATTCTTCAGAGAAATATTGACTTAGTAAGATATCATGCAACATGTGATCAAGTTATGAAAGAAAAATTTACAGAGAACTATTGAATTAGGAAGCAAAAAAATACATTCACATTCAGTAGGTCAAAAACAAATATGTTGTGTAAATGTCACACATAAGAAGGTAAGACACTGCTCATAGCCAAAAGCAAAATAGGATTGTCATTTGGCAACATTGTCTATGATAATAGACATGAAACAACAGTATCTGGATCGTTATGTACTAATTAAAAATTGGACCAAAGAAACACAACTATAGCTTTCATCTCTCTACACAGTATCCAAGAATGCAATTATCTATCTTTACACTTCATGACCTGCAACAAATGGAAATGAATTTAAATACTAGTTTTGTTTTCAATGATGTCATATTATAAGCAATACTATATGCTCACTTTGGTAGTAAATATGATTTCAGCCATGCTATGACATTGCCAATAACTTCATCCATATATTGATATTGCTCAGAAGGTCTGACTAGAGGTTCGTTGGCCATCACCACAACCTCTACATAAACACCAACACATGATGAGCCTAAAATTTCACCTCCCACCATTTACAAGGGGTCAACCTCAGATACGCGACCGATTGCAACTTTATCATCTGCATCTACGATACTCAGCACATACACTTCCTATAAACAAAATAAAATTTAAATAAAAAATTTATATAAACGTAGAATGATGTGCAATTTACACAAATACAAACATACTTGTCCCTTATAAATTGGTGAATGTCTCATTCCGATATGCACAATTATTTTATCTTTGTCATAAGGCCATCAAAATTCAACATGGAAAATAATTGATACCAAACATCTTGTATGAAATGTATTCATACCTGGCCAGTGTGTATATGTTGTGCTGATTGACTGTTTCCTGCTCTAGAAAAGGCTAGTATCTGCTCTATTTTTGCATTTTGTTCTTGAATTTTAGCTTCAAATTCCATCCGTTGTTGTTCAAGTTGATCCTAGAAATGCTTCCTTTGTGCTTCATCAACTTCTCGAGATTTACGGTTCTTGCCCCAGTTATCAGAAGCTGATGGTCCAAGTCCATAACCATGAACATATCCTGGTCTCTCTTCTCCCATAACCTGCCTATAAATTTCAGCTGAAGTAACATCAGGTTCGTTTCTTCGCAGCTCGTCACCTACCTCTGAAATTTTTTCCTACACACAACAGAACATAGGAGATGAATTTTATACCAAACATATAAATGTTTTCATGTAGTAAATGTAACATAATACTATAGGATAGGAATCCTTGTACCAAAATTTTGGCAGATTCAATATCAACTATGCTCCCATCTTTTTTACGATGAGTTTTCTCAAAAAAAATCAATGGGATCAACTTCCCTGCATGTTTCCTTCTCCAACTGTATCATTCAAACAAGGTTATTGCTAACATAATTTAAACAGATGTCTCCAAATTATCCAATTGGATCACAATATTGACTAACTTACATCATGTTTCAGACAAGCAAATGATTTGGTTCCTGTTGTGTGGCTAACCTTTCGAAATTTTCTACTTGTCTTATTAGTTATACACTTCCTCTGTGAAAAAAAATTGCAGTATTGTCCATAGTAATTATTTGTGAGGTAAATTAAATATCAATTAATAGATACAACAAATTACCTTTCCTTTATTTCTCCTCCAATAATCCACAAGAAATTTCCATTGAGACGTTTCCATGCGGGGAACAACTTGTTCAAGTTGTTGTTCATATGGACTATCTTCTACGAAGTATAGTTTCCGTAACTCCCGCTTGTGGACCTTCCATTTCTTTCCCAGTCTCTTCATTGTCCACTCCTTTAATTCTATGTCCATCATGAATTTACTCTACCGACAATAAGGATATCAATTAGAAGCTTCATTTAACCATTTAAAAATAAATTTTAATATTGTACCCTCACAAAATTCCATATGGATTCTTCTTTTATTTGCTGGAAATTGTCTCCAGTCCTCATAGTTTAATGGACAAAGATTGGGATCTCTTGCAATGGTTGTCAAAAAACTTGATAAGTGACATTGGTTTTTACCCACTGGTTGTTCAAATTGATTTATCTCAATGGGAATTTGATCGCCGGGCTTTCTTTTCCAGACTTGCAAACATTGTGTTCAACCACATGTGTGATGTCTTTGACCTAAGCATTCATTTATATATCATTAGATGCAGCACTATAAATGCAATGATATGAATAAAGTGAATACCTAGCCCATCAGTAGGTGTTGGTGTAGCATTCAACGACTCATCATGGTGATCAGAGACGTCATTTTGCTCCATGGTTTCTTGAAATGCATTGCTATTTTGGATATTGCCAGCTCTACTCTCTACTCTTCTTGATTGATTGGACACATGAACATTGACAATAGGCACTGAGGGTCGATGTCTTTGACTTGAGCATTCATTCATAAAGGATACAGCATAAATGGAAATTATATATCATTAAATGCAGCACTATGAATGCAATGATATGAATTAACCGATTACCTAGCCCATCAGAAGGTGTTGTTATAGCATTCAATGACTCTTGATGGTAATCAGAGAGGTCATTTTGCTCCATGTGGTCATGAAATGGATGGTTGTTTTGGCTATTGGCAGCTCTACTGTCTACTTTTCTAGAATGATTGGACACCGAAGCATTGTCATTAGGCACCCATGGTCGATGACTTTGACATGAGCATTCATTCATAAAGGATACAATATAAATGGAAATTATATATCACTAAAGGCAACACTATATATGCAATGAATTAACCGATTACCTATCCCATCAGAAGGTGTTGTTGTAGCATTTAACAACTCATCATGGTGATCAGATAGGCCATTTTCCTCCATGTGATCATAAAATGCACGACTATTTTGACTATTGGCAGCTCTACTGTCTACTCTTCTTGAATGATTGGACACTGAAGCATTGCCGTTAGGCACCCGTTGTCGATGTCTTTGACCTGAGCATTCATTCATAAAGCATACAACATATATAGAAATTATATATCATTAAATGCATCACTATAAATGTGATGATATGATTACCTTGTCCATCACAAGGTGTTCTTGTAACAGCAGAGCCAGCAACAGTGGTATTGAATTTCCTTGTTCTATCATTTTGAACATTAGGTGGAAGGGAAGCTAAAAAAAATTTGGAGCGATTACTGGATGACAGGTTCAAAGCTTTCCAACAACCTTGTGGAGTAATGCTAGGTAAATGAGTCTCCGTACAAGAGTCAATGATGTTGTTCTGATCATTCCTTGTAGTTGTCTTATTATGGAAGCTGTCACTTAACTTTTCTCTCATCCTGAGTATATCAAGTCACACAAAAATGAAGACACTTAAAACAAAATTTAACAACATAAAAGGTATTTACTACTCATTCGGTCATCCTCTGCCATCCAACAATTATCCATTCTTAAAAATAGTAAAAAATATAACATTTATGAGTAAGTCTGTCATACAAACAACATAGTTATAATAAGGATAAAAGTAGAACATCACTTTGAGGCAATCCTCAAAGAAAAACATCACTCAAAACCACACCAGAGAAAAACATTTGCAAGCCATCATCAAGATCACATTGGGTACCTTAAATTCACAGTACTTGATTGATTACTAATGTTCATTAAGTAATACAACACAAATTACATTTTTTGATTATTTCCTAATTTAGAAGTTAAAAAATTCATCAACAATTGTGACAGCCGTTATGACTGTGACGTGTCCGTTTTGTTGATTATGTTGTATCGAGGATGGTGTCTGTGATAACCTAGATTTTTTAGTTTTAATAACTAGTACAATAATTGAGAGACAAGCATTCTATGTAAGATGTCAAATACCAAATTGAGGAATTGGTAATACAATCATGGATTCCTTCACCCAAATTAGGTGATTTGAGATATGATGGAGGACTATGATGCCTAATTGAATTCAATTGTGAATGAATACCCTTACTAATTGATTAAGCTCTCATGAGACCAATCATTCATTTAGTGATCCAGTGAGTAGTGAACTAATTTCTTTTGAGTAATTGTGTACATATGAACCAATGTTAGAGTTCTGATGTCAACTTTGACTAAATGGCCTATCATTTTCACATAATGTAATACCCTAAGTGTCACATGAAGGTGAACTTTAGGTATTAATGTGATTAGTCAATAACCATGCCTAACCTTCGAATTTCATTCCCAAACTTATGCCACAACTACATCATGACATTATAAAGCTACACCTAAAATTTCATTGCAAATGGATTATCCAATTAGGAGATATAGCAGTTGAATTTTAGTGCATATATTCATGCACATTGGACCCTAGGACCAAAGTTTTGGTTTAAATGGCTACGCTGTGACACATAAATGTGTCACGCGGCTTCTATGGTTGGTCTGCACGTTTCTGACCTTAGGATTCTGCCCCTTTGGATCGCACGGGGATCCAAGGGCTGGGAATCCATCTTCAACCTCCCACAAAGGGCGGGGAGGTGAGAACAAGGCCTATCATCAGTGAGTTGCCACCTCACTTCAAATCCCGAAGATTTATCCCTCTAGACGACATCGTCTCACCAAACCGAACCCAACAAACACTCATGCAACCCCCCCACCCTCGGATCAGGGAGAATGAGCTCCCCTTATCTTCACGCCTCTCCTGGCGGCGGCGACCGATTTTAGGATTTCTCTACCCTCACTCTCAAGTGCCAATACAAGGCCTCCAACAGCTTCGCCCGACCTCCTTTAGACTCCCACGAAGCTCAGTTCGAGGCACCTGACCTCTGAGCACCACCACTAAGTCCACCTTCCCTCCGTCGCTGCACCACCTCGGCGACATCCCCACAGGTCTCACCCCATCGAATACAACCCGCCATCACCACCACCTCAATCCGGAGGTGCTTCTCGGCTAGGACAAACTACTCCAGAACACCTCTTCGTCCCTGACCTCCACCTCATTGGTGACCTCGCCGTCACTGCGGTGGCGTTGAGATCTAGGGGGAGCCACAGATCAGAAACCTCACCCATCCGATCGAGGCGACCTCACGAAGGTGAGGGCACTCTCATCCAGACTCCAGCACCACCCAAGAGTGACCAGAGCCTCGCCGAAGTAATCAACTTGCTGCTTGAGCAAGCAGCAGCAGAGACAGAGAGGTACCAGGTGATCGTGAAGAAAAGGAAAAGGATCGGGTCAGGCCAGGAACTGGCCGGTCCATCACAACAGACTGAGCAAACCCTTGCACTCGAGCAAACAAGATCCAAGGCTGATTCCTAGCAAACCAGGACCTAACCCAGTGAACCAGCCGACCCAGCGCAAGCCAGGAGGTGTCCTAGTGGCCACGTGGCGGGTCATTAGTGGCCAAAAGAGGTAAATATCACAGATCTTAGATAAATCCTAGTAAATCATAGGAATGTCAGAAAAATACAAACAAGGTATCAAAACGTTCAGAAAAATGTGTAGAATGCAATAGAACTATAATAAAAGGCTTTTGATTATTATATATCAGTGATATCATGTAAGATGAGTAATTCTTATTTGATGCATGATAAAAAACAAACAATGGTCTAAAATTATGGAAAAATGTCAGTAAATCCATATTCATACTTATAATTCATCTGATATTAGTAATTATGATGTTGATGCACAAAATCTTGTAATTTTCTCAATATGGCTATTTAGGGCTAATATCCCTAAATAAAATGTAATAAATACATACATGCTCAATAAGTTATGAAATTTGTACCATACCTGACTTATGACATACAAATCAGTATAAAAATATCATAAACATATTTAAGATCAGTTGAACCTAGGTTTGGCCAAACCCTAATTTGGACCTAAAATTACCAAGAATATGATGTACATATATTAATGATGAATATTTATTATTAATCAGGTGATGACCAGATATGTAGATGATCCAGAATGTAAATAGGAATCTCTGAATTTAGGTATGTGGGTTTTATTTAAGTATATGACTAGGGTTTTCTTTCTTGCAATCATGATATGTATGTATGCTCTCTTCTATTTGCAAATATTGCATGTAGTAGCACTACATAGTATTCAATGTTTTATCACTTGTAAGCATAAATGATAAGTAGATGCTTTGTAGTTATTTAAGGTGTTCATTATCCCCCTTACAAGGGAATGGATTAATGTTGGCTAGTACACCTCCCTAGAGCACACGGTGCACGGGGAGTTTCCCTAGAGTACTTGGTACAGGGGGATGGGCCCCATATTTATGTTTTGGTACTAGTCCACCTTGATAATGCAATTCATCTAGGAAAATGAATTAAATTGGCGTATTTCGCTTAATAAAGAAGTGTTTTCTATGATTTTCTTTGCTTGTGCAAATCTTTTTCAAAATTATGATAGCCATAAATATATGTATCTTTTGACCATGTACACAACACCTTGTGTTTTGATTTGTTGTTTCACGTATGTTTTAGGTTCAGAGATAGCATGGCAGGAAAAGATGGGAGTGAGCAATTGCCTAGGTTTACCTATTGTCTAAGATCTTGTTAGCATACATGTTCATAGATTGTAAAAATTTTCATTCAATATGTAATTGTAATCCAAGCTGTAATAATTCATGTTGTAAATATACATGTTATTGTTGAGAAATGTTATGGTTGTATGTTCATGTATGTGTATTATGCTTCCGCATCACTCTCTGATATGATTTCTAACTTTTTGGATTTTGTCTTCTCATCACCATGGGGTTTTGAGAAGGTGAAAATATGGGGACGTTATAGAGTCGTTGGTAGACGAATCTGAACTGATGGTCATGGGGTACAAGGCGGTACCAATGGGCAAGGATTGCACCTCAAGCATGCCGAATTCATCGAATGATGTCTCCTCAGATACAGTACAGCCTAGCTCGTGCATATACCATCTCAGCTGAGAAGGCAAACTATTGTTGTAGTTATGTATATAAGCATGTATGGTATTGTCGCCAATCAGACGAAGCAAAACCTAGTCCATACGGCCAATTCCCATTCTCCCAATCCACCCATGCCAACTGGTTGTGGATACCAGATTGTCGTCACCATCATACTGAGCCTCGATTACATTTGTTGAGTTCCCAAACTTTAAGGTCATTTGACCAGCTGTGTAGCGTCTTCCATCCAGATGATGCCAATGTCTGGGAATGGTGAGTTGTGCAAGTGTACGCTTGTCTAGGGTGATGTCCAGCTTTTCTACTTCAGGGAAAAGGAGAGGGGGGTAGACGCCCAGGCCATAGTGACTGTTGTGGGTGAACAGAGACTGCAAAATATTAGTACTAACAATTGTAAGTATATATAATGATATTATAAATTTTAAAAAAAAAAGTAGTATAAATTTGCAAAATATAGAGAATTATATTTTTTAAAGTGAAGCAAGTAGTCCATTAACATATTCCCCATGGTTTCTATCAACATCAATAGGAATGAACCCATTAGATAATGGGAAACATCATTATCTAGTTTGATGAAACCTGGTCAGGGACCATACATGTTACACCCCGATCTCACAATTTCCTCAAATCATGAGATTAGGGCATAAGATAGGATTGATGTTTAACACAAAGAACACCCTTAACTTTTTCTTTTCTTTTAAACTCTTGTTTCATCACATTGAACCACATAACATCTTAACAAGGAATCGGAACATTTCTTCTGCTAATCAGACTTTAATAGAAAAGATACATGTATAAACATTCATAATGTCTCTCACTCATTATGCATATGAAACTAGCTAATTAGCTTACATAGCAAAGAGGAACAATATTACACATCGTAATTACAACTTTCTCTCTTATCTCTTACTGAGGACCTAGAGTGACAAGGACCGACTGACTCAACTAATCTCATACTTGACTCCTGTGGCAGGTCTACACTGATGCTCTGACCATCTTCAAGTCCACGCGGTTAACCCTAAAATGTTTGAGTAGAGGGGTGAGCCTACTCGCTCAGTGAATGAGTACTTCATGGAAACAGACTAATGCACTAATGTGATCAAAGATATAATTTGAGTAAATGATATGAAATTTAACAACAACAAATACTACACTGAACAGTTCTAAAACAATATAATTGAAATAGCAAAGAATATAAATATTGCATCCAAAGAATAACTACTAGAAAATTATGCTCTAGTCTTTCTTAACTCTTTCATTTATAAGGAACTCTGTGAAACTATATGATCGTATTTTAGATTATGCCCTAAATATATGCAGTGTACTCTGCATATAAGGATCCGCAACAAGTCCATGCTACGGCCCCACCGTACAAGACTTAGCGACACACCCGGGAAGTGCTAAGTCTGACTACTCGTCCTGGTCTGCACAGGACACAGGCTCCTCGGCCTCCTCGCACAACCACGTGTGCTCTCGACTCCTCCTTAAACCTGAGTACACCGGCGGAGAGTCACAGGGTTACCTTCGCGACACAAGCACGAATGGTGTTAGATAACCAAGTTTTCTGGTGATATCGCAGTGCCATTGTGACACAAGCACAATTGTTGTTAGACACTGCCCTTTTTTTTCTCTTTCCTCATTTGTCCGCGACACAAGCACGGATGATGTTGCAACACGAGTTTTACCCCAAAGTTGCAGACCCGTCTAAGGGGTTCTATAGTGTTAGGGCATCTAGGTCTATACTTGATTAACAAATAAATATCATAGCTCATGTATTCAACATATACCATGTCTCAGTAACATCCCTTTCTAGGGCATGTCATATCTTATCACCTACAATTTACGAGATATGTATTGAAATATAAGAAGCCCTGCAGTATGTAAATATCATTTCAGAGAGAACAAGCATATAAAGTTAAATGCACTAGAAACATACAATTCAACAATTAAGCATCACCACATCTCATATCGAGACCTTTCATATTACCATAGCATGATTCATTGAACACCCTATTCTTAGGGTTTCATTTGCCTTAATCATTTATCACATGCCAACACCCCACTCTTAGGGTTGCATTTGCCTCATTCACCTTTTCATATGGCTCTCATAAGGATTTCATAGGATATAAGCATTCACGAAATAAAGATTGTTTCAACAAATCATATACAATCGATATATGTATGAAACCATGGAAATTCAACTAAATTTAGATTTTCATACCATTCACTGAGATATCAGGTATCAAGAATAAAATTCAATTAAGATAACCCATGTGGTACATCCTAACCACTTATAGGATTACTAGTCTTTTTTCAATAAGGTTGAAACTCTAGCGATATCTCAATTAGGTCAAACCCTAATTACATCATTTGATATAAATTTAAAAGCATCCTCACTAGGAAGTGTTTTATACGTATCTGATATGAATCTACCATCAAAGAGTCGTTCAAACAGAGAAGGAATCCGTATCATATCAATTTACAATAACTTAAATCAAACGGACATTTCAGGATTTAGAATTCACATGCTAAGCATTTAGGGATTTGGATGTTATAATCAAATTCGTGCATTAGAATGTTTGAAGGAAGAACCCACTCACCCTAAGGTGTGAAAACACCTCACAACTGCAGCTCAACTCAGGGAATCTCGAATTCCCATCAAATCCCTAGCAAATCTCCCAATTCTTCTTCCATTCAACTCGGGAACCTTGAAAAAGAGGGATTATGAAGAAAGGGTGAGAAAAAAGGGAATTTCGACATCATCTTGGATCAAATCAGAGCATGGACGGAATCTTGACATGAGAGAGAAGATTCACCATAAAAGTCTATGCAAGGAATCCGAACTTACTTGATTTCACCCTTCCTGGAATCGCAAAACCCTAATTCAGCAATTCCCCCACTTTCTCCACTCAAGCCCTAATTCTCCCTCTCTCTCTAGGAGCTCGTTTCTCTGGAATGAATGACGAAGAATGAGAGCTGCTTGTGTGTGTGGTCGTTCATATAAGTCAATTGAGCTGCTTGGGTCAATTGCATATTGACCCAACACTTAACTTTAATTATATAGGCTGAATATTCAGTTATACAAAAGTTACTGTAATTCGTTTATTTCAGAGATCAAACATTCTCCAAAAATTATGTGAATTTAGCACATTCTTTATAATTGTTCTATAAAGCTTCAGTTAAAATTTGGGATCATTTGGAGTTACCAATAAATAATTAAAAATAGAACAGTGCACTGCTATATTACAGTTTGCAGAATATTCGGCCGAGTTTGTCCTGCACAAACTCGACCGACACCCTTACTGTAGGGATTCAAAAGTCATCCAAATATTATTCCAATTTAACAGAGTGTCTAAAAATATATTTATCAAATACTGTTAAAATTTGAGATCAATTGGATATACCAATAAAAAGATAAAATTCAATTACCACACTGCTGTAAAATTCTGAAATTGTGATCGGTCGAGTTTGAAACTCGGCCGACAAACAGGTCAGAGCATTCTTCAAAAATTCTGATATTTTCCAATGTTGTTCACATTTTATATATCTAAATCATATCCAAATTTGAAGTAAATAAGAGTTATACATAAAATACTAAAAATCATTTAGTGAGACATTCTACTTATTAAATTCTGTATTCATGTATCATCAAAACCCTATTTGGGCCGATTAGGGTTTATGCTTCTCAAACCCTAATTCTCAAGACCAAAGAACATTTAGACTTCTTATCATAGTTAAAACATCCTTATTGTGTTATTGTCATTCATTAGATTTCAAGAATGATTATTCCAATTAATCTTTGCAATTGTCTAGGTAAACCCTAGTTTACCAGTTAAGCTCATATGGGGTCGTAACAACTCTTCCCCCCTTAGAATGTTTCGTCCTCGAAACATAAACCTACAAGAAAAAATACATTCAAGGTTATTCTAAGCTTCTAAAGCCTTCCATGTCATTATATTCTTGTATTTCATACCTGAATGTAGTTTTCAACATTAGATCTTTTAATTCTTTACTAAATCACAACATGTTTCAAATAGTTCTCGATGATATCAAGCAAATTCTTTATGCCACAGTCAAACATAGAATGCAAAGATAAACTACCACGCTTTCGCTGCGCAACTCTGATACTCTGATACAACTATCTCAACTTATACTGCTCAGAGAGTTCTATTGTTCTGTATCACCTTTAAATGACAAAAGCAAGTTCACCATACTGTTTTAAACTTTAATCATGTGCTATTCAAATAGCAAAACAGTCTTGAATTAAAAGACTAGATTCAACAATCATTTGCGCAATACCATTCTTGACATCCCCATTGGGTCATGGATGCATGAGGTGAAGCATTACCACCTCATCCCATACTATCCTGTTTCGATCCTGGGTTCTGTGGGTTATAGGCCCACACACAATTCAAAGTGTAACCATCATATTATATCATTTTAGGGTTTCAACAACAGTAATAAGGTAATCCACAATTGTATCAGTCATTCAAGCATTAATCATACTCAATTACCATCACTCAGTTATATTAGAGCTAGGTATAACAAGCTACACCTCATTAGGGTTACTTGTGCAGAGAATCTAATTATCATCCCTTTCTATTAATATGAGTGAATAAGTATGACTACCTTGTTCAGGGTATCTCTCCATATGTTCTGACATCATCCAAACTGTATCACCAGATGACCCTACCAAGGTAGTTATTCACCATGTATGATTCATTTTCTCTTATCCTTTCATTCCCACCTTGCTCTCATTAAGGAATATATGAAAGAGAAGATGATTTTAAGACTTGGAATACTTGTATTCAAACATCCCCTAATACATTCTCATATGTAGATTTACTTAGTTATCAACAAAGATATTTGATTAATTAGCACTTGCTTGAATCTCACAACCTCTTTATTTTATAACTGCTCCATCATATTTCAAACCCTTTCTTACATTTCATAGTCCTCTTTCCCTATACTACTCTTTAACCTGTCATCTTTAATTCTAAATTTTTTTCTCTTATGACCATGTTGCTTATTCATATGTATGGTCATGTGTACCATGTTGCACATATTTCCTCCTTTATCTTTATACTATTGTGAAGTTAGCATTCTAAATTAATAGTCCTTCTATTAGTTTTTACTCATGTTGAATACATTACATATTCTTCATTTTTACATCAAGTGGATCATACATGGATCAAACATAATTTCTCTTTCAATCAAGTTTTTCTCTTCTGAATACAGTCTACCTTTGTATGACTTATTCATTCGTTAAACTACACCTATGTCCTTTGCTTAGAAACTAGTTTGTTGTTCTAGTCTTATGAATTACATATTCATACGATTCTCTTTACTTTTACTCTTTTGAAGACTCTTTACTTCTATGGACCTATTGAATGCTCAACCCTATTCTCTACTTAGCCTTTTCTTTAGAGTTCATAAAAGCATTATACTCAATTATATAATTCATTCTTCATGATTGATTCTTGTTATCTTGAACCATACATACATACATTTCACATATCTTTTCTATATTTCATATGTATAGTTCATGCAAAATTAACCAACAAACTGATTATGAGCTTCATATCATGTTCTATTATTCCCAATAAAGGGTTTCACATTTGAGACCCCAAAGTTAAACCTCAGATATCAGTTTCAACTAATTCTTAGTTTTTTTTTCTGATCTTACCCATATGTTTCAACATCTTACTGTATGTACATTCTTACTCTGATGTGGGTCTAATTATTCCAATTCTATTCTTATTATGCTATTGATAGGATTCATTATATCCTAATAACGCATCCTGCCAACCGAACCAGGCCAAACCTGAAGTCCTGAAGCCAAGAACTACAAAGGATTACATACTTCCTGAACTGCCACTCACAGCTCAGAAACTCGGCCGATTGGTCAGAGACTCGGCTAATTGCTTCACAACTCGGCCGATCCGCTTGAAACTCGGCCGATCAACTTGCCATTTGATTTCCTGAAAAAGGAAACTCGGCTGAATTACATACAACTCGGCCGATCAACTTGCTGTTCGATTGCCTATTAAGGAAACTCGGCCGAACCACATACAACTCGGCCGAATCGCGTACAGACTGAAAATCTAAACAGACCTGCTGATGTAAATTTCACTCGAATCAGCGGGCAAAACTGTAGAAACAAAAGCTCATTCAAAGGTCAATTCTAGTCTACTTGTTACAAAGAATGAAATCAATAAATGCTACAACTGCATAGTGTACAACTGATATTAAAGACCCATATTTCAAAGTATTGAATATTTCAATTCAAACATATAAGAACATTTCTATACATTTCCAAGAAAAACAACATTATGAAATGTAAGTTCTATCTCCTTTTACATTTATGCTCTTAATTCTTGTTTCTTTTCTCGTTTTCTAACCCTAACATTTCTAGGGTTCCTCTCTAGCCCATTCTTCCACTGTATACCTGGCCAGGGTATATGTGAGAGAATAGACAGAGTAGCTTGTACTGGTTGATCCAAGTACTCAGATATCGGGCTAGGATATCCAAATACTCAAATCCCCAAAGCTAACATCAAACATCTCCTATCTGCCACACATAGGACTCTAACTTACTAACTTAATGGTCCTTGACAACTCACCCTAAGCTCTGATACCAAGCTGTTACACCCCGATCTCACAATTTCCTCAAATCATGAGATTAGGGCATAAGATAGGATTGATGTTTAACACAAAGAACACCCTTAACTTTTTCTTTTCTTTTAAACTCTTGTTTCATCGCATTGAACCACATAACATCTTAACAAGGAATCTGAACATTTCTTCTACTAATCAGACTTTAATAGAAAAGATACATGTATAAACATTCATAATGTCTCTCACTCATTATGCATATGAAACTAGCTAATTAGCTTACATAGCAAAGAGGAACAATATTACACATCGTAATTACAACTTTCTCTCTTATCTCTTACTGAGGACCTAGAGTGACAAGGACCGACTGACTCAACTAATCTCATACTTGACTCCTGTGGCAGGTCTACACTGATGCTCTGACCATCTTCAAGTCCACGCGGTTAACCCTAAAATGTTTGAGTAGAGGGGTGAGCCTACTCACTCAGTGAATGAGTACTTCATGGAAACAGACTAATGCACTAATGTGATCAAAGATATAATTTGAGTAAACGATATGAAATTTAACAACAACAAATACTACACTGAACAGTTCTAAAACAATATAATTAAAATAGCAAAGAATATAAATATTGCATCCAAAGAATAACTACTAGAAAATTATGCTCTAGTCTTTCTTAACTCTTTCATTTATAAGGAACTCTGTGAAACTATATGATCGTATTTTAGATTATGCCCTAAATATATGCAGTGTACTCTGCATATAAGGATCCGCAACAAGTCCATGCTACGGCCCCACCGTACAAGACTTAGCGACACACCCGGGAAGTGCTAAGTCTGACTACTCGTCCTGGTCTGCACAGGACACAGGCTCCTCGGCCTCCTCGCACAACCACGTGTGCTCTCGACTCCTCCTTAAACCTGAGTACACCAGCGGAGAGTCACAGGGTTACCTTCGCGACACAAGCACGAATGGTGTTAGATAACCAAGTTTTCTGGTGATATCGCAGTGCCATTGTGACACAAGCACAATTGTTGTTAGACACTGCCCTTTTTTTTCTCTTTCCTCGTTTGTCCGCGACACAAGCACGGATGATGTTGCAACACGAGTTTCACCCCAAAGTTGCAGACCCGTCTAAGGGGTTCTACGGTGTTAGGGCATCTAGGTCTATACTTGATTAACAAATAAATATCATAGCTCATGTATTCAACATATACCATGTCTCAGTAACATCCCTTTCTAGGGCATGTCATATCTTATCACCTGCAATTTACGAGATATGTATTGAAATATAAGAAGCCCTGCAGTATGTAAATATCATTTCAGAGAGAACAAGCATATAAAGTTAAATGCACTAGAAACATACAATTCAACAATTAAGCATCACCACATCTCATATCGAGACCTTTCATATTACCATAGCATGATTCATTGAACACCCTATTCTTAGGGTTTCATTTGCCTTAATCATTTATCACATGCCAACACCCCACTCTTAGGGTTGCATTTGCCCCATTCACCTTTTCATATGGCTCTCATAAGGATTTCATAGGATATAAGCATTCACGAAATAAAGATTGTTTCAACAAATCATATACAATCGATATATGTATGAAACCATGGAAATTCAACTAAATTTAGATTTTCATACCATTCACTGAGATATCAGGTATCCAGAATAAAATTCAATTAAGATAACCCATGTGGTACATCCTAACCACTTATAGGATTACTAGTCTTTTTTCAATAAGGTTGAAACTCTAGCGATATCTCAATTAGGTCAAACCCTAATTACATCATTTGATATAAATCTAAAAGCATCCTCACTAGGAAGTGTTGTATACGTATCTGATATGAATCTACCATCAAAGAGTCGTTCAAACAGAGAAGGAATCCGTATCATATCAATTTACAATAACTTAAATCAAACGGACATTTCAGGATTTAGAATTCACATGCTAAGCATTTAGGGATTTGGATGTTATAATCAAATTCGTGCATTAGAATGTTTGAAGGAAGAACCCACTCACCCTAAGGTGTGAAAACACCTCACAACTGCAGCTCAACTCAGGGAATCTCGAATTCCCATCAAATCCCTAGCAAATCTCCCAATTCTTCTTCCATTCAACTCGGGAACCTTGAAAAAGAGGGATTATGAAGAAAGGGTGAGAAAAAAGGGAATTTCGACATCATCTTGGATCAAATCAGAGCATGGATGGAATCTTGACATGAGAGAGAAGATTCACCATAAAAGTCTATGCAAGGAATCCGAACTTACTTGATTTCACCCTTCCTGGAATCGCAAAACCCTAATTCAGCAATTCCCCCACTTTCTCCACTCAAGCCCTAATTCTCCCTCTCTCTCTAGGAGCTCGTTTCTCTGGAATGAATGACGAAGAATGAGAGCTGCTTGTGTGTGTGGTCGTTCATATAAGTCAATTGAGCTGCTTGGGTCAATTGCATATTGACCCAACACTTAACTTTAATTATATAGGCTGAATATTCAGTTATAAAAAAGTTACTGTAATTCGTTTATTTCAGAGATCAAACATTCTCCAAAAATTATGAGAGTTTAGCAAGTTCTTTATAATTGTTCTATAAAGCTTCAGTTAAAATTTGGGATCATTTGGAGTTACCAATAAATAATTAAAAATAGAACAGTGCACTGCTATATTACAGTCTGCAGAATATTCGGCCGAGTTTGTCCTGCACAAACTCGACCGACACCCTTACTGTAGGGATTCAAAAGTCATCCAAAAATTATGACATTTTAACAGAGTGTCTAAAATTGTATTTATCAAATAATTTTAAAATTTGAGATCAATTGGATATACCAATAAAAAGATAAAATTCAATTACCACACTGCTGTAAAATTCTGAAATTGTGATCGGTCGAGTTTGAAACTCGGCCGACAAACAGGTAAGAGAATTCTTCAAAAATTCTGATATTTTCCAATGTTGTTCACATTTTATATATCTAAATCATATCCAAATTTGAAGTAAATAATAGTTATACATAAAATACTAAAAATCATTTAGTGAGACATTCTACTTATTAAATTCTGTATTCATGTATCATCAAAACCCTATTTGGGCCGATTAGGGTTTATGCTTCTCAAACCCTAATTCGTAAGACCAAAGAACATTTAGACTTCTTATCATAGTTAAAACATCCTAATTGTGTTATTGTCATTCATTAGATTTCAAGAATGATTATTCCAATTAATCTTTGCAATTGTCTAGGTAAACCCTAGTTTACCAGTTAAGCTCAGATGGGGTCGTAACAATACAAGTGTACAACTTGTATAATATCTGAGTGTAGAAGACCCAGAACTTGGAGGAACTGGTGTGCCAGCCGGCTGATGGTTCCTGGCCCAATGTGAGAGGTTGGAGTACATATATAGTAAAGATGTATAATTGGTTATAAACTTCTTCAGTAACAGAACATGCCATCAAAAGACAAAAATTGATTTAGGATATGGAACTGAAGTAACCATAATGCAATGTGTTTACATTAAAGCAGTACTTAGATAAGACGTACACTCCAAAACAAACATGAATCAACCATTATGTAAACATCACTGCATAGAAGCCATGCAATTCCTTCAATATAGAAATCAAGAGGGCAAACAAACTTCCTATGGAAGAGAAAAAATTATTGTTGTTCCACAATGGAACCCATGCATTTTGTGCAATCATAGCTTAGTGTTAATAGCAACTTGTCTGCATGCCCTTGGTATCTTGCTTCATTGTTGCTTAAAGACCCTAATTTTTAGGGATGGGGAAGGTTATTGTCAATTTCTAGTGCAAAAGAATATAGACCATTCAAGTTTATGGTAATCAAAGGAAAATTGAAGAAACCACACCCAAAGAAACATGTATACTATAAGTAATTATACAAAGGTCTTATTCTTCCTTAGACATTTCTGAATCCTAGAATATTACACAAGAAATGACCATCTCATAAACCTTGTTCTCTCCTTAGCCTCTTCCTACATATATAAAGATGAGTATCTCTCCTCTTCATTAGCCCAATGGTGGGAACCCCTGTTCTCATCAGAGAGCACCAACCCACCAAAGGTGGTGGCGTAGTAAGGATACATTACTTGCCTATTCGTCAATGATTTACAAACAAAGATACAGGAGATGTGCAAACATCACATGAGCACCTAAGCAACCACTTTTTAAAAAGTGGATGCTTCATTTTCCTTACAATTTAATACAACAATACACACATTTTTATATGAATACACTAACATTTAGCAAACTTGTATACATAACCAAAACCAATGTGACACTATAAAATAAAACAAAAAAATCATCATATTTCAAGATTGTAAAATAATCCAAGTTTAAATCTAACATAGAAGGATGGTCAATTGCTTGATATAAATGATTAAGGAAGTGATTGTTGGATATAAAACAATCGAATAATCATATTTCAAGACTATCTTCATAAACTGATTATCATATATACCTTGATAGAATGGAAACTACGGGAATGGATGGGAAAGACCATGTGTGTTTATTGTTTCATGGGGTGTACTTACCTGTCGCACGCTAAAGCAGCAGGGTGGCAAACTGCCGCAGTCCTCACCTGCAAGTTGGGAGACTGATCTTTTCCTTGGCGTCCCCTCCAACCCTTGGCAATGTCACCGGCACCTTGGAGAAGAGCAGAGAGCGTTCCAGCAGGTAGCGTCCATGGTCTGGCAGATTAGGGAGAAAAGGCTAGCTAGGTCGACTTCGGGGTTCTGCGAGCAGAGAAAATTTCGGGAGTAAATGTCTCTGCCCAACGCGTGGAGAAGAGGAACCATTTTTGCAGGCCAGGAAAGCCGCGCGGGAACAGAAAATTTTTACTAATTGTAACTCGCTCATTTGATTTGGCAATTTTGAAATGCCACTAGTAAATTATAAAAATGCCTTAATTGGTAAGTCTTTTCTATAAACTCCATAATACGTGGTTTAGAGGCATTTAAATTACAAATGCCACTGCATTACATAGATAGTGGAATTTTTTTAGAAAAGATACTAGAATAAAAGCCACTAATGGGTATTTTTGCTATAGTGAGAGGGAGCAGTGGCAGGGTAAAATGGTAAAAATTTGGGGCCTCATATTCTACCCTTGCTCGTATGCCATGGCACTGAGCTGGAATCAGCATCTTGTGTGGGACTTTGGGTGAAAATGCAATACAACACGAAACTCGGTGTTCAAATATGCAAAAGAAAGAGGGAAGGAAGCTGAACATATTGATGTCTTCAATTTGATCGAAGATGAAGAGAGGAGGGCGAGAAGTCTGTCACAATCATTGTGCCTTCAGCGGCTCGTCAGGGGTCAAAATAGTGATGAATCAAGCAATCGAAAGTTGTGTTGAGTTGCAAAGATGATGGGGATGCACCAGGTATGCATATTTATAGGTGAGGATGAGGGAAGTAGCGAGGAGGGAAGTGGCCGCAAGGTGCTTCGGAGAGAAAGTTGGGAATTTCCTAAATACTTCACAAAACGATGTGAGTAACATACCAATCGATGCGGAATTCAATTTGCAATCTAATGCAAGTTATTTCGTGAAGTTTCGTTGAGAAACGAGGAAGTTACGACCAAAATACCAGATCATTTTATCCACATTTACTGTTCATACGGGTATCTCCTACTCAAGGTAGGGGACAACTTGACAGCCGTCCAATCTCCATCAGACGGTCGGCGTAGATTCGCAATGAAGAATTTAATACAACCTTCCAAATTTGTTCTTTTGATACATTTAATATATAAACTTTTCTATAATTGTTTGAGGATAGAAACGAACTCCAAATAAACTCAATTTTGGTAGGTTAACTTATTTTGGGGTGAAGAATCATAATATAAAATTGGATTTACCTTTTGAAGACTTTTAATATTTTATTTAAGCAAATCCTATTTTCTCTTTCCTCATACATTAATGACTCTAGGATTCTCCAAAAATAATAAAAATCCATATTTAAGACATATTAAGTGTGTGGGATACGAATTTGCCATTATTTATATTTTTTGTTGTCGTTTATTATTTTAATTAATGATTTGAAGGTTTTGCACACTTTCTCTCTCCGAAGTTCACCTTCTCATCAAATATTTTCCAAATTAAGTCAAAATTCATCCAAAGATATACTTTAACATATAGAACACGAATTTGGCATATTTTTTTGAAGACCTTTATTATTTTGTTTAATTCATTTACATTTTATCACATATTTTATCCTTCTAATTTATTAGAGGCATCTAGAAACTTTCTAAAAAATATAAAACTTGGCCTATAAGCAATACTAAACATGAGGAACATGATTTTGACATTAATTAATTCTTTAACATATATTTTATATTTTTGGTCTTTAAATCATTTTATCCCTCCTAAATAAAATAAAATATTTCACATTGACCAAATTGGATGCAAATTCACACATAGACTCATTTTTATATATAGATTATAAATTTGAGGATTATCCTACTTTTGAAGTTGTTTAATAATTTATTTAATGATTTAGAAAAAAACTCATATTTTCCAATTTTGATTAATGCAAAGATAATTATTGATTTTCCAAAATTGTGAAACTTGTCATTTAAGCAAACTTTAGCTCAAGGAAAATGAATCTAAAGTTATTTTTAACCAGTTAGTCTTCCTTTTTAATTATTTAATCTATTATCCATTATTACCATAATTTCTCATATTAAATAATTCAATATTCCATTAACATGTTAAAAAAGTTAATATTTATTCCTTTTTCTCTTCCTTGCTCCATAAGACTAAGGAATGATCTAGAACAAATATATTTTATTAATATGTCACATGAGTGGTATATTTGCATATTAGACCCTTATTTAAAATATCTACTGAGGTAATTGTGCATAAACCCAAATGTTGGCATAAATGGTGATCAAAATCACCCCAAACCACTAATAATTCTACAAATTGAATATCAAGGCCACAAAAAGGATAGAAAGGAAAGGAAAAGATGGGAAAGAGGGCCAAACAGGCAAAATGTCCAAGATTCAATATATTACACATCCTCTTGTTGTGCATTTGGCATTGCCTCATCCGCATCATCTATCACTAGTCATTGCCCTACTCTCGACGGTTGTTGTGGATGTGGTGTCGTAGACGTTGAAGGGTGTGTAGCGGAAAACAAAGGACGAGCTGCCAAAACTAATGGACGGGCTTCCAAGACCGATGATCAGGCTGCTTCCCTACCTCTGTTGGGTTGTCTAGAAGACTCTCTATCATGATATCCACTGCCGCAACTGCATGGGGTGATTCCCCATGCGAACCAGAGGTTGTTGATGGTGTCGGAAGGGAAAGAAGGGTCGTCAGAGCTAAAGAGGACGTATTCTTCGGCCGACATCTGTAGAAAATGACCTCCTTGGTCTTAGACACAGCCTTTTTAGCCATTTGCTTCATTTTGGGTCGAAATTGGTGGAGAAAATGGGATTTTTGGTTTTCTCCAAAGAACGGGGTTGTTGGGCGGATTGGAGAGAAATGGAGTATTTTGTGGAGGAAAAGGTTGAAATCTGGATATTAAGGTAGTGAAAATGGTGGGGGATTGATTGGAGATAGATTGGGGCTGATTTGGGGAGATTCGTGGGTGATGGAGTGGTTGGGTGGTGTTGCACAACCGCCATTCATAAGGAACGGTGGTGGTGTTTGTGGAGTTGCAAATAGAACTATTTTGTGATTTTGTAAATTGGCAAACTTAAGTGTTGGAGTTGGGATGTAGCACTTCATAAGGAAAATGGTGGCTCGCTCACTACACAGCAGTGGTGGCTCGCTTGCTACACAGCCATGGTGGCCCACACGGCCATTCTGATTGGATAGCTACACAACCATGTTGCCTTGCACGGCCGTGGTGGCTCTATTATTCAATTTCAACTACTTTAATTTTTCTCAATTCCCCTATTGATTGTGAAAGCACCACCACGACCATTCCATGTCACCATGACCGTGGTGAGTACTGTGGTTGTTGATTTCTACTTGAATCTCATCAAACATCAAATCTTTGATCCAAAATGGTTTTCCATCGATCACTTGTCAAAATATCATATAATTTCCCTCATTTCACCCTATTTTCATCTACACATCTTAAACTAAACAATAACTACTAAAAACAAGTGTGTGTGTGTGTGTGTTTTCTTGGAAAAGTGTACAAATAAAGCAAAAGTATCAAAAATGGAAGGTTGGGTGAAAAGTTCCCAAACCTAGGTGGGTTCCCTCCCACAAGCACTGAGTTTCATGCCTTCAGTTGGGCTTCTTGGAGATTCTTCAATTTTTCATCCATTTTGCATCCTCATGTGCCCATTCTTGTAATAGACACAACTCTCATTTCCATTCAACCTATGTTCCTTGTCCATTTGATCACCAAAGCTATCATCACATCCTTCATCTTGATCTTCTTCTCTTGAATGATCAATCAGACTCTTGAAGTGATCATATCCAATATCCTCATCTCAAACTCTCTAATTTGAGGTCTTGTATATGTTGATCTTTATCTTCATGTCCATGAAAGAGACTTTCATTATGCCACTGTGAACATGTATCTCATCATCAGCTGTGGATAAGAATGGTCTACCCAAGATGATGGGGATCTTCCTATCATCTGGCTCCATGTCAAGAATAATGAAGTTAGTCGGGAACATGACTCCTCTTTCCTTGATCATCACCAAGACATCATCCACTCATCCTCTAGGAACTTTGATGGAGCAATCCGCCAATTGGAGAGTGCAAAGTGCCAGTTTCAATTTGCCTAAACCTATCTCAACATAGACACTATATGGCATCTGACGTGTATTTTACTACGTGCTAAAAATGCAAGTATACGCGTCGAAGTAATACAGGCCTTTGTGAGGCCCGAGTCGAACACAGGGATACTCGGAATTGTTGGTGACTCCTACTAACTAGTCGCGATCAGCTAAGCCAATTAACAAGTTGAGAGTTGTTGTTAAAACTAAAAGAAAAATAAAAACAAAACAAAATAAGCAATCGATTAAATGTTGGTTTAATCAATTCAAAAGGTATCTTTAGGATTGCAGTTTCACCGCGGGTTTTCATTGTATTAAATTTTATATAATGCCTCAATCTTCTCTCTCTATCCGGGTAGTGGCCTGAAAACATAATTGCCCACTGTCGTGGTGCCATTCACTACTTAGGTTTAGGTCGGTTCCACCGTCGTCATAACCTATCCCCTAAACTAAGTGCATTACGAACGATCTCTCAGTATCCACCATTAATTTTACACCACCTTGTTCAAGGGATTTATCGATTAATGTAGGTTTCGTCTCTTTTCAGCCGTTAATCCTTCTGTCGAAGTGATTAAGGGCATTAGATTATTATTATGGTGATCAAGCATAACAATATATGGAGAAAACGAAGCTATGCCACAGATTTAAGATAGAAAATATGAATTACTATTATAAAACTGTCATACAATGAATTCTCGGGCTACTCCCGGTCCTAAAGATGGAGGGAATTAGCCCTGCATGTTCATCTCACATAAGTACATGGTAGAAATAGGGGAAATCATATGAAAAACGTGAATTGAATGGGAAAACCCCTGAACGGAGAAGAACCGCTTGATCCTTTGCGTAGAACACGTGCTTTCCCGCCTCTCGGTGGTGAAATCTGTCTTCGGCAGCGTCCGGATCGACTGGTATGAACTTCTCGCCCCCGTTCTCCTTTCTCCTCCTCCTCGGTACTTGTGCAATATCCAGTGAGATATCTCTTCCCTCCTAGCGGCCGTCATTAGGTATAAGTCCCTAATTAGGTCATTAATTATCTCCAGCCGTCCGATTGAGATCAATCTAAATCCAATGCATATCTGACGGCGTCGATACCATCGACGCGAGTCGATGGTATCGACCCGCTGCAGTAACGAACCCTTCCTTTGTCGCGCCTGACATCATCTCGATACCATCGACTCAGGTCGATGGTATCGACTTCCTTTAGGCGTCGGTTTTGTCATTTTGCGACGCTGTAGCCTCCGTGCGTCGATGGTATCGACTTGGTGTCGATACTATCGACTGCTTCTTCGCCAACATCCTGAAGGTGACTTGATACCATCGACATCAAAGTCGATAGTATCGACTTTTTCCTGCTTCTTTCGGCTGGCAACCTGTGACCATGTCGATGGTATCGACTTCCGTCGATGGTATCGACGGAAGCAAATACTCGTTTGTCTTGAAATTCAAAGACAAGATCACATCAATTCACACAAATAATAATAATTTGACAATTAATGCTCAAAATGATGAAATAAAGGGAATTTGACATAAAATAGCAACAAAGACCAAATTGGATGAATTATGCGATATTAACCATAGAAATGACTAATTAAAGCATAAAACACATATAAAACAGGTCTATAAATGCGACTCAAAATCATCGCATCAAACTCCCCTAAGCTTGAACATTGTTCGCCCTCGAGCAACTAATCCTTAGAATAAAATTGCAAATGTCAACTGAAAAACAACACACCAACCCAACATCCCATATGACTCCCACTGAACATTCACAAACCAGCCTTCTCTAACCACAGAACGGTAATTACCCTAAAGGCGACAGTAATCATCAATAAAAGAAATTGACCTCCAAACCAATGAACACTATCACATAAGGCAGTTAACATAATAAGATTCGCCGGTTCAGACTTGGTGCATCCTGTGATCGCCTATACTACGTTGCTCGCCCTAACTACCATCTACATGGAAGCAGTTCTCCTGATATTCATTAGTGAGGAGAAATTCACGGTGGCCTACCAATCCGAGCAACGGGTGGATGAAGATGGGTGGCTCATGGAAGAACGTGGAAGTATTGTACAGTTTCAACCTGCATAAAACAAAAATATCCTATATGATGCAAATGCACATTAGAAATGCCCTAATGCCTAAACTTGGGTGGAATGATGCATGTACTAACCATCCATCTCAAAATGAGATGGATATCTAGTCAAGCTACATCATGTACTCAATTATCCTGAAATGCAAGTGATATTACGTTCCTTTCTCCTTATTTCACTTTCTTCTAAATTTTTTTTCTTTTCTTTTTTTTTCTATTGTAGATTTTCCGATTTTTTTTCCCATCCCACATATCCATAATTGCTTAAAGATACTTTTATTGGGCTATTTTCTTCATACTCAGAATTTGTTTTTTACTATTTAGAAGGTATGGAACAATTTAATTCACCATTGGGGAAAAATTGAGATACATGATGTACTTTATGCATGAAAATCATGAATGCAACTACTTGGCATGCACCTAAAGGTAATGTGCCTGAATCACTATATTTTTTTCTTTTTATGCAAACATATGGAAAATACCAATGCAAGTCCTATCTGAATGCTATGCACACAAAAGGAATTAAAACTGCACTTTACTTCCAATTCTTAGGTGGATTATAGAAAAAAAATGAAGTGGAATGATCACAAGACTTGATGACTGAACCTTAGAAAGATATTATGCATCCCTCCTTACTGACCTGTGTAGTAGTTTAGAGGGTTCTCTCTCTTACATCCAATTAAGGTCTCATTACCATTTGGTTAGGTTAGGCTCAAACAACCATTTCCGTCCACTTTCATGAATCATTAGGAGTACAGGTATGAAATGTTGTTTTAAAGTTGACATAACCAATCATTTTCGTAGGATGTGTGCCCAAGGTCAAAACAAAACAAGCTATCCAAAGACACAAAAATTTTCAAATTTCCCTTGAATTTCCCATGTACTAACAACAAGATGACACACTTTCCAAAGACATCCACAATTACACTAGATAGCACGTGGATCCTACAAAAACTAAAATTGCAAGAAACAAATAACAAGAAAACAAAAGCAATAATGCTAAAAACCAAAAAAAATAAAAGATAGAGTTGTTCCAACTACCCCCCTAAGCTTGAATTCAACTATGGCCTCATAGTCAAAAACAAACTTAAAGATTGGAACAGTGATACCAGATCATTCTTGTGGTGGTGGAGGCGGGTATTGCGGCGTCGTGGGGTCCCAAGACGGGTATTGCCCCTGAAAGGTCGGATCATACTGGGGCATCAGAGGAGGCTGTGGATACCCCCCAAAATAATTCTAGCCCCAGTAATGATCGTAAAACGGCTGCTTCTGCTGCTCCATCCTGTGCAGCCAATCATGGATGTTCTCTTGATTTGCAAAAAGAAGGCGCTCATTCTCGAAGATCGCCTACTGGTTGATGAAGAGCCGGTTGGTGGTGTCTTCAATACTGGCATAGGCAGCTGTGTGGATATGTTGCGTCTGCTGGATGTCTTGAAGCATATTGTACATGCCTTGCATGGAATAGGCATCCTCGCTGGACTGCGATGGCGGTGGTGGAGGCGGCGTAGGATGTGACGATGAAGACGCACCCAGATGCATCCTAGGGTGCTTCCGGGGTGCCACTCATGATCGAAGAGGTGTAAGGGTCTCCTCTTCCTCCTCAGCCTCGTCCTCCTGTCTGTCGTCGCCGCCGTCATTTCCGCCTTCTTCATCAGAGTCGGCGATAGCTATGATTGGCCATCGAAAATGTTGTGCTCCCTCGATATTGAAGACCGGATCAGGCAGCGCGCACTCCTGGTACTCTTGATTTATGTGGCAATGCGCAAAAGCCACGCCATCTCAGAGAAGAATGAGATTGGCTCGGTGTAGATGTTGCAAGTTGACCTTGCTTCTCGTAGAAAGAGGAGTCAGCTGATCGAGACTCAAGCCCAAGTAGAGGGCTACCTTGGCGACAAGCCCCCAAAATGAATCGGGGCTTTTCTCGTGCTCCTCTTCACCGCCAATACTCGTTGTAGAAAGAATGCACCCCAGTTGTATTCTTGGCGCTTCAGGAGCTGATATAAGAAGAAAAGATCTGTGTCCTGAAATTTTCTTAGCGCCAGATCACTTCGAGCAAAGATGGTGGAACTCAACATCCGGTGCAATACCTGAACAAACGGGTGCTCGAAGTCGGCTACCGCAGTGTTTTGGTAGCTCACCGACCTCCCTTGTGGCACCATCACCAACTCGGAGAAGAGAGCGTCGTAGTTGGTGCGGTTATCCGGCTGCCGGTGGTCGTATGGAGAATGATTCCAATTGAAGATCCTATTGAATTGGCGAAGCATGAGGGTATAGTCACGGTTGTACAGCCGGAAAGACACCCTGCCCTTTATCCATTCACAGTCGGTGGCGACGACGTCGTTGGGAACGACGTAGACGTCAAGTGACGCCATGAACTCCGCCACCAATTCTTTGTTGGTTGGCCACTCACCGAAAAACGGCTGGCCATCAGCATGGTACTGTAACTCATCGTGCCTCCTGCTTGTACGTTTCACTTGCCCCTGTAGAACATAGGCCAAATTGGCCTCAAATCTGAGGTCTCGGATCATTTCCCGGTCCACATACCGGGTGGGTTTGATCTTACTTTTTAAGATCTCCTCATAGATCTTCTTCACCTCTGTGGAAGGATGCATCATGCGCGGCCGTGCAACTGACCCGGGAGGAGGTGGCACAAACTCCTAAATCTCCTCTGGGTCCGCACGTGAAGAAGATGCTCCAGCGACGTGAACCATGTTGGCGACGAGAAAGGGATTAGAAAGAGAGAGGTCGGTGCAGAATGGAGATATGAATCTCCGCTCGGTGATGATCGTCGCTCGGTGATGTTGGTCTTCGCTCTTGGATGGCTCGGGGGAGTGCTCGGCGCAAAGGGAGGAGATCACTCTGAAGGTGTGACGTCAAATGACGTAATGATTCTCGTTAAATAGACTTGGCCGGCTCCACTGTTAGCCCGTCGATACCATCGATGCAAGTCGATGGTATCGACGCTGGTCGATGCTATCCGCCCCTCACATGGTATCGACGGTCGTCGATTGCTGGATATTGAAACACGGATCGCTGACGTGTCGATACCATCCACATGGGTCGATGGTATCGACTCTGCACCCGGATCGATGACGTGGAAGCCACGATCACCGTCGATTTCTTTGCGCGGATCGGTGACAAGGATGGTCGATACCATCGACAGGTGTCGATAGTATCGACTTGGCTTCATTGCGACACTGCCACTTTGCATTTCAACCTGTAACCATGTCGATACCATTGACGAGGCCGTCGATGGTATCGAGTTGACTGAGACAAATTGGTCTGAACTTCTCAAGAGATCTCGATGGTATCGACACCCTTGTCGATACTATCGACTGTTGCTAGGCGACCTGCTTGTAGTTGTGTCGATACCATCGACAAGGCCGTCGATGGTATCGACTCAGAATGAAATCTGCAGTCGTCAACCTGAACCCTTGTCGATACCATCAACTTGTGTGTCGATGGTATCGACTCTGCCTCAGCCTGCACAATGAACAAACGGATCAAGGTATCTTCTTTACACTAAAAATTGAACAAAAATAAAGCAACCTACGATTATAATTAAACTATCCTAATTTACCGATGGTTGGGATGCCTCCCAATAAGCGCCCTTATTTAACGTCTTAGGCTAGACGGCTTCCGGCATCTCATTCATCCGAAAGTGCAATGAGTTTAACCTCATTCATCTTCCTCTTGTAATTCTCACCAAAATAGAGCTTCAGCCTCTGTCCGTTCACCAAGAACGTGGTATCACCATCACGCACTAAAATCGTGCCGTGTGGTTTGACCTCTTCCACCACGAACGGTCCACTCCACCGGGATTTTAGCTTCCCGGGATGCAGCTTGAGTCGGGAGTTGAACAATAAAACACTATCTCCTTTCTTGAACGTGCGTAACTCGATGTGGCGATCGTGGATCAGTTTTGTGCGCTCCTTGTATATCTGGGCATTCTCATATGCCGTCATTCGTAACTCATCCAGCTCATTCAATTCAAACATTCTCTTTCTCCCAGCTTCATCATAACTTAGATTTAGCCTTCTAAGCGCCCAATGGGCCTTGTGCTCCAACTCCACCGGTAGGTGACAAGCCCGGCCATACGCCAACCTAAAAGGCGTGGTGCCTATAGGTGTTTTGTAGGCCGTTCTGTACGCCCACAGTGCATCTGGTAGTAGGGCACTCCAGTTCTTCCTCGTGGATGCCACCGTTCGCTCTAGAATCTTCTTAATCTCACGGTTGTAGACCTCCACTTGGCCTTGAGTCTGTGGATGGTATGGGGTGCCAATTTTGTGCTTGACCCCATATTTCTTCAATAATGTCGAGAACTTCTGATTCCTAAAATTTGTATCCCCATCACTGATTATCATTCGGGGTATCCCAAACCTACAGAAAATATTCTCCTTCACGAACCTGCACACTACATTGGAATCATTAGTCCTTGTGGGGATTGCTTCCACCCACTTCGACACATAATCAACTGCTAACAAAATATATAAATTGGAGTTCGAAGCCACAAAGGGTCCCATGAAATCTATGCCCCACAAATAAAATACCTCAACTTCCTGAAACACATTCAGGGGCATCTCCTGTCGCTTTGAGATATTACCTGCTCGCTGACAAGGATCACATTGCCTCACAAAATCGTAGGCATCCCGAAATAAAGTTGGCCAATAAAGGCCGCTTTCCAAAACCTTAGCTGCCGTTCGTGAGCTGGCGTGGTGTCCTCCCGTAGGTGATGCATGGCAATGATGGAGAACACTGTCGTACTCCACTTCAGGCACACACCTGCGTAAAATACCGTCCCTGCATTGCTTAAGAAGAATTGGATCATCCCAAAAATAGTATCTTAAAGAATGAAAAAATCTCTTCTTTTCCTGATATGACCAATCTTCCGGGATGATCCCGCAGGCCAAATAATTTACAATTTCAGCGAACCAAGGCTCCTTAGAGTTAAATTTTAACAGCTTTTCATCCGGAAACGTCTTGGTTATGGGTATATGCAAATCTTTTTCATCCACCCTATCTAACCTAGACAAATGATAAGCCACTACATTTTCAATCCCAGATTTATCCTTAATTTCAATGTCAAATTCCTATAAGAGCAAAATCCACCTAATGAGTCTAGGCTTTGCGTCTTTTTTCTCCATCAAGTATTTTATTGCAGCATGGTCAGTCCATAGACCAATTTAGATCCAACTAAATGCTGCCGGAATTTTTTGAAAGCAAACACAACGGAAAGTAATTCTTTTTCAGTAGTTGTATAATTCAATTGGGCATCATTTAGAGTTTTTGAAGCATAGAAAATCATGGCGGGCTTATTTTCTACCCGCTGCCCCAATATGACTCCTATCGCAAAATCCGAAGCGTCACACATTAATTCGAAAGGTTTTGTCCAATCCGGCGTTTGAACAACCGGGGCAGATATCAGTTTTTCCTTCAAAACATCGAAAGCATGTAGACACTTATCATTGAAATCGAAAGCCGCATCTTTCTCCAAAAGCTTGGATAGAGGTTTTGCAATTTTAGAAAAATCCTTTATGAATCGCCGATAGAACCCGGTGTGTCCCAGAAAACTTCTCACCCCTTTTACAGAATTTGGTGGGGGCAACTTGGAAATGACCTCAATTTTCACCGGATCCACCTCTAGTCCTTTACTAGACACCTTGTGTCCTAGCACTATTCCCTCAGTCACCATCATGTGACATTTCTCCCAGTTAAGGACCAAGTGTGTGTCCTCACAACGATGTAACACTTTATCTAGGTTATACAGACATTCATCAAACGATGCACCATACACCGAGAAGTCATCCATAAAAACCTCGAGACAACGCTCTACCATGTCAGAAAATATGGCGAGCATACAGCGTTGAAACGTCGCCGGTGCATTGCATAACCCAAATGGCATTCGACGGTAAGCAAAAGTCCCATAGGGACAAGTGAACGTAGATTTCTCTTGATCCAAAGGATCAATCGAGATCTGGTTGTACCCCGAGTACCCGTCTAGAAAACAAAAGTGCGATCGCCCGGCAAGACGCTCTAGAATTTGATCAATGAACGGTAAAGGAAAGTGATCTTTAAGAGTGGCAGCGTTCAAACGACAGTAGTCAATACAAACTCGCCACCCGGTTACCAATCGGGTGGTGACAGGTTGATTCAATAAATTTTTAGTGATAGTAATTCCCCCCTTCTTAGGGACTACCTGTGTGGGACTCACCCATGTCGAGTCTGATGTGGCATAGATAATCCCTGCAACAAGAAGTTTAATGAACTCCTTCTTCACAACCTCCATCATGCTCGGATTTAGACGTCTTTGAGGCTGAATCACAGGCTTGGCTCCCTCCTCGAGCCGAATCTTGTGCTGACATAGAGTAGGGGAAATCCCCTTGATGTCTCCAACGGACCACCCAAAAGCTCCTCGGTGGTTCTTCAACACTATCAACAGTTGCTCCTCCTCTTCCACACTCAAAGAAGCAGAAATGATCACCGGTAACTTGTCTTTCTCAGCTAGAAAGACATACTTGAGATGTGGGGGCAGCGACTTTAATTCCAAATTCGGCGGGCTGATAAGAGATGATTGCAGTGGCGGGGGAAGTGCACCTAAATCTTCATAGTGCCTCGCATAGAAGAATGGAAGCATCTGAAGCATTTTAGTGCACTCCTAGAGTGATTTACTCCGCATCCAATCATATGTAATATTCAACAAACACGCCTCCAACGGTAATTCTGGATATGCATCAGAAATAGAAAGAGCTATCACATCATCCTCCAAAGAAGGTGGAATGTCCTCATTCTCATCATTCGGAAATCCCATAGTTTTACACAAAGAAACTACCTTAGCCTGCTCCATGATATCTACAGCTAAGGTTCCATTGTCCACCTTGCTCATCACATGAGCCATGTCCAGAAATGGTTTTCCAAGGCAGAGTGAAATATTGCAATCCAGATGTTTCACCATATTGCATTGTTCTTTTGATTTGGATGACGCGGTGCTAGAAGGCATGACCATCTCAAAGCGGTCATCTGCTATGCCCAAGGTCAAGCGACCTCTCCCCATCTCTAAGATCATGTCGGCTGTAGCTTGGAAGGGACGTCCAAGTAACATCTCGTTGCCATGCTCATCCTGCATCTCCATAACCACAAAATCAGCCGGAAAGACAAATCTATCCATCTTTACTAAGACGTCTTCACAGATTCCATATGGCTTCACCACAGAGTTGTCTGCCAATTGAATCGTCATATTGCTCGGCCGTGACTCCTTCAATCCCAGCTTTTTAAATGTCGAAAGGGGCATCAAGTTGATGCTTGCCCTTGAATCACACAATGCTTCGCCAAATTTAACCTTCCCTATATAGCAAGAAATGTTGAAACATCCTGGATCCTGTCTCTTTGGCGGCAAAGTGCCCATGATAAAGGCACTCACTTGCTCCTTTAGCACGATGACCTCTGTATCCAGAATTTTTCTTTTCTTGGTAATGACATCTTTTAAAAACTTCCCGTATGAAGGAATTTGCTCAATGGCTTCCAGTAAGGGAATATTGACTGAAAGCTTCCTAAAACTGTCCAAGAACTTCTTGAACTGTGCATCTACCTTCCTTGCCTTCACGCTATTTGGATACGGGACCGGAACAGCTTGTTCCCTTTGATGAGGTGGCACATAAGGCATCTTTTTCTGCGGTTCCTCCTCTACAACCTATTCTTCAGTACCATCCATGGCTATGTCTTCAGCTTGCCCTGTGACTGGTGTGGGCTACTCCGTAGTGGTTTCACCTTCAACTTCATCTCACGGTGTGCTTATTTCATCAGTTCTTGGATTCAACACTTTCTTACCGCTTCTAAGCAGGATGGCCTTAGCTTGCTGGTTTCCCCCGGGAACATTGGTATTCCCCAGAAAACCCGGATGTGCCGGTTTCTTCAAACTAGCTATCTCAGCTGCCATATGTGCCATGGATGTCTCAATAGTCCTCATTTGAGCCCCATGGCTTTGCAACGTCTGCCCTAATTGATTCATGTATTCTCCTTGCTGCTTGATTTGCTGCCCGAATGTGTTCATTAACTCTTGATTTTGCTTGATGACTTGATTGAGCAACTCCGTGCTCTTGTCTTCTGCAACTGGCGCGGGCTTGGCCTCCGGATCCTGTAGAAAATTGTTCGGATCCTTCCACGAGAACTTCTTGTCCTTTCTCCATGAGTAATCATTGTTCCTATACCCTTGCTGTTGTCTCATGTATTTGACTTGAGCCTCATCCTCGGACTCATTATCCTCCTTTTGCAGTAGCTTCTTTGCGAGAAGATCCATCTTCTCATTCATCTCTCTCATTGCCTTGGATTCACTGATGACTCGCGCTTGCTCTACCGGGCCTCTTTCTCTTTCACCCCAGGACTGCTTTCTAGCCATGTTCTTGAGTATTTCCCAACATCTGATGTCTGTATTGTTCAGAAAAAATCCCGACCCAGCTGAATCCAGATTACTCCTATCATGCTCAGAGAGAGCAAAATAGAAGATTTTCACCTGCATCTCTTTATCTAGCCCGTGATGCAGACACTTCCTCAGCATAACCTGAAATTGCTCCTAGGTCTCAGAATATGTTTCACCGGCCTGTTGGGTGAAATTATGAATTTTCTAGATCATGTCGTTAGTCTTCTCAGGAGGGAAGAACCTCTCAAAGAAGACCTCCACCATATGGTCCCAGGACTCCACGAACTCATCGTCTAGATTATGTAACCACTCTCGTGCTGCTCCCGCCGATGAACTTGGGAAAAGCTTGAGATACAATGCATCTTGTGGAAACCTGTCAATTTATACCATGTCGCAGTTCTCAACAAACTGGCTGATGTGTGCAACAGGATCCTCATTCTTCAGCCCATGAAACGCATTTGATTTCACCAAATTTATCAATGCTGGATCGATCTTATATGTCGGTATGTTGGTCGCCTACTTCTTTATAGGCCCCTTTGAAGCTGATGAGGAAGAAGCTTTGATCTTCTCCCATATGGTCTGTGGCTCGGCCATGTCTTCTTGTTCAGATTCAATTTCTATCTCTTCTTGGTGCTCTTGTTCGTAATACTCCTCGTCTTCAGGTCCCGACAGAAGAACCTCGGGTGTGGGATTCGCGTAGTCAGTACTGCGCGTTTGCACCATACACAGCACCTGAAATAGAAAAAATTCAGTTCAGTACAGTGCTTTGACGAGTATAAAAATGAACGAACACTAGAAAGAAAATATTTGAAGCTGAATGAAAATTAAAAAAAAATGTGGCCTAGAGTGGCCGCTCGTAGCACTCGAAGTGCAAACAATTTCGCCGTATCCCCGGCAACGGCGCCAAAAACTTGACGTGTATTTTACTACGCGCTAAAAATGCAAGTATACGCGTCGAAGTAATACAGGCCTTTGTGAGGCCCGAGTCGAACACAGGGATACTCGGAATTGTTGGTGACTCCTACTAACTAGTCGCGATCAGCTAAGTCGATTAACAAGTAGAGAGTTGTTGTTAAAACTAAAAGAAAAATAAAAACAAAACAAAATAAGCAATCGATTAAATGTTGGTTTAATCAATTCAAAAGGTATTTTTAGGATTGCAGTTTCACCGCGGGTTTTCATTGTATTAAATTTTATATAATGCCTCAATCTTCTCTCTCTATCCGGGTAGTGGCCTGAAAACAGAATTGCCCACTGTCGTGGTGCCATTCACTACTTAGGTTTAGGTCGGTTTCACCGTCGTAGTAACCTATCCCCTAAACTAAGTGCATTATGAACGATCTCTCAGGATCCACCATTAATTTTACACCACCTTGTTCAAGAGATTTATCGATTAATGTAGGTTTCGTCTCTTTTCAGCCGTTAATCCTTCTGTCGAAGTGATTAAGGGCATTAGATTATTATTATGGTGATCAAGCATAACAATATATGGAGAAAACGAAGCTATGCCACAGATTTAAGAGAGAAAATATGAATTACTATTATAAAACTGTCATACAATGAATTCCCGGGCTACTCCCGGTCCTAAAGATGGAGGGAATTAGCCCTGCATGTTCATCTCACATAAGTACATGGTAGAAATAGGGGAAATCATATGAAAAACGTGAATTGAATGGGAAAACCCTGAACGGAGAAGAACCGATTGATCCTTTGCGTAGAACACGTGCTTTCCCACCTCTCGGTGGTGAAATCTGTCTTCGGCAGCGTCCGGATCGACTGGTATGAACTTCTCGCCCCCGTTCTCCTTTCTCCTCCTCCTCGGTACTTGTGCAATAGCCAGTGAGATATATCTTCCCTCCCGGCGGCCGTCATTAGGTATAAGTCCCTAATTAGGTCGTTAATTATCTCCAGCCGTCCGATTGAGATCAATCTGAATCCAACGCATATCTGACAGCGTCGATACCATCGACGCGAGTCGATGGTATCGACCCGCTGCAGTAACGAACCCTTCCTTTGTCGCGCCCGACATCATCTCGATACCATCGACTCAGGTCGATGGTATTGACTTCCTTTAGGCGTCGGTTTTGTCGTTTTGCGACGTTGTAGCCTTCGTGCGTCGATGGTATCGACTTGGTGTCGATACTATCGACTGCTTCTTCGCCAACATCCTGAAGGTGACTCGATACCATCGACATCAAAGTCGATAGTATCGACTTTTTCCTGCTTCTTTCAGCTGGCAACCTGTGACCATGTCGATGGTATCGACTTCCGTCGATGGTATCGACGGAAGCAAATACTCGTTTGTCCTGAAATTCAAAGACAAGATCACATCAATTCACACAAATAATAATAATTTGACAATTAATGCTCAAAATGATGAAATAAAGGGAATTTGACATAAAATAGCAACAAAGACCAAATTGGATGAATTATGCGATATTAACCATAGAAATGACTAATTAAAGCATAAAACACATATAAAACAGGTCTATAAATGCGACTCAAAATCATCGCATCAGCATCAAATTCACATTGGATCCCAAATATTGTAGGGATTTGCCTACGTGATATACCACAATGTATCTAGGTATGATTGGGGCTCATGGGTCTTTCCTCTTCATGGGGAGTGAGTGTTGGAGGATAGAGCTCACTTGTTCAGTCAACTTCACTTTCATTAGTATCCTCCCCATTGACCTTCTCTTCACAGTGCATAAGTTCTTTAGAAACTTGGCATATGATGGAATTTGCTTGATGGCATCCAACAATGGAATATTGACCTCCACTTGGAGAAACACCTCAAGAATGTCAACATTGTGCTTTTGTCTCCTCCTTACTTCTGGTGGGTCATCTAATGCTTTAACAAATGGTGGATCACTTTCTTTGGCCTTGCTTGCATCAATGTGAGGTGGAACACTAGGGATGGTGGGACTTGCAAATGGAGTATGAGGTGGAGCACATGGTATCCCAAAATCAACATGATGCATCACAGAATCCTCTTTAGCAATCTCAATCACAGTATCGCCACTTGGATGCCTTTTCTTTGATGTATCAACCTTTCTTTGACTAGTGGGATGCTCAAGAGATTTTCCACTCCTTAGAACTATCATAGCACTTCTGTAACATCCCAGGATTTGAGGACTTGGATAAGTTGATCTTAAGAGGAATAGTTAGACTACCCATATCACCAAGGTGCACCTCCTTTTCCCCAAAACCCATCACTAAGAACTCCATAGTTAAGCATGCTCAGCTTGGAGTAGTACTGGGATGGGTGACCTGTCGGGAAGCTGATCCCGGCATGCACGTGAGTGAGGACAAATCATGTAGTTAAGGCTAGTGGTGGTCTGTGGGGGCAGTCATCATTCCTAAAACTCTACTAGAGCCTTGGGAAGTGGGCATGGACCATTACAACTTCCTTGCTCATGGTGGAGAGGGGGAGCTAGTTGTGGCTATGGAGGAGGTGGAGGTGACACTTGGTGTTGAAATTGAGGTGGAGGGGAGAATTGAGGTTGGAAGGTGAATTGTTGTGAAAATGGTGGTGATGGAGAGGGAGGTGGAGTATAAGGCTTGTGATTGCCTTGGAAATGATAGATGGGCTACACTTGCATGGGAGGTGGACTGTAGAAAACTTGAGAAGAGGGCATTGGTCCATTTGCTTCATTGAAGATCAAGATGGGTTTTGTAGACAAAATTTCTTCTTGGAGAGCAATTAGAAGATAGTTGTTCTACCCTCTCTTCAAGCCTTTTTACACTAATTTATATGTCATCAATGCTTTTTAACCTAGAGAGGACCTCTTCCTCAAACCTTGAGTTGTATCTTGGACTTTGTGGCTCTTGGTAGCTATAGGAGTGAGGTTTCTTCTTTTCTTCACCATAGAACTCAATAGAATTGACTGGGTGGCAAGGACCATTTTTCACTTGGTTCTTCATGAAGCTCACCATGTCACCAAGAATCTTCATCACTTGCGAGCTTGAGTCATTGTGAGTAGGTGGTGTCACACCAAAGGCATAGATCTCGTCATTCATCATGCTAGAAGCTTGAATTCTTGATCCTTCAGCCGGCTACTCAAACAAAGGCCATATCTTCTCAGGAGGCCTATCCATGAAAACTCCCCCACAAGAAGAGTCTACTGTATGTTGGTCCTTTAGAGATGAAATGGAGTAGAATGATTGAACTAGTTTCCACAAAGGGATCTCAAGATGTGGGCACTCTCTCAAAATCTTCTTAAATCTCTCCCATGCATTGTGGAATTGTTCATTGCCAATTTTACTAAACGTTATCACGGCAAGCCGCATTTGTGTCAACCTTGTTATAGAGTAGAATTGCCTTGGGAAGGAATTCTTCATTGCTTCCCAACTCATGATGTCCCTCCTTGAGTCATACCAATATTTGGCTCTATCTTTGAGGGCGAAAGAGAACAAGGTCAACCAGATTGTGTCATCGCTAGTCATAGGCACCCTAAAGGTGGAGCATACTTCAATAAAGGAGTCGAATTGCTTGTAGGGGTTCTCACTATCTGATCTATAGAAGATGTCTAGGAGCCCAAGAAGACCTAGAGGGATAGATAATTGCTCCCCTGGCAGTTGATCAACCTTTCTAGCAATTGGCGATTTGTAGTTTTTAGGCATGAAGTAATCTTAAAGTGGCATGTGGGATGCATTTTGGCCTTCCATCTTGTCTTCTTTTGAATGTCTTGTCACACATGCATAAAGCACAACCAAACAAAAGAGGGCAAGTTAGCAAACCAATATACACAAAGAATGCAAAGAATAAAGAATAAATAATAGAAATGATGAGGGTAGTAGGAAAACTCAAAGTAAAACTAACTAGCTAGGCCGCGCACCTTTCTCCCTGGCAACGTTGCCAGAAAGCTTGGTACACGCCTGCCAATGGCGTTACACACCACTCAACTGAGACTTGAATGGATGCAAATCTGTGGGCAGAAGCACACAGGTGAATTCCCTTTCAAAATTTATAATGACCTAAACTCAAACAACCTACTTCTACTAAAACACTAACCCACAAGCGCATGGGGTCGTGTCGGAGTATAGGTAAGGTGAAAAGTATAGGGTCAATGTACAGGGAGAAAAGGGGGCTCTAGAGCTAGGTCAATTTTTTGTGCTAGGTTCCTACTATGGAGTCTAGGGTTCAAGGGTTTAAAGGTGATTTGATTTTTAAACTAAGTTGGGCAAGAAAGCAAGTAAAAGAAAGCAAACAAGATTAAAACATAAGTTAACCCTAGACAATTAGTTCCACTAAGAAAGAAAGACATGGTAAGGAAAGAAACAAAACTATTTACTCTAAGGCAGGCAAGGAGAGAATTAAATTACACTAGACTAGCAAACAAGGCAAAAGAGTAATTATAGACCTAAGCTAGAAAGAACAGGGCAAGAAGCTATTTAAGCAAGAAAAGAGCTAATTAAGCTAATACTAGCTAAGTGAGATGGAAACTAGGGCTTTAAAGAAATAAAGGGAGATGTGGTCATGGGATGTACATATCAATTAGGTTGGGGGTGGCATGTGAGCATTATAATTCCATTTAGATTATCAAACCAAACAACAAGATAAAGTCTAATGATTTAGCCTAAGCTACTAACTATCCATGGATATGCTAGGTTGTTTATAGGTGAACCAGTCCCTAACACTCCCTACTACCCTTGCGAGGCTCGATTGGGTTAGGGCTTGGGTGTAATTCAATTATAGTCTAAATAAGCTTAGGTTTCTAGGTTAGATGATCTTAAGATGATTAGGGGTTGAGATTCGTAATGGGGTTGGAAGTGAGGTTTTAGGCCTCTCATAACCCATATTCTAATTTTCAAAAAGCTCCATACTGAACACATCCATTTCTTCTAAAATAGCTACTTAGATCTCTCAACTAGGGTTACGAGAATTGATTAGGATGTAGGAGGATGGGTAGCTAGCTAGGTATCCAAGAATTGGACCTAGGAGCAAATTCCAAAATTCATATATATAATCAATTTCCCTAAATTCCTAGGTGATTTAAAGTAGAAACCGACAAGAAATTCATATAGAGTGAGATAGAAATCGAACACAATCATTAGCAAACAAAACTACAATGTTTACATATCATTTCCCCCCACCATGGTATCAAAATAACATTTTACACCCCAAACAACCCACCCAAGGGTCTAGCTACTCATAACAATGTAAAATACAAAAACAAAGGAGAAAGAGGAAGAGGTAGCAATGGAGCTTGGTGTAGATGAGTGAATCCTCCTCTCCATCTGCTTCAAAGTCAACCTCCTCCTTCTTCTTGGATGGAATGGTGTGGAATGATTGTGGGAAATGGATGGAAGGCCTCGAAATGAGGGTTTTGGTGTTGGAAATGGTGAAATGGAGTGAAATAGAGGTGGGAAAGAAGTGGAACGGACAAGGGGCAAAAATGAGGAGCTAAGAAGTGGTAGAAGGTAGCTAACCTCATTTTGGAGAAGCCACCTAGGTATATATAGGTGTGGGGGAATCAATAGGTCAAGTAGGAGTAGTATGCCAAAAATAGTGCAAAAGTAGCTAGGTTTTTGTAGGTAGCATGGGCGTGGTGATCACCATGGCCATGGTGGAAAGGGGTGAGAACGGTCATGGTGGATGGGAATGACCATGGTGAGAAATGGTGAAAAATCAAATGGAAAAGGTTGATTTTGTACTGAAGGTGGCATGACTATGGTGGTCACCATGGTCATGGTGGCTCGAAATGTATATCCCATTCTCTTCTCCACGATTGTTCTACCTCTACTCTCAAACGGCCGTGCAAGGTAGCACAAGCATTTTGGGTCACTTCACCATGACCATTCTGTGTGGTATGACCATGGTGATTCTAGATTTTCTTGAGGATGACTGTGTTGATTTACAAGTGTCCTAGCACGGCCGGTTTGTGGAACCACAACTGTGTTGGTCTCCGGATTATCACTTGGACTTGATTATTTGGATTTTCTTGGACATCTTTGCTTCAATGGATTTTTCTCCACTAGGGGTAGGTTGAGGGAACATTAGACATCACTTTAGGCATCTCCAAGGGTAGAAACCCTACGATCACTCCTTCTCTCTCTCTTCCATCAAGTGTGGTCCAAATGCCTAAAAAACATGCAAATAATGTCCATAAGTGCATTTTTACACAAATATGCAAATTGAGGGAAATAACATGTAATGTAATAGGTATAAATGTAATTGAAGTGACCCTCATATCAGGATTCCATAGATCAGGGACTTGATCGAGTGGTTGGTGCATCATATCCAACCTTCCCCCCTTTGTAGAAAGGAAGAATAGACTTGGTCAGGGCCGAGCTGCCACCTCAGGCATTGTCTTGATATTTTGCTCGCATAAAAATCATCCCCTCAAGATTCCTCACCCGATGAACCCTATCACAACCAATTTTGATGCATTGTTGTTCCATCCCAACAACTCGAGCATGACTTGCTCCCACTCCGGCGGCATCCAACAAAGCCCATACCCAATCTATCCCTAAACTTACCCCAAGACTCTATATAAGACCGCCAATGGGTTGCTACCACTCCCTTTTACCTTAAACCCATACTTCTAAGCATGCTTGTGATCTTACAGCCCCCAATCAACCTTCGTGGTCTGCTACAGCACAACTACACAACCTAATTTGGGCTTTTCACCTCTGCACCTCCTTCCTCCAATTTGCACCCTTCACACACCTCGCCATCACCTAACAAACTCGGGTGGCTCCTCTTCTCCCGAGCTTGGAGCTTGCTACTACTGATCCCCCTAGTGCCAGTGATCCCTTTTGGATGAGGCAAAGTGCCCTATGAATGAAGGAGAAGGAGGGCCTCAGCCACATGGAATCAAATTAGCCACTCACGAGCCGCCACAGTAGCAGCGTCACGGGACATCCAGGGGAGAGAGGATCAACTGCATGGAGCCAACCCATCCCAGCCCACTAGTAGTGAGATGACACCTTAACAGGGCAAGTCGCAGGTCTGTGAGAGACTAAAAGGAAGCTCTCACCTACATGGATCAATCACAAGCATCCACATAAGCCTTTCTCTCCCTTTTTATTTATAAAAATATATTTATTTTATAAGAATCCTTGAAAATGCTAGGAACATCTAAAAATAGCAATATTATATATCAAAATTATCAAAAATATATGAGGAATTGTATGGAATTACTTTCATAGTGTGATTCGTTAACTTTTCCAAAAATACTAGTCTAAATCTTAATAAGCATACATATGTCATTTTTATTATGCAAATATGACTATTAATGATGCAACCTGATCTTTTATGACACCAAACCCTAATTGGGTCCCTAACCCTCACATATCTTGAAACCCTAATCAAGTATGAATAGGGAATCCAAGATAATGGAAAACCCTAATTTTTAGTTTCTCTCTCTGCATATATGGACTTTCATGTATTTATTTGCCAAACCTTAACTAAGTAATGACTTCGTATGATCATGGTTGACCCCTAAAACCCTAGATCCAACTCTGATCTCTTTGGACCATATGAATCCTAAAGGGAAACCATTAATGACCTAACCGCTATAGAAACCCTAATAATGAATGATTCCTTCTTAAATAGTAATGGTATTATTAAATAGATGGAACCCTAGTTTTGAGATCTGATCTTGTGACACCAAAATAAGATAAAATTTATAGATAATCCTTGATCTAATAATAGTTAGATGAAAGAAACCCTAATTAGAGATCAAACCCTAGTGAGTCTAAAATCCTAATATGAGGTGTTGAAAGCACATAATGACATTAGGCCTTTATTTTCTTTTAGGGTGACCTGCTCTTTTATTCTAGACTTGCCGAAATCCAGATCGGACTCTCAAGGTACGTGGATATAATTATATGACTAGTTTTTCTAGGTGATATAAGTATGAATACTTGCTTTCGCTACTTGCATAAGCATTTCTTGGATGTATGTACATTATGGTACTCCTTTGCCTTAAATACTAAGAAAATTAAAGAAAAGAAAATAAAATATAGTTATTGAAGGTGTTCATTAATCTACCTATTAGAGAGGGAAAGTAGTAATGTTGACTAGCACCTCTCTAATGGTACATGGTATATGGTTAGATCCCTAATGGTATAAGGTACGTAGGGAATGGGCCCAATAATGTATGTGATGTTGTGCTAAGTCCACCATAGTAATGCATGTTCATTGAAATATGATTAACAAACTTAGGTTTACCTAATTCTCCACCCTAATATAATGCTTATTTTTCTTTCTTTCTCAAATCTTTAATTATTCAAGTTACCATACAAGTATTTCAACCAAGTACCAACTTTTTTTGATCTTCTGTTTCTTGTATTTTCTAGGTACAAAGAATAAGTAAATGCACTTCAAAATACCAGAAGATACATAATAAAGTTACTTAGAGGAATAGCTAGATGGATGTTCATCTTTATTTGATTATAGTTAGATTCTTTTCTTTCCTTCTTTTAGATGATGTATAGGGCGTCTATTTCCTATGTATTTTTCTTTCCTTAAGAACTAGTTTCTTCTTCTAGTGAATAATGTAACTATGACAATCTTTATCTTATGAATGACATTTTGTGTGGCTACTTATAATATCTTCATAAACAATGACTCAGCTTCCTTATATACTAGATGACAATCCCAAGTCCTTATATTCTCCTTCTTCACATCTTATATATATGAATGCACGCATATCTAGGGAATGTAAACTTTAAAAGTATATAGGAATTGGGTTTGTCACAATTCAAGTCAAACTCTTTGACTATCTTGTCAAGTCAAATGATCCCTCCTTTGAGATGCTTGTTTCAATCCTAGATTGAACCTTATATTGTATAGACTTTATTTGTAGTCTTAAAGCTATAAAACCTTTTAGGTTGTGTCACGTACATATCCTCTGATGTATTCCCTATTAAGGAATCTGGTTTTATCTTCATATGCTAAATCTCTTAGACTATGTTTTTAACTACAAGAACAAATTAGACAATTGGTAAAGGAATTTCTATCATGTTCAACAACTTGAACTGATTTGAAAAACTTATTCAACCAATTTGTCCTTTTATGTTATCCATGTAGGTCTTTGAAATAAGACCCTAACTTCACCTTTTGGGTTTTACCCCTGAGGTCGTACTATGAAGGTCATACCTTGTTAGTTTACATGGAATCCATGATGGTCTTGAACCATTACTCAGATTATGGTACTTAATAGCTTCTAGTTAATTGATCGGCTCATCCCTTTAGGATCATCCTATTTGAGTCATTGGATTCTAAATCCTTAATCACAGACATGTTCCACTAGAACTACTTTATTTTGTGTTATATGTTGAACTTGAGATTCCACAAAAATTTGTAATTCTTTGAGTTCTCATTGTACCCTTTTGTTGATCTCAAACATTTTGAGTTCTACTTTCACTCACATGGATTCATTAGAAACTCAATCATCCTAGTAACAAAACACTTTCGTTATTGGATTTGGATTAATAGTAGTATTCAATAGTCATGGTTTATGGACAAACCCTCTTCAAGAAACTACTTTCTCAAGTAGGTTTCAATCCTTTAGACATATTGGGAGATTCCTATATCATATCATATATTATTTCTTATAAACCATTTGGATTGTACATGATTTAGTGATATATATATATATATATGTATATTATGAGGATATAAGAAGATTATATTAATTTATACTTATATCATGACTCATCATGGTACAATTCCTTCATTCTAACACATCATCATGTTTAAATGGATTTCACTTGTGATACATTATCACAGTTCATTCGTGAAGGATCTCAAGATTTTGATGTAAAGTATTTTGATATTTGATCTCATCAAAATTTATTAATACTTTTATCAAAGTTATACTTCAATTATAATCTCCTTGAACACTTCAAGAGATTATGTTTCTATTTTACAAAGTACATATCATCATATCACCAATAAATGAAATGAGGTATAAGCTATTATCTATAGCATGTATTCCATAAGATATTAATGCATCATATATATGAGGTCTGATGAAGACTTATCCTCCCACTGCATCTAGTGAAGGTTGTTATGTCACGTTATTTATAAACAAGAATAGCATATTTCCTTAGGTTCAATAGCCAAGGGAGTCTAGATTAACAATGTACTCTAGATATGCATTTCTTATACATACGTCCAAGGTGACTATTTCTGATGATAGTCTTGAGTTGTCAATTACAATTCTTTGGTATCAACGTTGATAAATTTATCCAAGATTCATACAAGGTAAAGATCATTAGATATGTTTGCATTTCCAAGAAATATCATATTTTTTGAAATAGAAACATTAATATCTTATTATATCTTTTGAAATAGAAACATTAATATCTTACTTTACTGATTCATCAATCTTGTCATATAAGATGCTTAAAGTAAATGTTACTATTTTCTTGGCATAATGAAATAGAAGTTTAACTAACTCTATTGCATGCCCATTGGGCTAAGATAAATTTAAATGTAGACTAAATTTCCATAACGCATGCTCCGCCTTGTCCTTCTTTGTCCTCCCATGAGGGATTTTACTTGTTGTCAGATCATGCAAATCAAGTATGTTAGATCTCTGTTTGGTATCACATACCAATAAGTAACTAAATTTATCTTATAATGTTTATACCTGAAGTTGTTGGTATGTATGCCCTGAGAGCCAATCATGGGATGATTGGTGGGATACATTAAGATTGATTTGATAAAGATCAAAGGCAAGCTTCCAAATTCTTTCTGGTTTAGTCATATGAGATAGTGATAGAACAGATTCAATGTCTAGAGAATGACAATACTCAATGACGTATGCTTTCAGGTTCATGACATGAACAATGAGATCATACAGATGCTAAGAGTTTGTACATTCTTATTATGTCCCTAGTCGGATGTCATTGTGGAAGGTAGATAGACAACAATGACACACAAGACCAAATTGTGGTGTTGGTTGATGACAAAATCTCATTAGTCATGATATGGAGATATCAAACCAAACACATAGGTACTTGTTAGAGAACAAGTTTACCAGACAGACCCACCGTGAGTTTGACACATGGAACCATGACATGGTAGTCACAGTGAGTTCTCACAGTGATGGTGGTGAGTGTGATTCTTTGGCCTGAAATAACTACACTCAACACATGTCATTGGGTACACTTTGACATCATCAAACGCAGTCCTGAAACATGGGTTGTTATAAAGGTGATGAATGGGTGGCTTTGACACATGGGTCTTTTGAGGGGTGAGGGATAGATATGGGATTTGTCCCTCCTGAGGGAGTTTGATATCCATGGCCACTTGATGAGTAGGATTGAGATAGGCGTGTGCACGCATGTCTGAATCAGTATGTGATATTGATGGCATACATATCTCCTCCAATCTACTCTGAGATCAAGAAAGTCAATGAACATTGAAAGGATGATTGTTCCATGCCTTGAGTTCATTCAGGATATCAGTGACAAAGAAATTATACATTTGTTGTAACACCATTCACAGATTGTAGGATTAAAAGTTCTTCTCCAACTTTCTATTTCACTTGGGTAGCATTGATGTGCAATTAGGCACTGCTCTTTGCTTGTAAAGTCATAAGTGTTATGGACTTTCACTGCCAACGTGAAATGGACCTGCAGGGTCACACACATAGGATTATTCTGGAAGAGGAGTTTATCCACATAATGATGTTGAGATTGATTACTAAAGGAGTTTAGTAGTTTAATTAAACACTCAATCAATTGATAGCTCAATATCATAGTTATCAAGGTGTTGGACCGATTGCTTGGAGTATCGGATTGATTGAAATTGTGATTGATTGATTTGCATAGTTTGTTGCCCCAACCGATCGGCTCATGAGATGAACCGATCGGCTCAGGTTGGTGAAGTGATCGGCTCAACTGGTGAGACGATCGGCTCATGTGTAATGAGACGATCGGCTCAAATGTTGAACCGGTCGGCTCATGTGACCAACCGAGATCATTTGGAAAATCAGAAGACTATTTTGCAAATACAATTTGTTTCACTTGTACAAATTTGATTTGGATAAGGCTTAATATTTGATTAATTGGAGACAAATTTGAAAGTCAATTTGAGTTGGACCAGGACCATGAACCGATCGGCTCATGTGATGAACTGATCGGATTAGTTGTCCCAACCGATCGGTTCAGGTGTGAATCGATCGGTTGAGGTCATCAAATGATCATTTCAGGGTTGAAACGATCAGTTCAGCTGGCGCAAGTTGCTTATTTTGTGGAAAATCTTGAACCCTTCTACTCCTATTTAATCCTGCATTTCCTGGGATAGAGAACTATAAAACTCGGGCCCACTACCCAAGGCTCTAGTAGAGTTTCAAGAATGACGAATGGCCCCATAGACCACCACTAGCCTTAACTGTGCACTTTGTCCTCACTCGTGTGCAAGCCGAGATCAATTTCCTGACTGGTCACCCATCCTAGTACTACTCAAAGTTGAGCACGCTTAACTATCGAGTTCTTTAGTAATGGAGTCCTGAAAAAGGAGGTGCACCTTGGTGATATGGGTAGTCCAATCATTCCTTTTAAGATCATGTTATCTGAGGCCTCAAATCTTGGGATGTTACAAGAACCCTGTCCCATGACCCTCCTATATATAGGGGTATTGGGGGTTTCTCAGGTACAACAACTCAGAGATTAGTTGCTCTGCAAAGTTGTCGTTTTCTCTAGTTTTGGTAACCGAGAGAGCCCGAGCAAGTGCTACCCGATAAGGGAGGCACAGCAAGGGAAAGACAAATGCAAAAAAGCAACTGGTTGTAGGAGAGTGTGTTGGTGACTAGTATGCTGACAGGAGGGTACGACTCCTTCCGATTCCTTATGGGACAATGAGATCGAAGTTCCAGGTGGTCCGTGTGGACTACTTCAGAAGCGGGAGACTTCTGCCACTTGGAGGATAGCTGTCAATCCCGATAGTCTTGGTGTGACCAGGAGCTGCACAGACACCGTCCAAGACCGGAGGTGAAGACCGTGCAAGCCGCGAGGTAAAGTTGCTGAGCAGGCCTTAGGATAAGGTATGCCTCCACAAACCATCCTTCCTACTATATATATGCTGACGCGATTCCTTTATTCTGGGATTGGGAGAAGAAATTTTTTTTGTTTCCACTGCCTTCTCTGTCTCCCCTAAAACCCAACAGTGGTATCAGGGCCACGTCAACTACTCTATACTTTAGGATTATTGATGTGATCGATTTCAGTTTGTCGCCTTTATTTATTGCATACGATGCGAATACAATTGGCTTTGTGCATGTCCAATCCTAAATCCACAAATCCCAATATACATATATGATATGAATGTACTCGATATGTGTCGCCCTTAAATGAGCTTTGTGGTGGATGTATAGCGTGGTTATGGCCAATAAACTCTATGTGTGTGTTTGATTATATGTGGTTGCTTGCATCTCGGTCTGCGCACTGATTCCCTATCTCCTATTCCTGATGTAACTCGAAATAAATTCAAGATTTCCTTCCTACCTTTGCTCCCCCTGAATGTAACTAGGGGTTTCCCAATTCAAATGTAAAATAGGATAGATCTTTTATTTCCTGTTATGTCAAAGAATGGAAGACAACCTGATGACAATTGAGACGATCAGTTCAAGGCGTGAACTGATCGGTTGGTGATCCAGACGAATGGCTCATGGAGCGAGACGATCGGGTGGCGGCCATGAAGAGATGCACGACGACGAGGCGAACTGATCGATTGGAGGAGCCAACCGATCGGCTGGTGGCACCCAACCGACTGGCCTGATGGCGAGCCGATCAATCATAGAGATGAGTTGATCAAACCCAGAAAGGCAAAGCACAAAGTTAATCTTGTACATGTTGCATGTGATGTAGACCTAGATGACCGTGATTCCTCTTGGCTTGAGGAATCACATTAAGATGGCCATAATCATCGCTTTTTATCATTTCACATGTTTTCTGTAGGATATAGCATGTATATGATATGTACTATATATTGTGGTGATTGGATATGTATATGTACCTATAAAACCAAATTCCTCATTAAATATTAAAGTTTTATATGCCTTCCAAATGCGACACACGTGAAAAGCTTGATCAACCAAGTGTGGGCACGCCCTAGCGTGGTGCACCGTCTATCTCATGCAAGTGTGAAGGATGAATATGTGGGTTTGCCCTAGCAGGGTACATATTTCATCGTGTTGGCTTTGGGTCAAACTTAACAAGGTGACCTAGATAGGATCTAGAACCTTGAGGCATGGAGGTGATCATGGCAAGGGGTTGCATATGACATCTTTCAAGAGTTGCATATGATGCAACTGGAAAAAGTTGCCTACCTAGAAGATCTAAGTTGTGGGTGACAGCCCTAGCTAGTTCATGACTTAGAGGATTTTAGGATCTTGACCCACTAGAAGGTTGTACACTGCAATCTTCTGAATTGATGGTGAGGGCTATCAATTTGAACAAAATAGTGGGAGAGATAATTAATTAAAGTCCTAATTATATCGTCAAATTTTCAAATCAATCAAATAAGTCAAAATTGAGTTTTGGACTAAATTGCATATATTTCCTTTTGTAGTACAAATGACAACAAACAACAATCACTTTTCGTTGTGATCGGTCCTTGAAAAGGACAAGATGAATGGGACTAACTTCCACGACTTGTTTAGGACATTGAGAATTGTTCTCACTCAAGAGCGAAAGCTCTAAGTCCTAGATACTTCAATTCCAGAGGAACCTACTCCTACTACAACAAAGGCATAAAGGGATGCTTACAAGAAGCATTCTTATGATGCCATTGATGCAAAGTGCTCGATGTTGTGCTCTATGAACCATGAGTTGTAGAGACAACATGCGAACATGGGTGTCATTGAAATGATTCAACATCTCAAGAACATGTATGAAGATCAATCATGGCAAGAGAGATATGATGTCTCAAGGGCATTGTTCAAGTGCGTCATGACAGAAGGAGATCTTGTTGGTCCTCACACACTCAAGATGATTGGGTATGTGGAGAACCTAACGAGACTGGGATTTCCCCTGAGCCAAGAGTTTGCTACTGATGTGATACTGCAATCGTTGCTAGAATCCTACAGTCAGTTTGTTATGAACTACAACATGAACAACTTTGACAAGTCATTGACAGAGTTGTTGGGCATGTTGAGGATAGAAGAGACACAGATGAAGAAGGACAAGCCTAAGTTTGTGATGATGATCAACAACAAGAAAGGCAAGTCCAAGCACAAGGGCAAGGGCAAAGCTAAGAAGGGTTCTGATGTTAGCCAGGAGCCTAAGGCGTATTCAGCTCTCAAGGCCAAGGGAGGTGTGACCGAGAGAGGCAATTACCACCATTGTCAAAATCCAGGACATTGGAAAAGGAATTTTCCACTCTATCTGGAAGAACTAAAGAAGAAGGAGGTGACAGACGTATCCACCTAAAGTGTCATGAAATAAACTTGTAACACATTTTGAGGTATATGATACCAAGATATAAAGTGTAAAGCACTCAATAACTGGGGCAAGTGTTGCCACCATAGATAGCAGTACTTTAGTTTATTTTCAGCCTTGAAGGCATGTAATAGAGTTATGAACTGCTATTTCATATTTTCCAATGGATAGAAACACCTTTATTTTGCATATTGTGTGACAATGATTGTAATTAATAAAGTTGATGTTTCAATCTCAAAAGATATGATATTTATGGCAATGTCTTGTTTATCTTGTGGTACTTGGTATGCATAAGATAAAATGACACCTGAAAGTTATTGATGACTCAAACAATCAAATTAGCATAAATCATGAGAAGTTCATTTCTAGTTTCCATATGTTGGATAATCTAGACTCTTTTGGTTAGAGAACCAGTAAGAGACATGAATCTCTTACACATGATAAATCAATCTTCACTAATAGTAGTGGGAGAATGATTATCCTATAAGGTATAATACATGTGATGTATTTACATATCTATTGGAGTTAATGCTAGTACTTCAAACAGTGTTTAGGGAAATACCAATATGAATATCTTTAAGTGTTCAAGAAAATCATAGATGAAGTACGGATTTGGTAAAGTGTTAATTCTTGATGAGATCAATACTTGGACCAAATGTTTGAGAACCTAATGAGTGATTATGATAGTGTATCATAGTGAACTCATGATTAAGGCATGGTAATATCTAAATCAATAAGGATTCATACTCTAAGGAGTTAGAGAATGATCATCAAATAACTAATTTCTTCATAAATAAAGAATACCCCACACTAATAAAGGACATTAAGAATCACAAGGAGTTGTGAGTTCTTATATCCTTGACAGATACACCTCAATTATCTATGTGATGAGTTGGTTATGAGATGAGTCAACTATCTACATGAATATGAGGAACCGGATTTTGAGTTATGGTTTATGACCATTACATCCTAAATGACTTCCATGTGAACCATAAGGTATGACCTTGATGGTAGCACCCATTGGGATGAAATCCATAAGTGCAAATAAGTGTTAAGCATTAAGACACATGGATGACGTTTTGAGAAGGATGATGCTTGTGGATTGTAACTTAATGACTAAGACATTTGGTAGACAGATACTAAAACCGCATTCCTATGAGGAATAAAACAAGGATGTGTACGTGACACAACATATAAGGTTAATGAATCCATTAATGAAAATGAAGTCTATAAGTTATAATGGACTAATCAAGGTGATTGATTAAGTACAAGCAACTCAAAGCTGGATCTTTACTTTGATTATATAGTCAAAGGGTTTGATTGATATGTCAAAGATAAAGAAGGGATCTATGATTTAGTGGGAGCGTATTCACATTCCACATGTTGATGTCAAATGGAAATGTTCTAAAAATGGAAATCCAAAGTGGAAATTATCTTTAGGGAAGATAGATGTGTTTCCTATCTGATAGGAATAGAGATCTATAGAGATAGTTCTCAAAAAACCTCTTGACCTAGAAAAGAGAGAGCATACATTGGCAATCTATACTGAAGAGTTCAGTATGCATAGATTCAGTGGAAGAAAACTTGTCCAAGTTACATGGAGTTGGTATCCCAAGGCCAAGTGTCCAATTCTTATGAAGAATGGGAACACTAAGAGTAGATATGGATCTATCATGTATGTAAATATCCCATTATCTTGCATGTATGGACATAGAAAGAATAAAGTGCATTCATCATCTTGTATGTAGGACATGACAATATGATATGCTCATCCTGATAACTCATATGTAGGACATGACGAGTGAATGTCTGTCTAGTTTCAGTAAGGGTTACTTGAATACCATAAGAACTTGATAAGTACTTGAGAAGTACTAGTTCTATGGAAGGAAGAGTTCACTGTAAAGAGTTACACTGATGAAAACTTCCAAAAAGGACAGAAAATTAATCGCAATATATATATGGGATATATGTAAAATGAATGTTTGTTGATAATTGGAAACATTCCAATAAAGTTGTTTTAAAAGGAAATGTTGAGTATCTCTGTGTTAGAGAACAGTAGTGGATACTATGTGGATCTACAAGTTCATGAGATGAACTTATAAATATTCTGGTCATTGATGACAAGTAAAGAGTACTTGGTCATGCAATATGGCTAAAGGTTAGCAAAGGAATACTAGATCGTGTATTACAGTAGCTCCATCTCATACGTGTGACGTACAATGAAGAGATGAGAGACATGCAATTAATATCGACTTTGGAAAGGTGTTGCCATAACTCACTATGATTAGCACTACAGTACAGTAACATGTGTGACATGTTTGATGATCACTATGGATATGATTCAAGGGTGATTGGCTCGCATTGCAAGTGGGAGTTTGTTGGTATGTATGCCCTAAGAGCTAATCACGGGATGATTGGTGGGATACATTAAGATTGATTTGATAAAGATCAAAGGCAAGCTTCCAAATTCTTTCTGGTTCAGTCATATGAGATAGCACTACTACATTTTTTGCCAGTAACGTCACTGCCCATAGCGTCATTTTTATTAGAATAACCGACCTAATAGACTATTGCATTGATTTTATCATAAAAACCGACCCTACAGGTTTCCCGCAGAAATAATTCACAAGATTTTGGCTTTGTGCGTCAATCTATAGCGTCGGTTTTTCAAAATAAGCGATGCTATAGCGTCCAACAAAAATGCGGGCACCGCTTTGGAACTCTAGCGTCACTTTTCATGGATAATCGACCTTATAGATATTGACCTCTAGGGTCGGTTTTTCAAAATAACTGACCTTATAGATGGTTTACGAAAATTTGGGCACCACTTAGGCTGTAGCGACGGTTTTTGCATTTAACCGACTCTAGAGAGATGACTTGTAGCGTCGGTTATTGCAGTTAACCGATGCTACAGGTCGGGCTGCTAGCTAATTCACGCGCAACCTAAAGACTAATCTACTTCTGTTTCATTTCATTTTGTTCCAAAGCACGGCGCTAGAGGAGTCCAGCCGTGTGTCTCCATCCATCTCCTTCCGACGTCGGCGTCCATCTCCATGTCCAAGCCGCCGCCCGAGCCGTGCAGCCGTGTCGTACCCGCCGTCGAGCCGTGTAGCAGTGCCCGCCGTCGAGCCGTGCCATCGTCGAGCCAAGGAGGAAGCTTCTCAGGCCGTGCAGCCGTCGAGCCAAGGAGGAAGCTTCTTGGGCCGTGTCGTCGTCGAGCCAAGGAGGAAGCTTCTCAGTTGCAACGTACATTCTATTAATCGAAAATCGGTCACAAACTTCTCGGTTGTACGTGTTGTGCCGCCGTCGAAGAGTTTTCTCGGTTGGAAAGGAGAGGCGGGGCAGGTGGGGGCTGCTGTGGTTGGGTAGCGATGGGTGCTGGTGGTAGTAGCACGATCGTGCAATAACCACGACCATTTTTCTTCTTATTGTAATGCCTCGATTGAGGAAAGGCTCAGAGTGAATGTATTTGTTAGGTAGCACGGTTGTGCTGGGTAGCACGGCCATGGTGGTTGTGGCTGAGTGAACATATTTGTTATGTAGCACGGTCGTGCTGGGTAGCACGGCCGTGTTGGTTGGTAGCACGACCGTGATGGGTAGAACGGCCGTGCTGAGTAGCACAGCCGTGGTGGCTGTGGTTGAGTAAATGTATTTGTTAGGTAGCACGGCCGTGTTGGGTAGCATGGCTGTGTTGGCTGAGTTTCTAAACTGCATTTGTTAAAATCTTTCTGCTCCTCTAATATTGATGTACTGACCCTAATGCCTTACATTATAAGAGAATTGAAATGTGCATTTGTGTTGTTGCAGGTGTTGTTGACTTGCATATATTTCTTTTTCAGCCTTCAAGTGAGGTATTATATTCTCACTCTCCCAATGTGCCATTATGCTTCATTTTGATTCAAAAATTTAATACATGTACAGTAGCGCTTGGTAGACATTCTAGATATATGAGGGTAGACATTGTGTAGTCTCAGATTGATACGTTAGGGTTTATATATGAGATCATCGAATGCATGATGTTTAACTTAATATATAAATAAGACAATAATACATTTATGCATGTATCAACTTAGAAACCCGTTCAAAATTTACTCATAGGAGTAAATATTGGATAATCCCCAGTTTGGGACTATTTTTGGATATTTAATCTCACTTAGGATGTAACTGTATAATGTATGTTTAGTTTTGAAGAAAATTTTAGTAGTATTTCCTCATTTGTTCTCTGGGTACATATGTGAATGGTTATTTACCATTTACATCGGTGTACTTGGAGAACTTAGGGGAAATGCTACTGAAATTTTCTTCAAAACTAAACATACATTATACAGTTACTAGTGAGATTAAATATTCAAAAATGGGATAGGTGGTATACTTTAGTATAAAAGTAATTAACTTCCTATCAATAAAAACTTACATCTTATAGTATAAATATTAAATGCTTAGTTTGATAATTAATTTTAAATGTGATATAGAAAATGGATCAAAGTTAGATGTATATAAAGAACCATTGTAGTCCAGAGTTTGCCAAAGGTCTTGATGAATTTATCAAATTTTTTGAGGAACATAGGAAACTACCTACAGATAGGTTCTATTGTCCATGTAGAAATTGTGGTAACAATTTGAAAGTTGATACTGCTGAGGAAATTAAGGATCATGTCATATGCAATGAGATCATACAAGGTTATAATGAATGGTATTGGCATGGAGAGAAAATTAATAATGGATCAGAAAATGTCGATACTAATAGTTGTGGCATAGAAGATATAGATAATGATGAACCGATTCAGGATGACCTGATTCAGGATGATATGGTTGATGAGATGCTACGTAGTTGTCGGGACAATGTCATTAATCCACCTTCTTTATTTGCAAACATAGTCCATGATGCTGAAAAACCTTTATATAAGGGTTGTACTAAGTTCACGAGGTTGAGTGTTGTTATGCGATTATACACTCTTAAAGCTCAAAACCAGTGGAGCGATAAGAGTTTCACTTCATTGTTGTCTTTGTTAAAGGAAATTCTTCCTGATGGCAACGAGCTTCAAATTTCAACATATCAAGCAAAGAAAATAATGTGCCCAATGGGAATGGAGGCTGAGAAGATTCATGCATGTCCAAATGATTGTGTGTTATTTCAGAAGGACTATAGTAATTTAATAAATTGTCCAAAATGTGGTGCGTCAAGGTATAAGACCACAAATTCAGCTAAGGTGGAAATGGCTCTCCTGCCAAGGTGATGTGGTATCTACCAATGATAGCATGATTTCAACGCTTATTTGCTAATACAGAAGATGTGCAAAATTTGTCTTGGCATAAGGAGTTAAAGGCCAATGATGATGGTATCCTACGACATGCATCTGATTCACCACAATGGAAGAAAATTGATTTATTATACCCTCCATTTGGTAAACAACCAAGAAACTTAAAACTTGGACTCTATATAGATGGAATGAATCCCTATGGTACATTAAGCAGCCAACAAAGCACGTGGCCTGTTATGATTGTTATATACAATCTTCCTCCTTGGTTGTGTATGAAAAATAAGTATGTCATGTTGTCAATATTGATATCAGGGCCCAAGCAACCTGGAAATGATATTGATGTTTACCTTCAACCTCTAATAGATGACCTAATGAAACTATGGGAAGAAGGTATTATGACATATGATGCTTCACGTAAAGAGACCTTCAGTTTGCGTGCTATGTTGTTTTGTACGATTAATGACTTTCCAGCTTATGGAAATTTGTCTGGATATAGCATAAAAGGTTACAAAGCATGTCCTATTTGTGAGGAAAATACTGATTCAATCAGACTGAAACATGGTGGTGAAATCGTATATCTTGGTCATCGGAGATTTCTCCCACCAGTGCATCCTTATAGAAGGCAATTTAAAACCTTTAATGGGTCAACGGAGGAACGAAGTGCTCCTAAACCTATACCAGGAAATGTTGTATATGATAGGGTGAAACATATTGTTAATGAATTTGGAAAGAGTTCAAGTAGTCATACACTCGCATGTGACAAATCTCTATACAAGAAGAGGTCAATATTCTGGGATCTTTCTTATTGGAGATCTTTGGCAATTAGACACTGCATTGACTTCATGCATGTTGAAAAAAATATTTGTGATAGCATCATCGGTACGCTATTGAACATACCAGGAAAAACTAAAGATGGCATCAAATCTAGAAAAGATTTAAAATTAATGGGTATAAGAAAAGAATTATCAATGGAGATCAGGGGTCACTGCACATATTTGCCACCGGCTTGTTACACTTTTTCAAAGAAGGAGAAAAAACTTTCTGTGAGTGCTTGTATAATATTAAGGTTCCACAAGGATACTCTTCTAATATTCGTAGATTGGTATCAATGAAGGATCTGAAACTGATAGGTCTCAAATCTCACGATTGTCACACCTTAATGCAACAAATTTTACTTGTGGCTATTCGATCTATATTGCCAAAGCATGTAAGGTTTGCAATCACAAGACTCTGTTTCTTCTTCAATGAAATATGCAAGAAAGTGATACATCCTGATACTCTCGATAAATTATAGAAAAATGTAATTGTTACAATGTGTCATATTGAAATGTACTTTCCTCCTTCATTTTTTGATATCATGGTTCATCTTATAGTACATATTACAAGGGAGGTGAAGATGTTGGGTCCAATTTTCTTACACTGGATGTATCCATTTGAACGTTACATGAGTGTTTTTAAAGGTGATGTTCAGAATCGTTATCGTCCTGAAGGGAGTATTGTTGAGGGTTACGTGGCTAGGGAGGTGATGGACTTTTGTAATGATTTTTTGAATTGCAATGAAACTTGTAGTAATCAAAAAAATTCCCATCACACTGGATCTTATTGTGGCAAAGGAACTCTGGGAGGACGAGTGAAAGGAATCAGTCGTGAGTGGTGGGAACAAGCATATATGTATATTTTACACAACATCAATGAAGTTAGTAGCTACATCACAGAACAAAATGATCTAAACTAGAGAAATCATCCGCGATCCAGTTTAGTGTGGCTTGCAAGAGAGCATAATTGAACATTTATTAGGTGGTTTGAAGAGAAAGTATTTAATCAACTATTTGAATCACCGAATAATGTTTTTGAGAACATAAAATGGCTCGCCTTTAAGCCAAAAATGGATGTCATGTCATATGAAGGTTATGACATAAATAGATTTTCACACTACACAAAGCATCAAGATGAAAGTAGTGTAGTTCAAAATAGTGGGGTCACTGTTAAAGTTTGTTCATTGTATTTTGCTAGTGCCAAAGATAAAAGACCACACGAAGCTGAGATGTCATATTACGACGTCATTGAGGACATATAGGAAATGGACTATACAAATTTTCGAGTTCCTATATTTAGGTGTAATTGGGTTGACAACAACAAAGGAGTTTTAGTGGATGAGTTGGGTTTCAAATTGGTGAATTTTGAAAAAATTGGTAAGAAAGATGAGCCATTCATCATGGCAGACCAAGCAAAACAAGTATTCTATATTGATGACCCGACAAATAAAAAGTGGTCTGTCGTTCTTCATGGAAAAAGACAGTTTACTGTAGATCCTATAAATGAAGAAGAATACTACAAAAAGTAGAATGATTCCAGTCCATTCTCAGTTGGTTTTCCAAGTGTAAATGTTGAAGATAACACCGATGAATATTATAAACGTCATGACCATGCTGAAGGAATTTTCCTTGACTAACAACTCAACCAATACTAGAGGCATGTATTCCTTGAATTATTAATTTTATTATCATTCAAGCTAGTATACCTTATCACTTGTGCTTTTATTATCACTTATTTTTTTATCATGTATACTTGCAGGTTCTAAAATGGTGAGTGAAGATGAACATTATGAGCATGAGCATGAGCACCATGAGGATGGTAGTGGTGATGCTAAGAAAAGTAGAGGTCCCACACTAATGCGTAGGTTGTAGGATATCAGGGCTAAAGGGGAGAAATTGCCACTCCAGTTTGATATCACATGAGCACCTATTGGGGAACATGCTAGTGCTTTCAAGCATTACGTAGGGGCGACTGCACGCAGTGAGGTGCCAATAGATATAGAAAATTGGCATGATGTTCCTAATGCCAAAAAAGACCTCATATGGAAAGATATATCTATGAGTGGAGTGATATTATTTTAATATGTTTTTTTATCTATTGATTCTAATTTAGTTTGCTTGGAATTAATTGCTTTTCAAAACAACATTATTAATTGCTTCTTTTGTATGTATAGGGTGTTTTTCATCTAAATGAAAAAGATCACAAGAAAAGAGTGCTACAACGTTGTGGTGTACGATGGAGGGGTTTTAAGACATATATCGCAAGGGAATTTATAGATAATCCTAAACAAAAGAAGAAAGCAACATATGTATATATTTTTATAGATCCTGAGGTGTGGGAAATATTTGTTGCAGCTAGGAGATCGGAAGAGTTTCAGGTAATAAAGATTGTGATGTATTTTATGAATTCTTAATTTTATACAATTAAGGAGGTGAATCTTTTTATACATGTTTGCCAAGTCTAAATTGCAATACTTCATTTAAAATGAGCAGGCTATCCACCAGGCTCAAAAGGAAAGATGGGCCAAAAATGTGCATGACCATCGCTTGGGGCCCGGCGGGTATGCCTTCCGCCGCCAACTACAAGAGAATCAATCCTCTTCTGGAGAAGAATCTAGTACAACTCAAGTTGAGCGTCCACCCCGACACTTGACATGGATTGATGATAGAAAGAATCGAGCAGGTGAAATTGTCAACCCTACAACTAAGGAGGTGGCACAAAAGATGGTAGGTTTATCCCAACTAAGTAAAGAGTAACTCCCACAAACTTAGATTTATTTATATCTAATTGATATTGTGTTTTAATATTTTTATTAACTATGAATAGATTGATCTCCACGAGCAAAGGAAGGAAGGAAAGTTCATCCCAACTGGCCACATGGATGAACTATCAGTTGCGCTTGGTACGAAGGAGCATCCTGGTCGTGTTAGGGGATTAGGAGTTGGCATAGGATTCAATTCTTATTTTGGCCCTTCGCAATCTAAAAAAGGTCGTGCATGAGGTCTTACACCAGAGGAGGTTGAAGCATTAGTATCACAGAAAGTAAAAGAAATAATGTCTTCATATCAGCCTACTCAACCTTCTCAAACTTCTCAACCTTATCATACTGTGCGTCTCTCAAGTGATGAGGTACAAGCCCATGCTCCAGTTGCAGAAGGTCATGGGAGCACTCCTGATGACCCACCACAACAATCTGCAGTAAGTTTTTGTTCTATATGTTGTGTTATTAGTATGATATAATATATATAGTTGTAACAGGTATTTGTTCTACTTCTTCTTATATAACCTATATTATTTCAATCTAGGTTGGTATGAACTGTAAACTTGCAGTGGAGGTTCTAGAATATAATGTTGTGGTAGCGGGCAAGGTGTACAACTTTGGTGGAACATTGCATTGCCAACAAATTACTAATGACATTTGCCATGTGTCCATCCATCTTGTGTATGACGGAATGGGGGACAAACCACTACCCATACCTAATCCTGAATATAGTACAGTTGAAGAAGCAGAGGGTGCTATGGTGGGTTGGCCTAGACACTTGGTTATCAATGAAAAGGTATACTTGAATTCTACCATGTTTTTCATATTTGACTGCATATATGAACTCGTCTAATAGAAGTATGTAATTTAATTAACAGGTTTGCAAACCAAAAAGTAAAAAATCTACTAGTCATCCTCCTATGCCCAAGCCATCTATTATTCCAGAATCCACATTCCACGAGTTGGGAAGTAAATGTAAATGTTTGTGTCGATACTTAGCCAACCAAAGCTATGGACTACAAATGTTGATCAATTTAACAGAAGATGCAACTGGGAGGGACTTTGACAATTATATTTTTCTTGATGATAATATAGAGTTGCTTCGTTATGATTGGTTGAATACTTCGATATTAGAAGTATGGATAAGGTAAGGATCTATCAATATAGAAAATTCTAATACACATTTTTAGCTTATTTCTACATATGAAAATAATTACATGTTTAACAGCCATTTATATACCGAGATCACAAACTTTGATATAAAGAATGTTGGATTCTTAGTTCCTTCAGTCACTAGTTAGGTGGAGACACATATTGACGAAGTGAGTGATTACTTCTCTGATGCATTCAAATATTTTGCAACTGTGGGAAAGGAAATTATCCTAATTCCTTTTAACGTCGAGTAAGTATTATTATTCAATATAATTTTAATAATGAATAAATGTATTTTATTTTAATGTTTGTTTTATTCTTACACAGATCTAGACATTGGGAATTAGTGGTGATTATCCCAAAATTGATGAATCTTTATTATCTTGACCCAATGGGAAAAACAACAAGGGGTCACAAACTGAAATTGCCAGCTATGGCGTAAGCATAAATATAGTCAATGCTTCAACATGATATTTCTGCTTAGAATTTCTATTTTACCAACTATCGTTTAATTTGATAGGGGTATAAAAGCTTTTCGTGAAAGCGGAGGACAAATACCCACAAAATTAAAGACATTGACTTTGAAAAATGTCAAGGTAGCTACTTTGACAACTTCTTAGTCTTATATGTATTAATTTTCAACTCTTATATGTCAACTCTTATAGTCTTCTATTTATAGTAGTTACTAACATTAAGTATAATTTGTTATTTGTAGTGTCCGATACAAAATAATGATTGGGCTTGTGGTTACTATGTAATGAAATATATGCAAGCTATTGTCAAACAAGCATCAAATGTCATTCAGACTATAGATCAGGTAATAAAGAATAACATCATAAATTTACAAATGAGTTGTAGTCATTTTATAAAATATTAGCATGTGCATGTTATGTTTACAAATCTTTACAACTCAGCCTTACACACGTGAGGACTTAAATGGATTCTGAGAAGAGTGGTCAGATGCTTTTCTAAATGAAGTCAATATAGCATTGAAATAAACATGTCAGTTACGTTCCATTTATGTATGTGGTTTCAGTACTCTTTCATATTACTTTTGTATCTGACATTTTTAATATATATCATCTCATACTTGTAATCTATCATTTTGTAAATTATGATGTGACTATGTATACTCAACTCAATATATATGAATCATTTTTGTTATGAATGTGTGGTTTGGAATGGTGACGGTTGAGCATCAAAGCTCCCCTCTCCCATATCTTATATATTCTTGTTCTTCTGTTTTGTTCTGTTCAATTTCTGCAGAAATTAAAAAAAAAATCCGACCTATATCGTCGGTTTCCTTAAAAAATCGACGCTATAGATGCTTTGGCCGTTCAGCGGTAGAACGGTCATGTTGTGTAAAACGGCCATGTTGGGAAGAGGTAGAACGGCCGTGCTAGTGTGCACGTCCATTCTACCTCTTACCAACACGACCATTTTATGCAGCACGGTCGTTCTACGTTGAACGGCCAAAACACCTATAGCGTCAATTTTTTAAGAAAACCGACGCTATAGGTCCTCTGTAAAGTTGGTTATTTATTAAAAAACCAACTTTATAGGGTTCAGGTACAGTTTCATTTCTCATTTGGGTTTAGTTTATGAGAGCCTATAGGGTCGGTTGTTTACTATACAAGGTCGGTTTTTTGGGGTTAAAAAACCGACGCTACAGAGCAACTTCTGTAGCGACGGCCACTTAGGCGTCGGCCGAAAAGTGATGTTATAGTCTTAAAATAACCGACGCTATAGACCATTTCTGTACTAGTGTAGTGATAGAACAGATTGAATGTCTAGAGAATGACAGTACTCAATGACGTATGCTTTCAGGTTCATGACCTGAACGATGAGATCATACAGATGCTAAGAGTTTTTACATTCTTATTATGTCCCTAGTCGGATGTCAATGTGGAAGGTAGATAGACAATAATGGAACACAAGACTAGATTGTGATGTTGGTTGATGACAAAATCTCATTAGTCATGATATGGAGATATCAAACCAAACACATAGGGACTTGTTAGAGAACAAGTTTATCAGACAGACCCACTGTGAGTTTGACACATGGAACCATAACATGGTAGTCATGGTCAGTTCTCATAGTGATGGTGGTGAGTGTGATTCTTTGACCTGAAATCACTACACTCAACACATGTCATTGGGTACACTTTGACATCATCAAACGCAGTCCTGAAACATGGGTTGTTATAAAGGTGATGATTGAGTAGCTTTGACACATGGGGCTTTTGAGGGGTGAGTGATGGATATGGGATTTGTCCCTCCTGAGGGAGTTTGATATTCATGGCCACTTGATGAGTAGGATTCAGATAGGTGTGTGCATGCATGTGTGAATCAGTATGTGATATTGATGTCATACATATCTCCTCCAATCTACTCTGAGATCAAGAAAGTGAATGAACGTTGAAATGATGATTGTTCCATGCCTTGAGTTCATTTGGGATATCAGTGACAAAGGAATTATACATTTGATGTAACACCATTCACGGATTGTAGGATTGAAATTTGTTCTCCAACTTTCTATTTCACTTGGGTAGCATTGATGTGCGACTAGGCACCGCTCTTTGCTTATGAAGTCCTAAGTGTTATGGACTTTCACTGCCAACGTGAAATGGACCTGCAGGTCACACACATAGGATTTAACCTGGAAGAGGAGTTTATCCACATAACGATGTTTAGATTGATTACTAAAGGAGTTTAGTAGTTCAATTAAACAATCAATCAATTGATAGCTCAATATCATAGTGTTCAAGGTGTTGGACCGATTGATTGGAGTATCAGATTGATTGAAACTGTGATTGACTAATTTGCACAGTCTGCTGGGCTGAATCAAACGCACACGTGCGCATGCATGTTTCACAAAATATTTGTTAAAATGTAATAAAAACACCATAATGTAAATATCAATATAAAGGAGGTTGAATTTGTAAATTTATGTTATATATTAGACATTTTGGTTTAAAAATAATGAAAACATATATTCATTTGGTTGCTCAAATTTCATGATTTAACAATAATTTGCAAGCGACGTGAGGCATGATTTTTCCCATCTAATTTTATGTTTCATTAGATCACCTCATATGATGTATCAAATTTAGGTTGATACATGATGGAAGAAGAAATTTCATATTGAATAACTTATTAAAATCATGGAATGAATAAATAATAAGAAAATTACAATAGTGTATTAATTGTTATTAACACATATGCCCACATTTTGGTGGGTTAATCTTAAGTATTCTAAATTTTGATTTCCAAACTTTCATATATGAATAAATTAATTAGTACACTTATTTATATATTTTAATGATATAATTATTATCAGAGTCATGATACTTATGACTTTAGCGACCATTTCAATTATAATTATTTATAATTTTGTATTTGATGCCGCATGATGTTCTAGAATGACTTTTACTGCAATATATAATCAATACCAAAGATAAAAATATTGCATAACATAAATCACATCAAAAAATTTAATTATAAGGAAAATAAAAGTAGCATTTCACAGTGTAGGACAGATTTATAAGGATCTTTTTCTTATACCACCATATTGGTTTTGATGGTAGGACTCTCATTGTGACAATTATGGTTGATTTCAGGTTGATCAATAATTGAGTCTAGTTCCTAGTTGTCAATAAGACAATTAAGCTCAGTTTCAAAAATGGTGCTAAAAAAGCATGTACTCACATAAGGTTGATCCATGCAGTATGCAAAACAAACATATACTACTTAGAATGTGTGACTTAGGATGCTACACTATATTTTGAATATATAATCCATATACTACTTATAATATGAGATCATGAGTGAATGTTACACATAATAGATCATATAAAAGATCTAACATTATTGTTTTTTTCAAGGATCAACAATACTATTCTGTGAAAGCAATCAGGTGAAAGAAAAAAAATTATCCCTTTCCTAATTAGTATGTGAAATATTTGAAATAATTTGGAATATTTTTTCATTGAACTTGGTTAGTATTCATGTTATTAGATCCTATATAAAATCCATGAAAACATGACATGCAATTTTACACAGATCTTATTTATTAACATGTGCATGCTCATAAGTTATACCTGGCCTATAATATACAAGGCTGGTTAAAAATATTTGTCTACTTCCATGTTATACTTAGGAGGTGTTATATAAGCATTTTGGAATCTATCTATTGAATAGTCATGTTCTTTAATAGTAATACAAATCCTAATGGATGATGACAAAAATCCCTCCTATATGTTGACTGGGACTTCAATCTGTGGTATTTTCTTATTCTTTTTTAATATGTCATGACAAGTCATACATGGACCTTATGTCTCTTCCATCCAAGACACCACCATGTAAACTGAAGTTGGATGACTAATTCAGTATGGATTTGGCTACATGTTTGGTCATTGTACTAATATTCAGGGACTTGATTTAAGTCAAAACTAGTATGGGTGGTCTGTACTATTCTCTTGCATTAATCACCATACACTCCCCATATATTCTCTCTGAAAAGGAAGCCCCCCTCCTAAAAAACCCTTTTAGACAACTACTATATAATTTTTGGTATATAACACATTTATTGACTAAACAAGGTAAGTCTTCCTTCATCTAAAATCCTTCCCATGTGATGTGCTTATCCATACACTCTCCGTCCATTTATACACACACACATTCTATTTATGATATGATCTACTTAACTGCAACAATTGATAAATCCATGTGATTGCTATCCATTCCTCATGTTTTATTTTCATGCTCATAAACTACTTATGTTAGTCAATTTGGATGTAATTTGTTTTCAATTTGAATGTAATCTATCATCAACATAAAAATGGGATTGAACCTTCTTTCGTATTATCATTACTTCTATATGTTTACTGGGGTGTACATTGTGGTGATTTTTCTCCTTCTGATGTCAAAGGAAAGCTTATTTGGGCCTTATATTGCTTCAATCCAAGACACCACTATCTAAACTAAAGTCAGATTCCTAATTTTATACGATCTTGGCTACATGTGTGGTCAATGTGCTAATGTCCGAGGGATTGATTCAAGTCTTAACTTTATGTGGGTAATGTATGTCATTATCTTGAAGGATTGAGGTAGGTTAGGGTCATTTCATCTATAACCTTTGCATCATATAAAAGACTTTGAAATATTTTTGTGTGAAATTTGGCCGAAACTCATGTTCTTAGATCTTATTTAGAACCATTAAAACATGATACCAAAGTTTATGCAAATATTATTGACTAACATGTGCTTTCTCATGAGTTATACCTAGCCTATAATATGCAAGAATGAATAGAAATATTTTTCTGTGCATCTATGTTCTACTTAGGATGTATTATATAATCGTATGAGAATCTATGTTTGGTAGAGTCGTGTCCTTTAATTGTAATAAAAATTCAAAATGATGATGATAAAAATCCTTGCTTCTATATGTTAATTGGGCTTACATTAGTGGTATTTTCTTTCTATTTTTCTAGATACCACGTCAAATGTTATATGGACCTTATAGTGCTACTATCCAAGACATTACCATGTAAACTAAAGTTGGAATTCTGATTTTTCTCTTGCATTAGTCATCAGATACTCTCCATATATTCTCTCTTAATAGGAATCCCCACCTCAAAGACAACTTGTATATATATTTTTTATATTATACTTTGATTGGCTAAGATAGGTATGTCTTCCTTCATCTAAAATCTTTGCCATGTGATCTACATCACCATACACTCTCCATATATTTACATGCCAACATTTTCTGCTTCATTTGTGCTCCACTTGACCATTATTATTAATAATGGCATGTGATCTCTAGCCATTCATCATGTTTATTTTTTATTTATGACCCTTATGCTTAAATGGATTAGATGTTACATGTGATTGATTGTAACCTTTGAAAGTATATAAAAGCTTTGTATGTTTGAACTTGACCAATTATATTTTTTTCCTCTTTATGTTTAACGTTGTGCTTAGACTATTTCATAATCCTAATGGTTGATTGATAGGCATTATGTTTTTTTAATGTGAACTTAAATATTGTCATAGATTGCTAATGTTTTTCAATTAAGATGTAATCCATTATCAATTTGTATGTAATCCATTTTCAACTTAAAAATTGGACTGAACTTCCATTCCAAATATCACTGCTTCTATATGCATAGTGGGACTCACCTCTGTGGTATTTTTTTTCTAGAATGCCATGGGAAAGCTGATTTAGACCTTATACTGCTTATATCCAAGACACCACCATCTAAACTAAAGTTGGATGCCTAATTTAGTATGGATCTAAACTGAGTTAGATCAGATTAGGTAAAATTATGGTTGATTTGGTGTACCTTAGGTGATACTAGGTGGACTTAACCTTCATTCCAAGTGTTTAAAGAGTCTTAATTATGTGCCCTTTTAGTTTCAAATGACATGGAAAATCTAATATGGACCACATACTTATCCTATTCAAGACACCACCATCTAAAATGAAGCAAAACTATGATTTACTATGGATCTGACTAATGTTCAAGGGTTTGGTTCAAGTCTAAACTTACATGTAGGTGTGTGTTATTCTATTGCATTGGTCACCGTATGTTCTCCATATTTTCTCCCTTAAAAGGACCCACCGCCAAGACAACTTCTATATAGTTTTCATTATATAACAAAAAAATTTTGTGAACAATATATAACAATTTGATTTCCTAAGGCAGGTAAATCTTCCTTCATCTAAAAACTATGCCATATGATCTATCTCACCATACACTCTTCCATATATTTATTTGCTAGCATTTTCTACTTAATATGTGATGTACTTGGCCATTATTATTAATAACGCCATGTGATCTATGTCCATTCCTCATTTTTTGTTTTTATGTTTGACCCTTGTTCTTAAATGGATGACATGTTAAACGTAATTGATTTTAATCTTTGTAAGTATGTATAAGGTTTTATTTGGTTAAGCTTGACCAATTATAATGTTTTCCTCTTTATGTTTAAACCTTGTGCTTAGCCTGTATAAAATTCCAAATGGATGATTAATATGCATTGTGTTTCTATCCTTCACTGCCATGAGAAATCTTATTTGGTCTTTACACAAGTTGGATTCATGTCTTAACTTATACACTTGTGTTTATTCCATTCTCTTGTGCAAGTCGTCGTACACTGTCCATGTATTCTTTCTTAAAAGGATGGATCAGGTCATAAAATAAAGTAACAAGTGGGAGAAAAATTCATAGAATTAATAGAATAGGAAATGAGAGAAAGATTCATATGATTAACAAATTGTGGTCAGCCTACTACTTTTTTGTTTCAATAGTTGAGAAATTGATATTTCATGTATCAAATATTTAGGTATTATTTAACATAGAGTGTTGTATTCTAGCAGTTGTGAACCACAACCCAAACTAAAAGCTTCCTGTGTTGCAGATGTACCAACTAGACGTCCAAATTTTGTTTTTATGGTGTTCTTTGACACTCAAAAGACGAAGTAGAATGACACATAGTTAACTGCATGAGGTGTGAAAGAGGTGAGAATTGTGGAATTAAATGCATAGAATATGAGTTTAAAATGGAATAAATGAAAAGAATATGGGTTTATAATGAATTATCTTACCTGGATCTATTGGCTTCTAGTAGAAGTGGAGCCACAACCCAATGAACATGATCTTGGACAGCGGTAGTAGCCATTGGGCGCCCAACTTCAATTTTGATGATGAATAAATTGGAGGATTTGCTAACTCAATGAGGTGAGCCATTCAAGAGGTGAGAAAAGTAACATAAATGCTCTAAATATAATTTATCATGAATTATCTAATATGAAGGTCTTCTCTAAATATGATTAGAGAAGAAAATCATGTATGAAAGCTTTTGAAGTATGAGGCCTAGAAGAGGTCAAAATTATGATATCCAATGCATAAAATATGAGTTTATAATGAAATATCTTACCTAGGTTTGTTGTCTTCTAGTAGTCATAAAGCACAAACAACATGATCTTGGACAATAATAGTATTGGTAGCCAATTTCAATCTAGATGATGAACGGATGGGCGAATTTGTTGATTCACTACGGTGAGGTGTACAAAAGGTGATAAAAGCATCATAAACTCACTAAAATATGATATTATCATGAATTATTTAACATGGATGCCTTCTCTTAGTTGATCATATAGGAATTATCTAACATGTGAGAAAAACTTCTCAAGTAGTACAACAACAACATCAGTAGAAGCAATTGGGAGCCTGCAAGTAGTTGTTGTATGTGTGAGGCTGGGAGAGACATAAGAGTAGATGAATTTGTTGGGGGTGTGAAACATGTGAGAATTGTAGTATAAAATGCATTCAATATGAGTTTATAATGAAATATCTAACCTATACCACTTGTGGCAGTGAATCTATTTGGTGTCCACCGTTGATTTGGATGATGACTGGATTGGCATCTTGGATGATTTACTATTGTTACGCAATGAAGAGGTGAGAATACATAAATTAAATGCATGAAGTATAATTTTATAATTAATTGTTTTACATGTAGGTGTTGTCTTCAATGACAGTGGTTGAAAATCATGGGGAAGAAGCATAGAAACAACAACAGCAGTGGATAGTCTATGAGTAGTTTTGTCTAGTGTGGGGGTTGGAGAAGTGTTGTGATATTTTCATGTGGACTTCAGATGCGGTGGGATGTGGATGGATGTGACTTTCTCTCTGTTGTAACTAAAACTATCCTTTGACCGTGGGAAGTGATAACTTTTTGAAATATTTGTTTATTCAAAAAAGTTCAAAGGTCTTTTATGGATATAATTTTTTTACTTTGAGATACCCTTTGATTGTGGGGAAATTTTTTGTGGGAAATAATTGAGGCCACGACTTACATGATGAGGGTGTATATGGCCATACATCTTAGAAAAACTTTCATATTTATTTATTGAGAGTTATGTAGGAATAATTGACTTCTTTTTACTGTATATATCTATCTAATGCAAATTACGAAAGTAAAAATAGAGTCTTTATGACTCCTCCTTGACTGCAAAGAAGGAAAAACTCCCTATTTGACTGTGAAAAAAATTAGTGTTGTGGGAAAACATATTATGTGATAGGATGGGTGCCCAACAATGTCCATATCGAGTAGCTGGTTGAGGGGAGTAAGTGACAGGTAACCACTATAATGAGGGAATTTTTTTATTGTAAATAGGTTGAGATAATTAAAAAATGATGAAAAAAACATAAGAAGAAAGATGATGAAGGAGGAGGCACAATATTTCAAAATGGTGTGATTTGATTGGTTGACTTTTTTTTAAGGACTGGAAATGACAAAATTGTAATTTTAAAGAAAAACTCCCTCATATAAATAACTTACTCTAACCCAAATTGTTATGTCAAGTGAGTTGAATGAGAATGTGGGAAAAAGAATTTATTATGGGAATGACTGGTGATCAATCCTGGAGAGGAAGATCACTACAAGTCAAGCCAGAAAAGGAAGGTTGAAATAGAATCAAGCCTGAAAAGGAATATTTTAAGAGTCCATTGTAGGGACCAAACCCTAAAGAGAGGGTCCCCCGTAAAGGATCCATTAAAGATATGGAATGTCATAGAGAGTGAGAAAATGTGGGTTGAGTAATTAGAAAAGAAAATAGATCCTTGATTATGTAATGGTAAAAACTGTTATGTAGTTACACCTACATGTATGTATTTTGTTTCCCCCATGTATTAAGTATATTTCCATATACTGGCCGCATTTTGTTTTATGCCATTTTAAGTTAATTTGTAAATTAGCTGAAGAAATGGACTTCCAGAGAAGAAGACTCTAATAGGAAAGATGGATAAAGTCTACTGAAGGATTATAGATAAATTTACTTTATGATTCCAACATTAGTTCTCTCTTTCTATGTAACGCCTAAAAGGAGATCCTATCTTTATATTGTTAGAAAACTATTTTCCATACAATCAAATTTTAAATATTGGTTACTTTCCCTCTCGGTCTACATTAATTGGGGGTAACATGGGGAGGGGGTTCATTATAGATGTCCTCTTTTATAAGTACAAACTATGGGCCTATGATCTTATTTGTACTTGGATGACACTTCTTCAACATAGATACATGAAACATATCATGCAAATTATCTATATCAGGAGGAACACAAATGTTTATGTCACTGGGCCAATTCTTTGCATGATTGTATAGGGACCCATAAATCTAGGAGTTAGTTTTCCTTGCTTTCTAAACTCAATACACCTTCCTATTGTGACACTTTCAAGAAAACCTCCCCCGACCTCAAACTGTAGTGATCAACATTTTTTCTCGTACATGGCTTTTTTGTCTATCACGTGCAACTTTCAATTGTTGTTTGATCACATATATCTTTTCTATTGTTTCTTCCACTAATTTTGGACCTACAATTTTCCTCTCACTAACTTCATACCAGCAAACTAGATATCTACACTTTCTCCCTTATAGAGAGTCATCGGAGGCTATGCCTAAATTGGAATGGTAATTATTATTATAGAAAAATTCCATAAGACTGGGTGATTATCCCAACTACGACTGAATTGAAATATGAATGCTCTCAGCATGTCCTCTAGGGTTTGAATTGTCCGTTTGGACTATCCAATTATTTGAGGATGGAATTTGTACTAAACTTCAAACCATTTCCTAAGACACAATGTAGAAGATTCTATAATCTAAATGTGAACTTAGGATCTCTATCACATATAATCATGAATGGTATTCCATGTCATCTAACTATTTCAACTATGTATACATTGACTAGTTTGGGTGCATCCCAGGTTGACTTAATAGGGGGAAAATCCATAGATTTAGTTAGTCTATCCACAACACCCATATTGCATCAAAACCATGTGATGTGCTAGGTAACCCTACTACAAAGTCCATAGCAATATGTTCCCATATCCATATAGGAGCATGGAGTGGCTGTAGGGTACCTACTGGCTTCTAATGTTCATGCTTAACTTTTTGGCACACACCACACTGGCTACATACTTAACCAAATATCTCTTCATACCTCACCACCAATACAATTCCTTGAGGTTTTCATACATCTTAGAACTACCTGGGTGCATAGCATACATAGAAGAGTAAGCCTTCTCAAGAATTTGCTTCTTTAACTTAGTGTCATCTGGCACATACAAACTATCTTACTGATAAAACAATCCATTATTTAAATATATGAACTCTAACCTCTTTTCTTCAGTCATATCATGCATGATATGTTGCAATTCATTGTCACTCTATTGAAGCTCCTTGATCTAATTATAGAATGTACGTCTATAATATATATGTGCAATCAGACCACCATGTTTAGACACATTCAAATCTAAATCCATCTCTCTCACTTGAGATCCTTTTGTGTGAAAATGTATTTTATATTCTGATGGTCGGTAAAGACCTGGCATGACTCACCATTGAGATAATTATGCCATGTTTTAAGGCATGTACTAATGATGCAAGCTCAAGATCATGTACTAGAAAATTCTCTTCATTCTTCTTGAGTTGTCTATAAGCATTGGTCACCGTTGTCCCCACCTACATTATAACACATCCTAAGCCTCTTCTAGATGCATCAATGAGCACCACATATCCTTTATCTTCTTGTGGTAAAATCCAAACCAGTGTTGTGGGTAACTTCTTCTTTAGTGTTTGAGAACTCTTCTCACATGTTGTAGGCTAAATGAAAGTCACATACTTCCTTGTTAAACATGTAAGTGGTGTTGTAATTGTACGATAGTTCCTTATGAACCATCTATGATATGAAACTAACTCTAGAAATATTATTATCTTAGTAGGAGTCAGTGGATTCTTAATGGATGCTCTCATAAAGGTTGCTAGGGAATTTTTCAGTCCAAAAGACATGAATACAAACTCATAATGCCCATACCTCATTCTGAATGCTGACTTATGTACATCTGATGCCTTTATCCTTAACTGATAATAACCTAATGTGAGATCTATTTTTGAAAAGGTTGTTTCTTTGCGCAACTGATCAAAGAGATAATCAATCCTAGGGATAGTTCTTAATAATTATCTTATTAAACTGTTGATAGTCAATGCACAACCACATAGTTCCATCCTTATTTTTCACAACAAGCATAAGAGCTCCCAAAGTACTAGGTTGAATAAAACCCTAATCTGGTAACTCATGTAACTGAGTTTTTAATTCCTTCAACTATGCATGAAATATCCCCAATTTTTTTTAATTTTTAATGATATAAATATAAAGCAATGGATTGATAATTAAATTCCCCAATGATTCTATTTTTAGAATAATAATGTTACCCACTTTGTGGCATGGGTGCAACATATGGCCCAAGTGAAGTCCATGTGATTATTTTCTTTGCAAATAGGTACAACTAGGGGCATAAGACAAAGAAATAAAAGATTTTGCACATAAATAAATAGTAATGGCTTTATGAACTGTTACATAATAGAAGTATGAGATAATAAGCATACTTCCAAAAGAAAACATTATATATGGTATTTTGAATAATTAATGGAGTAATTATCTAACCCAATTTGGAAACAAAAGTTGTGAGGAACAAAGTAGTAGTATTTTGAATTAACTTTTGGTATACATAAAGATAATAACAAAAAGAAAAGAGAAATCTAGAATTTGGGAAGGAAAAGGATGTTCCATGATATAATGGTAATCGTTTAATGGAATGTTTAAAAGAGAAATCTTGAATATGAAAAATACCCCAATAAATTCCAAAATACTAGATTTAAATTAGGAAAAATATTAGTAAGTTCCTATAACTGATTTAATGAATATATCAATGAGAGAGGTAAAGAATATTCTAGACTTCAAGTCATAAGGAGTGGGAAGTCATTTAATATTCAAATGACCCAATATGTACCATATATTTATGAGCATTCATGAATGGCATTTTGCTTTGCAAAATCCAAGTCCTAATAAGAATATGGTGGTGCTTTTGATTACTTTTTGTTTTATTAGAATAAATTCCAAAAGTATTCATGTAAGGAAAAGTAAGGGAAAGTAAGAGAAAGTACATAGGAGGATATATTCATTTACATCATAAATGAGATGCCTTTCCAACTATGTACAACTTGGAAACCAAACCACCAATCCACACACCTAATATATATATATATATATATATATATATATATATATAGAAGGGATGGAATACCCAATTCCCTCAACCCTGGACATTTCTCCTTTGATAATAGTTTGTAAGAAGATATATCCCCCTTATTGTGTCTATGGTCTTCCCCATCCATGGGTTTATCTCTGTGGCTTGCTGACCTAGCAGATTCGAGGAAGAGATGAGCGAGTTGCCTCAACCCTATCATTTTGATCTTCTAAGGGAAATAGTCAGGACAACTAAGGTTGGATTAGTGACACTCCAACCTGGCTAGTGGATGTCTTCTCCATGAAGTAGGTGGCAAGGGGTACACATGAGCAGCTCGTGAATGGTGAGGGGAGGTATGGTCTAGCAAAGCTTGCACTACTACATAAACAGCATTCAGTGTCGCTTTTCTGGGCGTCGGTTATTTAGGTAAACCGACGCCTATACTATTCGATGTCAGTTATTTAGGAAAACCGACGTCTATATTCGAAGACCAGCCAGACACGGGTACCGCTTTGTATTCAGCGTCAGCTGGGTATAACAAATCGATGCCTAAAATTTCCCGCAAAATCCAATTTTCGAGCAAAACAATTTGCGTCACATACAGCGTTGGTTTTTTAACTATTCACCGACACCTATTTAAGATGAAAATTTGCGCGAAAAGTTCCACTTTCAGTGTCGATTATCCTTTGATAACCGACGCTGATAATGGTTCCAGCCAAATAATTTAGGGCAAAGATTGTCTAATTGGACGTCATTTTTTTATTATCAACCAACGCTGAAGAGTGATAGGCATCAGTTTTGTAGATAACTGACATTGTTAACCAACTTAATATACCTGATCACCCGGCTCTTTCCCCTTTCTTCCTATTTCATCACGATAATTTTCATTTGCTCGAGCTCTCGCCTAAAATCAGCGACGACCCCCGCTGCTGCTTGCCGTCGCTGCTGGTGGTGCGCCTTTGCTCGCCGCCACGTCCTCTTTCTTCTACTACCGCCGCTCACCGCCACTACTTCTCTGCTTTTCTCTACTGCTCTGCTCGTCTCTTGGTACCACTGCGAGCGCCACTCTGCTCTTCTCTTTGCTTGCTCACCGCCACTGTTGCCACCGCTCGCTGCCGCTCTTCTCAATGCTAGCTCCAGGTAGCCCTAGCCGCTTTGCTTCCTTCTCCCTAGCTCCTTACCAACAACAAGCATGGATGTGGCTATGTTGGCCTACCACGGTCGTGATGTCCAGCACGTCCGTGGTAGGCCGACACAGCCACGGCCGTGCTTGCTGTTGGTAAGGATATGAACAAATCTTTATGTAATGCTTTATGTAAATCCTAGAATACGAACAAATCTTTTGCTTGCATATATTTGTGTTTCTAATCCTAATGTTTGACCTAATTCAGTAAATTTTGATGTTAGTACATATGTACTTAACATTGAAACTTGTCCATTCTAGCATCCTAATTTGATTTGATTAAGCCTAACATTGATGAAACCCTAACATCAATTGTGATGAAACCCTAACATTAATGGTGATGAAACCCTAACATGTACATATCTATTATTGTGTTTTTTGGGCTAGAAACCCATCCAAGATTTACTCATTAGGAGTAAATTTTGGATAGTCCCTAGTTTGGGACTATTCTTGAACACCTAATCTCATTTAGGATGTAAGTGTATAATGTGTATTGGGTTTTCGAGAAAATTTTGGTAGCATTTCCCCGTTTGTTCTCTAAGTACATATGTACTTAGAGAACAGTGGGGAAATGCTGCCGAGAAAATGTACTTAGAGAACAGCGGGGAAATGTTGCCGAAATTTTCTTGAAAACCCAATACACATTAGACACTTACTAGTGAGATTAGGTGTTCAAGGATGGGATAGGTGGTACACATTTATTATATATAAGAATGACATCACATGTGTTTGTTGGCCTAGAAACCCATCCAAGATTTACTCATTAGGAGTAAGTCTTGGATAGTCCCCGGTTTGGGACTGTTCTTGAACACCTAATCTCACTTAGGATGTAAGTGTATAATGTGTATTGGGTTTTCGAGGATGGGATAGGTGGTACACATTTATTATATATAAGAATGACATCACATGTATTTGTTAACCGTAGACCCTAATCTTGTTCTAATATATACTTGTTTTCTCTTTGATCATAGAATGGATAGATCATGGATATCCATTCATAATTGTTGCACCCCAGAGTTTATATCTGGTCTTGATCAGTTTATTAGATTTGTCGAGGAACATACGAAAGAACCTGGAGATAGGTTCTACTGTCCATGTAGGCATTGCGGTAACAACTTGAAAGTCAGCACTGGTGATGAAATCAAAAGTCATGTCATGTGCAACAGGATTGTACAAGGCTATACAGAATGGCACTGGCATGGAGAGATTTCAAACTCGAAACCAGTGGATGTCGATAGCAGTGCTTGGGTGGAAGAAGAAATTGCCTCCGATGATGTAGATGTGAACGAACTAGTTCCAGTAGACATCGTTGATGCGATGCTGGATAGTTGTAGGGTAGAGCACACTGATCCACCTCCTATCTTTAGAAACATTGTGCATGATGCTGAGATACCATTATACACAGGCTATGCTAAGTTTACGAAGCTTAGAGCTGTGTTGAGATTGTATAAGTTGAAAGCTAACAATAGATGGAGCGACAAAAGCTTCACTTCATTGTTGACTTTGTTGAAAGAAATGCTTCTTGAAGGAAACGAGCTGCCAATCTCAACATATCAGGTAAAGAAATTGTTGTGCCCAATGGGAATTGAGGCCAAGAAGATACACACATGCTCGAATGATTGTGTATTATTTCAAAAGGACTATGTGGATTTGAAAGATTGTCCAAAATGTGGTGTTTCACGGTATAAATTGACGACTTTGGGGAGTCCAAAACTAGTTCTCCTGCCAAGGTGATGTGGTATCTACCTATAATATCACGGTTTCAACGCTTGTTTGCAAATCTGAAAGATGCAAAGAATTTGAGGTGGCATGCAGATGTTAAGAAAAATAATGATGGGATCCTCCGACATGCGTCTGATTCCCCACAGTGGAAGAAGATTGATCTATTGTACCCCAAATTTGGTGAAGAAGATAGGAATCTAAGACTTGGGCTTTGTACAGATGGGATGAATCCGTACGGGACATTAAGAAGCCAACATAGCACTTGGCCAGTCATGCTTGTTATATACAATCTTCCTCCCTGGATGTGTATGAAAAATAAGTATGTTATGTTGTCGTTGTTGATATCGGGCCCTAAACAACAAGGAAATGCTATCGATGTTTATCTTGAACCTCTGATTGATGACTTAAAGAAACTTTGGGCTGAAGGTGTGATGACCTATGATGCTTTAGGAAGAGAGACATTTCGTTTGCACGCTATGTTGTTTTTCACTATTAATGACTTTCCAGCATACGGGAATTTCTCTGGATATAGTGTCAAAGGAGATAAAGCATGTCCTATATGTGAAGAAAACACTGATTCAATAAGACTAAAACATGGCGGCAAGACTGTATATCTTGGTCATCAAAGGAGTCTTTCAAAGTTCCATTTGTATCGTATGAAGTGCAAATCATTCAATGGATGGAATGATAAATGGAGTGCACCTAAACCTATACCAGGGGATGTTGTTTATGAAAGAGTAAAAGACATTGTCAATGAATTTGGTAAGAAATCACAATGTAGTATTGCCACACGGAGTGACAATTCTTCATTCAAGAAGAAGTCAATATTTTGGGATCTTCCTTATTGGAATTCTTTGACAGTCAGACATTGTATCGATGTAATGCACGTTGAGAAAAATGTCTGTGATAGCGTCATTGGTACTCTGTTAAATATACCAGGTAAGACTAAAGATGGGATAAAATCCAGACCGAACCTACGTGAAATGGGAATAAGGTCAGAATTAACAGAATTTCGTGAAATGGGTAATAAAAGAACATACTTACCTCCCGCTTGTTACACGTTGTCTAGAAAGGAGAAGAATGCTTTTTGTGAATGCTTGGAAAATGTTAAGGTGCCACAGGGTTACTCATCCAACATCTGTAGATTGGTATCAATGAAAGATCTGAAGTTGATAGGTCTTAAATCTCATGATTGTCACACTCTAATGCAAAAAATATTGCCTGTGGCAATTCGATCTATATTGTCGAAGCATGAAAGGTTTGCAATCACCAGACTTTGTTTCTTTTTCAACAGTCTATGCAGCAAAGTTATTGACCCTGATACTCTTGATAATTTGCAAAGAGAAGTGGTTGTTACCCTATGTCAGCTTGAGATGTATTTCCCTCCTTCGTTCTTTCATATCATGGTACATCTTGTTGTCCACTTGACTAGGGAAGTGAAAATGTTGGGACCAGTTTTCTTGCATTAGATGTATCCATTTGAACGATACATGAGCGTTTTTAAAGGTGATGTTCAAAACTGTTATCGGCCTAAAGGGAGTATTATTGAAGGTTATGTGGCGAGAGAGGTTATGGATTTTTGCAATGACTTTCTGAGTGGTAATAACACTCCTGTTAATGACAAGAATATTGAGGAGGGAAAAGGAATTTTGGGATCACGGGTGAAAGTAATCAGCCATGAGCAGTTGGAACAAGGTCACTTGTATATTTTACTCAACATGGACGAAGTGAATGTTTATATCGAAGAACATACCAATTTCATCAAGAGACAACATCCTCGAGCAAGTTCAATGTGGCTTGTTAGAGAGCATAACAAGACTTTTACTAAGTGGTTTGAAGATAAAGTCTTACATCAACTATCTCAAACACCAAATGATATTACGGAAACTATCAAATGCCTCACCTTTAAACCAAAACTGAATGTTATGTCTTATGAAGGGTTTAACATTAATGGGTTCACATATTACACAAAGCGCCAAGATGATAAGAGTGTCGTCTAAAACAGTGGGGTCACTCTTCAAGCGTCCACTATGTATTTTGCAAGTGCAAAGGATAAGAGTCCACGTGAAGCTAAAATGTCAGTCATTGAAGACATATGGGAGTTTGACTACATAGATTTCAGAATTTCGCTCTTTAAATGTAATTGGGTTGATAACACCAAAGGAGTTATAGTGCATGAATTGGGTTTCACTTTAGTGAACTGTGAAAAGATTGGCGAGAAGGGTGACCATTCATATTGGCATCACATGCGAAACAAATATTCTATATCGATGATCCTGCAAATGATAAATGGTCAGTTGTTCTTCATGGTAAAAGATAGTTCATTGAAGATCCTATAGATGAAGAAGAGTACTATGATAAGTATGATGACTCCAGTCCATTCTCCGTTGGGTTGCCAACTCCACAAAATATTGAAGCTAATGATGACTTATATGTGCGCGGAGATCACGATAAAGGATTGTTAATTGATAAAAGATCACAATTTTAGAGTCATGCATGTTTATATTTTTTTTATTGAAGCTAAATGTTTGCTTTTTTAATATCAATATCATTTTCAGATTTGATGTTTCATTATCTTCTAGTTAATACAAATGCTAAACGTTGTGGGAGGGTCCTAAGGAACTATAGGACCAATCTCACCCGAGATTACATACGCGATGCTGAGAATAGGTTCTTGATTGATTCCAATTCTAGACATTGATCAGTATTTCACTAACTGTACACTAATAATTTTTGTTTGTATTCTCTTTGAAAAATAAATATAGGAAGAAGGAAGCCACATAGCAATGGAACTACTTGTATCCCAAAGACTGGGAGGAGTTTGTTACCCAAAGAAAAATAGATGAATTCAAGGTATTAAGTGCCACTCCCAATTTAATTAATATACATTTTTATGTATTCACCTATTCAAGATTAACCTTTAGTGTTACTAACCAAATCAATGTGATAACTAACTAAGCTATCAGTGATGCTCAACGAGCAAGGCGTGCACTGAATGTGCACAACCACACAATGGGTCCAAGAGGATATGCAGGCGTTCACCAAAGACGACAGGCTATGCAGGACGGCCATGACATAGGTATGCAGGTTATATAGATATATAGGCAGAAAGCCATGAAGCAGCAAAAGAAGCCACAATGAAGAGAAGCAGGATACAGATACAATACATAAAGTGCAGCACGCACAAGTGTTTTAGATTCATATAACAACATGACAGACTAACACATATATAGTGCATAACAACAACAGCGTCGAATTTGCATACAACACTAGCTTAGTACATATATAGTGGGACTAAGGTGACGATCCCACTTGCTAAAATAGGTTACTGACAACTACATGTTATGATTGGGAGGTCGTGATTCAGCAATCATATGCATTAGCAGGAGGACAAATAGATTTCACCATGAGTTAACATTGAAGAAGGTATGTTTGTGGTGAAATCTGTTTGTCCTCCTGCTAATGCATACGGTTGCTGAATCACGACCTCCCAGTTGTAACACGTAGTTGTCGGTAACCTGTTTTAGCAGGTGGGATCGTCACCTTAGTCCCACTATATATGTACTAAGCTAGTGTTGTATGTAAATTTGGTGTTGTTGTTGTTATGCACTATATATGTGTTAGGCTATCATGTTGTTATATGAATCTGAAGCACTTGTGCGTGCTGCACTTTATGTATTGTATCTGTATCATGCTTCTCTTCATTGTGGCTTCTTTTGCTGTTTCATGGCTTGCTGCCTATATATCTATATAACCTTAGTGTGGGATGTTTGCTTTCTCTCCGTCTGTTGCGCTTTGGATTTACAAAGACCACAATTTTAGAGGCATGCATGTTTATATTTTTTTATTGAATCTAAATGTTTGCTTTTTTAATATCAATATCATTTTTAGATTTGATGTTTCATTATCTTCTAGTTAATACAAATGCTAAATGTTTGCCTTTTTAATGACATTTTCAGATGGCTGACCATGATGAGCATGATGTCCATGATGAGCATGAAGTCCATGATGAGCATGATGTCCATGATGAGCATGGCGAGGATACCAATGTAAGTTCTAAAAGCATATCTTGTATTTCTATAAAATTCATTATCTTCTAGTTATGCCATATATCCTATATTTCTATATTGGGCTAATTCAGTTTGTGTATTTTTGTCAAGAAGGGTGAAATAAAGAAGCCCGTAACTGCTGAGGCGATTTATGCAGATGATTATCCAATATGCCGCATTGGACATCAATACCATACATGAGGTATTATGTATAGTCTCATTAGTTAATATGAAATATATCAATCTTATTTTTATATTATTACTTATATATATACATCATTCTCTTTGCTGGTGTTTAAAACTGACCACACTATAGGTAAATACTTAAAAGATGTGCATGCTCCATACACGATGGAAGTATTAAATGAAGTAAGAGAAGAATGGGAAAGAGTCATTCAAGCAGTGGGGACTGTAAAATATAATTGGGATGCTGATAGCGATGTTGAATGATATTTTGTAAATGAATATTTCTGAATGTTTATACATGTCTGAATGTTTATACATGTATTTGAATGTTTCTACATGTGTGAATGTGAGAATTGAATTGATGTATGAATGTATCTACTTGTGTGAAAAGTATATTTGTTGATTTTGCAGGTTTGTGGCCTGTTTGTTGGCTGATATCAATGGATGTCGTAAACCTGCAGTTCAAAACTGAACTACAGGTTCTCATCCTGCTGAACAGCCACAACAGGCCTACAAACTGATAAGAAAAAAAAAACATAGGCGTCGGTTATTTATAAAAAACCGTCATCAAAGGCTTATATCGTCGATTATTGGATAAAAACCGCCGCCTAATGTGACAAACAACCCGACCGTGCAAGAAAACACGGCCATGGCGGGAAATGGCGTCAGTTATTAGTATAAAACTGACGCCTATAGTACTAAACATGGCCGTGCAGGGAAGCACGGACGTGGCGTCTGGAAATATGGCGTCGGTTTTTTAGTGGCAAACCGACGCAGAAAGTGTCCTAGATGGCGCCCTTTTTGTGGCGCGAACCTTTTTGGTGTCGACTTACTATACATAATCGACGCCTATAGGTGCCCTACTGGCGCGTTTTTGGTGGCGCAAAGCCTTTTGGCATCGGTTATAAAACCGACACCGAAGAGTTCAACCTTTAGCGGAGCCCACATAGGTGTCGCTTGTGAACCATCGCTAAAAGGGGTTAAACAGCCGACGCCAAAGGTGTGTTCTGTAGTAGTGTTGGAAATGATGCATTTGTGGGTGATTATAGGTCATGAAGGTTGACTCCCCACTGAATTACTCTAGGTGTCGAGCAGTGTGCATCAGAGAGGGGAAGAAGGAGAGCTTTCTATCTGAGAGGCCAAGAAAGAGAGGGAAAGAGAGACTATAGTAGAGAGAGGGAAGGATAGAGGAGATCCATGGGGTGTGGCAGCAGTAGAGGGACTAAGCCTTGGCTGTCGTTCCATCGGCCTCTCTACATAGGGCATCGGGGTCGCAACACCAGAAGAGGCATGCACAACTACAACTGCCTACAAAGTGAAACCATTAAGAAGACGATGATGAAGGGTGAGCAAGGGTCTCTTTGGACTGGACCGGCCGATTCAACCCAGGTCGGGCCACTGGCCACTTATCTCCTATGAAAAGTTGGAAGTGGGTGGACCAATGAGAAGCCACCATGTCATCACCTGACTAAGGTAAATTCTTATAATAAGGTAAATCTTCAAAAAATCATTGTAATTTCTAGGAAAAATTGAATATAATGAAACTATATATCAAATTAATTGAAAAAATGTGTATATTCCAAATATGATACTTTCATACTCTAATTTTTCTTCCTATTCTAAAAGTAGTGCAATTATATTATTAAGGGGTGATTATATATTGGGAACCCTATAATTGATGATTTACATGTGTATATTAACAATGTCTACTTTCCTATATAAATCAATATTGTTGAAAATGATGAGAATCCAAGAACATGATGATAATGATGATGAATAGTTATGACCAATGATCACATTCATATATAATTAGAATTATGAAACAATGTATATCTTGTTATAACTTTACTGCAGTAATCTGATATAGGCACTGATAATGTAAGTGGATGATAAACTTGATAATTATGGTTCCACTTAAGGTTTAATATATGTGAGAATTAGGGTTTGTACCCTTACCAAAACCCAAGACAACCCTAAAGTCTATATTAGGACCTGAGTAGGGTTTAATTTCAATAATTTGATGGTGAGGATTTTTTTTTTGGAATAATGTAAATATATTAGACCAAAAAGGGGGTATAGAGAACTATACACCTACAAGGCAAGGCACCCTATCCAAGGGCCCAAAAAACAAAACTATACAGGGGATTAGATACAAAAACCCTAGTATATTCATGTGTTAGCATTAAGATTGTATAACAACCCTTTCCTTATCTTTGCATGCATCTTTAGTTCTTTTGCAAAATAGTCAACAAAGCCCGTCTGAGTAGTTTCTTTCTTCTCATGCATTCATTTGTTTCTTTCATTCCAGATCTAGTAGCATAACCCGGTGATACACAGCAAGGCAAAGATTCTTTGATGTTTTTCATGCTTGAATTTAGCTTCCTCCCAGCTAATGGCATCCATGAGGTTATTAGGCACCCCCTGACCCCAACCATTCCTTAGAAAAATGATATACCAGATCTGTAAAGTCCACCTGCAGCTGAAAAACAAGTGGAAATTTGTTTCATTCACTTCTTTACAAAGGTAGTATCTCTCATCGATAGGAATGCCCCAAGCAGGTGAGGATTTACATACATGCATATTAAATGTTAATTGCTTGAAGTTCTTGCTTGTCTAGATAATATGTTTAAAGTAAGACTACAAGATATGCATGGTTCTACAAATGGTATGTTGCTACGATTATGACCACCATCAATATTGTTTGCTGGTGTTTACCGAGATTTTTCAAGATTGACTAAACAAACGGTTGGATGTTTATTTACATTCTATTCAATTATAATGCAACTATGAGTATCACATAAGATAAGATATCATATTTCTGAGCCCTAAGATGATAGGCATCAGGGGTGATGCACATCAGCCATGATCGAAAAGTGCCCACACCCATGATAGCATATCAAGTGTGGGTTAGAATGTGAAATGAAAATCATAGTTCTTATTTGCAAATAATTGAGTGATTATATGTTGTTATATTACTTGCACACTTGTGCATGCACCCCACATATAGAATATATTTCAATATACCGATGTGTGTTTTATTTCACACTGATATATGAAGATATCGAGACTTGATGAATAAGATGAAATCTACTTGAAGGAGCTAAAGCTAAGTAAAGGACGATTAGTTAGATACTTCTTCTCAATATATATTAGTTTAGGTTGGAAATTCATGTAATTCCTTAGAGGAGCATCATTATAGTTCTTGTAAATAGCATTTGTGTATTAATGAAAATTATTTGATATTATATGTTATTTGGTTAAATCTGGATCTTGGGAACTTTATGTAATGGATCTCAACTTTAAGCTCATTCCTAAATTGGGGGATGTTGAAAAGTGAGGTTGTTACACTACATGTGTCATTCTACAAGTTGGAAATGCTATTGGGTGACTACCACGAAGAATTTTTATCTCAAAGCCAACATCTCTTTTAGGTGGTAAACTTGGTAACTCATTGGGAAGATATTTGGTAACTCACATACTATTGGAACATCTTCTATATGGGTTGTTCTTTTCATTTCTCTAGCATCAATCACATGCTAGAAAGGTGATGAATGCATATTTATCCATTTCTACTGCATCATTAGATCATTCCTTAGGAACATTTTGTAGTTATTTCCTAGTTTTAGGATTTAATTTCTTTAGTTTCACTTTTCTCTCCTAAATTAGATTTTTTGTTATATTTTCTCATTTATATGAGAAGAACAGCTCAATTCCACCCCTTCATTCCCCATGCTCAATGAATTAGAAGATCAAATGCCTTAAGCACATATTTATAGCATCCCTGAAGACCAATTGATCAATTTGTGCCCTCTGGTTAGCTGATTCAGTAGCAGAGTTAGAAGGATCCACAATTGAACAGGTCGTCTGGACACCCAATTGATCGACTTAACCCAAATCAAGAAGGCACATTTTCATAAACAAACATGATGTCTCACCTTCAATCAATTGATTGACCTACCTTTATGCTGAAGCATCATTCCACTCAGTCGTCATGTTGATCTCCAACTAATCGACTGACATGCATAAAAGCTACATGTAAACTCAACCCAATCAAATTGTTGGGATACCAACTGATCGATTAGAGTACTGGATCTAGACATTCCATCTATTGCCATATATATTTTTAAAGTTTTGGGGGAACTTCCTTCTCTATAAAGTGATTTGGGAGTACCAAACATAGGGGGCATCCTATCTAATTGTCATCCATCTCAGAGACTCCCTTAGGTGCGTAGAGCAAGGAAGGAAAGTTTCCATCCTATTGGAGACTACTTTATTGTTGCTATACTATGGCAATACGAATCTTTCTATCCCTATGTTTACTTTTGTATTTGTTTCTATCATGAGAAATCAAAACCTTCATACAGGGGCATGGAGATATCCCCATAGCATGTATCTTATTTTAATTATATTCTCTCCAAGATTTTTATTGGTTAGATGTGTTTTTTTGCAATCTATGTTCTTGTTCTATAGTTCGACCAATATATCCTTGTTGGGTGAAGAGATCACGAATCCCAACACTTAATGAACCCATAGACTCCTGATGAGACCTTATATGGAGATATATGATCGATCAATATATTTATCTTGTCTCTTGTAGTCCATGGTGATGAGATCCCAGATTCATGGGTTGGAATACCAGATGGAACTTCTAAAACTCAAGAATCAAAAAGAGTTATATTGGACGGTTGAATAATGATCCACAAATGTCGAGATCATGGGTTTGTGAGAAGTTTGACCCATGTATTATTTGTGTTCAATAAGCATACAGATCAGCTTGGTCTTGATGTAATAAATAAAATTAATGATCTGAATTGATTAAGTTTATATGGTTTGTGTTGATGAACCCCTGGACCCCCAATATCTCTTAAGTATTGATTAAATCTTAAACTTGTTTACTTTTTCCTTACATAATCATAAATTATTGTTTAGTTATAATCTCTCTCCAAAATCACATTTTAAAGATATTGCTCTAAGCAATAGGTCTGAATGAAAATCTTAATAGTGTTGTTCCATGGGATCAACCCTTTTCTGTATTATTAGTAACTTATTTTCTTGTTGGTGAGTTGATTTCTGCTTTAAAGGCTTAACTCTAAGGAATCATATTCCCTAGTGAATATTTTGTGCAAATGATACACATCAAAAGGCCTCACACCCTTTCTCATCATCGTAACATCTATAGTAGTTGCTACTATACAAGTGGGTAAGACTTTTCTGTCTCTAGTAATTACACATGAAAGGTCACCTTGTTAAAAGATAGCTTCCTTCTTCCAACAATTTAATTGAACATGGTATCTTTCAATGCATTCCATACCTAAAATAATTTAAAATTAATTAAGGTCTAAGGGAATGAGATTAGCTGCTATTGTATACCCACTAAAACTCAATAGACATGTAGACATTCCATACCTAAAATAATTTTAAAATAATTGATGTCTAAGGGTATGAGATTAGCTTGTTGAAAGTAGTCTTGCCCAGAGCTGTAAAAACTATTGATTCACCTAACAGAACTCTTAGTAGAAACTCAAAAGATAAATCTTGATTCAAAATGTTTAACCCATTAACTAATTGTCTCTGTATAAAAGAATGTGTCACACCATTATCTACCAAAACTATAATTGAAATGATGTGAAAGAGAAGCATCTCACATGTGACAGCTCTGGGCGAGACTACTCCTGCAGATTGAGACATAGAGAAGAAATATCCTACATCTCTCCCTCTTCCATGGTGTACCTATTGTCCACTACTTGTAGTAGGTTCTCTCTGAATCCACTAAAGAACTTTTTCCTCTAACTAGGGTCTATCCATGAGGAGTATGAAATAGTGACTGTGAACTTTTCTCAGGTGTAAACTAAAGCTTTGGCAATCCCTCTTATTATATCCCACTTGTCCATAGTAATAACACACTTAAGTATTGATTCCTCAGCACTGACCAGAATGTTTCCTACCACAGTTGTCACATGCATATGTATCCTATCTCTACAGACCTATCATTTATGTTGAATGACCCTGAAGGCCTTGATGACGGCGCCGACCTAGGTGGTGGACTCCATATACTGGAACTGGACCTTCCTTCACTCTCTAAATAATTGGATACATGTCTTCCAAAATGACCAAGACCTCATCCAATATTAGAAAAGCAACCACCACCTTCTTTGTATCCATTACTTCTCTGTCCTCCTATATTGAAATTTTTTATCTTCTCTTTCTCTCAGTGTGCTTATCGACATTAATTAATTCTTTGATATGCCTTATTGCTCCAACAAACTCTCCAAAATTTTCTCTATATCTTCTGTAGATAGTTGATATGGTATCTAGAATCTCGGATCTTAAATCTCCTTGAGATCTCCTACATTTCTCTACATCATTTCGTACAAGCTGAGAGAAATCATTAACCAACCTTGTGAAATTTGTCTCGTATTTGCCAATTGACATATTGCCTTATCTAATATTCTCCAATTATATGATCTTGTCTGTTAAGAAGATAGGATGAAAACACTTAAGGTGAAACTCTTCTACAAACTCCCACCATGCCATCATTATATTCCCCCCTCATCTTCCACTTAGCACCACAACAATTCAGCATCTCCTTTAAGTAGATAGACAAAATGATTGATCTGCTTATCCTCTAGTGACTCAATTCGAAGAAAAACCTTTTCCAGCTGTTGGAGCCACACATTTGCCAAAGTTTGGGTCTATTTTTCTAAAAAACTTTGTCCTGATAATCTTCTTCACCAACTCATAGGATCTCATCAGGCCTTATTTGAAGATAAAGATCTCTTGTCCATTGTATATTTTTCTATTTGTCTCCAAGAAAATATAGTACATTGTTGCCTCATCCCTATCTTATCCACCTGGATCCATTTCATGAGGGTCATCACCATAATGACTCTCGTCTTATTCTTCAATAGGTATACATCCTCTTCCTACCATCCGCATATCCATAACAAAAACATAATTGTTTTTAAATTGTAGTTCAAAGTGGAAAGCATTTTGATCTTGTTGGTATCTTATCACCCCTATCCTAAGATTTGGCCTAAGTTCAGCCTATGCCATGATATCAAGTTGTTGACTGAACTTAGGTTTAGGTCTGCCAAAAGGTATAACAAATAATCATTCACTTTTAGTTACTAACTGAAAAACATTTCTAATCTTTTTTTCTTTTGTTTTAAATTAGCATAACTAATGTAACACCATGTTAAAATTAAATACAACTTCTAGATTATAAAAAACATGTAAGGTTACAACAAGGTTCAACTTTTACAAAAAGAAAGAGTTATTTCTTAATATACATCAAGTACAACATATTACAAACTACTTTTTTTTCTCACTCTCATTCCCAAGATCTATAGGAAGGATAAGAAACCATCTAACTATTCTAGCTATATCTCTTGATACCTCAGTTGGTCTACTCCTAATGAAAACAAGCTTCTAACTCCTCCTATAAAGTTGGACCCTTGCCTGAAAAATAATTAGTAAATTTTATGAGATAATAGCTCAATGTGTAGAAAAACAATAAGTAACCATGATAAATCATATAGATATATTTTAGTTTTTAGAATACAATAAAGTTATACAAGTAACTAAGACTATCTTGATACGTAATCAAAGCATGATTACTGATAACAACAGACTATAATAAAATCCCAATTACCCATTCAGTTCAATAGACCATCTATTATATGCCTTAGACCCACATGAGGTGTACCACAACATGTGGAAGCATCATAGCGTGCTACAATCTCACTGTAAAAGACTTAGAAGAATTCTCGAGATTATAAGTTTCAAATCTCTAGATACCCTATTTGCAATGGGCCTCACCACATCTAGCCTCAGAGATTAATGGGAGCAAGTAGATAACTAGACTCCTCCTCTAAGCTTGGGTACTCAAGCGGAGTGTCATAGCACTTGGCTTGTTCTGCATCTGTGGTTCCATTAGGGCTAAAAAATGACAAGGATCACAAGTATTTTCAGCATATCACGTTATTGTTAGATGTCACACTATAATAAGGAGTTTGTCCTCACTGGCCTACACCCCCACACCCTAATTTGGTGCAATCTGGTTACCTCAATCTGGACTTATACTCAAGTCAAAAGCATGCTTCCTTCATACAACACATGCCTTCTATGAAGAATTCTGCAATGTTCAAGGCATATATCATCTAATGATATTTAATGTAAGGACCCTGACCTCCGTTTAGGGTTTACCTTGTTTGCTTTGCTTAACCCTGATGCTTTGTTGCTTGCTAATCACCTTTTGTGTTGATTAGGGTTTGTTGGTGCTTTGTTGAGAGTAGGAGGTGCTACTTGCAAATAACCCAAGTCTAGGGTTTGTGGGCAAGTTTGTCTCTTTGTGTGGTGATCCTCCCTCTCCTTTCTTCCTCTAGTGTTGAGAGGAAGGTTTGGGCTCATTGCTTGAGTTCCTTTGGGCTTGGTTGAGTTTGTTGGGCCTCGTTGTGCCTTGCTTTTGCTTCTTTGGACCTGGTGTCGGGCAAGAGAGCCCTGTGTCGGCCAGTTATGTGTCGCCCAGGTGTGTGTCGCCCTACTGGTGTGTCGCCCAGGGTTGTGTTGGCCATGGTGGGGGTGTGCCGGCCAGGATGGGTGGGTGTGTTGCCCATGGACCCTTTGACCTCCTTTGACCTTGTTTGTGTCACCACTAGTGGACACTTGGTGCTTGATGATTGCATGTGGCAATGGCCTTGGACATGTGTTTAGGGCATGTTAGAGTGGTGGCATTGCCCATGGACAAGTGTCCCTAGGTGGGAGACACCTTACCTTGTTCTACCTTGGTTTCTCCTCCATCCCCTTCTATATATGTGTTTCCTTTCCCTTGCTAAGGATCCCTTTAGTTCCTTAGTCTTCCTCTCCTTGGTGCATGACACACTCTCTTCTCTTGCAAGCTTGGTGGCCGATCCTTGCCTTGGAGTCTCCTTCTTCCTCTAGTGGTGGTCGAACCCTAGCGTGCCTTGCTCTCCTTCTTGTGGTGGTGCTTGGAGCTTGGAGCTAGGAGCTTGGAGCTTGCTTAAGGTGGGTTACATAACTCCTAACCCTAACTACATTACCATCTTCTATGCTCTTGTTTATATGTTGCTTATGATCATATCGGCTATGCATGTTGTTAGTTTAGTTCTTGCTTAGTTGCACCTTGTTGGCCAAACCTATGTTCTAGGGCTTCTTGGTGAGCAATACTCCTTTCTCTCCTTGGTCTAGAGGAGTGAGCTTGAGTTCTAGTAGCATGGGCAATACCCCTCTCTCGTTTAAGTTGAGAGGTGAGCTTGTGTTCTAGTTGCTTGAGCAACACCCTCCTCTCACCATGGACTTGAAGGGTGAGCTTGGTGGTAGTTGTGGAACCTTGTTAGGGTTGATCCTTGTGATGCCCGATTGCTGACAAGAGATGTGCAAGACCCCTCTCTATTAGTTGTTGAGAGGTGAGGCATCTTCTTGACCCATTAGGGTTTGGTGCTCTTATGCTTAAGGTTGGTGACGACCTTGTGGAGTTGCATCTTGACCGTTATGATCTTGGGGGAGGTGTTGTCTGATATCCCTCTTAACCTAGAGCCTTGGACGACACATCTTGTGGTTGTGACGGGTGTCACCTTGGTTCCTGTTTTGTGTGTGTCGGGCATCACACCTGGATGAGCAATATGCCCGATACACATAGCCTTGGGATGGTTTGATGTCGTTGGGCATTGTGGTGGTTAGATGGCTCTGTGATGTTGTGACGGGCGTCGCGTTGATCCTTGCCCTATGTGTCGGCCGATAGGTTCAGGTTGGATAGTTGAGCACAACGCTGTGTTTCCCGACACCATGAGGCCTGGAAGAGCATTGCACGACAGACCGTGTTGCTCGTTACACCTTGCACGGCACACCCTTGGTCTCAGTTGCCCGATAGGCTTCTTGACCGTTGTTTCCTTGTTAACCTGACGCAGTGTTGCCCGGCTTGAGGTGCACGACAGGAATGGCTGCACGGTAGGCTTGTTTCCCCTGATGCACAATGCACCATGCACGACGCAGCGTTGCACGTCACACCTTGTGCTTGGCCGATAGAAGCTGGTGTGCTTGGCCGATACATGTGTTGACTGTTACGTGGTGGGCGATAGGGTGAGTGCCCTGCCCGATACCACTTCTGGTGAGGGTAGTAAGTACTTTTAGTGAGGGTCCCGTCCCTTATGGAAGACTGATATGTTGTTATTGCACCATGTTTTGTTTTGAGGGTAGCCTTGGATGTGCACGATATAGTAGACCACATCCATCCATCTTAATATAACATCTCATATGTATGTGATCATCTTGATATTATGTATAATGCTAAGAAATGGTAAGCATATAAGATTGCTTTACATGAACTGTATCTATGTTCACAACACCTAATCATCAATGTTGCCCTATGTTGATAAGATGATCTTGTTGTTAATCTATGATGATTGTACTAACCATGCAGGTGATGCATAGCCAGGTAAAGGGCTACGAGGTATATATATATGATGAGTAACATTGCTTTAATAGTTATCCTTGATAATGAAATGACATGTATGATGTGTTTGGCTAAAGTACTTGGGATTGCTATCCCATGATGATGATGTAAGCCTTGAGAGGCAGTGGCAGTATGTGATCAGGGATTGAGATCCCATAGCAATGTGATGATCCTTGAGATAGATCTGGATGATTGGCAAGAGGCCAAGTGGTAACATGTAATGTTGAATCCTTGTGATGGATCCGGATGATGTTGATTACAATAAAAGTATAATATTAAGTTTCATGTTGTTTATTCTTGTTATAGTTTGCATGTTATACAACTTGGTTGAATCTTGCAATCCACTTAAAATATACTAACTAATCACAGTGTAACATATCATGTAGTTGCCCTGGCCATAGATCCATCATCGTCAGTAGCTGGTGATGGTGAAACGGGTTCTCCTGCGGGTTAACTCGGAGTGCATATTGTTGAATATGCGAGGTTTAGGTCTCCCAAAAGGTATAACAAATAATCATTCACTTTTAGTTACTAACTGAAAAATAGTTCTAATCTTTTTTTCTTTTGTTTTAAATTAGCATAACTGATGTAACACCATGTTAAAATTAAATATAACTTCTAGATTATAAAACACATGTAAGGTTACAACAAGGTTCAAGTTTTACAAAAAGAAAGAGTTATTTCTTAATATACATCAAGTACAACATATTACAAACTACTTTTTTTTCACACTCTCACTCCCAAGATCCATAGGAAGGATAAGAAACCATCTAACTATTCTAGCTATATCTCTTGATACCTCAGTTGGTCTACTCCTAATGAAAACAAGCTTCTAACTCCTCCTATAAAGTTGGACCCTTGCCTGAAAAATGCTTAGTAAATTGTATGAGATAATGGCTCAATGTGTATAAAAACAATAAGTAACCATGATAAATCATATAGATATATTTAGTTTTTAGAATACAAGAAAGTTATACAAGTAACTAAGACTATCTTGATATTTAATCAAAGCATGATTACTGATAACAACGGACTATGATAAAATCCCAATTACCCATTCAGTTCAATAGACCATCTATTATATGCCTTAGACCCACATGAGGTGTACCAAAACATGTGGAAGCATCATAGCGTGCTCATGGTTCAGGAAAGCGGTATGCGGTGTACGGGCGGAGAGGGTACTGCATAGAGTATATGCGGTATGCGGGAGTATATATGGGAGTATATGCGGTTTTGGATTTTTTTAATTTCAATAAACTAATTATATATAAAATAATATAGTGAGATCATAAATTAAAATATATAGAGTAGGCACATACATCTATTTACTTATAAACATATTAATATGCATGTATGATGTATGATATGCTTATATATGTATATATTTCTATATATAGAATGTGTTTGTAATATATGTACAAATACTAAAATGTAGGTAAATCAATGTACAAATATATGTATAGTGTGTATAAATGTGAATAAATCAAAATGTATATATACATGCACCAATATGTGATTGTATATTTAGGTATATTGTATATGTATCTATACATGTTAATATATCAAAAGGTATTCAAATAAATGTACAAATGCATGTGGAAAATTTATATATGTATTACAATGTATACATATAATTCAATGACTATATATCTTAATTTATATATATATAATGAAATGTGTGTATATATATTCATGTATGTACGATATGCACGAACATTAGTTGTGAGCTTTTCAAAAAGCAGAGTTTAATCGGTCGCTTAATCGGTCAAGCAGGAGTATATGCGGCCCATGACCGCTTAGTGGACCGATTAGTCATATGCGGTGCGGTAGGGTGACTGAATAGGTATATGCGGGAGTATATGCGTCCGTGCGGACCGATTTCCCGAACAGTGAGCGTGCTACAATCTCACTGTAAAAGACTTAGAAGAATTCTCGAGATTATAAGTTTCAAATCTCTAGATACCCTATTTGCAATGGGCCTCACCACATCTAGCCTCAGAGATTAATGGGAGCAAGCAGATAACTAGACTCCTCCTCTAAGCTTGGGTACTCAAGCAGAGTGTCATAGCACTTGGCTTGTTCTGCATCTGTGGTTCCATTATGGCTAAAAAAATGACAAGGATCACAAGTATTTTCAGCATCTCACATTATTGTTAGATGCCACACTATAATAAGAAGTTTGTCCTCACTGGCCTACACCCCCACACCCTAAGTTGGTGCAATCTGATTACCTCAATTTGGACTTATACTCAAGTCAAAAGCATGCTTCCTTCATACAACACATGCCTTCTATGAAGAATTCTGCAATGTTCAAGGCATATATCATCTAATGATATTTAATGTAAGGACCCTGACCTCCGTTTAGGGTTTACCCTGTTTGCTTTGCTTAACCCTGATGCTTTGTTGCTTGCTAATCACCTTTTGTGTTGATTAGGGTTTGTTGGTGCTTTGTTGAGAGTAGGAGGTGCTACTTGCAAATAACCCAAGTCTAGGGTTTGTGGGCAAGTTTGTCTCTTTGTGTGGTGATCCTCCCTCTCCTTTCTTCCTCTAGTGTTGAGAGGAAGGTTTGGGCTCATTGCTTGAGTTCCTTTGGGCTTGGTTGAGTTTGTTGGGCCTTGTTGTGCCTTGCCTTTGCTTCTTTGGACCTTGTGTCGGGCAAGAGAGCCCTGTGTCGGCTAGTTGTGTGTCGCCCAGGTGTGTGTCGCCCTGCTGGTGTGTCGCCCAGGGTTGTGTTGGCCATGGTGGGGGTGTGTCGGCCAGGATGGGTGGGTGTGTTTCCCATGGACCCTTTGACCTCCTTTGACCTTGTTTGTGTCACCACTAGTGGACACTTGGTTCTTTATGCTTGCATGTGGCAATGTCCTTGGACATGTGTTTAGGGCATGTTAGAGTGGTGGCATTGCCCATGGACAAGTGTCCCTAGGTGGCCGACACCTTGCCTTGTTCTACCTTGGTTTCTCCTCCATCCCCTTCTATATATGTGTTTCCTTTCCCTTGCTAAGGATCCCTTTAGTTCCTTAGTCTTCCTCTCCTTGGTGCACGACACACTCTCTTCTCTTGCAATCTTGGTGGCCGATCCTTGCCTTGGAGTCTCCTTCTTCCTCTAGTGGTGGTCGAACCCTAGCGTGCCTTGCTCTCCTTCTTGTGGTGGTGCTTGGAGCTTGGAGCTAGGAGCTTGGAGCTTGCTTAAGACGGGTTACATAACTCCTAACCCTAACTACATTACCATCTTCTATGCTCTTGTTTATATGTTGCTTATGATCTTATCGGCTATGCATGTTGTTAGTTTAGTTCTGCTTAGTTGCACCTTGTTGGCCAAACCTATGTTCTAGGGCTTCTTGGTGAGTAATACTCCTTTCTCTCCTTAGTCTAGAGGAGTGAGCTTGAGTTCTAGTAGCATGGGCAATACCCCTCTCTCGTTTAAGTTGAGAGGTGAGCTTGTGTTCTAGTTTCTTGAGAAACACCCTCCTCTCACCATGGACTTGAAGGGTGAGCTTGGTGGTAGTTGTGGAACCTTGTTAGGGTTGATCCTTGTGATGCTCAATTGCTGACAAGAGATGTGCAAGACCCCTCTCTATTAGTTTTTGAGAGGTGAGCCATCTTCTTGACCCATTAGGGTTTGGTGCTCTTATGCTTAAGGTTGGTGACGACCTTGTGGAGTTGCATCTTGACCGTTATGATCTTGGGGGAGGTGTTGTTCGATATCCCTCTTGACCTAGAGCCTTGGATGACACATCTTGTGGTTGTGACGGGTGTCACCTTGGTTCCTGTTTTGTGTGTGTCGGGCATCACACCTGGATGAGCAATCTGCCTGATACACTTAGGCTTGGGATGGTTTGATGTCGTTGGGCATTGTGGTGGTTAGATGGCTCTGTGATGTTGTGACGGGCGTCGCGTTGATCCTTGCCCTATGTGTCGGCCGATAGGTTCAGGTTGGATTGTTGAGCACGACGTTGCGTTTCCCGACACCATGAGGCCTGGAAGAGCATTGCCCGACAGACCTTGTTGCTCGTTACACCTTGCACGGGACGCCCTTGGTCTCAGTTTCCCGATAGGCTTCTTGACCGTTGTTTCCTTGTTAACCTGACGCAGTGTTGCCCGGCTTGAGGTGCACGACAGGTATGGCTGCACGGTAGGCTTGTTTCCCCTGATGCACAATGCACCATGCACGACGCAGTGTTGCATGTCACACCTTGTGCATGGCCGATAGGAGCTGGTGTGCTTGGTCGATACATGTGTTGACCGTTACGTGGTGAGCGATAGGGTGAGTGCCCTGCCCGATACCACTTCTGGTGAGGGTAGTAAGTACTTTTCGTGAGGGTCTCGTCCCTTATGGAAGACCGATATGTTGTTATTGCACCACGTTTTGTTTTGAGGGTAGCCTTGGATGTGCACGATATAGTAGACCACATCCATGCATCTTAATATAACATCTCATATGTATGTGATCATCTTGATATTATGTATAATGCTAAGAAATGGTAAGCATATAAGATTGCTTTGCATGAACTGTATCTATGTTCGCAACACCTAATCATGAATGTTGCCCTATGTTGATAAGATGATCTTGCTGTTAATCTATGATGATTGTACTAACCATGCAGGTGATGCATAGCCAGGTAAAGGGCTATATATATATATATATATATATATATATATATATATATATATATATATGATGAGTAACATTGCTTTAATAATTATCCTTGATAATGAAATGACATGTATGATGTGTTTAGCTAAAGTACTTGGGATTGCTATCCCATGATGATGATGTAAGCCTTGAGAGGCAGTGGCAGTATGTGATCAGGGATTGAGATCCCATAGCAATGTGATGATCCTTGAGATAGATCTGGATGATTGGAAAGAGGCCAAGTGGTAACATGTAATGTTGAATCCTTGTGATGGATCAGGATGATGTTAATTACAATAAAAGTATAATATTAAGTTTCATGTTGTTTATTCTTGTTATAGTTTGTGTGTTATACAACTTGGTTGAATCTTGCAATCCACTTAAAACATACTAACTAATAACAGTGGAACATATCATGTAGTTGCCATGGCCATAGATCCATCATCGTCAGTAGCTGGTGATGGTGAAATGGGTTCTCCTGTGGGTTAACCCAGAGCGCATATTGTTGAATATGTGAGGTTTCTCCTAGCCTAAAATAGAGAGGGAATCGAGTGCAGCTATGGTTGTAGACTCGGATATATATATATGGAGCATGGTGAACAGGCCCATGGCTCAGAGTTGATAGAGCATGAACGCATTCATGGCTCAGAGCATGGTGAACAGGCCCGTGGCTCAGATATACTAGTGTCGTGACCTATACCGAGGCAGGCTAGAGGAAGGGTAGCCTATGGAGCTGACCTTGTGGATGACTGCGGTCCTGCTTTGGTTCTCGTGCACTGACCACGAGGCAGATAGGTCATGGAGTCCGACTCTTCCATTGACCTTGTATGTAACCAGCTTGGGTTTCACAACTGAAGGTTGGATTTGAGCGGTACGACTCACTTCCTCAGGGCATAATAATACGTAATCCAGCCGCTTAGTATTTACTGCTTAAGACAAACACGAAACATTGGTTGAGGCATTGCTTGTGTAGTTAATCTTGTTATATCTTGCAGTTGCTTATGTGTTCCTCATATGTGGTAAGACCTTATAAATTGTATCTTGTTAATCATGTTCCATAAAGAAATACTTTGGTATGTGCCTTCTGTACAGCCTGGTAAGAATAGCTTGTTTATATAGACTTCTCTTGTTATACCTCTTATCAGTTATCTGCTTAATCCTTCTAAGGTTTTGTAGTTTTTGTGGGGAGTTATGTTTCTCACTGGGACTGTGTGTCTCACCCCGCTGGTTTACACCCTTTTTAGGTGGTCGAGCTAGACATGGTGGTGGCCGCAGAGTTGCGACCGAGCAGCAAGACGAGCAGTAGAAGGCAAGCGATGGATATGCTGATGTTTTGGATGTTTTGTAGTAGAGTCTAGAGTCATCCATGTACTCTCAGGTCCTTGGGAGCATTTTGACGTTGTTTCACGATGTATAGCTGTTGATATTTTGTATATCCTGCTGCTAGACATGGTATAAAAACCCTACCCTACCCGACCCGACCTGACCCGGCCCGATCCGACCCGCAAAATCTGGTTTTATTCGGGTTTGCGGATTTTTGCGGGTTGACGCTTGTGTGTACTGTGTGGACGCGGGTGCTATATGTGGAAACATGCGGGTGCCCGCACCCGCACTCACAAGTTTGGATCAGAAGCTGGCGTACAATCCTCCCGAGTCCCCCACTCATCCTAATCGCCATCGCACCAGCCATGAGGGAACTCGACCTGTAGCGTCCTAGCAGGTGAACTCGACACTGAACTCGAGCGACATGTTCAAACTTAGTGAACGCCAGCTTGGTGCGCTCGACATTGATGTGGATGCCTCCCGCTAGCCGTCTGTCTGCCACACCCGCTGACGGCTGAGAGTACGTAGACCTTTGGTTGCTACCCTTACCATGTCAAACCCTCCTCCGGTCCTCCCCTTCCCCGTCGCTACCCCCATCCGCCATGAACCCTCTTCCGGTCCTCCCCCTCCCCCTCTCCGATCTCGACCACATGGTTACCTTCCGGCAGTTGTAGGGCGGTGCCTGACCATGGGGATCTCGTCGTCAGAAGAAGGTACCTAATGCTACGTCAGAAAAACCTTCCGGCAGCTTTGAATTCCACGATGCTATCTCCCTCTGGTGACCTGCAAACTCATATCCAATCAGACCCATCTTCCTAACGGTAACATATGCTCTACTCCCACTCATCCTCCTCCAATGTCGTGAGGGAGACCACTGTCAGTGAGTGTTGCCATGATTGGAAGACGACGACATTGCCTAACTAGAACAGAAGCTACAGCGGTGATTCACGGGACAGGGCCAACTGTCGATTCCTTAAAGGAACTCAAAGGGGAAGCATGCAAACATCTCCGTACCAAATCTGGCAACAACTCGATTATATCCTGGACACCAAACATAATATTTAAATTGGATCGATTTCTCAAAAACATAAGCATCTAGAGGAATCTGCTATATCCAGCTTAACAAACATGCCCTCAATCACCGTTTGCTTTCATTCCTATTCCTAATCCCCCACCATGAGTCTCAACTCGTGCTGGAATACTGGATATGTGAGTATGTCCCAGCAGCCAAGATTGCAACAGAAGTGAGTAAAACTCCTCATTACTTCCTTCCCCTGTGACCACTCCTCGTCCTCAGTGCCGCACTGCAGTTGCATCATCGTCGGCAGTGTTCACATTTACAAACGAATAAAACAAATTATGCTATCTGCTCAAAGTCAAACACTGCTATGTCCTTGCCCTCCCTTGGCCCCATTAGAATGATTACAGCCAGCGACGGAGGTTACAATGTGGGGAAGGAAGGGTGTGAGGGAACAAGCAATTATGTTCAGCTACGAAAAGAGTCGAAGTGGGATTTTTATAATATTGTTGATAAACAGTAGTAATGTTGTGAGCAAAAAAATGTCTGTGTATATTTGCGTGCTTTTTAATGCCCGTATTTCGGGTTGGGTTTTTTTGGGTCGGGTTTTTACGGATTTTTTGAGTCAGTGTTTTTTTCGGGTGCGGGTTAGATCGGGTTTTGTTAAAATGGGTCGGGTCGGGTTTGGGTCAGGTTTTCAAAAACCCGACCCGTTGCCATCCCTACATGTTGCTGGCTGGATGTGGGCCTTTATGTACATATAAATATGTGATGAACGCATGTGATGACAACACAGTTGTTGCTCTAAGCTATGGACACATATCAAGGTTTGTAAATGATTGTATAATTTGTTTCCTTGCAGGATGAGGACTTAAATGTAATAGTTTACTCAGTTTATCAGCTTCCCGCAATTGGTTTTATTTAACCTGTGTTTTTGGTAATCTGTGGTTATGGTGATTTTCGCACGTTTCACGTAACACCTCGCTGTCTGTGTGATAGTGGGATGTGTTGCCACAAGTTTTGGTATCATAGCTCTAGGTTTGCTGAGTCTACAGGGATTTAGGACTAGGTTGTGTCTGTTCTTGTGAGTTTTCAAGATTTTCTCACAATCATCTTCTGCCCTCAGTGGAAGAAAAGCCAAGATGTCTGGGAACCATGAAGAACACGTTGTTGAGCACAGCAATGCTGCATCTGTTGATGGAGCTAAAGGGTAGGCACATGAAGATCAGGTACTGAGGTCCCCCAACCTGACCCAGCCATTCTCGAACACCCTGCCTATCAACAGCTGATGGTGTAGATAATGGCTATGATGAATCTCATGGTAGAGAGATTGGCAGTGCCTCCGCCGAGAGCATAGGCTCCCCATGGTGAAACATCGGGTATTGGGAAGACCTTTGAGCGGCTTCGCTGAGTCGGAGTTTCAGATTATGCTGGAACGGCTGATCCAGTGGATGTAGATCTGTGGCTGACAAGTCTTGAGAAGGCTTTCTGGATCCTCGACATGCCCGAAGCAGACAATGTAAAGCACGCTATCTACCTTCTGAAAGGTAGTGTTGGTCACTGGTGGACCATCGAGGAGGAGAAGTGACATGGTGAGGTGATCGTTTGGGAGGTTTTCCAGCATGAGTTCGTTAGCAGATACTTCCCGAACACGTATCTGGATGAGAAGATCGGTCAGTTTGTGTTATGACCCACTCCATGATTAGTTGATAAATACCTCGAATTACATAAAACACCTCAATTAGTGTTGAGTATCAAATTAAACATCATGGATAATCAAAATAAGCTAAGATGTGAATTAATAGCTAAGATTGAATCACCTGAGGCAATTAATAATGTCAATGTTGATTATTTAGTACATTAAGTTGAATCAAGTAATCACAGTTGTAATTAGAGCTTTGATCCAGTGAAATAGTCCTTTTATCATGTTTTGTACTTTGCGGTTATAGAGAATTCCATGCTTGAAATGTTGCAAGAAGAATCGTCCAAATCGGACCTACGAGCCACAAGTTGTGACCTTTTTAGTTTCTAGGGTTTGAGTTGCAATTTCTCCAAATCCGGGTTAATAAACCCTTTTCCTTTTCTTTTATTCTCTCGCTTATCTTCTCCTTCAGTCGGCCGATAGAACAGGACACCGCAAGCGGTGCCCAACCAGCCTGATAGAGCAGCAGAGGAGGACGATGGGCAGGGCGATTTTTCCTTAAGCCCTAGCTCCGATCAGCTACGCCACCATCATCCTCTCCTACCCCTTCCTCCATTCTTCCTCTACCTTGGCCTAGGGCGGCGCCGACCTGCAGCAGCAGTTGCCGGCCAGCCAGCTGCAACGGGCGGCCATGGAGCCGGTTAGGGAGCACAAAGCTCCAGGAAAGAGCGGCGCCGAGTTCGACTAAGGACATTGAGTAAGTTGTTGCGGCCATTAGCTACGATTCTATACCTAACCAACTCCTTCCTCCACCTGTGCGTGTGCAAATCACCTGTTGCCTGTAGCAGGTCCGACCAGGAGCATCAAGGGCGCGAGCTAACACTCCAAAGTGATTCCGTCGGACTTGTCTGGAGGTCCAGATCAGGGATCTGTAGCTCTAGCTGCGTCTAGAACCAAGTAGAGCCCCTCCTTCAACCTATACCTTTACAACAGGTTCGTTTTAGTTTCCAGTCAGTGCGTCGTTCGGCCGAGTTGCATATGATTCGGCCGAGTTTCTTTATTAAGATTAACGAACAGCGTTTTGGTCGGCCGAATTGGGTGTGATTCGGCCGAGTTTCCTTTATAGGTTATCGAGCAGTGTTTCGATCGGCCGAGATGCCTAGAGTGAATCGGCCGAGTTTCCGGCCAATCGGCCGAGTTCCCAGTTTGGTCGGCCAAGTTCCAGAAGTGTGAGTAGTAGTTCATTCAGTAATCATTATTTAACTCAATTAAAATGTTTAATTGCTTCTGTATCAGTTAGTATAACTTCTAAACAGTGTAGTACATACAATAGAGTACGTTAGTTTCATTGGAACTTGAATTACTTAATATGCTTAGTGAAAATGGTGAAATTTTCCTGTATTATAAGTGTTATGTATTTGCTAATTTAAAAATAGATGTTTAGCATCGAAAGTGGATAAATGATACTGAAACATGTTTAATGATGATAATGAATATATATTTGCTTCATGTATTATTCAGATTGTGCAATATGCATGAAATGTGATATTCCTGTTTAAATGTTTATTTGTTAATCAACTAATAGACCTAGATGCCCTAACACCGTAGAACCCCTTAGAGAGGTCTGCAACTTTGGGGTGAAACTCGTGTTGCAACATCATCCGTGCTTGTGTCACGGACAAATGAGGAAAGAGAGGCAGTGTCCAACAACAATCGTGCTTGTGTCACGATGGCACTGCGAAAAAGAAAACACGGTTATCTAACACCATTCGTGCTTGTGTCACGAAGGTAACCCTGTGACTCTCCGCCGGTGTACTCAGGTTAAAGGAGGAGTCTGGAGCACACGTGGTTGTGCAGCACACGTGGTTGTGCGATGAGGTCGTGGAGCCTAGGGTCCTGTGCAGACCAGGACGAGTAGTCATACTTAGCACTTCTCGGGTGTGTCGCTAAGTCTTGTACGGTGGGACCGTAGCATGAACTTGTTGCGGATCTTTATATGCAGAGTACACTGCATATATTTAGGGCATAATAATAAAATGAATAAATAATCAAGTAGGTTCACAGTAAATTTATATAACTGTTCATTTACCTGAAATACCGGTTGATGCTTAGAAATATGATTATTATCTGTATATCTGCTATGTCAATAGAACTGCCCTGTTTGAACTGTATATCTGTTTATTTTCAGTTAATAAACCTGATGAGTTGTTTAGTGATAGCTAAGTGAAATGCTATTCACTAAGTGAGTAGGCTCATACCTCTACTCAAAACATTTTCAGGTTATCATCAGCAGTAGGAAATCTGAAGGATCGTTTCATCCTAACGCCTAGTTTGTAGAAGGAATATGTAGTTAGTAGTTAGAGGTCTCTTAGTCCTTTCCCCTCGATCTGTGGGACAAGGTGTGAGAGAGAAAGAATGTGTGTAAAATGTAAATTAACTGTTACACTTTAATTTATGTCAAACAATGTAATATGTTGTAGACTCTGTTTATATTGCTAGTCAATTTATGAAAGATGCTTCCGTAGTTTGTTTAGTTTCATTTTACAGCATAAATCAGATTTTTCTATTAATATTTTTAAAATGTTTAAAAAAGTGAAGAGTGGTTGGCTTATGTGTAAATCCCATCCTGTTGCGTCCTAATCTTGTGGTTTGTGGTTAATGTGAGATTGGGGCGTGACAATTTTGGTATCAGAGCTTTGGTTTGAGTACATAGTTACTCAAGGTCAGGGGACGATAAGAGACCAATAGGATTAAGGTTTAGGTGTCTTTCTTCTATCTGTAATTTTCTAACAGGTAATGTTCTGTTATACTATTGCAGATAGCAGGGAGAGGATGTGGTCACGAGAATCAAGTAAGGAGTTTAAGATGAGTCATTAAGAATCATTAAGGTCAAAAGATAAAGTTATAAGTAAGATGAATAATGAATGATGTGTTTTAGCTCTGGAAGATCTGAGTGTTTAGATACCCTGGCCAGGTGTCTGAATACTTAGATTGACCAGTATCAAGCTACTCTGTCTGTTCTTCTCTGGATGCCCTGGCCAGGTATACAGAGGAAGGATAGGCTAGAGGAAAACCCTAGAAATCTTAGGGTTATGAAATAAGAAATTTATATAGGAACAAGAGATTACATATAGGATGCGACATAATTCTTACTTGATTTTGCTTATTTGATATAAAGATCACTAGAAATGCTCTTATATGCATGAAATTAAATTGTTCAGTTTGTAAAGCAAATATGATTCTTTTATATTGTTATGACATGAAATGAATTGTTTAATGTTTGTTTTCTTTGTATTAATGTAGACCCGAAATTTTGTTTAAATGAGTTTTCTCTAAGTGAATATTCTTTCCACATGTTTAAGATTAATAGGGGTTGATTAATCCCGAGTAGCTCTTGGCTTCAGGACTACAGGTTCGGCCTGGTCCGGCTGGCAGGATGCGTTACTGGGATCTAATGACTCCTATTAACAGTAAAATAAGAATAGACTCTGGATAATTTAGACCCGTAACATAGTGATAATATTTATACATTAGGATGTTTTAACTATGATAAGAAGTTTAAATGTTCTTTGTTCTTGAGAATTAGGGTTTGAGAAGCATAGACCCTAATCGGCCCAAAATAGGGTTTTGATGATACATAAACACAAAATTTGATAAGTAAAGTGTCTCAGTAAATGATTTTTAGTATTTTATGTGTAACTTTGATTTGGCTAAAATTGGGATATGAGTTGGTTATATATAATGTGAGCAACATTTGGAAAATATCAGAATTTTTGAAGAATGTTCTGACCTGTTTATCGGCCGAGTTTCAAACTCGACCGATCACATTTTCTGAATAATATAGCAGTGTGGTAATTGAATTTTATCTTTTTATTGGTATATCAAATTGATCTCAAATTTTAACTGTGCTTGAAAAACACAATTTTAGACACTCTTTTAAATTCTCATGATTTTTGGATGACTTTTGACCCCTGCAGTAAGGGTGTCGGCCGAGTTTGTAACTCAGCCGAACCTGCTGCAGACTGCAATATAGCAGTGCACTGTTTTATTTTTAATTAATTATTGGTAACTTTAAATGATCTGAAATTTTAACTGGAGGTATAAAACTTCATTAGGTACAACATATAAAATTTTCAGAATTTGTGGAGCTTCTGTTAGATGTTTAATAAACGAATTACAGAAACTATTGTGAAAACTGAATTTTCAGCCAATATTATTAAAGTTGAGTGTTGGGTTAATATGCTATTGACCCAAGCAACTCAAATTGATCTATATGATTGACCACACACCCACAATAATGCTATGTTACTGATATGGACCAAAACCCTAGAATGATTAAAGTTGTAGTAGTTTAAGGAATATTATTAGTGATGTAACCTTGTATACTAGTATCTTTGTAAAATAAGATCTTGAGATTTGTTTTATGAAAAGTAAACTGGCTTTGATAGTGATTTAGGGTTTTGAGGTAGATAATCTGAACGGTACATGAACGACATGAAATGACTTAGAGAAAAGAATAAGACATAAACTTGAAATATAACAATAAGAAAGTAGCATAGAAATCGGAGTATTACCCGATATATGATCTGCAGATAGCTGATGTAGTTCATGTTTTTAAGACATGGCGTCACTATCTTTATGACGTGACAATAGATTACCACCCTGGTAAAGAGAATGTGGTGGCTGACGTTATCAGCAGAAAGTCAAGTTCAACAGTTAATGCATTCTCTATGGCAGGTTTCAATAGAGACCTGTTAGTAGAAATGTGGGAGTTGGACTTAGACTTAGGGGTAATAGCACAGAGTGGTTTGATTGTATAGATGCAGGTTCAAGCCTACTTCTTATGATCAAATCAAGAAACTACAAGAGGGTGATAGTGAGTTAAACCAGACCATACATGACATGATAGGAGGAAAAGAGACCAGAGTTTAAGTTTTCAAGATGATAAGGTGTTGTATTAGCATGACATGTTGTGTGTACCTCGAGATAGTGTAAATTTCTTTTAAGGGGAAAAGGCTGAAAGAAAAGATTTTTATGGAAGTATATGTATTGATGTATGCTATGCTTTCAGGAAATACTAAGATGTATATGAATCTCAAGAAGTTGAAACGGATGGTCAGATATGCAGAAGGATGTAGCTAAGTATGTGGTTAAAAATAGTGTATACCAGTAGGTTCAGGCTGAACCCTAGAAATCTATAGCTACCTTGTAATCTTTTTCTATACCTGAATGGGAGTGGGAATTTATCACAATGGATTTTGTGGTAAGATTACCCAGGACACCTAGAGGTTGCGACTCGATATGAATGATTGTGGATAGACTAAATTAGTCTGCTCGCTTTCTTCATATTAAGTCAACCCTTGATGTCTCGAAATTTGACTAAGATATATATGGATGAAATAGTTAGATTGCCTGGTAATCCAAATTTAATCATATCATATTGAGATTCTAAATTCACATTTAGGATTGTAGAAACAGTTGCATCGTGCTTCGGGCACAAAGTTAAGATTCAATATAACCTTCTCAACTGCAGACGGATGGCCAGTCTGAGAGAACCATTCAGACTCTTGAGGACATGCTGAGAGCATGTGTTTTGCTTTTTAGTGGAAGTAAGAATGAATATTTAAGTCTTATACAAGTTGCCTTATGTGAATGTTGAGTTTAGAAATACACCAAACGATAATGGTACAGTTTGGGTATAAACCCAGGCAAAACAAATTTAGTAAATCATCAGGTGCATGCTTTCAAGATAGTAAGATAGTATTAAAATATGTAAATAAAATCTAGTTACATACTTCCTGTTATGTTAATGTGTGTGACCTGACATTTTACATGAATTGGCACATTTCTCTAAGATATTAACAGAAATTCTCAAGTACTATTAGATATTTGTGTTATGATACGAAAATAACTCTTAATTGAGTTATGTGATGCATAAATTAGGAATTTGGTTAATATGCACGTACTTCGAGAAATTTCAGATAATTGATAAATATTACAGATGATTTCTTATAAGGTGAAGTAAATTACACTTATTGGTGTAATAAGATGTTCAATTACATGAAATTCAGTATGTTTGTGCCAAAAATTGATTGAGTTTGAAATATTTATGAATTTTTAATCTGTCTGCATGCATGATATAAACATTACTCAGTAATTACAATGATTTGAAATATACTGCTCTGCCAGTTCCAGAATGATACCGTATTGTGATTTGAATTGCAATCAAACAGATGAGATAATGGAAACCCTAAGAGTAGGGTGTTGCCATGTGATTAGTGAATGAGATAACCCTAAGAGTAGGGTGTTGGCATGTGATGAATGAACAAGGCAAATGAAACCCTAAGGATAGGGTGTACGAAGAATCAAGTATCTTGATCTCAATTTTCATTACAAGATGTGATGATGTTTAACAGTTAAATTGCATGATTTTATTTTAGTACCAGATTGACATGCATTCTGTTTATTTAAGAATTTTAGTTTGTTTGCATGAATAGTATAATAATTTCTTGGTAATTACCATAAAGTGAGATACTGCTATAACAGTTCTGGAAAGACAATGTTTTATGGGTCGATCTGGAATCAGATCAGATGTCTCCTAGGTTAAGGGACCTATACAGATGGTTGATCGGAGAATCAAGAAACTCACGAATTGTGAGATACCATTAGTAATAGTTTGGTGGAGAAATCTTAACCTAGAGGGAGCTACGTAGGAATACGAGTCAGAAATGAGTAACACGTTTCCTTTCTCTTTTAGGAATTTCGGGACGAAATTCTTTTAAGGGGAAAAGGTTGTTATGACCCACTCCATGATTAGTTGATAAATACCTCGAATTACATAAAACACCTCAATTAGTGTTGAGTATCAAATTAAACATCATGGATAATCAAAATAAGCTAAGATGTGAATTAATAGCTAAGATTGAATCACCTGAGGCAATTAATAATGTAAATGTTGATTATTTAGTACATTAAGTTGAATCAAGTAATCACAGTTGTAATTAGAGCTTTGATCCAGTGAAATAGTCCTTTTAGCATGTTTTGTACTTTGAGGTTATAGAGAATTCCGTGCTTGAAATGTTGCAAGAAGAATCGTCCAAATCGGACCTACGAGCCACAAGTTGTGACCTTTTTAGTTTCTAGGGTTTGAGTTGCAATTTCTCCAAATCCGGGTTAATAAACCCTTTTCCTTTTCTTTTATTCTCTCACTTATCTTCTCCTTCAGTCGGACGATAGAACAGGACACCGCAAGTGGTGCCCAACCAGCCCGATAGAGCAGCAGAGGAGGACGATGGGCAGGGCGATTTTTCCTTGAGCCCTAGCTCCGATCAGCTACGCCACCATCATCCTCTCCTACCCCTTCCTCCATTCTTCCTCTACCTTGGCCTAGGGCGGCGCCGACCTGCAGCAGCAGTTGTCGGCTGGCCAGCTGCAACGGGCGGCCATGGAGCCGGTTAGGAAGCACAAAGCTCCAGGAAAGAGCGGCGCCGAGTTCGACTAAGGACATTGAGTAAGTTGCTGCGGCCATTAGCTACAATTCTATACCTAACCAACTCCTTCCTCCACCTGTGCGTGTGCAAATCACCTGTTGCCTGCAGCAGGTCCGACCAGGAGCATCAAGGGCGCGAGCTAACACTCCAAAGTGATGCCGTCGGACTTGTCTGGAGGTCCAGATCAGGGATCCGTAGCTCTAGCTGCGTCTAGAACCAAGTAGAGCCCCTCCTTCAACCTATACCTTTGCAACAGGTTCGTTTTAGTTTCCATTCAGTGCGTCGTTCGGCCGAGTTGCATATGATTCGGCCGAGTTTCTTTATTAAGATTAACGAACAGCGTTTTGGTCGGCCGAATTGGGTGTGATTCGGCCGAGTTTCCTTTATAGGTTATCGAGCAGTGTTTCGATCGGCCGAGATGCCTAGAGTGAATCGGCCGAGTTTCCGGCCAATCGGCCGAGTTCCCAGTTTGGTCGGCCGAGTTCCAGAAGTGTGAGTAGTAGTTCATTCAGTAATCATTATTTAACTCAATTAAAATGTTTAATTGCTTCTGTATCAGTTAGTATAACTTCTAAACAGTGTAGTACATACAATAGAGTACGTTAGTTTCATTGGAACTTGAATTACTTAATATGCTTAGTGAAAATGGTGAAATTTTCCTGTATTATAAGTGTTATGTATTTGCTGATTTAAAAACAGATGTTTAGCATCGAAAGTGGATAAATGATACTGAAACATGTTTAATGATGATAATGAATATATATTTGCTTCATGTATTATTCAGATTGTGCAATATGCATGAAATGTGATATTCCTGTTTAAATGTTTATTTGTTAATCAACTAATAGACCTAGATGCCCTAACATCGTAGAACCCCTTAGAGAGGTCTGCAACTTTGGGGTGAAACTTGTGTTGCAACATCATCCGTGCTTGTGTCACGGACAAACGAGGAAAGAGAGGCAGTGTCCAACAACAATCGTGCTTGTGTCACGATGGCACTGTGAAAAAGAAAACACGGTTATCTAACACCATTCGTGCTTGTGTCACGAAGGTAACCCTGTGACTCTCCGCCGGTGTACTCAGGTTAAAGGAGGAGTCTGGAGCACACGTGGTTGTGCTGCACACGTGGTTGTGCGATGAGGCCGTGGAGCCTAGGGTCCTGTGCAGACCAGGACGAGTAGTCAGACTTAGCACTTCCCGGGTGTGTCGCTAAGTCTTGTACGGTGGGACCGTAGCATGAACTTGCTGCGGATCTTTATATGCAGAGTACACTGCATATATTTAGGGAATAATAATAAAATGAATAAATAATCAAGTAGGTTCACAATAAATTTATATAACTGTTCATTTACCTGAAATACCGGTTGATGCTTAGAAATGTGATTATTATCTGTATATCTGCTATGTCAATAGAACTGCCCTGTTTGAACTGTATATCTGTTTATTTTCAGTTAATAAATCTGATGAGTTGTTTAGTGATAGCTAAGTGAAATGCTATTCACTGAGCGAGTAGGCTCATACCTCTACTCAAAACATTTTCAGGTTATCATCAGCAGTAGGAAATCTGAAGGATCGTTTCATCCTAACGCCTAGTTTGTAGAAGGAATATGTAGTTAGTAGTTAGAGGTCTCTTAGTCCTTTCCCCTCGATCTGTGGGACAAGGTGTGAGAGAGAGAGAATGTGTGTAAAATGTAAATTAACTGTTACGCTTTAATTTATGTCAAACAATGTAATATGTTGTAGACTCTGTTTATATTGCTAGTCAATTTATGAAAGATGCTTCCGTAGTTTGTTTAGTTTCATTTTACAGCATAAATCAGATTTTTCTATTAATATTTTTAAAATGTTTAAAAAAGTGAAGAGTGGTTGGCTTATGTGTAAATCCCATCCTGTTGCATCCTAATCTTGTGGTTTGTGGTTAATGTGAGATTGGGGCGTGACAGTTTGAGAGCCTGCGACAAGGAACGATGAACATCATTGAGTACGAGGTCGAGTTCATGGATCTGTTGAGGTTTTGTCCTCACATGGCGGCGACAGATGAGCAGTGGATCAGACATTTTGAGAAAGGTCTGAGTGCTGAACTGACAACACCTGTGTCTGCATTACAGAACAGAGAGCGGTTTGCTATGTTTGTGGAATCTGTCCAGAGGATCGAACGATCAGTCAGGGAGAAAAGAGACTCCATGTCTAAGAAGAGGCCTACTCAATTTCAAGGACAAAGGTTTGGTGGCTTCAAGAAGCCCAGGTTTTCAGCACCGTCAGTGATGAGAGGTTCCAGCGTACCATCACAGTGGTATCCAAGTAAGGGAAGAGGATATGTTTCTTCACAGTCGAAGGCACATAGTACAACTTCTGTGGCAGTGACAGGGTCATCTAGGCCACAGTTTGAAGTTAAGACATGCTATATCTGCGGACAGACGGGGCATTTTAAGTCAAACTGCCCAAGTCGAGATGTTGAAGTGATGCAGCAGCCGAGGCAGAATCATCAAGGGTCAGATAGACAGCAGCCCAGTAGTAGTCGAGGGCGAGGATGTGGGTAAGCGTCACAAACGGGATCGTCTGCTCGAGGAAGCAGAGGGTGTGGATAGAAAGCAATGGCTCGATTCTATGCTATGAGTCAGCCGGAGGTGATAGTCAACCCGCGAGTGGTGACAGGTCAGATGGATTTATTTCATTCTGATATGTCTTCTTCTTGCTTTATATCTGTTCTGGTTGAACCAGGTGCTACACACTCTTTTATCACCTATAGTATGCTTGAGAATTGTCGTTTACATGTTAGCTGTAAGAAAGATAGTTTGTAGTTAGAAACCCCTCTTGATGGTTCCTCGATGCTTCGAGAAGAGTGTCCATCTTGTGTCTTATTTTTTTCGGGACACAGCATACAAGTGGATCTTATACCACTTGATATGCATGGTTTTGATGTTATCCTTGGGATGGATACCTTAGAGAAGTATAAGGTTGTTTTGGACTATGGTTCCAAGCAAGCTGTGTTTGATGATGATGGAGATAAGTGGATCTTCCAGGGAGATAGGAAGATTCTTCCGACGTGTCTAGTATCCTCCATGGTGGCAGATAAGTTGTTACAACAAGGATGTGAGGCATTCTTAGCTCACGTTGTGGACACCGTTGTGGATACCAAGGCGAAGGGTCCTAGCCTTGAAGAGGTGATAGTTGTCCGAGAGTTTGTGGATGTGTTTCCCGAAGAGTTCCCTGGTGTTCCTCTGCCCTGAGAGATTGATTTTGAGATCAATCTGGTTCTAGGAACACAGCTTGTTGCTCAGACACCATATAGGATGGCTCCAGTAGAGATGACAGAGCTTAAGTAGCAATTGCAAGAGTTGTTGGAGAAAGGTTTCATCTGACCCAGTACGTCGCTTTGGGGTGCTCCAGTGTTGTTCGTCAAGAAGAAGGATGGATTGATGCGGTTGTTTATAGATTACCGGCAGTTGAACAAGGTCACGATCAAGAACAAGTACCCGTTGTCGAGGATAGATGATCTGTTCGATTAGTTGTGTGGTGCTACAGTGTTTTCGAAGATCGATCTATAGTCCGGATATCATCAGTTGAGGATTAATGCGGATGACATACCAAAGTCATCTTTTAGGATGAGGTATGGTCACTTCGAGTTTGTGGTTATGCCGTTTGGGCTAACCAATGCACCTACTGCTTTCATGGATCTGATGAATAGAGTGTTACGTCCGTTCCTAGATTAGTTTGTTGTAGTCTTTATAGATGACATCTTGATCTACAGTCGGGATAGGAAAGAGCATGAGCAACATCTTTGATGGGCGTTGACTCTTCTTTTCCAACATCAGTTGTATGCCAAGTTCAGTAAGTGTGAGTTCTGGTTGGAAGAAGTAACTTTCTTGGGTCATGTGATATTTGCAGAAGGAGTCAAAGTAGACCCGAAGAAGGTGGAGTCCATTGCAGAATGGGAACAGCCGAAGACGCCGACAGAAGTTCGTAGTTTCTTGGGTTTAGTAGGGTACTACAGGAGGTTTATCAAGGACTTCAATGCGATTGCATTGCCGATGATGAAGTTGACTAGGAAGGATGCACCTTTTGTCTGGGATGACCGTTGTCAGCAAGCTTTCCAAAGTTCGAAGGAAAAGCTGACTAGTGCTCCAGTACTAGTACTGTCAGAGCCTGGGAAGGGCTATGTTGTTTTCTGTGATGCTTCCAAGAAAGGTTTAGGTTGTGTGTTGATGTAGGAAGATCATGTGGTTTCTTTTTCTTCATGACAGCTTAAGAAACACGAGGAGAACTATCTGACTCATGACTTGGAGTTGGCAGTAGTGGTTCATGCGTTAAAGATTTGGAGACACTATCTTTACCGAGAAGTGTGTCAGATCATTACGGATCATAAGAATCTGAAGTACATCATTTCACAGCATGAGTTGAACATGCGACAGCTTCGATGGATGGAGTTAATCAATGATTATGACAGCACCATCGAGTATCATCCTAGTAAGGTGAATGTAGTAGCTGATGCGCTTAGCCGAAAGTCTTCTTCTTTTTCTTCAAAGAAGGCGCAGTTGAGTTCCATGGTATGACATAGACGGGATATGCTTGTTTCCTTGCGGCAGATGAAAGTGCAGATGGAAGTTTCCTTGTTAGCTGGACTTTTAGCACAGATGCAAGTCAACCCTACGCTGAGACAACAGATCAAGGATGCACAGCAAGTAGATGATACAGTACAGTTGATCATATCAGAGTTCGGCAGCGAAAAGAGTGATGAGTTCCATGAGTCTGAGGATGGGCTAGTTTTCTATCGTGATAGGATGGTGGTCCCCGATGCTGATAATATGAGGGAGTTAGTGCTCGAGGAAGCACACACGTCGATGTATGCTATGCATCCAGGAGTCACCAAGATGTATCATAGTCTGAAGGACTTGTACTGGTGGCCCAGTTTGAAGAAAGATGTAGCTGAGTTCGTGGCTAGGTGTGCGGTATGCCAACAGATCAAAGTTGAACATCAAAAGCCAGCAGGTACGTTGCTACCCTTGCCAATACCACAGTGAAAATGGGATCACATAACCATGGATTTCGTAGTTGGTCTACCCAGGACAACTAGGAATCATGTTTCCAATTGGGTTATAGTGGATAGATTGATGAAGTCTGCCCATTTCATACCTGTGAAGATGACATATACATTCGAGAAGCTCGCTCAAGTATATGTGGATGAGATAGTGCATTTGCACGGCGTGCCAGCAACGATAGTTTCTGATAGAGGACCTCATTTCACGAGTCATTTCTGGGAACAGTTGCACAGAGCGTTGGGAACGCAGTTGAGGTTCAGTACCGCCTTCCACCCGCAGACAGATGGACAGTCTGAGAGAACTATTCAGATTCTGGAGGATCTCCTTCGAGCTTGTGTTTTGTAGTTCCTAGACAGTTGGGACGTACACCTCAGTTTGATGGAGTTTGCCTACAACAACAGTTATCAGCGGAGCATTGACATGGCTCCTTATGAGGCTTTATATGGCAGGAAGTGCAGATCTCCTTTGTGCTAGTATGAGTCTGGTGAATATCAGCTTTTGGGTCCTGAATTAGTACAGCAGACGACAGAAAAGATTAAGCTGATACAGCAACAGTTGAAAGTGGCACAGGACAGGCAGAAGTCTTATGTAGACAATCGTCGACGACCTTTGGAGTTCCAGGTAGGAGACAAAGTGTATCTTAAAGTCTCGCCGTGGAAAGGTGTGCTAAGGTTTGGTCGGAAGGGTAAGTTAGCACCCAGGTATATGGGGACATACCCGGTCATAGCACGAGTTGGTAAGGTAGCTTACGAGTTAGACCTGCCGCCAGATTTGCACAGGTTACATCCAGTGTTCCATGTTAGTATGCTGAAGAAAAGTCATCCGGATATAGGAACAGTGATATAGCCAAACGAAGTTGAGCTTGAGGAAGATGTGACCTACGAGGAAGGGCATGTGATGATCCTTGATAGAAGAGTTAAGAAGCTGAAGAGGAAGGACCTAGTTCTTGTGAAGGTTCTTTGGCATCATCGCGGCGTTGAGGAAGCTACGAGGGAGCTTGAGGAAGAGATGAGGATGAAGTACCCCTTGCTTTTCTCTTCATATTTCGGGGACAAAATCCCTTTTTAGGGGGTTAGCTTGTAAGGACCCTGACCTACATTTAGGGTTTACCCTGTTTGCTTTGCTTAACCCTGATGCTTTGTTGCTTTCTAATCACCTTTTGTGGTGATTAAGGTTTTTTGGTGCTTTGTTGAGAGTTGGAGGTGCTACTTGCAAATAACCCAAGTCTAGGGTTTGTGGGCAAGTTTGTCTCTTTACGTGGTGATCCTCCCTCTCCTTTCTTCCTCTAGTGTTGAGAGGAAGGTTTGGGCTCGTTGCTTGAGTTCCTTTGGGCTTGGTTGAGCTTGCTGGGCCTTGTTGTGCCTTGCCTTTGCTTCTTTGGACCTTGTGTCGGGTAAGAGATCCATGTGTCGGCCATTTGTGCGTCGCCCAGGTGTGTGTCGCCCTGTTGGTGTGTCGCCCAGGGTGGTGTCGGCCATGGTGGGGGTGTGTCGGCCAGGATGGGTGGGTGTGTCACCCATGGACCCTTTGACCTCCTTTGACCTTGTTTGTGTCACCACTAGTGGACACTTGGTGCTTGATGCTTGCATGTGGAAATGGCCTTGGACATGTGTTTAGGGCATGTTAGAGTGGTGGCATTGCCCATGGACAAGTGTCCCTAGGTGGGCGACACCTTGCTTTGTTCTACCTTGGTTTCTCCTCCATCCCCTTCTATATATGTGTTTCCTTTCCCTTGCTAAGGATCCCTTTAGTTCCTTAGTCTTCCTATCCTTGGTGCACGACACACTCTCTTCTCTTGCAAGCTTGGTGGCCGATCCTTGCCTTGGAGTCTCCTTCTTCCTCTAGTGGTGGCCGAAACCTAGAGTGTCTTGTGCTCCTTCTTGTGGTGGTGCTTGGAGCTTGGAGCTAGGAGCTTGGAGCTTGCTTAAGGCGGGTAATAACTCCTAACCCTAACTACATTACCATCTTCTATGTTGTTGTTTATATGTTGCTTATGATCATATTGGCTATGCATGTTGTTAGTTTAGTTCTTGCTTAGTTGCACCTTGTTGGCCGAACCTATGTTCTAGGGCTTCTTGGTGAGCAATACTCCTTTCTCTACTTGGTCTAGCGGAGTGAGCTTGAGTTCTAGTAGCATGGGAATACCCCTCTCTCGTTTAAGTTGAGAGGTGAGCTTGTGTTCTAGTTGCTTGAGCAACACCCTCCTCTCACCATAGACTTGAAGGGTGAGCTTGGTGGTAGTTGTAGAACCTTGTTAGGGTTGATCCTTGTGTTGCCCGATTGGTGACAAGAGATGTGCAAGACCCCTCTCTTAGTTGTTGAGAGGTGAGCCATATTCTTGACCCATTAGGGTTTGGTGCTCTTGTGCTTGAGGTTGGTGACGACCTTGTGGAGTTGCATCTTGACCGTTATGATCTTGGGGGACGGGCTGCCCGATATCCCTCTTGACCTAGAGCCTTGGACAACACAGCCTGTGGTTGTGACAGACGTCACATTGGTTCCTATTTTGTGTGTGTCGGCCATCACACCTGGATGAGAAACCTGCCCGATACACTTAGCCTTGGGATGGTTTGATGTCATTGGGCGTTGAGGTGGTTAGCTGGCTCTGTGATGTTGTGATGGGCATCGTGTTGATCCTTGCCCTATGTGTTGCCCGATAGGTTCAGGTTGCATAGCTGAGCACGACTCTGCATTGCCCGACACCATGAGGCCTGGCAGAGCGTTGCACGACAGACCCTGTTGCTCGTTACACCTTGCACGGCATGCCCTTGGTCTCAGTTTCCCGATAGGATTCTTGACCGTTGTTTCCTTGTTAACCTGACGCAGCGTTGCCGAGCTTGAGGTGCACGACAGGTATGGCTGCACGGCAGGCTTGTTTCCCCTGATGCATAACGCACCATGCACGATGCAGCGTTGCACGTCACACCTTGTGCTTGGCCGATAGGAGTTGGTGTGCTTGGCCGATACATGTGCTGACCGTTATGTGGTGGGAGATAGGGTGAGTGCCCTTCTCGATAACACTTCTGGTGAGGGTAGTGAGTACTTTTAGTGAGGGTCCCATCCCTTATGGAAGACCGATATGTTTTTCTTGCACCACGTTTTGTTTTTAGGGTAGCCCTGGATGTGCACGATATGGTAGACCACATATATGCATCTTAATATAACATCTCATATGTATGTGATCATCTTGATATTATGTATAATGCTAAGAAATGGTAATCATATAAGATTGCTTTGCATGAACTGTATCTATGTTCGCAGCACCTAATCATCAATGTTGTCCTATGTTGATAAGATGATCTTGTTGTTAATCTATGATGATTGTACTAACCATGTAGGTGATGCATAGCCACGTAAAGGGCTACAAGGTATATATATATATATATATATATATATATATATATATATATATATATATATATATATATATATATATATATATATATATATATATATATATATATGAGTAACATTGCTTTAATAGTTATCCTTGATAATGAAATGACATGTATGATGTGTTTGGTTAAAGTACTTGGGATTGCTATCCCATGATGATGATGTAAGCCTTGAGAGGCAGTGGCAGTATGTGATCAGGGATTGAGATCCCATGGCAATTTGATGATCCTTGAGATAGATCTGGATGATTGGAAAGAGGCCAAGTGGTAACATGTAATGTTGAATCCTTGTGATGGATCAGCATGATGTTGATTACAATAAAAGTATAATATTAAGTTTCATGTTGTTTATTCTTGTTATAGTTTGCATGTACTACAACTTGGTTGAATCTTCAATCCACTTAAAATATACTAACTAATCACAGTGGAACATATCATGTAGTTGCCCTGGCCATAGATCCATCATCGTCAATAGTTGGTGATGGTGAAACGGGTTCTTCTGTGGGTTAACTCGGAGCACATATTGTTGAATATGCGAGGTTTCTCCTAGCCTAAAATAGAGAGGGAATTGAGTGCGGCTATGGTTGCAGACTCGGATATATATATGGAGCATGGTGAACAGGCCCATGGCTCAGAGTTGATAGAGCATGAATGTGTTCATGGCTCAGAGCACGGTGAACAGGCCCGTGGCTCAGATATACTAGCACTGTGACTTGTATCGAGGTGGGCTAGAGGAAGGGTAGCCTATGGAGCTGACCCTGTGGTTGAGGACACTTAAGCAAGAGACTGCAGTCCTGCTTTGGTTCACGTGCACTGACCACAAGGCGGAGAGGTCGTAGAGTCCGGGTCTTCCATTGACCTTGTATGGAACCGGCTTGGGTTTCGCAACCGAAGGTTGGATATGAGCGGTACGACTCACTTCCTCAGGGCATAATAATACGTAATCCAGCTGCTTAGTATTTACTGCTTAAGACAAACATGAAACATTGGTTGAGGCCTTGCTTGTGTAGTTAATCATGTTATATCTTGCAGTTGTTTATATGTTCCTCATATGTGGTAAGACCTTATAAATCTTATCTTGTTAATCATGTTCCATAAAGAAATACTTTGGTATGTGCCTTCTGTACAGCCTGGTAAGAATAGCTTGTTTATATAGACTGCTCTTGGAATACCTCTTATCAGTTATTTGCTTAATCCTTCTGAGGTTTTTTAGTTTCGGCGGGGAGTTATGTTTCTCGCTAGGACTGTGTGTCTCACCCCGCTGGTTTACACCCTTTTTAGGTGGTCGAGCTAGACGTGGTGGTGGTCGCAGAGTTGCGGACGAGCAGCAAGATGAGCAGTAGAAGGCAAGCGATGGATATTGTGCTATTTTGGATGTTTTGTAGTAGAGTCTAGAGTCATCCTGGTACTCTCAGGTCCTTGGGAGCGTTTTGACGTTGTTTCGCGATGGATAACTGTTGATCTTTTGTATATCCTGCTGCTGGCCGGATGTGGGCCTTTATGTACATAAAAATAGGTGATGAACGCATGTGATGACAAGACAGTTGTTGCTCTAAGCTGTGGACACATATCAAGGCTTGTAAATGCTTGTATAATCTATTTCCTTACCGAATGAGGACTCTAATGTAATAGTTTTCTCAGTTTATCAGCTTCCCACAATCGGTTTTATTTAACCCGTGTTTTTGGTAATCTTTGGTTATGGTGATTTCCGCACATTTTCGTGTAACACCTCATTGTCTGTGTGATAGTGGGATGTGTTGCCACATTTAATTTGTCCAGATAACAACTTTACCATTTATAAAATTACCTTATATTAACAATACATCATTTGGCATTGTTTATCATAATCATCGGGATAAGAGAAACTATATGTAACCTTACACATTCATAGATTAATAATTTAGATTTAGGATTAGGGAAAACATGGGGTTTCTAGTGCCTCTAGATGCACTACATATTTTACCATATTACATGGTAGTTCACATATTGATTGCATGTAACGAAATAATAGCACATAGCATAGTAAACAATTTATTCTTTCTATTGAAATTACTATAATAGGATTATAATTTTGTAATATCAATCATTAAGTAATAATCAACATTAATTTAGGTTTGTTTACTATAAAATCAAGGTTATAAGGTAATTTTTCACTCATACAGATCTTACCCTAGGTCATTGTTCTTCAATCTAAGTTTCCAATTCCATATTCATGGTACCTAAGCTTAGATTTGAGCTTATAGCTTCAACATCTACCTTCTAACTACCTAACTTTAGATCTATAACTCCAAATATGGTCTTCTAGACAAAGAAGATGATGAAAGGAGGAAGAAGAGATCCTCAGATGAGTCACATAGTAGATCTCGATCAAGGAAAAGTGAAAGAGAGAAGAAATCTATAGTCAAAACTACTTACCATAGTCAATCTCGGCTACATCATCAGTCTCCAACTGTTCTTCATGTTTCTCCTGAAAGTCAGCCTAGAAATTGCATATACGTCAAACTATTTAGCAATATAGTACTCTCATTATGTGGAAAAATCGAAATAAAATATAAATAGACGAATTTCTTTAGATTTTGATATGTATAGAAAATTTATCATCATTTTACTGATTGGTTGTCATGGGTGGTTGTGCAGTTCATTTATTTCAATCTAGGTGGCCATCAAGCCCGCACATCGACCTGCATGGCCATCAGGCCCACTCATCAACCAGCATGTCTATTGGCCCTACCCATAGACTAATGTGGCCATGGAGCCCACTCGTCGAACCACATGGCCATCATCCCTACTCATTGATCTATGTGGCATCGACCCACGTCACCATCAGCTCATCGACTTGTGTGGCCATCGAGCCCACTCATTAACCTGTGTGGAATCAATCCCCTTGGAGATCATCCTTCTTGTCAACTTGTGTGGCGCCAACCCACGTATCCACCGGGCCCACTCTTCAGTGTGACTAATAGGCAGACCACTATCAGTTATGCACATGTTTACTAAAACTGCAATAACTTTCTCATTTCAACTCTGATTTGGTTCCTTCTTTTTGTGTTGAATTTATAATTGAATTATATAAAATCCTAAAGTATTATTTTGATAAATTATAAAATGATACTTTTTTATAATTATTTCTTGAGTATCTCTATTTTTTTTCCTACATACATGTGTGGTCTACTACTATATTAATTGTCCAACTGCATGCTCAACCTCTTAACAAAGTATCAAGCATGTATAAGGCATGACATGCACTTCGTGTCATCCTTCTACTCAAGCAACACTTCAGAGTTGAGTCCTCCTCTAGGACAACCAACAAGGTACAAGGCCTCACAATCGGTTACTAAACCTCTTTAGGGTCTAAGAAACTCTTCTTCCTAACTCAGAAGGTAAACACCTATACCATAGGCACATAGGTACCAGAAGCCTTATCTTCTCGCTAAGGTTTGGTTCCCCTAAAGGCAACCAAGATATCATCAACCTCCAGGGATCAAGCATGAGGAAGCCACTATCATCCACTTAGGTCGCATCATCTTCAACTCCCTACTTTTTCTCATATCTCAGAGTCTAGGCTTCCAACCTTCTTGCTTGGGTCCTGCTCTCTCTCTCTCTAGAGCTAACTCCACAACCAGCCTTATACTAAAGGTCCTCTCTCCATGAAGATGGATCAAGCTCACAAGCATACCTCTACGTGGGTGGATCCTAGGTTCAAACTCATGTTTTCTCAAAGTTGTCCCTAGCCCTCTATGCTTATCTCATCATCTATCCAACATACTCCCTTGGCCATGGCTTCAACCTACTGCTCGCACTACTGACGTATTCTGGGTGCCTACTATGCCATGATCATATAAGCTCATGGGGTTTCTTATAAGTTCTTATCTAACCTCATCAGAGAAGGATCTATACTTCACTCTAACATGCACGACCCCTCCCAGGGTTGGGTCGCCAAAGGTACTAGGTCATCCAACCTCTCATGGCTCATATGGCATCTCAAAGGCATGTCCATCCAAACACCCGGTCTACCAAGACATCTAACTCATCATGTCATCTCACCACTTAGGGATAGGGTTAGCATCGTCCTCATAGGATGTGCCAGGTCTCTACATTTAATGGAGGTCTCTACCTCCAAAACTAACTCTCTTTACTTATCCTTCTGACAAGAAGGTCTAGCCTCAGGTCTCTCCTGAGGGCATGACAAATTATGTCATACGACCTAAGCATGTATCTATTCTTTTACGCTTAATCTATTAACCTTATGTCCATGACATCTTATTTACATGCTTTTTATTAATTTGGTGGAGGATTCCTTAAACATTATCAACCTTATCCATACCTCAAGAGGGTGAGGAAAAGAGAGAAAAGCCCTAATCCTTATAATCCTTAACAACATTTGAGTTGAGAAGGATTGGACAAGATGAGAGAGTCCTAAAGGTATCTTATTTCGAGTCCAATCCTGAGACATTGGTCAAGCAGTCACACTAATCCGGGAGTCCTCGTATACCGACTAGCGATGCGGAGGAAAATCTTGCCAGCCCCCAGACGTGATCCATTTCTAGACACCTCTGTCTTTTGGAAATTCCTCTAATAACTCCCTTGGGTTCTATAGAGTTTGTAAAATTTAATAATTATTAAAGATTAAATGAGGAACCTATGCTCTGATACCAAATGTAACGACCCTGCCTCCCAGTAACCCCCATTTAAGGGAGACCAAGAGGTCAGAGTCGTTATCCCAATTTTCCGGATCAAAGGTTCGACAAATAATCAATAACAATTATCAAATTCTACTAACTAAACTGAAAAGTTGTAATAAAATTTAACTTTGCATACCTTTTTCAAAAACTTGGATATCTACTTCTATCCACATATGGAGTCTATTCTAACTAATCCTCCTTTGTACTTTAATCCTCATTTAATTCCACATATGCCACTTTACTCTTTGTTTGTTTCACTTGAACCTAAAACGCCGACAAACAAAATATCGGTCAGCATAAATGAATTATGTTGGTATGTGGGGGAAACAATAATTGTGCAATTAACTGTAACAACATATTGCAGTCAAATATGATTTAACAAAAAAATTTATGTTTTCAACATAACTGCTCAATCCTTACATACCCTAACCTCTGCGATGTCCCTGGAGTGGACTTGGATGTTACCTTCCTTATGGTAGATCCCCATTTAACCCCTCATGATCCTACCTAATAGGTGAATCAGTTTTTAGGGTTGAGTCACATGGCACTACCCATAGGTAGCCCACTCCTTAACTCATGGCGCTAAAGAGTTGCATGGCACTACACGTAGGTAGCCCAATCCCTAACTCTTGTAGCCTAGACCTTGCTCTAGGTTACCCTTTTTAGCATTTGTAAAGCCACAGAGGAGGACCATGATATGAGCCAGTCATGTATGCATACTAATGGCGATAGTCATAGTCACTTTATAGTTGCATGAAATAAAAATCATCCAAGCAGTTATTTTTAGGCAACCGTGAAAATGTTCGGGAATCTCCGTGAAACTAAAGTGATTATTTATAAGTGTAACCACATACCTGTCAGGCTTATTTGAGATATAATAATCCAATCAAGAAATCCAAATAGGCAAGCAAGCACATTATGAGATCCTGAAATATGCATACAATTTTCCTATTATTAATCATGCCATCAAGATCTATTAAATCTAGCTCGCTTCCTAGGGTTTCTAGTCCACTTTTAGGGTTTCCATTGCAATTAGGGTTTCCCTTCATCTTTTACTATTTTAAACCCTAATTTAACACCATTACTCACAAACCCTAATTATCTCATCCAGTCTTCTCAAAAGATATTAAGGTTACCTTTTAACAACATATAACCTTATTTTCAGATTAAAGGCATCATTATCCATCAATTAATTCCATTAAGCCTCTTTTACATTAAATCTACTATTTTTATCCTTTTAATCCATGACAAGATCATTATGCTCATTTATCATCAATTCATAGTTCATTATGGTCTAATTCACATATGAACTCTATTTGTCATTAATTCTACCTTTATCCATTAGAAAACCCTAATTACTACATTAAGGGTATTTATCCACAATTAGGAACTTTTATACTCGAAATAGCTTAGAATTATCATATCTCAACTTTAATCATGAAATTGACCAATTAAATCCATTAAGAGTCACATTTACTAATATTAGGGTTTTAAGGCCCATTAATACATATTTATACACATGAAACTCTAAATTAAACTCATTATGTGTAAAGTTCATCGTTTTTGTTCTTAATGTATCTTTTCATGATTAACAAGCTAATATCAACGTTAATCATCCATTAAATCCTACTAATTACATTAATCATCTTAAATAGGGTTTCTTAATCATTAAAGCACTAAAGTAGATAAATTCCATTACTTTTAGAATTTCAATCAGAAAAAGGCTTCAATTATATTTTTATTGCATTCCACGTGTTCTTTTGAGCAAAATTCATATATTATGTGTATCCATCCGAGCTACCGATATTTAAATATGATTTGTGCAAGATATGCTTACTTGAGCCAATAGCAGGCTGACACATCATCAAACTCATGCATCGTTCTTCAGCGCAACTTGACCCACTTAAAACATATCGAAAAGGCAATAATTCCCTCACGCAGATCCTTGGTCTTGCAATGCCCGGAGGGGCAAAACTACCCAACTCCACCTGTTCTTCTTCTACCTCGCGCCATCCGCTTGTTGCCGCCCTAGCGGCCAAGGGCACAACTTCTCCACCCCCTTCCTTGACCCAAGGGCCACCGGTGACTGTTGCTCCGCCTTCGACACCCTCCACCACATCCGTCCAAGCCTCCACCCTTAGCCTGGATGGCCGAGTGCAGGGTCACTGGACCTGCGACCCGTGGTTGGGCCGCAGACCCCTTCGCAGTGTTGCGCAAAGGTGGGAGCAAGTTGGTGATGGCCGTTCCCTCCTCGGTTGTTGTGGGAGTATCTTGCTTCCTTCAAAACTACTTAACGGTCCCTCATTGCTCCATGGTCGAGCTATTCCTCCACCTTAGGGTTTGCTTACAACGAAGGAGAAGAAGAAGAGAGGGATACGTGGAACTCCCTTGAACTCGACCTTGGGCTCTACCCCTTATATATGGGAGGGTATCCACACCCCAACACGTTCATTCAAGAGGAAACAAGCCCCTTTCTTGAAAGGAAACAATTTCCCTTACTTAAGAAGCAATCTTCTCTCTCTTCATTATCCCTTTAATATTCTTTATTCTTTGGATATTAGGATTTTGAAAATTACCTCTTTCATTCTCTTTGTACTTGCTTTTTAATCCATGGCACGAATTCATGTTTTCTTAAAGAAAATAACATCTCTTTTTGATATTATCAAAAAGTCATTAATGATGTATCACATTATTCTCTTATTTTGTATTATTAGTATTTTCTCTTTCTTCCTCTTTATTGGGGATCCTTGGACACCAAGAAACTCTAAGATTTCAAAATTCCTTTTTAAGGATACTTATTATCCTTCTAGATGCATCTATATTCATTATTCTCATTATCTTGTTTATTTCTTATTAAAATATCTCTTTTTGAGGATTTCTCTTTATCTTTCTTTTTATTTTCTCATTGGCATCCCTTTTAACATTAGGAATTCTTTGGATACAAAAATCCACCAAGGATAACTCAATTACACCTCTTTCCACATTTTATCATTGTTTTCAATTTCTTTCTTAATAAAGAAATACTTAATTGATCTTTCTTTTCTTTTTGCATTATCTTTGCAAATTTGGACTCCTTGGGACCCAAGGAACACAATAGGCACGAAATCCACCTTTGGATTAAGTTCTTTTGCCTTCTAGAGGTTTCTACATTTTTTTGTCCATTAATAATGGAATTCCTTTTTGTCTTTTCCTTGTTATTGGGCTCAATAGCCAATAAAGCCCAAAAAACAATCATCAAGGCTATTGTCAACTAAATCCATTTATTCAAAACAAATTATATCATTATTTGTTCCAATATCTTTAATATGAGAAATACATTTCTCACCAAATGAACCCAAAAGTTGGGGTTGTAACAAATGTAGTGTTTTTTTTAATTATTTATTGGTAACTCCAAATAATCTGAAATTTTAACTTTAGATCTAAAAGTAAATCGTAAACAACATGTAAAGTGTTCATAATTTTTGGATGCATTTAGACCTTATCAGTAGACGAATTACAGTAATATTTTTATGACAGAAAATTCAGTTGAAATAAGAGAAAGTATAGTGAGGGATCAATGTCCAATTGACTCAAGTAGCTCAATTGCTCTATATGGTCAACCTAACACACAAGGAGCTCTCATAATTCATGATTCAATCCAGAGAAATGAAATCCTAGAGAGAGAGGGAGAGTTAGGGTTTGAGAGGAGAAAGTGATGGAGATGCAGACCTGGGGTTTTGCGGTCCGAGGAATGATGAAATCATGTAAGTTTAGCTTCTTTGCATAGACTTTAATGGTGAATCTTCTCTCACATGTCAAGATTCCGTCCCTCCTCTGATTTGATCCAAAATGGTATCAAAACTTTCCCTTTTCTCACTCTTTCTTCATAATCCCTCATTTTTAGGGTTTCCCAGTTGAAAGGAAGAAGAATTGGGTGAATTGCTAGGGATTTGATATGAGATCAAGATTTTCGGGGATGAGCTGCATTTTTAAGCTATTTTATAGCTTAGGGTGAGTGGTTAAAAGAATATTTCAGTCAATTGTACTCAATTAGATGGTTTAATTTATATTCTCGATTTCTCCCTAGATGACAATAAATGAAAAGAATTGTTCTTGATTTTAGTTTATAGAATACTTCAATTCATGCTCCAACTATGATCTGAAAATGTTTATATGATGACATGGATGTCCATGTATCTTGAATACTACAGAATTAAGAAGTTTATTGAGAATCTTCTGAAGATCTGAATTTTCAAGTTATTCAGGTGCTTCAACAACATTATAGCTAGAATTCGGATTTATGCTTATATGATCTTACTTATGTTCCTAGTGCATATAATTCTACATGTTTGATCTCTTGATATGATATATGGACAAATAGAGTTTCTGATTTTCACAATACATATCTTGTGAATAGCAAGTAATCAAGGATGGAAACCCAATCTAGTATGCTTTTACAAGTATACATATCTAATTTAGTAGTAAATGGCTGATTGAAATGATTCATGTGTTGTTGTGGGATTTTATTTGAATATCATCTTATATGCATACATGCTTTGTTTATGAGATTTGAATTTTCTAACTCAAATACTTGTCATGAAATGAATATGTTGTTATGCTATTGCAAGTGGATAGATATGACATGCCCTAGATAGGTATGTTATCGATTCCATGCATAAACGTGAGAAAATCTCCTATTTTCTAAAATGAAAATGTTGAATGAGAATATTTATATTAGTAGACATGATATATGTTTGAATACATGAGAAGTGCTATATGTGCATGAGTAAGGAGAAATCCTAAGAAAGAGGTCAACAATATGTTAAGCATTCTGTTTAATATTATCATTGTATTAAGTAGTTCAATTGCATGATTCTAGTGCATAAAGTGCCAAGTTGACATGAATTCTGTTTATTTAAGAATTTTGGTCTACCTGTACGTATAGTATGATGACTACTATGAATATCACAATATTTTGAATATACTGCTCTTCCAAGTTTAGAATGATATACATGTTGTATTATAAATTTCAAATAAATAGATGTGGTACCATAGAGACACCAGAGTCAAGTATAAGTAAGGAAAAGATACAATATAGTAAGAGATTTCCAAGAATAATAAAATAATAGACTTAGGGGCCCTGAACACTGTCGATTCCCTATGAGAGGTCTGTGCCATAGGGATGAAATGACCTAACCCTGGCAGTGTCCTATATACGGGGTCGGAACGTACTAACATGTGGTATGGGGGACGAAGCCCTAGTGGAAGTCTCTTTAAAACATAGAATGTAGTGTCCAACATCAACCAGAGATCCTGGTGGCACTAGAGTATAGTAAAGCCAATAGGTGGCTTGACTCTCTGCCTATGTGCTCAGGTTAGAGTAGGAGTCCCGTTTTACGGCATAATAGGTGTGCTGAGGCCAGAGAGCCATTTTCCTGTTGCAGACCAGCGACGTAGTCAAGCTTAGCATTCTCGGGTGTGTCGGCTAAGTCTTGTACAGTGAGATTGTAGTTCACTACGAGTCTTCATATGTAGATTACATTGCATATGATCAAGGCATAAGCTAAAATATGATAATATAAGTTTAAAGAGTGTCTTATAAATAAGAGGAGTTAAGAAAGGTTTGATTTCAGTTTCGTTGTAGTTGTTCTTTAAATGTAATATTGAATATAGTGAGGATTATATTTCCATACTTGTTTATTTTTAATGATGTAGGATTCAATGTTATTAGTAAGGTTTTTAATATCTAATATTTTAATTTGAAATTACTATCTTGTTTTATTTCAATTATCCAAGAATGATAAATGTTTGATTCAGTACTTTAGACTGCATTATTGTTTTACTCATTCACTGAGTGAGTAGGCTCACCCCTCTACTCACAATTTTTAGGGATATCACATGGACTTGAAGAAGGTCATTGCATCAGAGTAGATCTGCCACAAGAGTTAAGTCTAAGTATAGTTAAGTTCAGTCGGTCTTTGTCACTCTAGGTCCTTGTAAAGAAATAAGAGAGAGTTGTAATTGACGATGTATACCATTATTCCTCTTTTAGCAATATATGTGAATCAACAAGTCTTATGTTCTTAAAAGTATGAGAAACATAATGAATGTTCATACATGTATTTTTTTCTGTTGAAATCAGATTAGAGAAATCAATGTTTAGATTCCCTTGTAAAGTTAGTTTATGTGGTTCAATGTGAGAAAACAAAGAGTTTGAAAAAGAAGAAAAAGTTAATGGTGATCTTTGTATTATGATAAATTCTCAATTTGTGCCCTAATCTCATTATTAATGCTAATTGTGAGGTCAGGGTGTAACTGTGTCATGGGTCTGGACATGTCTTGGTGTTTCCTGCAATGAAACTAAAGCTCATCCTAAGTTAATGGCTCTAGAAAGGAAAATCTACAGATCACCTTTGTTTGTAGATCAGGAGGAGGCAAAGTATTGACTTAAAGGCTACGAAGGCTCATTGGAGGAAGTGAGATATATAGAAAGCTTCTCTGAGCTGGCCACTACCAGCCTGCTATATCTCCCAGTCATCCTCAGATCCCGCAGTAGCGGCGGGCATGGAGTTACCTTTGTGGTTGGAGAAAGGAAGGTATGCTTCTACAACTAGGTGGAGAGGAAAGGAGGCTTGGTGAGGTTGAGAGAAGGAGTGGAAAGGAGATGAGGATGAGGGGATATCTTTGTCTAGAGATCCCTTATGCAGGTGGCGGCCATCACAACAGGTACAACCACCTTCACACAACCACGAGAATTGATGGTTCTGGATGTGCAGGTGTTGTCATGATGTACTATCAAGGAGGAAAACACAAGTGTTAACACTACTAGACCAGCATCCAAGTGTGGTGACCAAAAAGGAATATGAGAGGGAGAAACATAGAGGGGTAGGTGGCTGCAACAATGCAAGTGACATCGACATTGCATTGCAAATTGGTGAAGCCCATGGGCAGTAGCCTCCATGGACATTGTGGTTGCAAACGGTTGTTTGGTTGTCATTTGGTCACTGGGCACATGATGATGAATGTGTTGGTGGTGGAGTCAGATCCCCCTGTGGATCTACAATACCATCACCCATGAGGTGTTGTTGTTGTGTGGCTCCACATAGGAATATATGATGCAACATGATGATGAAAGAGTGGACTGATGTCTCGCCAGCTATCACATATGGGAACAACACGATTAGGGTTCTAGGCGATGTGGGAGAGAAAGGAATAGAGGAGGATCTGAAGAAACAACATTGTCACTTGCGCAAGCATTTACTACGGCTTGCACAATGTGGAAGACTAATGAAGGAATGGTATTGTGGTGTCACCCACGTTGATGGAGTTGCAACACCGCTAAGGCTAAAGAATGTGGAGATCCATGTTCTAGCGAGAGATGTGGTGAAGAAGAAGTGCAGGTGTCACTCTTGTGGAAGTGGTTTCTTATTTTCATGGCCTACTAGCTCATCAAGAGAAAGAAGAGGTGAAGAGGGGAAGGAAGATGAGAAGAGTTTGTTTGAGATTAATGGGAGTGAGGTGAGGAAACAATTGGAGAATAGTTCTCTATGAGGGTTTCTATGCATAGAAGTCAGTGGGTAAAGAAGAGGGACCAAATTCATTATCTTGATTCTTGTGATGGTCCTTGGGATGAACAAATCTTATCCACCCATCCCACCAATATTGATGCCTTATTATCCTCCCGTTTTTGCAATACATGGTGAGATATTGCTACAACAACATGCTCAAAATAAGGAAGTTGAACCCAAATGAAGGATGACCCATTCTTTGTGTGATCCAGTTCAAGCGGATCCAGGTCCTCGAATCACAAGGAAGTAACTGAAATAGCATGATAGTGGGAATCCATGGGCATTGAGGGAGAAGTAATGGTGACACATTCATATTATTGGTGACTTAGTTCATTCAATGCATTTCTTGACTAATTTGATTGGATGTGTAAATGTTATTCAAATGAAATGAAACTTGTCATGTAGGATAAATTGGGTATGATGAATTTTCTATTAATTTCACATTTTAAAAATTTTTGATAACATATTTCATTACTTGGATATGAAGACTACATTTAGTGTATTTACTCTTTAGTATTTACTCATCTAAATTACTCGACTATGATATTGGGACACATTTTTACTCAGTTTTCTTTGTCTTATAATCATAGGTGTATTCTAAAGTGTCAAATTGAACCCAAGCCCATTATTTGGTATATATGCACCTCAATTCTTATTGTTAAGCGTATGATGTTCATTTTATCTTTAAAGTATCATCTATAAGGGGTATTTATGAATAGATTATACTAATTGACTGTAAGTATTCCTAACACATTTTGAATATATATATTAGGTACTATTTTTAACATAATTGAATTGGGCATAGATGAAGGGATATAATCCTATATACCTAGATTCAAGTATATAATTACACTCCATCCCTTAAAAAGAAAATCAGTCCCTAATATTTATCCATTACTAGCCAGGTGTACTAAATCGTACTTATGCGCCTGCTAAAAAAATAAATCCTCCGAGGAAGCTAATTTGATAGTCATAAAACATAAGAAAATAATAAAAATAATAACGATTGGAGTCACAACTATGTTTCATTCATAGTTTGAGTAAAAACATGATAAGTGTTTAATTCATCATCAAAATGTAAAAACACAATTTTGGCTCCACTTGAGGGTGGATAAGGAAAAAATAGAAAGTATGCCAAAAAATCAAATTTGGCAATCTTGTTAGAAGTGGGGAAGGTGTTAGCACCCCCGCCTTTCTCGATAAATCATTGTTGAATCATTTTCTTAATGAAATCGAGTAAGGATGTTCCAGGTTGGAATAATGAAGGAAAATTGTAAAAGGAGATACAAAAGGTTATTTTATGCTTTCAAGTGTTTGAGGTGGAGACAATTGTGGACTTCCCATCATTTCCATAAATAGATTAATTTTAGGTATGGGATCCTAATCACTTTAGGACCTCCCACAATGGAGATCCCTCTCAAGCTATTAGGACTACTATGTAGGAAAAAGAGGAGATGATATGAGGAAAGATTGGTTAGAAGAAAGATTCAATTTTTACATGAAACAACCAAATCAAGGAGTTTAATTCGACAACATGAAAGCAGAGAGTTCCATAAGATAAATAGATAAGTAGTTGTGAGTAGGTCATGGTAGCTATAATTAGTTAAGATCAATTTATGAGATGTCTGAGATGAGTAGATTCACCACTTAAGATTACCATTACCTAGCCTAAATGTGCTCAAAAAGTTCTTGTGTTAGAGGGAGGATCCCCTGGTCATGAGCAATACAAATAGTAATGGAGAGGGGTAGTTGAACGCGTGGCTTCAGAAGAATAAAAAAGGGGCATGAAATATGGTAGGTATGGGGGCCTATTTATAGGATTTAATATTCTTCGAGGGTTACCAATGGGTGATTCTAGAAGGATGACATAGTGCACTATGTGCCACAGTGGACTTGGCCATGGATCGTGTCAGTTTGTAATGTGTCACGTGAAGGATGGATGTGATCTGCCATATGTCCCCGGGAAGGATAAAGTTTGGTTTCTTTTATTGTAATTCTCTAGATATTTCAGGAACATTTTGGAGAAAAATAGGATCAAGTCAATTGAAAGTGTGAATTCTAAATGAAATTCAATAAATGATGAAGGAGTATACATATAATATTAATAAAAAATAACCTTCCTTATTATTCATAAAGATGTAAAATTTTTGAGTATAAAGGCAATTTAAATATCCATTGGAATGAACGTGAAAATTTTATTTAGGGTAATCCAATTGGGCATTTTTAAAAAAAAAATATTATGAACAATAGAGTTTAGGTGAAAATTGTATTTTACTCCAGAGAAGAATAGTTTGTTATAGAAACCCTCAAACTGGGTAAAATGGGTGAAAATGAGTGGATTAATAGGTGTGAAAATGTGGAAAGATGTTAATAAGGCAAAAAATGGTATGAACCCCTTCATTAGTTGTCAACAATGTCATTCAATCAAAAAAAGGACATTATTGCATTTATTTATTATCTCAATACCGGAACAAACACAATAATTGGAATTTCCTTTATTCATAATCAAATAATTCACAATATATTCATATAACAGTTTTCACATTACGACTCTTGATGCAGGCCTATTTTAGGGCATCATATTGTGTCTTTTTTGCATCTCAACAACATCTAAACATGTTAGAATGCAAGTTAATTCCCTCAATATGCATATTACTATCAAATGCACTTATGGATGTTCTTTGCATATTTTTCAGGTACTTGGACCATGTTGGATGGATTAGTGAGATGGAGGGGTCCACAGGAAACCCCAAAGCTTCCCTAACCTACCCTTGGTGATGAAGAATCAAACCAAGAAAAGAAGACCATGGATTTTAAAGAATGGAGCTCAAAGTGCGACTAAAGACCCCAACACGACCGTGGTGCCATGGAACAACCATGCTTGACAATGCAAAAAACACAAGTTGATATCATTTTGACATGCTACAACAACTCCACTAAAATAGCCATGCTATCCAGCACAGTCATGCCAAGAAGCCCCCAAAACAACTGTGCCAGCCAGCACCACCATTTTGACAAAGACCGGAATGGGCATACTGAAGAGAACGACCTCCACTCCACCTCGCCCACCACGGTCATGCTACCCAACATGACTGTTCTACCAAGCTACTACCAGCCTTCATTTCACCACCTCCAACGTGACATTTTTCACTTCATACCATGATTGTTCTCTTCCACTATGTATGTTCTGACCTCCATCCACCATGACCGTTCTGCCCAGAACGGTCATGCTCCCACCTAAAACCTAGCTTTCCTGCACTGAATTTCCAACAATACCCCCACTTACCTTAGTGCTTCCACCACCACCTATATATACATGGGTGACTGCCACAACACCATGTTAGCACCCCTATAGTTGCTCTAGAGCTTCCTTAGCCATTTCCTTGCATTCAAGACATTCACATATCTCCCACCTTCCATTTCCACTCAATTTCCATAATAGAACCCTAGTTTTCTAGGTTTTCCACCATAATCTCCCATATTTCCATGCCATTCATCCATCTTGAGAAGGTGCCACGTCCTATATATTCTAGGAGGTGAAGGAGGAATATCTACCATGAGATCCATGGATTTCTACCTCTTTCTTCTCTTTTCTTTGCTCTTTTGTTTAGTCATGTGTATCTAAGCCCCTTGTGGTGGGTTGTTTGGGGCTAAAATGTTACTTTGATACCATGTTGGGGGGAAATAACTTGTAATGAATATATTTTCATTCTATGATGATTGTCTCTTGCTTCTATCTCATTTCCCATTATCTTACTTGTCATTTGTGCTTCTAAACATGGATTGCTTGGTGTATGATACTTGACAAAACCTAGCTTCTAGGAGAAAATGGACTGTATGTGGCTATCTTAGGAATTGCTCCTGGTTCAATTAGTGGATCCCTAGCTAGCACCCTATGTTCCTACATACAACTCCCTTCTCCTACAAGTAGGTGAGATCTAAGTAGCTAGTGTAAGAGTGATTAGTGCAATTGCCTAGATTTTTCTAAAAGGCTAGATGGTTAGTAACATGAGGTGAAACACCCTTATCTCTACCCCCATTCCTACCCTTGGCTCTCAATTTCCCTAATACCACTTACCCTAGAAGCCTAGACTAGCCAAGTCCTATTAGAATTACACCTAGACCTAGTTTCCCAACTAGTAGCATAGAGTAGATTCGAATAGAACTTGCCTTCTTGTTTGGTTTGGCGGTCTAGATTGATGATTTTAGACTTGCATGCTATGTTAACCCCCCCTAACTAATATCATAGTATCATTCACAAATGGCCCACCTATCCATAACACTGCTAAAACCCTCCTTGTTGACTTAACTTGTTAATGCTAGTTAGTTTCTTGTTCTTAATTGCTTAGTTCTTGATAGCTAGGTCTTGCTTGAGTAATTAGTGCTCTTTTGAGCTTACTAGTGCTAATCTTATTAGTTAGTGATAACCTAGGTCCTTGCTTGCTTTGGTGCTTAACTTGTATCTTAGGTATTAACTTGCATTGCTAGTCTAGTGTAGCTTAGTTGTAGTTCTTTGATTTTTCTTAGTAAATTGCCTTGCCTAGCTTCTTAGTCTTGACTTGTCTAGGATAATTTAGGGTTTTTGATAAGCTAGTTTTCTTCTTATCTTTAATTGTTTGCAACATTAGTATAATAAACCAAAATCACCTTTAAACCCTAAAACCCTGCACTCTGCATTAGGAACGTAGCTACCTTAACTCAGTTCTAGTGCCCCTCTCTCCCTGTGAATCGACCCCCTTTACTTGCCTCTCACATATACTACGATATGATCATGTGCGCTTGTGGGAGCATATTTTAGCATTGTCAGTGAACCTTTTTTGGGGATTTATAAATTTGAAAGATCACACATGTGTGGAAAATCACTCCAAGCTTTCTGGAATTGTTTCCGGGGAGTAGAGGCACTCGACCAAGCTATTTAGTGCAGCTTATCTTTTCCTACTGTCCTCAACATTGTTATTCTTTATTCTTTGTTTGCTCTTGCATACTTGTCTTCTAAGTTGGCTCTTGTTTTTTGTTTGTGTATTTTGAGGTGACAGCTATGCATTCTTGGTAGACACTCTACTTCTACCACCTCGATACCATTCGATCCTGAGATAAGCAGAAGAAGACGTCAACACCACTGCAAACAACACTAAGAAGCTGAAACAGATGGCCCCAATGCTCACAACCCTCCCGGGGGTGTTCCACAAAACCCTCCTGGGGGAGTTTCAGAACAACCAAACCGCCCTCTCCATGATGACTTCACCCTAGGGAATTACACCTCCCCATTTCCACCCTTTTTGACCAAATTTCGGGTCAACAATTCTCCATCCCACCATCCCTTCTCAGTCCCCTCCCCACTTTCTATGGGATGGTGAATGAGAATCCATATGACCATAATGATGCTTTCATAGAGACTTGCTCCACATTCTGCACACCGGCCGCCACAGATGACTCAATCTGAAGAACTATCTTTCCCTTCTCCCTGAAAAAAATCAAAAGAGTGGTACATGGCCAAGCCTGAGTTAGTGACATGAATGAGATGAAGAATGAGTTCCTCAAGAAGTTCTACCCAATCTCCAAGTTGACTCACATGTAGAGATGCATTACTTCCTTCACACAAAGAGAGAACGAACCCTTCCATGAAGCTTGCAAAAGGTTCCAACAGTTGTTGTGAGACTACACTCACCATGAAGTCCCTTTATAGTAGTTGGTACAGACCTTCTATATGGGCCTTGTTGAATTGAGCCAAACTTTTATTTATTCCTCCTGCGGGGGGACATTCATGGCTAGACCTCTAGAAGTGTAACATCCCTGACCTGGGTTATGCTTTAACCCTAGATGTTTTGTTTAAGAAAGATAATTATATGCTTTCTCTTATATTTTGAAAAGTAATTAAGGCTCAAGAGGAACTTATGTTTCAATTTTAGTCCTTTTTTAATAATGTTGAAAACAATGTTTCGTCCGTTTTGGACTAAAGTGCAAATTACCCAAGTTGAGGGGTTAACTTGCAAATGTTACATGATAAAATTTTCCTCAATGTTGAAGCATCATAAGAATGAGAAGGATGTTGAGGTATGGCTTCCACAATCCTGAGCACCAAGAAAGAGCTTATTAAGCAATGTTTGTGCATTAAAACCTAGTTTTGGTATAATGTGCAATTTACCCAAAAACCTAGGGTTCAATATGAAAAATACCACTTCAGAGAGTGCCTAATGTTTCTTGGTATCAATTAGAGACAAGAAAATCAGAGGGGTGTCTCATTTGAATCTCTTTGGGGGAGAGAGAATCTTGATATTAAAATAATCAAGATTTAAGCATAATTGAAACCCTAATTCAATTTAATGCAAAAATATATATATTAATGGAAGTACCCTTCAACCAGAAATGTGATGGTTGAATTTATATAAGTATGGACGTCCTTGTTCCTTGCAAAGGCACCGAAATATCTAAATTGAGTGGAGAGCCCACTCACATTAGCTAAAGAAAAAGTAATATCCACTAATTTTTGGATATTATTATTAAATTGATTAAGGTGCTTAATTGTTTTCTTTTAATTCATGGATAAAGAAGAGTATTTCGAAGGGGAGGATGATGGATTCATATGCAAGGAAGTGAGGGGTATAAGTGGCACCAATTTAGGGAATTGAAGGATTTTTATAACACTTTCTCTCTCTTGAATTTCCCTTATATACACTCCATTCTTTCACCCACATGAAAGACTTTTTCAAATCTTCTTTCTTTCCTTGCTTTGTCCAAGCACAAGGGAGCTTAGGAGCAACTGGAGGACGTACCTCAACCTGTAGGTGAGCTCCTTAATCATCTTCAACCTCGATTTCATGGTGGAAATCGAAATTTAGTGCTTATTTTCTTCTTTTCTCCATTCAATCTTCAACTTTAGCCATTCTTTTCACTCAAAGACTTAAGGACGGACCTTGGGAAGTTGAGAGAGCTTCATTCACCATTAAATACGTGAAGCTTGAAGCTTGAATTCAACTTTGAAGGTGGGTTATATAACTTGAACCCATCAATGTTGTTATTGGTTTCAATTTCTCATTATATGTTGATCCTTTATTTCTTCTTAAATAATTGCTGAATTTTTCATATATATGGCAATAGAAATCGGAGGTCTGGATCTTGATGATGTTGACATCATCTTAGCACACACATCAAGAAATATCATGAGCAAACAATTTCACTTTGTATTGGTCAAACGGTTTCAAACCGTTTTAGACCAACAGTTTGAAACTGTTTGGTGACCAAACAGTTTCAAAACCGATTGGAGGGCAAACGGTTTCAAACCGTTAGAGACTAAATGTTTTAAATAGGTTCAAGTATTGATTGGTCTTATGACCTAATAACTTCAAACAAATCAAATTTAATCAATTTCAGAACCCTAGCTCAATTGGGTTCAAAGCCCTAAATCAGTTGATGACAAAAACCCTAATTTAGGGTTAATAGTTTCAAGATGAATTGACCAAAAGGTCTTAGACCGTTTGAGGACCATTCGGTCTTAGACCGTTTGAGGACTAAACGGTCTCAAACCGTTTAGGATTAAATAATATTTAAATCAAACGGTCTCAAATCGTTTGGGGTTTATTAATATTCAAATCAAACGGTCTGAAACTGTTTGGAAGATTTAGGGCAAGACCATTTGGAGGTCAAGCACTTCAAGACCGTTTAGAGGTACAAAAGGTTCAAGACTGTATGGAGATTCAATTGAACCAAGACTGTTTAAGTTGTAACGGTCTTCAGACCATTTAAGGATGTTGATGTCAAGACCGTTGGAAGGTCAATAACTTCAAGACCGTTTGAAGGTCAAGTAACCTCAAGACCATTTGAGGGTTCAATTAGTCTAGATTATTTGAAGGTCCAAATGATTCTAATCATGTAAGTACTATTAACCTCCTAAGTGGTTGAGGAGTATATCATGGTTGATTTCAATGGAAGTACCTCTAAAGTACTTAAGTGATTAGTATGATTAGAGTGATTATCACTTGATGCCTAAGAAAGTAATAAATTCAATACACCATGATAAGCATAGGTGTATGTACTTAGTGAAAAGTTAAGTCAACCTAATAAGGTATGATGATGATGTGTGTTCCTAAGTATATGGAACAATGACAAGCATGCTTTAATACTTAAATAATGTTATGTGCTCCAAGATATGTGGAAGCACTGACTTAGGGTTTGGATTAATGAAGTAATCATATAACCCTAATTAATGAAGAATGAGAAACCCTAACCCTAATTTGGGCCATGGGTTGGAAAACCCTAATTTCAGGTAATGGAATGAGAAACCCTAATTAATATATGTTGAAAAACCCTAATCCTAATATAGGGTGATGTTATGTGAAACCCTAATATAGGGTGATGTTATGTGAAACCCTAATTCATAAAGATAGGAAACCCTATTCCTAATAATGGAATAGTGACTAATATATTGGTGGGTGAAACACCTAAAGTGGTTGATAATGGATAACCTTATATCAATAATTCCTTAACCCGAGATGAGTCCATATCATTGATAATGGTTGAATAATTCAAATGAGTGACTTATGACCAATACATTACATGATAAATGTGATGAACTAGTGCATAAAGTATTAGGATGGGAAATAACATGATACAAGATAAGTTGATGAATGTAAGTTAAAAGTGAGGAGGGAAGTGATACATCAAGACATGATAGATATCACATTCAAAACCTCAAGGTTGATACACCTTGATGTACCCTAAATCCAATATACTTGGATGAGTAACACATGAAGTGTGTCATGACAATTGTTACATTCAGATGTAATGCACTTTGATAAGTGCAGGCTAACATACCTTAAGAAAAGGTTAAGCCAAGTTAATAAAATATGATGTAATCATATTCTGGTAAAGATGAGAGAGGAACTCATATCTTGTGTTGATAATTCATTTAATGATAAATGATACGAATAAATAAGTAAGATTGAATACTTATGATATCAATGTTAACTCCTAGATGTCTGGAGCAATGAATTAGGGTTTGATCATTAATAATATGATCTTGAAAACCTAAATGGTTAATAATGGAAAACCCTAACCCTAATGAAGGGTGATGATATGTAAGAGATACCCTAATCGATAAGAAAAGGGAAACCCTAACCCTAATGAAGGGTGATTATATGTAAGAGAAACCCTAATCTATAAGAAAAAGGAAACCCTAACCCTAATGAAGGGTGATGATATGTAAGAGAAACCATAATCTCTAAGAAAAGGGAAACCCTAACCCTAATGAAGGGTGATGATATGTAAGAGAAACCCTAATCGATAAGAAAAGGGAAACCCTAACCCTAATGATAGGAAGGTTGTAATTCTTTTGTTGAATAAACCTTGTAAGGCATGTTATATACTTGAATAAAAGTATAACTATCAATGGCCTTGAGAGCCGTGTGAATAAGTTGTTACCTAGTGAGAGGTGACAATATGTAATGGCCTTGTGAGCCATGTGATAATTTTTTTCCTAGTGAGAGGTGACAAGATACTTAATGGGCCTTGTGAGCCATGTGATAATTTGTTGCCTAGTGAGAGGTGACAAGATACTTAATGGGCCTTGTTAGCCATGTGAGATGTTTGTGTAACAAGTATCCTGAATACCTTGGTCAGAAGACCTGGAGGTAATAGTTACCTGATAAGTGGTAACCATGTTCAGTGATGAACTAAGGGTTTGAATACCCAGATCTAGTAAACATGCTGATGATGTTGTTGAGGGATGTGAATTCCCAGCAATGAGATAAGGGATTGATATCCCAATGTTATATAAAGTCTTGAAAGGTACTTGATAGATGTATTATACTTTTCTTTGTAGCATTTGTCATAATAATTCATGTTTGAAAACTTGACTGATGCTAAACGAATACAGTAATGTACTTAATTAATCAAGTGGAATCTTATCATGTAGTGCCCTGGCCATAGACCCATCAGTGTCAGGATTCGCTGGATGGTGAAACGGGTTGCTATGCGGCATAACCCGAAAGGCATATTTTTGAATATGCGGGGGTGATGGGCGAAAATATATGTACTCCCTAATGAAGGAATTGATGTGAGATAAACATTAAATCTCTCAATCCTTCATTATATATATGTCGGGATGGATGTATCACTAATCTCCCGATGTCGAGATGGATGTATCATGAATCTCCCGATGATAAATAATGCCAGATCGATGTGAGATAAACACAAGATCTCTTGATTGTGAAGAGAGTGAAGCCGCCGCTGTAACTCAATAGCGAAGTTGCCAGTATACCCTGGAAAGCTATTTAGTAGTGACACAAGATGTCATGCATGTGATCTCGTATTGACCGAGATAAGGAAGGTCATGGAAGTCGGTTCTTCCATTGACCTTGTATGGCACTGACTTTGGGTTTCGCAACTGAAAGTTGGAGTATGAGTGGTATACCTCATCTCCTCATGGCTTAAGTATGATTGTAAAATGTAATTAGTCGTATATCATGTTTGCTTAAGGATTGAATATGAAAATCATTGGCCAATGTTACATTTCTTTTATGCATATTTAGTTGATAGATGATATATATTATGTTTTCTTACATTCCTTGTAAAGTAGATAGATGATGTATAATTCTACCATTGGTAGATGCAATGTTCTCCTTAAGAAAGGAGATTATCTTATAATGTTCATACAATAATAAATACTTCTTGTTAATATAAAATAACCCCTGCTCAGTTTTATAATGTTTATTTGCAATAATAATGTTCTCGTGGAGAGTTATATCTCTCACTGGGACAATTTTCAATTGTCTCACCCCCATGAGATCCAATATTTTTAGGTGGACGCAGACGAGGAGGTAGAAACCATACACTAGGAGAAGAACAGTAGAATCAGGGACATCGGTAACATCTCAGGAGGAAATATTGATTGTCGTGTTTTGTAGATAAGAGTCCTATGTGTCATCTCTGTACTCTCAGGTCCTTGGAGTCAGTACTTGTGTTTTTGTGATAGATCTGAGATTTTGGCTTGAATGCCTCGAGGTTTTGTGTTGCTTATGTATATTTTTGGCAAAGAAATTGTTGTAAATATATCCCTCGAGATGAGATGGTACATGGTATGTGCAATGTAAATCAAAATGTATGTAGTACTTTGGTACTCTTTATAAGAGTTTCCTAGAATTGGATCTCTTTGCAAAAAGGTTTTAATTTTTAGTGATTTTTGTTAATCCGTTGCTAATGTTTTCTTAGAGCTTAAGGTTTACTGAGTCTACAGAGACATAGGACTAAGGAGTTGAGTCTGTTCTAGTGTCCTCTAGTATATCTTATAGTGACTTCTACTCATGCAGAAGATAGAGTAAAGCTTAAAGATGTCTGGACTACTGAAGGAGTACATTGCTTAAAGCAATGTTGTTGCACCAACAGAAGATGCAAGGGACCAGGTGAGAGAAGAACGACTGCCTGAGAACCCCCAAGATGATCCAGCTATGATAAGGAATCCTTCTTTTGATATCACTATTGGGCAAGTTAGGACAGCAATGATGCGTATAGTGGACCATATATTAGCAATACAACCTAGATTACTAGCCCCCAATGATGAAGTTTTGGACTCCAGCAGGATTCTTGACCAACATCAGCATGTCAAAGCAATGGAAAATGTTAAAAGAAATAGGTTACAACCCAAAATCAAGGTTTGCTATGGGTGTAGGCAGCCTGGACATATCATAAGAAATTGTCCAAAAAAGGATAATGAGGAAAGAATTAAGAAAAGACCTATCCAAACTCAGGAACAGAGGACTAGTAGTTTCAAAAAGGGGAAGTTTTTGGTACCCCCAATACAACCAGTGCCTAGTGTACTAGGGAAATGGCTACCCAAAAAGGGTAAAGGACCTTTTAGACCATAACAAGAGAATAGAACATGTCACCAGTGTAGATAGGTAGGACATCTAGCAAGGGATTGTCCAGTTGGAAACACAATGGTAACCCAACCACTGAGGCAGATACATCAAGGTCATCAGAGGAAACAATTTTCTAGTGGCACTCAAGGACGTGGACAGACATCCCAGGCATGATCAACTGCATTAAATAACAAAGTACAAAGTTACATCAGGACACAACAAGATTCTATGAAAAGAATCAGCCTGAAGCAGTAAACAAACTGCAAGATGAGGCAGATTAGATGAAACAGTTTCATTTTAATATATTATTTCATGATTCCATGTGTTAAATATAAGAAAGAAGTTGTTTTAGCTTCCTTTGACTAGTCATATGAGGACACAAGGAAGAGGAGGACTTATATTTTACTCAGTATTCCTTTAATTGCTTTATAATTTCTCTTATTTGTGTGAAAAAGGATGAGATATAGAAGTGATGCCTGAAGAAAATCCAGGAATGTTAAATCATGTGTTTATAATGATATGAAAAGTAAGGAACATGATAGTAAATAAAGTGCATACTACCTAATCTCAGTACTTGTATACGCTGGCCAGATATATAATTATTGGAGATGGGGCAATTATGGAACTCTTAGATTGTTATCTTTCTGATTACCCTGATCAAGTAATCACTTTGAGACAATCTAGTGAGCATAAAGAAACTGAAATATGGCATGGATATTTTTATCACATCCTAAGTACAATAAAATGGAATCTGAAATGATATCAGATTAATCTATGTGTATGAGGAAGTAAAAAGTATAATCCTCATGATAAAGAAAATAAGGACAAGGAAGATGATCCATGTCTGATAAAGCCTGTGTGTATAGTAAAGATATTTTACCATGATGTGGAAATGGAAAATGTGATAAAATCACAAAATGTTCATAAATATGATAGGCAATAACAAAGAAACGAGTGATGACATGTAATCATCCTTATAATTCCTATGCTGATAGCAAGGAACTTAGGATGAAGAAAAAGTAAATGACTCATGAATAGTTGAAAGTTCATGCTATAATTAGAGGAGATGATAATCCCTTTTCTTTGATAAACAACCCTGGGTGATGATGGGGTGATAAGAAGAATATGTTTCTTTGTGTTCTCTTCTTTTAGGGACATGGCAATCAAGTGAGTACTATGACACTTGATGTGCATGGATTAGAAATAATTTAATGTTGAATACTTAGAAAAGTATCAGTTCGTCTTGGACTTTGGTTCCACAATAAAGACATGTGTAATAAATAATGTTCCAAATATGAAAGAAAGATCCTTTTGTATGTGTGGCTCTGGTAATAACAATGGAGAGATGGAAATGATGAGGATGTGATGTGTTTTGACACATGTGATGGATATCAAAGTAAGGAATCCTGGTATCTGAGAAATACCAGGTGGTATGGAAAAGTAAAAGCATAACTCCTAATTAGATGACTTATGTTGGTTATTTGGAATGGCCAACTGTGAAATTAGTCTAGTTACATAAAATAGTATGAACATCACATGTTAGGGGTTTATGCTCCGCATAAACATAACATCGATAAGGATATACTAATTGAACGAACAATTGTAGAATCTTTGTGGGAAAAGCTTATTAAGCTAAAAATAATTCCTCAGAATACCCCTATCTATATCTGTTATAACATCTAGAGATACTTCTAAAATAAGTTCTTAATTGGTAAATAACCTCCCCTTATGACAAAAGTATGTACAACTAATGAGATAGTTGGTACGAGTAGTAAGAAAGTTTAGTGTTGTGACAGTAGTTTGGACGACACACTAGATGTATGAAGAAACTTGTAGTCACAAGTGGGTGACAAAATGTAACTCTAGTCTTTCCTTGGAAGTGAAATGCTAAACTGAATAAGGAATATTGTAGACTCCTCAGAATCAAGAATCATGTCACATAAAGTTATAAGTTGAGAAAGGTGACAAATCAGTGAGGTTTGACACCAGAGTTAAATAAGGAATGTATAATGTTTCTCTGACTAAGAAAAGTATTATCTGACACAGAGTTGACTCTATAGTCAATAATGAAAAGGACAATGGAGTATGTGTCTTGTGTGACCGGTTCTATGATAACCATGTATGGAAGGACTTTGTGTTGATCAAAGTTCTATGGCAACTCTATGACATTAATATGTTAGGTGGAGACTTGATGATGTGATGAATAAATAAGATCTGTCTTCCTTTACCTGGGATTTCAGGGACGAAATCCTTGTTAGGGGTTTATAATTGTAACATCCCTAACCTGGGTTATGCTTTAACCCTAGATGTTTTGTTTAAGAAAGATAATTATATTCTTGCTCTTATCTTTTGAAAAGTAATTAAGGCTCAAGAGGAACTTATGTTTCAATTTTAGTCCTTTTTTAATAATGTTGAAAACAATGTTTTGCCCATTTTGGACTAAAGTGCAAATTACCAAAGTTGAGGGGTTAACTTGAAAATGTTACATGATAAAATGTTACTCAAGTGTTGAAGCATCATAAGAATGAGAAGGATGTTGAGGTATGTCTTCCACAAACCTAAGCACCAAGAAAGAGCTTATTAAGCAATGTTTGTGCATTAAAACCTAGTTTTGGTGTAATGTGCAATTTACCCAAAAACCTAGGGTTCAATATGCAAAATACCACTTCAAGAGAGTCCCTAATGTTTCTTGGTATCAATTAGAGACAATAAAATCAGAGGGGCGTCTCATTTGAATCTCTATGGGGGAGAGAGAATCTTGATATTAAAATAATCAAGATTTAAGCATAATTGAAACCCTAATTCAATTTAATGCAAAAATAAATATATTAATGGAAGTTCCCTTCAACCAAAAATGTGATGGTTGAATTTATATAATTATGGACGTCCTTGTGCCTTGCAAAGGCACCGAAATATCTAAAGTGAGTGGAGAGCCCACTCACATTAGTTAAAGAAAAAGTAATATCCACTAATTTTTGGATATTATTATTAAATTGATTAAGGTGCTTAATTATTTTCTTTTAATTCATGGATAAAGAAGAGGATTTTGATGGGGAGGATGATGGATTAGTATGCAAGGGAGTGAGGGGTATAAGTGGCACCAATTTAGGGAATTGAAGGATTTTTATAACACTTTCTCTCTCTTGAATTTTCCTTATATACACTCCATTCTTTCACCCACATGAAAGACTTTTTCGACTCTTCTTTCTTTCCTTGCTTTGTCCGAGCACAAGGTAGCTTAGGAGCAACATGAGGACGTACCCCAACCTGTAGGTGAGCTCCTTAATCATCTTCAATCTTGATTTCATGGTGGAAATCGAAATTCAATGCTTATTTTCTTCTTTTCTCCATTCAATCTTCAACTTTAGCCATTCTTTTCACTCAAAGACTTGAGGACGGACCTTGGGAATTTGAGACAGCTTCATTCACCATTAAAGACGTCAATCTTCAAGATTGAATTCAAATTTTAATGAGGGTTATATAACTTGAACCCATCAATGTTGTTATTGATTTCAATTTCTCATTATATGTTGATCCTTTATTTCTTCTTGAATAATTGCTGAATTTTTCATATATATGGAAATAGAAATCGGAGGTCTGGATCTTGATGATGATGAAATCAACTTAGCATACACCTCAAGAAATATCATGAGAAAACAGTTTCACTTTGTATTGGTCAAACGGTTTCAAACCGTTTTAGACCAAACGGTTTCAAACCGTTGTAGACCAAACGGTTTCAAAACCGATTGGAGAGAAAATGGTTTCAAACCGTTAGAGACTAAATGTTTTCAATAGGTTCAAGGATTGATTGGTCTTATGACCTAATAACTTCAAACAAATCAAATTCAATCAATTTCAGAACCCTAGCTCAATTGGGTTCAAAGCCCTAAATCAATTGATGACAAAAACCCTAATTTAGGGTTAAATGGTTTCAAGATGAATTAACCAAATGGTCTTAGACCGTTTGAGGACCATTCGGTCTCAGACCGTTTGAGGACTAAACGGTCTCAAACCGTTTGGGATTAAATAATATTTAAATTAAATGGTCTCAAACCGTTTGGGGTTTATTAATATTCAAATCAAACAGTCTCAAACCGTTTGGAAGATTTAGGGCAAGACCGTTTGAAGGTCAAGCACTTCAAGACCGTTTAGAGGTATAAAAGGTTCGAGACCATTTGGATATTCAATTGAACCAAGACCGTTTAAGATCTAACGGTCTTCAGACTGTTTAAGGATGTTGAGGTCAAGACTGTTTGAAGGTCAATAACTTCAAGACCGTTTGAAGGTCAAGTAACCTCAAGACCGTTTGGGGGTTCAATTAGTCTAAATTATTTGAAGGTCCAATTGAATCTAATCATGTAAGTACTATTAACCTAATAAGTAGTTGTGGAGTATATCAAGTTTTATTTCAATGGAAGTACCTCTAAAGTACTTAAGTGATTAGTATGATTAGAGTGATTACCACTTGATGCCTAAGAAAGTAATAATTTCAATACACCATGATAAGCATAGGTGTATGTACTTAGTGAAAAGTTAAGTCAACCTAATAAGGTATGATGATGATGTGTGTTCCTAAGTATATGGAACAATGACAAGCATGATTTAATACTTAAATAATGCTATGTGCTCCAAGATATGTGGAAGCACTGACTTTGGGTTTGGATTAATGAAGTAATCATAAAGCCCTAATTAATGGAGAATGAGAAACCCTAACCCTAATTTTGGGCCATGGGTTGGAAAACCCTAATTTCAGGTAATGGAATGAGAAACCCTAATTAATATATGTTGAAAACCCCTAATCCTAATATAGGGTGATGTTATGTGATGTTATGTAAAACCCTAATTGATAAAGATAGGAAACCCTATTCCTAATAATGGAATAGTGACTAATATATTGGTGGGTGAAACACCTAAAGTGGTTGATAATGGATAATCTTATATCAATAATGCCTTAACCCAAGATGAGTCCATATCATTGATAATGGTTGAATAATTCAAATGAGTGACTTATGACCAATACATTACATGATAAATGTGATGAACTAGTGCATAAAGTATTAGGATGGGAAATACCCTAATACAAGATAATTAGTTGATGAACTTAAGTAAGTTAAAAGTGATGAGGGAAGTGATACAACAAGACATGATAGATATCACATTCAACACCTCAAGGTTGATACACCTTGATGTACCCTAAATCCTATATACTTGGATGAGTAACACATGAAGTGTGTCATGACAATTGTTACATTGAGATGTAAAGCACTTTGATAAGTGTAGGCTAACATACCTTAAGAAAAGGTTAAGCCAAGTTAATAAAATATGATGTAATCATATTCTGGTAAAGCTGAGAGAGGAACTCATATCTTGTGTTGATAATTCATTTAATGATAAATGATAAGAATAAATAAGTAAGATTGAATACTTATGATATCAATGTTGGCTCCTAGATGTCTGGAGCAATGAATTAGGGTTTGATCATTAATAATATGATCTTGAAAACCTAAATGGTTAATAATCGAAAACCCTAACCCTAATGAAGGGTGATGATATGTAAGAGAAACCCTAATCGATAAGAAAAGGGAAACCCTAACCCTAATGAAGGGTGATGATATGTAAGAGAAACCCTAACCCTAATGAAAGGTGATGATATGTAAGAGAAACCCTAATAGATAAGAAAAGGGAAACCCTAACCCTAATGAAGGGTGATGATATGTAAGAGAAACCCTAATCAATAAGAAAAGGGAAACCCTAACCCTAATAATGGGAAGGTTGTAATTCTTTTGTTGAATAAACATTTTAAGGCATGTTATATACTTGAATAAAAGTATAATGATCAATGGCCTTGAGAGCCATGTGAATAAGTTGTTACCTAGTGAGAGGTGACAAGATGTAATGGCCTTGTGAGCCATGTGATAATTTGTTGCCTAGTGTGAGGTGACAATATACTTAATGGGCCTTGTGAGCCATGTGATAATTTGTTGCCTAGTGAGAGGTGACAAGATACTTAAATGGCCTTGTGAGCCATGTGAGATGTTTTTGAAACAAGTATCCTGAATACCTTGGTCAGAAGACCTGGAGGTAATAGTTACCTGATAAGTGGTGACCATGTTCAGTGATGAACTAAGGGTTTGAATACCGAGATCTAGTAAACATGATGATGATGTTGTTGAGGGATGTAAATTCCCAGCAATGAGATAAGGAATTGAGATCCCAATGTTATATAAAGTCTTGAAAGGTACTTGATAGATGTATTATACTTTTCTTTGTAGCATTTGTCATAATAATTCATGTTTGAAAACTTGACTGATGCTAAAAGAATATAGTAATGTACTTAATTAATCAAGTGGAATCTTATCATGTAGTGCCCTAGCCATAGACCAATCAGCGTCGGGATTTGGTGGATGGTGAAATGGGTTGCTCCGCGGCATAACTCGGAAGGCATATTTTTTAATATGTGGGGGCGATGGGCAAAAATATATGTATGCCCTAATGGAGGAATTGATGTGAGATAAACATTAAATCTCTCAATCCTTCATTATATATATGTCGGGATGGATGTATCACTAATCTCTCGATGTCGGAATGGATGTATCAAGAATCTCATGATGATAAATAATGTCGGATCGATGTGAGATAAACACAAGATCTCTCGATTGCGAAGAGAGTGCAGCCGCCACTATAACTCTATAGAAAAGTTGCCAGTATACCCTGGAAAGCTATTTAGCAGTGACACAAGATGTGCATGTGATCTCATACTGACTGAGATAAGGGAGGTCATGGAAGCTGGCTCTTCCATTGACATTGTATGGCACCGACTTTGGGTTTCGCAACCGAAGGTTGGAGTATGAGCGGTATAGCTCATCACCTCATGGCATATGTGTGATTGTAAAATGTAATCAGCTGTATAGCATGTTTGCTTAAGGATTGAATATGAAAATCATTGGCTAATGTTACATTTCCTTTATGCATATTTAGTTGATAGATGATATATATTATGTTTTCTTACATTCCTTGTAAAGTAGATAGATGATGTATAATTCTACCATGGGTAGATGCAATGTTCTCCTTAAGAAAGGAGATTATCTTATTTTGTTCATACAATGATAAATACTGCTTGTTAATATAAAAGAACCCCTGCTCAGTTTTATAATGTTTATCTGCAATAATAATGTTTCTGGTGGAGAGTTATATCTCTCGCTGGGATAATTTTGAATTGTCTCACCCCCGTGGGATCCAATATTTTTAGGTGGACACGGACGAGGAGATAGAAACCATATAGCAGGGGAAGAACAACATAATCAAGGACAGAGGTAACATCTCAGGTGGAGATATTGACTGTCGTGTTTTGTAGATAAGAGTCCTATTTGTCATCTCTGTACTCTCAGGTCCTTGGAGTCAGTACTAAGTGTTTTTGTGATAGATCTGAGATTTTGGCTTGAATGCCTCGAGGTTTTGTGTTGCTTATGTATAGTTTTGGCAAAGCAATTGTTGTAAATATATCCCTCGAGTTGAGATGGTATATGGTATGTACAATGTAAATCAGAATTGATGTAGTACTTTGGTACTCTTTATAAGAGTTTTTTAGAATTGGATCTCTTTGCAAAAAGGTTTTAATTTTTAGTGATTTTTGTTAATTCGCTGCTAATGTTTTCTTCCGCACTCATCATTATCTGATGTTTGGTGTCAGGTCGTCACAAGAAGAATCTTGTCCTCTATTTGAGAATCTTGTAGAGAACTCACAACATCGAGCTTCAAGCAAGGAGGATCACCTTGATAGAAACTATGTTCCCCTCATCCACCTCCAGCTCCTATTAGAGAGGAAACCAATCCTCAAATGATAAAGATCCTTGTCAACATGATGAACCTCATGAAGAATCAAGTTGGAGGTTCTACTAGTCAGTCAACCATGGCCATTGATTATATTAGTGAAGAAGTACAAGCCTTACAATCCTTTGGAAACTACAACAACCACGGCTCAATGTCCAATTCTTATACTCCAAAATGAAGAAATCATCCCAACTTCTTATAGAAACAATAGGGTGAGGACGGGAAAGGACAAGGGCAACCAAGGCCAAGGTACATCTCCAAGTTTGTAGATGAGATTCTTGGCAGGATAAGGAGCCTAGATGAGGTAAAGAAAGATGTGTCCTCCCATGGGCAAACGATTAGCTACCTTGAGCAAAGGCTAGATCAAATTTCTCTTTCACTTGCTTGTCGTGAAGAAGGAAGGCTCCCCTCACAACCTATGCCTAATCCAAACAATTCTGGTGGTTTTATGGGAACCACCCAAAGTACCTACGCTCCACCACAATACCAAGGACCACCCTTATGATCCTCCACCTCCACAACCCCATTCAACTACCAATACACTCCACCTCCACCTCACTCAAACCAACAAACCCCTCCACAATATGACCCCCATCCATAACTACCAAAATATCATCCACAATACATCCTCCAAAACTCAAATCCCTCACACCCAAAACCACCACCACCTCAAAAGCCACAACCACCACTACAAGCTTCCTCTTCTACCACCCATAAGTATGTGAAGGCGATGACAATATTAAGAAGTGGTAGGACCTTGGAACAGCCACGGGAGACTTCTGTTAATAGTGAATCCAATGATGACAGAGTTGATATTGTGAGTAGAGATGGTGATACTGAGATTCAGGTTGAGGATACTATGACAGGAACCCAGGTTGATAGTGTGATGCAAAAGGATGATATTGTGATTCTTGTGATATCAATTAATGATTCTATTGATTTGAGCTAGTTGGGATAACAACTCTCCCCTTTACCAGATGAACTTGAAGAATGATCAATTGAAAAGAGGAAGAAGAAGCACACTAAAGACATCGTGGAAACTTTTAAGCAGGTGAAGATCAGTATTTTATTGCTTGATGCAATCAAGAAAATCCCATCTTATGCCAAGTTCTTAAAAGATTTGTTCATAGTCAAGAGGAGAACAACATGAAGAACACCAAGGAAATTCAACTCACTAAGCAAGTGAGACCAATTCTACAACACATCATTCCAAGGAAAAGAAAAGATCTCGGTGCCCCCATCATCTCTTGCTACATTGGAGCACACCGCTAGACCAAGCTCTTCTTGACTTGGTTTCTAGTGTGAATCTAATGTCATATGATGGGTTTGCTGAACTACAAATGGGAGAATTGGGTCCAGCTCACTACACTTTGCAATTGGCTTACCAATCTGTGAAAACTCCTAGAGGACGTGTTGATGATGTGTTGGTGAGACTTGATGATGAGACCTCCACTTTCTTCCTTGCTGACTTCATTGTGTTGGATATATCAAATACTCAAGAAAAGTGACTATTATCTTGAGGAGACCCATCTTGGATACAGTCATTGTCTTGATTCATGTGAGGACTGGTACCATGTATGTGAGATTCATACACATGAAGATCCACTTGAACATTTTCAAGTCTTTTGCTAAGGCCGAGGGGATAGGTGCTACAGAGGAAGATTGTTATCTTATTGAGTGTCTTGAAGAGATTGTAGAGGAATGCCTACCTACATGGATTCAAACTACCACATAAGGTAGAGGTCTAGAACCTATTGTGGAATTTCTCGATGATGATGAGGATGAGGATGAGGAAAATGATCTAGCCTTAGTAGTTGCAAGTGAGGATCTCCCATCCATTTCTAAAAAAGCTATGAAGAATTTCCTTGAAGAACCTCCAGTCCTTGAGCTCAAGTCTCTTTTTAAAAGGCTCAAGTATATTTTCCTAGGCTCAAATAACACCCTCCCAATGATCATTTCCTCTGCCCTTTTTTCAGAACAAGAATATGCCTTAATGGTAGTTTTGAAGAAAAACATTCAAGCCATTGGATGGTCCATTGCTGATTTGAGGGGCATTGACCCTTCCATCTACGTTCATAAGATTTACCTTGAAGATGATGCCATGCCATCACTGAAAATGCAAAGAAGATTGAATACAAAGCTAAAAGAGGTTGTATCACAAGAAGTGGTGAAATTGCTAGATGATGGGATTATCTACCCTATTCTGATAGCCCTTGGGTGAGCCCCATCCAGGTTATGCCCATGAAGGATGGAATCACAGTATCTGAGAATGAGGATGGAGAGTTGATTTCAGTGAGAGAGCAATCAAAGAAGAGGATGAGTGTGGATTATAGAAAGTTGAATGAGAAAACCAAGACCACTTTCCCCTCTCATTCATTGATTAGATCTTGGAAAGACTTGTAGGGAAAAGTTTCTACTATTTTTTTGATGGTTAGTCATGTTACTTCTAGGTAGTAGTTCATCCCACAGATCAAGAGAAGATGACATTCACTTGTCCAAGTGGTACTTTTGCTTATAGAAGGATGCCATTTAGGTTTTGTAATGCTCCTTCTACATTTGAAAGATGTGTGGCATCCATCTTTGTTGACCTACTTGATTCATCTCTGGAGGTCTTTATGGATGATTCTATAGTGTTCAATAAGACATTTTATGACTATTTGTTCCATCTAGCATATGTTCTTGAAAGATGTGTCAAGTTTCATTTGGTATTATCTTCGGAAAAGAGTCACTTCATGGTTCCTGAAAGCATTATTCTGGGTCACTGAGTTTCAAAGGACCGGAAGTGAAGTTGATAAGGCCAAAGTGGGCCTAATTTCCACTCTCACTATTCCTTAGACCATAACACATGTCTGATCTTTCTTGGGGCATGAAGGTTTCTACCGCCGATTCATCAAAGACTTCAATAAAATTTCGAGGCCGCTTTTCCACTTGCTTGAAAGGTTGTAGATTTCAATTTTGCTGACAAGTCTATTGAAGCCTTAAACCACCTAAAGCATAAGCTCATCTCTACTCCTATTGTGCAGCTCCCAAATTTCTCCTTGCCATTCAAAATCACGATTGATACATCAGATATGGCAGTGGGGGTTGTGTTGGGCCAAATGATTGGCTAGGTTTTGCATGCCATCTATTATGCAAGCAAACCCCTTGATGAAGCCCAACAGAACTACACCACCGCAAAAAAAAGAGTTGACTGGAATGATTTTCTCTCTCAACAAGTTTTGTTCTTATCTCTTGCAAAACAAGGCGGTGGTATAAACGGATAACACAACCTTGAAATATCTCATGGCAAAGAAAGACTCTAAGCCAAGGTTTTCCGCTGGATTCTATTGCTTCAAGAATTTAATTTGGAGATTGTTGACAAGAAGGGAGTGGAAAATTATGTAGCTGACCATCTCTCCCACATTGAGGAACCTTATGATGAAGTTAACCGGATCAAGGAGACGATGCCCCATGCACAACGTTTTTTCTTGACTTGACTCAAAGACCATGGTACAAACATATAGCCAATTTTTTGGCAAGTGGAAGAGTGTCAAGCACATGGACTAGATAGGAAAGCAAGAGGTTGTTTTCCATGGTGAATAGTTATGTTTGGGATGAACCACATCTATTCAAGTATTGTCCCTACCAGCTCATAAGAATATGTGTCCCTAAAATTGAGGAATGAGATCCTATCCATGTGCCACTCCGATGTTTGTGGATGTCATTTTGGCAGAAAACGCGCATCCACTAAAATTCTTCAAAGTGGATTCTATTGGCCAACCTTGTTCAAAGATGCTAATGAATATTGCAAATGTTACAACCCCAATTTTTGGGTTCAATTAGTGAGAAATGTAATTTCTCATATTAAAGATAATTGAACAAACAATTATATAATTTGTTTTGAATAAATAGATTTCATTTACAATAGCCTTGATGATTGTGTTGTGGGCTTTATTATCTATTGGGCCCAATAACAAGGAAAAGATAAAAGAAACTCCATTATTAAATGAGTAAATAAGAAAATGGAGAAAAGAAAGATGTAGAAACCTCTAGAAGGCAAAGTAAGGTAATCTAAAGTTCGATTTCATGCCACTTGTGTTCCTTGGGTTCCAAGGAGTCCTAAGTTGCAAAGATAATGCAACAAGAAGAGAAAAGATCAATTAAATATTTCTTTATTAAGAAAGAAATTGAAAACAATGATGAAATATGGGAAATAAGTGGAAAGAGGTATAATTGTTTGATGGATTTTCGTATCCATACAGTTCCTAATGTTAAAAGGAATTTTAATAAGGAAAAATAAAAGGAGAGATAAAGAGAAAGACCTTTTAAATCTTAAGAAAAGGAAACAATTGTGTTAGACATAATGTTAAGAATAAAGGAAGGAGGGATTATTCACCTTTTCTTGGAAGCCAAATAAAAGAACAATATGTAGGTTCCCTAAAAGAAATAGAAACCATAATTTAAAAAAATAAGAAGTTTGGTATACAAAAATATACTCAACTAAGACCGATAATTGGAAAGGACTTGATAAGTTTACATGCAGGGATGATTAAGGTAACAGTGATATGGATAGCCTTATCTAATCTCTTCCAACATATGTTTCCTATACGAGGAGTCCCTATGCGTGTATATATACATAGTTACCCGATACTTGAGGGATACACAACCCACCCTCATCTTTCCTCGTAATCTTGCATCCCTGACCCCTCCACGCAACTGAGAATCTACCTGGTAGTTTTGATCTACGATCATTGGCCTGACAAGAAACATCGCAGCCACCACGGAAGAGCTGCAAGCCATGGTTTTGGCAACGCCGGCAGCGGCTATGGTGGTCACCTCTGAAGTGTTGGCGCATCGCCCCTTTACAGAAAGGTCCTCGCCGGGACAAGTCGTGGTCGATTCGCTGAAGGTTGAGGTGGTTGCGGCCACGGAAGAACCATCGCGAGAGGGAGGAGGCAATAGTAGGCGCTTCCTGTTCGTAGGTCCATGTAACACCCCTGACCTGGGTTATGACCTAACCCTGGAAGTTTTGCCTAAATATGTAATTAATATACTTGTGAACACTCCCTGGCATGTAATTAAGTTCCTCAGGAACATTTACTTTCAATTTTGCTCCTTTTTGTATAAAGTAGTAGCATTGTGTTGTATGCAGGGACCTATGTGCAAATTACCCAGTTTAAGGGTTGAACTTGCAAAATTCACAAGATAAGATGTTCCTTTGATGTTGAAACATCATGTGAATGGTTATGGTAAAGTTTGAGGGATTTCCCAAGCTTGAGCACCAAGGTGCAGCTGTGGAAGCAATTCCCATGCTTAGAAACCCTAATTTGGGGTAAAGTGCAATTTACCCAAATTGAGGGGTCCAACTTGTAATTTTCACCATCTAGAACATCTTTTATGACTCTTGTCATCATTTAGAGTAAAAATGATGAAAGGGATACATCATTTAATAATTAAATGAGAAAAATGATCTTTGTGATAGAAATCACCTAAAATGGGTACAAAACCCTTTCCTGTATGTACCCTAGTTGAAGGTTGGATTCCTTTACCCTTAGATCTTGAGTTTTCTTGAGATTTGCATAAGATTAGATGGGCTTGGACGTGCCCTTGAACAAGGAGGGACCTAGATGTGAATTTTGAATTTGAAAGGTCCTTGTAGTAGGAAATAGGCTTAAGCTATAAAAAAAGGCTTTTCCTTTGCAAATGAGCAAACGATCTTTCCCTGTTCCATTCATTTCCTTTCTTTCCCAAACGGCCAAGCCTTGCTCTGGAGCTCAGGAGAAACGACCAAGGGTGCAAGGTAGGTTTGGATTCCCCTTCTTGCCCAAATTCCATGGTTAGAATTCGGATTCAAGGACAAATTCATGGCTAGCTTACTTAATTCTATCTTTTTAGCCATCTTTTCTCAACCTTCCTTGGAGGATTAACCTTGGCCGACCTGTGGAGCTTCTAGGACGCCATTAAAGGCTTGGAGCTCGAAAGCTTGGAGCTCAAGGAGCAAGCTTTAGGCGGGTTTTATAACTCTAAACTTGATGCTTCGATTATACATCTTTTCTATGCATATAGTTGATAGATCTTCTTCTTCCCTATCTTCCCTTGCATCCTTGCAAGCAAAATCGTGAAGAACTGCTACTGTTCTTAAGGTGGAAGATAAGGGCGTTAATTACTATGCTTATCCACAGATTTTCACTTTATCAAACGACCTCCACCTATTTCTCAAAACGGTTTCAAACCGTTTGGTGGGCAAACGGTTTCAGGGTCGTTTGAGGGCAAACGGTCTCAAGACCGTTTGGTCCCGTTGACCAAGCGAAGACCGTTTGGGAATCTTGTTCATAATTATGTAGGTTAATCACCCACGAAATTTGAGAGGTTAACTCCAAAGGAATCGTGAGATATGAGCAAATCAATTAGCAAAACGAATTGAATTAATTTCTGATTTGCAATCTGTTTAATTTGCCCTTTTTGGGCAAACGGTCTCAAGACCGTTTAAGATGGTTGACTAAACGTTGACCGTTTGGGATTACTCTTCATAATAATGTTAATTAACGACTCACCAAATTTTATGGATTAATTCCAAACGAGTCATGAGTTGAAGGATGATTAATAGGGCAAACCCTAATTGAAATTAGTGCTGAATCTCCTATGAGTTAAGTTGAGATTTTGGGTTGCTTAGCCCAAACGGTTTCAAGACCGTTTGGGAATCACCCAAACGGTCTCAAGACCGTTTGGGGGTCACCCCAAGACCGTTTGGAGGTCTGGGGTCAAGTATAGTTGATCAATTGAAGGTCCAAAGGCACCAAATCATATTGCAATTAAGTATTGATGTGATGATCAACTCAATAGATCAAACCTTGATGAGTTTTCGCTAAAGTCCAAAGGATGGATGGGAAAACGGTCTCAAGACCGTTTGGAACTCATCCAAACGGTCTCAAGACCGTTTTGTGTCAACCCAAGACCGTTTGAAGGTCTAGGGTTGAGTTAATCTAATGGTTTGAGGGTCCAATTGTAGGAAATTGATGCATTGTTGAAAATTGCTGATTTTGACCTAATTGGACTTCAACCTTAGTCAAAACGACTTGGTTTTTGGCCAAACTTTGGGCAAACGGTCTCAAGACCGTTTGGATGATGTCCAAACGACCTCAAGACCGTTTGGGCCAAGTTTGAGCCCAATTGGAGGTCAATTGATAGGTTCAACCTTGAATTGTTTCACATTGTTGAACATTGATGACCAATCAACTTGAAACCCTAATTGAGAACGATTGAACCCTAATTGGTTTACAATTGAGGGTCAATTTGATGTCTAAGTGGTTAAGGCTAACCCTAATTGGCTCAATGTATAAGTGGTTATCATACCTTTAGCCAATTGAGGGCTTCAACATACATATCCTTGAACTTTGGTGACCTTTGAACCCTTTTGGAGGTCCAAACGGTTTGAGCCCATTTGGACCAAACGGTCTCAAGACCGTTTGGGTCCAAACGGTCTCAAGACCGTTTGGGGCCAAACGGTCTCAAGACCGTTTGGGCTCAAACGACCTCAAGACCGTTTGAGCTCAAACGACCTCAAGGTCGATTGGTCCAAACGACCTCAAACCGATTGAAGCTCCAAACGGTTTGGAAGTCAACCCTTCCAAACGGTCTTCACCTCCAAACGGTCTCAAGACCGTTTGGATCCAAACGGTCTCAAGACCGTTTGAGGGCCAAACGGTCTCAAGACCGTTTAGGTGGTTGAAACCGTTTGAAGGTTGAAACCGTTTGGAGATTTGTGATGGTTTGTACTTAACCATTTGATGATGTAATCAGTTCAATGGTGATTCAATCTAAACCCTAATGGTAACCTAGGTCATTAAGGGACTATGTGATTAGTGGGTTAACCCATGATGGTGATCATGTGGCAAATTACCAAAATACCCTTGAAGGGTCTAAAGGGGTAAAACCCTAATCTAATCAAACCCTAATCACATAATGTTGATGCTTTGGCTCACATCAGTCAATAGAGACTTGTCTCAACCTAATCTAGAGTGGTGTTGCCACCATCTACTAGAGAGAGGAAAGAGAAAGTGTTTCTAGAGAGAGAAAGTATCCTAGAGAGAGAAAGTGCCCTTTTTAGGAGGAATCTCTAGTAAGATACTTCTTTTACACATGAAGGTGCATGATTAGGGAATGACCCACCTATGTGAGGTCATGGAAACCCTAATGATGATATCTAATGGATCTTAATGATAATTAAGAGTCTTAATGATGATGTTTCTCTTACATGATGATGTAATGAGTACAATTCACCATGGAGTGAATAGTAAACCCAAATTTTTGGGCGATGACATGAAAGATGAATAGTAAACCCTGATTGTAAGGGTTATTAAGTGGAACCTTATTTGAAGGTAATTCCATGTGGAACCCTAGTTGTGGGTGATCCCATGTGGAACCCTATTTTAGGGTGATTCCATGTGAAACACTAGTTGAGGGTGAATCCAAGTGAAACCCTAATTGGGGATGTATTCCTATTTACTGAAGTGTTTACTATTATCTGTTGAATTAACCATGCAGGTTGTTGTGAGATGATGGTCACACCCAGGTATGGAATACCATGTTATATTCATTGAAGGCATGTCTTATGCTTTATGAATAGTGAACCATCTTGATGCACTGCTAAGTGACATCCTTTGTGATTTATGGGCTGTAAGAGCCATAAATGTTATTAAGGTCATGCTTGACAGATGACTTGAGATGAATATCTGATAATTGTGATAAGTTAGGCCTGTTACATTTTGTATTCTCATATATAGCTGTGTTACTGTATGATGATTGGAATACTGAATGTACCTAACTAATCAAGTGAAATGTAGAGCCCTGATCATAGATCCATCATTGTCAGTTGTCTAAATGATGGTGAAACAGGTTTTCCTAAGGGAACTCCTGGAGCACATACTGTTGAGTATGTGGGGTACATGGATGTGTAGAACCTGACATCCTAGTGTAGGTATTTGATGTAGATTCTCGTAGTCCGTCATACCTTCACTATAACAGAAAGGGTGAGTGGATGATGTAGATTCTAGTAGTCCATCAGACCCCACCCCAAAGTTTTAAAGGTGAGCTGTATCTCTACACTCCCTTAAAGACATAAACCCCGCATCGGTGAAAGATAAACAAGAAATCTTCCGATAGCGAAGAGAGTACAGAATGCCACTGTAACTCTAAAAATAGCGAAGGACCAGAGTACCCTGGTGAGCTATTACATAGACATCCCGCCAGATGTCAAACAATCAATCCTCTAACTGACTGAGGAAGATGAGGTCATAAGAATCCGGCTCTCTTAATGACCTATGTATGATACTGATGTGACTTCTTAGCGATCAGTTGGAGTATGAGTGGTATGCCTCATCTCCACAGGGCATAATAATGTTTGGAAAAACATAAACAACAGCGTAGTATATCTGTTAGAGTTAATTATGAGTTATTTGATTGATGTTACCTTGAATAGCATAGATGTTCTCATATTTTAATATTGATTGAACTCTTGCTTATCATCAGAACTGCCAGTGAATATCTTGAAGGCTCTTATTGCTTTAGTTATTCCTTGCTTTGCTTATAAAGCCTAGTGGAGAGTTATAACTCTCGCTGGGGCAATTATGTATAATTGTCTCACCTCGTAGACTTCTACTTTTTAGGTGGTCGTCGAAGACGAAGGAACAAGAACTCAGGTGAACAATCCCAGCAACAGCAGCATCAGGAGCAGTAAATATCTCAGGTGGAGATCTAGCCTGCTTCATGGTGTAGTTAGAGTTAAGTCCTATGTGTCCTCTGTACTCTCAGGTCCTGGAGTGTTTTGGAGTATGAATTCTTGAGAGTTTTGGTATCATGTTGTATATAATTACTCAAGAAGTAATTGTCAGTGATGTAAACAGTTAAATCCTTTTTCTATGGAAAAGGTTTGTGGTTTCAGGCTCTTGTCTCGAAAAGTTTTAATTTCCCGTGATTTTTGTCTTCCGCTGTTTACCGATTGCTTCCGCACATGATTAAATCGGGATTAATTCGCCGTTTGGAGATCGGAGCCCACAATTAAGTGGTATCAGAGCTCCAGGTTCATCCGAGTCTACAGAGGCATAGGACTTAGGAAGTCGAGTCTATCTTTAGTATTCCTTCCTTATCTAATAGAATCTTCTACTCCTCAGGAGAAGAAGATACTTAAGATGTCAGAGCCACATGATGAGAATGTGGAAGAAAGTAGTGCTAGTGCACCTCAAGGTGGTGCAGGAGTACCAGGATTGGAACAGCATGTACCAGAACAACCTAGAGAGCCACCCCAGTTTGATCCAGATGACATGGGTAACCCAGCAGTCCAGACAATGTTTGGGCAGTTTATGACTGCCGTGACACACATAACCGACAGGTTGCCTATGCCTGCACCTAGGGTACCTGCCCAGCCTGAGGGGCAAGGTATCGGGAAGACGTTCGAGCGACTACGTCGTGTCGGAGCTACCGAGTACCATGGGACTGCTGACCCCGCAGATGCTGATCTGTGGTTGACAGAGCTGGAGAAGGCCTTCAGGATCCTCAACATCCCTGAAGCTGAGAAGGTTAGACATGATGTCTATCTTCTCAAAGGAAGTGCTGGTCACTGGTGGAACATGGAAGAGCAGAAGAGACCTGGAGCAGAGTTCTCATGGGAAGAGTTTCGTCGGGAATTTATCAATAGATATTTTCCCAAGACCTTCCTAGACGAGAAGATCTCTCAGTTTGAGAGACTGAGACAGGGTATTATGAACATTAGCGAATACGAAGCTAAGTTCATGGAGCTGTTGCGATTTTGTCCGCACATGGCTGCCACAGAAGAAGAAAGAATCAGAAGGTTTGAGAAGGGGTTGAATGCTGACATGTCTACCCCAGTGTCTGCCTTAGAGAACCGAGAGAGATTCTCTACCTTCGTTGAGTCAGTCCGAAGGATAGAGAGATCTGTAGTTGAGAAAAGACAAACCCATAAAAGATATCCACAGTTCCAGGGTTCTTCATCTAGGGATTCCAAGAAACCTAGATTCTCTGCACCTAACCCTCCGCCACCCAGATCGAGTTTTCAAACTCAATGGACACCAAGCAGAGGTAGAGGACGAAGTCAACCGCTTCAAGGGACGCACAGTTCTGCATCTGTGTCAGTTACTGGACCACCCAGACCACAGCAACAGGAAAAGAGTTGCTACAACTGTGGTAAGGTGGGACACTTGATGAAGGATTGTCGTTCTAGGGCTGTCGGTGTGACACAACAAACCCCGAGACAGAATCGACAGGGATCTCAGAATAGACAACATCAAGGAGCAGCTCGAGGACGTGGACAAGCGTCTCAAGCTGGATCATCAGCACCGCCTCAACAGCAGGCTACAGCAAGGTTCTATGCTATGAACCCACCAGAAGCAGTGGTCAATCCACAAGTGGTGACAGGTCAGATGGAACTTTTATATTCTGATATGTCTAAATCTTGTGTAGTATCTGTTCTGATTGACCCGGGTGCTACGCACTCTTTCATCACTCGAAGAGTGATTCGTAACTGCAATATGACAACAAGTCATAGGGCAGATAAGTTGTTGTTGGAGACTCCGTTGAGTGGGTCTGCTGTTCTGCAAGAAGTATGCTCTCCTTGCGTACTTTTCTTTTCTAAGCATCGCATTCAAGTGGATCTCATACCGCTTGATATGCAAGGATTTGATATAATCCTAGGGATGGATAACTTGGAAAAGTATCGAGTTGTCTTGGATTGTGAATCCAAGCTGGCGGTGTTTGCTGATGAAAGCAACACATGGATCTTTCAAGGTGAAAGAAAGATTCTGCCCACCTGTCTTGTATCAGCTATGGTTGCTGATAAGTTGATGAGGCAAGGATACTACGCATTCTTAGCCCATGTGGTAGATGTTACCAAGGAGAGTTCCAACCCTGCTGAAGTTCCGATAGTCAGGGAATTCGAGGATGTGTTTCCCGAAGAACTTCCTGGTATACCACCACCCCGGGAAATTGATTTTGAGATCAATTTGGTCCCAGATACGAAACCTATAGCCCAGACTCCGTATAGGATGGCGCCTGCTGAGATGGCAGAACTCAAGAAACAGCTTCAAGAGTTACTTGAGAAGGGTTTCATCCGACCGAGTACCTCACCTTGGGGTGCTCCGGTTTTGTTTGTTAAAAAGAAAGATGGATCGATGCGGTTGTGCATTGATTATAGAAAACTCAATAAAGTAACGATAAAGAATAAATATCCTTTGCCGAGGATTGATGATCTTTTCGACCAGTTGCGTGGTGCGACAGTCTTTTCTAAGATAGACTTAAGGTCTGGATATCATCAACTCCGCATTAAGGACAGTGACATATCTAAGTCTGCCTTTAGGACAAGATATGGTCACTATGAGTTCACGGTCATGTCGTTTGGACTAACCAATGCACCGGCTGCATTCATGGAACTCATGAATAGAGTCTTTCGACCTTTCCTTGATCAGTGTGTTGTCGTCTTCATAGACGACATACTGATTTATAGTAAGGATGCTCAGCAGCATGAGCAACACCTTCGCCAGACTTTGACCTTGCTAAGAGAGCATAAGCTATACGCTAAGTTTAGCAAGTGTGAGTTTTGGTTATCTGAAGTATCCTTCCTTGGACATGTGGTATCTGCCTCGGGAATTCGTGTTGACCCTGCAAAGATAGAATCCGTTCTGCAGTGGGAACAACCGAAGACACCGACGGAGATTAGAAGTTTCTTGGGGTTAGCTGGTTATTATCGAAGGTTTATTAAAAATTTCAGTTCTATAGCCTTACCTTTGACCAAGTTAACCCGGAAGGATGTTCCTTTTGCTTGGAGTGATAAGTGTCAACAGTCTTTTCAGCTGTTGAAGGAGAGGTTGACAAGTGCACCTGTGCTTGTGTTACCTGAGCAAGGAAAGGAATATATAATCTTTTGTGATGCCTCCAAGAATGGACTTGGATGTGTGTTGATGCAGGATAACCAAGTGATTTCTTTTGCTTCCCGACAGCTTAAGAAACACGAAGAGAATTATCCGACACACGATCTGGAGTTAGCTGCTGTGGTCCATGCTTTGAAAATCTGGAGACATTATCTCTACGGAGAAACTTTCCAGATTTTCACAGACCACAAGAACCTTAAGTACATCTTCACTCAGCATGAGCTTAATATGAGGCAACGTCGCTGGATGGAGTTAATCAAGGACTACGATTGTACGATTGATTACCATCCGGGCAAGGCCAATGTGGTTGCAGATGCCTTGAGTAGGAAATCAACAACATCAACCATGGATAGGGCACAACTAAGTTCCTTAGTATGCTCTAGAAGAGATATGCTTATCTCTTTAAGGCATGACAATGTGCAGTTGAAGGCATCATTGTTAGCCGGTCTGTTAGCTGAGATGCAGATTAAACCTACCTTAAGAGAGCAGATAAAGGAGGCACAACAAGTAGATGTTTCTGTATAGTAGATTAGATTCGAGTTTGGAAATGAGAAGCGAGAAGGTTTTCATGAGTCAGATGACCAGGTGGCATGCTATCATGGAAGGATGATAGTGCCAGATGTGGACGACCTGAGGAAGTTAGTCCTGGAAGAAGCTCATTCTTCGATGTATGCTATGCATCCAGGGAGCACCAAGATGTATCGAAACTTGAAAGACATGTATTGGTGGCCTGGGATGAAGAAGGATGTAGCTGAGTTTGTTCTGAGGTGTCCTGTGTGTCAGCAGGTCAAGGCTGAACACCAGAAACCTGCAGGGACAATGCAACCCTTACCCATACCACAGTGGAAGTGGGACCATGTAACCATGGACTTTGTTGTTGGCCTACCCAGGACAAACAAAGGACATGATTCCATTTGGGTAGTTGTTGATAGGTTGACAAAGACAGCACATTTCTTACCTGTCAAAACAACCTATACTGCTGAAAGGTTATCCCAGATATATGTCCAAGAGATAGTGCGTTTGCACGGAGTTCCTGTCACTATAGTTTCTGACAGAGGTCCCCAGTTTACAAGTCGCTTTTGGGAACAGTTACACAGAGCCCTAGGCACCAAGTTAAGGTTTAGTACAGCCTTTCATCCTCAAACTGATGGACAGTCAGAAAGGACTATACAGACCTTAGAAGATCTGTTGAGAGCATGTGTTCTCCAGTTTACCGGGAGTTGGGATCTACATCTAAGCTTGATAGAGTTTGCCTATAACAATAGCTATCAACATAGCATTGATATGGCACCATATGAAGCCTTATATGGCAGACGTTGTAGATCACCCTTGTGTTGGTATGAAACTGGTGAGCACCAGTTATTAGGCCCTGATCTTGTGCAGCAAACTACAGAAAAGATTAAAGTTATACAACAACAGCTTAAGACTGCACAAGATAGACAGAAATCATATGCCGATAAACGTCGTAGACCCCTAGAATTCCAGGATGGAGACAGAGTGTATCTCAAGGTCTCACCTTGGAAAGGAGTCCTTCGTTTTGGGAAGAAAGGAAAGTTAGCTCCTAGATTTTTGGGACCTTATCCAATTGTTGAAAAAGTTGGAAAGGTGGCCTATAGACTAGAGTTACCTCTAGAGTTGCAGAAGCTGCACCCTGTGTTTCACATTTCCATGCTGAGGAAATGTCATCCAGATACCGAGTCAGTTCTACAACCTATGGAGGTAAAATTGAATGAAGATATAACGTATGAGGAGGGACCAGTGTCAATCCTCGATAACAGAACTAAAAAGTTAAAGAAGAAGGATATAAGCCTTGTAAAAGTCCTCTGGAACCATCGTGGTGTTGAAGAAGCCACTTGGGAACTAGAAGATGAAATGAGAAGAAAATATCCTGCTCTCTTCTTATAATATGCTTTATCGATTTCGGGGACGAAATCCTTTTGAAGGGGTAAAGAATTTGTAACACCCCTGACCTGGGTTATGACCTAACCCTGGAAGTTTTGCCTAAATATGTAATTAATATACTTGTGAACACTCCCTGGCATGTAATTAAGTTCCTCAGGAACATTTACTTTCAATTTTGCTCCTTTTTGTATAAAGTAGTAGCATTGTGTTGTATGCAGGGACCTATGTGCAAATTACCCAGTTTAAGGGTTGAACTTGCAAAATTCACAAGATAAGATGTTCCTTTGATGTTGAAACATCATGTGAATGGTTATGGTAAAGTTTGAGGGATTTCCCAAGCTTGAGCACCAAGGTGCAGCTGTGGAAGCAATTCCCATGCTTAGAAACCCTAATTTGGGGTAAAGTGCAATTTACCCAAATTGAGGGGTCCAACTTGTAATTTTCACCATCTAGAACATCTTTTATGACTCTTGTCATCATTTAGAGTAAAAATGATGAAAGGGATACATCATTTAATAATTAAATGAGAAAAATGATCTTTGTGATAGAAATCACCTAAAATGGGTACAAAACCCTTTCCTGTATGTACCCTAGTTGAAGGTTGGATTCCTTTACCCTTAGATCTTGAGTTTTCTTGAGATTTGCATAAGATTAGATGGGCTTGGACGTGCCCTTGAACAAGGAGGGACCTAGATGTGAATTTTGAATTTGAAAGGTCCTTGTAGTAGGAAATAGGCTTAAGCTATAAAAAAGGCTTTTCCTTTGCAAATGAGCAAACGATCTTTCCCTGTTCCATTCATTTCCTTTCTTTCCCAAACGGCCAAGCCTTGCTCTGGAGCTCAGGAGAAACGACCAAGGGTGCAAGGTAGGTTTGGATTCCCCTTCTTGCCCAAATTCCATGGTTAGAATTCGGATTCAAGGACAAATTCATGGCTAGCTTACTTAATTCTATCTTTTTAGCCATCTTTTCTCAACCTTCCTTGGAGGATTAACCTTGGCCGACCTGTGGAGCTTCTAGGACGCCATTAAAGGCTTGGAGCTCGAAAGCTTGGAGCTCAAGGAGCAAGCTTTAGGCGGGTTTTATAACTCTAAACTTGATGCTTCGATTATACATCTTTTCTATGCATATAGTTGATAGATCTTCTTCTTCCCTATCTTCCCTTGCATCCTTGCAAGAAAAATCGTGAAGAACTGCTACTGTTCTTAAGGTGGAAGATAAGGGCGTTAATTACTATGCTTATCCACAGATTTTCACTTTATCAAACGACCTCCACCTATTGCTCAAAACGGTTTCAAACCGTTTGGTGGGCAAACGGTTTCAGGGTCGTTTGAGGGCAAACGGTCTCAAGACCGTTTGGTCCCGTTGACCAAGCGAAGACCGTTTGGGAATCTTGTTCATAATTATGTAGGTTAATCACCCACGAAATTTGAGAGGTTAACTCCAAAGGAATCGTGAGATATGAGCAAATCAATTAGCAAAACGAATTGAATTAATTTCTGATTTGCAATCTGTTTAATTTGCCCTTTTTGGGCAAACGGTCTCAAGACCGTTTAAGATGGTTGACTAAACGTTGACCGTTTGGGATTACTCTTCATAATAATGTTAATTAACGACTCACCAAATTTTATGGATTAATTCCAAACGAGTCATGAGTTGAAGGATGATTAATAGGGCAAACCCTAATTGAAATTAGTGCTGAATCTCCTATGAGTTAAGTTGAGATTTTGGGTTGCTTAGCCCAAACGGTTTCAAGACCGTTTGGGAATCACCCAAACGGTCTCAAGACCGTTTGGGGGTCACCCCAAGACCGTTTGGAGGTCTGGGGTCAAGTATAGTTGATCAATTGAAGGTCCAAAGGCACCAAATCATATTGCAATTAAGTATTGATGTGATGATCAACTCAATAGATCAAACCTTGATGAATTTTCGCTAAAGTCCAAAGGATGGATGGGCAAACGGTCTCAAGACCGTTTGGAACTCATCCAAACGGTCTCAAGACCGTTTGGTGTCAACCCAAGACCGTTTGAAGGTCTAGGGTTGAGTTAATCTAATGGTTTGAGGGTCCAATTGTAGGAAATTGATGCATTGTTGAAAATTGCTGATTTTGACCTAATTGGACTTCAACCTTAGTCAAAACGACTTGGTTTTTGGTCAAACTTTGGGCAAACGGTCTCAAGACCGTTTGGATGATGTCCAAACGACCTCAAGACCGTTTGGGCCAAGTTTGAGCCCAATTGGAGGTCAATTGATAGGTTCAACCTTGAATTGTTTCACATTGTTGAACATTGATGACCAATCAACTTGAAACCCTAATTGAGAACGATTGAACCCTAATTGGTTTACAATTGAGGGTCAATTTGATGTCTAAGTGGTTAAGGCTAACCCTAATTGGCTCAATGTATAAGTGGTTAGCATACCTTTAGCCAATTGAGGGCTTCAACATACATATCCTTGAACTTTGGTGACCTTTGAACCCTTTTGGAGGTCCAAACGGTTTGAGCCCATTTGGACCAAACGGTCTCAAGACCGTTTGGGTCCAAACGGTCTCAAGACCGTTTGGGGCCAAACGGTCTCAAGACCGTTTGGGCTCAAACGACCTCAAGACCGTTTGAGCTCAAACGACCTCAAGGTCGATTGGTCCAAACGACCTCAAACCGATTGAAGCTCCAAACGGTTTGGAAGTCAACCCTTCCAAACGGTCTTCACCTCCAAACGGTCTCAAGACCGTTTGGATCCAAACGGTCTCAAGACCGTTTGAGGGCCAAACGGTCTCAAGACCGTTTAGGTGGTTGAAACCGTTTGAAGGTTGAAACCGTTTGGAGATTTGTGATGGTTTGTACTTAACCATTTGATGATGTAATCAGTTCAATGGTGATTCAATCTAAACCCTAATGGTAACCTAGGTCATTAAGGGACTATGTGATTAGTGGGTTAACCCATGATGGTGATCATGTGGCAAATTACCAAAATACCCTTGAAGGGTCTAAAGGGGTAAAACCCTAATCTAATCAAACCCTAATCACATAATGTTGATGCTTTGGCTCACATCAGTCAATAGAGACTTGTCTCAACCTAATCTAGAGTGGTGTTGCCACCATCTACTAGAGAGAGGAAAGAGAAAGTGTTTCTAGAGAGAGAAAGTATCCTAGAGAGAGAAAGTGCCCTTTTTAGGAGGAATCTCTAGTAAGATACTTCTTTTACACATGAAGGTGCATGATTAGGGAATGACCCACCTATGTGAGGTCATGGAAACCCTAATGATGATATCTAATGGATCTTAATGATAATTAAGAGTCTTAATGATGATGTTTCTCTTACATGATGATGTAATGAGTACAATTCACCATGGAGTGAATAGTAAACCCAAATTTTTGGGCGATGACATGAAAGATGAATAGTAAACCCTGATTGTAAGGGTTATTAAGTGGAACCTTATTTGAAGGTAATTCCATGTGGAACCCTAGTTGTGGGTGATCCCATGTGGAACCCTATTTTAGGGTGATTCCATGTGAAACACTAGTTGAGGGTGAATCCAAGTGAAACCCTAATTGGGGATGTATTCCTATTTACTGAAGTGTTTACTATTATCTGTTGAATTAACCATGCAGGTTGTTGTGAGATGATGGTCACACCCAGGTATGGAATACCATGTTATATTCATTGAAGGCATGTCTTATGCTTTATGAATAGTGAACCATCTTGATGCACTGCTAAGTGACATCCTTTGTGATTTATGGGCTGTAAGAGCCATAAATGTTATTAAGGTCATGCTTGACAGATGACTTGAGATGAATATCTGATAATTGTGATAAGTTAGGCCTGTTACATTTTGTATTCTCATATATAGCTGTGTTACTGTATGATGATTGGAATACTGAATGTACCTAACTAATCAAGTGAAATGTAGAGCCCTGATCATAGATCCATCATTGTCAGTTGTCTAAATGATGGTGAAACAGGTTTTCCTAAGGGAACTCCTGGAGCACATACTGTTGAGTATGTGGGGTACATGGATGTGTAGAACCTGACATCCTAGTGTAGGTATTTGATGTAGATTCTCGTAGTCCGTCATACCTTCACTATAACAGAAAGGGTGAGTGGATGATGTAGATTCTAGTAGTCCATCAGACCCCACCCCAAAGTTTTAAAGGTGAGCTGTATCTCTACACTCCCTTAAAGACATAAACCCCGCATCGGTGAAAGATAAACAAGAAATCTTCCGATAGCGAAGAGAGTACAGAATGCCAATGTAACTCTAAAAATAGCGAAGGACCAGAGTACCCTGGTGAGCTATTACATAGACATCCCGCCAGATGTCAAACAATCAATCCTCTAACTGACTGAGGAAGATGAGGTCATAAGAATCCGGCTCTCTTAATGACCTATGTATGATACTGATGTGACTTCTTAGCGATCAGTTGGAGTATGAGTGGTATGCCTCATCTCCACAGGGCATAATAATGTTTGGAAAAACATAAACAACAGCGTAGTATATCTGTTAGAGTTAATTATGAGTTATTTGATTGATGTTACCTTGAATAGCATAGATGTTCTCATATTTTAATATTGATTGAACTCTTGCTTATCATCAGAACTGCCAGTGAATATCTTGAAGGCTCTTATTGCTTTAGTTATTCCTTGCTTTGCTTATAAAGCCTAGTGGAGAGTTATAACTCTCGCTGGGGCAATTATGTATAATTGTCTCACCCCGTAGACTTCTACTTTTTAGGTGGTCGTCGAAGACGAAGGAACAAGAACTCAGGTGAACAATCCCAGCAACAGCAGCATCAGGAGCAGTAAATATCTCAGGTGGAGATCTAGCCTGCTTCATGGTGTAGTTAGAGTTAAGTCTTATGTGTCCTCTGTACTCTCAGGTCCTGGAGTGTTTTGGAGTATGAATTCTTGAGAGTTTTGGTATCATGTTGTATATAATTACTCAAGAAGTAATTGTCAGTGATGTAAACAGTTAAATCCTTTTTCTATGGAAAAGGTTTGTGGTTTCAGGCTCTTGTCTCGAAAAGTTTTAATTTCCCGTGATTTTTGTCTTCCGCTGTTTACCGATTGCTTCCGCACATGATTAAATCGGGATTAATTCGCCGTTTGGAGATCGGAGCCCACAGTCCAGGCAGGCTAGTTGTTGATAGTGTTGGAGGATGAATCGAGGAGGGTATGGCGGTGGATTCTCCTGGTAGTGGTGGCAATGGTCACTGACATTGGGAGGATGGAGAGAACACCCTGGTTCACCGATGTGCAATAGTCACAGAGAACACACCGTCGATGCACCCAAGAGAGTACAAGGGAAGAGGACTTGGGTGGCGGTGACGGGACTGGAGATGACGATCAGCGCCATCAGACACATTGCACCAGGCATCGAGATCGCGAAGGCATGCGTGGTTGTGGTTGCGCTAGGGTGGGGCTCAGCGGCGTCGTGCGCTCACACAAGATGTCATCGCGAGGAGAGGGACAGGGTCCTGTCAAAGGACTCGAATAGCCCTGGAGCACATGTAAGGAGGTAAGGGAAAATATGTCATTTAGTTATGTTTTTAAGTGCTTGCTTGCGTGGCTAATAAGACTCTAGCAAACGTTGACGTGTCAACAGATGATTGGTCCAAATCAATTTATCTTGCAAAATGTGTAGTTAATTATTGGTAACTCAGAATATATCGAAACTATGTATCAAATTGCTCAGGAAAATGAGAGGAATCCAATAAAAATGATATTAAAGATTGATTTCGTTCCTAATTGCAAAAGTATTATAAATTGACGAAAAGTGCATTAAAGTTAGTCTAAAAACCCTATTGGTATTAAAGGCTGAATCTAGTATGCTTAATGGGTTAATTGAAGTATTAATAACCTGCTGAATGATAATGTTAGATTTGAACCTGATCTAGATGAAATTTGCATGATTTATGGTTTTTACCCCATATGAGAATGTTTAAGTATTTAGAAACCCTAATTTAGGGTAAAAGAGAATAAGATCATATATGATTTGAAAAAGGTGAAAATACGTTGTTAAATGATAGTTCTAATTATTTTGAGTACAAAAGTCATTAATTCTAGATAAATACCCTATATGTAGTAATTAGGGTTTTCTCATGAATAAAAGGTAGAATTAATGGTAAATTGAGTTCATATGTTAATTAGACCAGAATGAACTTTGAATTGATGATAAATGCATATAATGATCTTGTCATGGATTAAAAGGATAAAATAGTAGCTTTAATGAAAAGAAGCTTAATATGCCTGTAATATGAAAATAGGGTTATATGTTGTTAAGATAACCTTAATATTAAAGAATAGATGAGATGATTAGGGTTTATGAGTAATGGCATAAAATTAGGGTTTAATATGGTAAAAGGTGAAGGGAAACCCTAATTGCAAAATGAAACCCTAAAATGGATACAAAAACCCTAGAAAGTAAATCCAAGTCAATAAAGTAGATTCTTGATAAAGTGTGTAATAAATAGAGTACGTATTCTTTTCAGGAATTATGTGATTGTCGAATTGCTTGCTTGGATTGCTTCCTTGCTTGGAATTGCTTAATGTTTGTGAAATCATCAAATCAGGTATGTGGTTACACTTATGAATAATCTCTTTAGTTTCACAGAGATTTCCAAATGTGTTTATCGGTTGCTTGAAAATAACTGTTGAATGTCTATTTATTTCATGCAACTATAAAGTGACTATGATTATCACTATAAATGTGCATATATAACTGGCTAGATCTGAGTCCACCTCTATTGCTTTGAAAAGGCTAAAAAAGGGGTAATCCTAGAGCAAGGTCTAGGTTACCGAGAGTTAGAAACTGGGTTTCCTACGTGTAGTGCCATGAGACTCTTTAGCGTACCATGAGTTAAGGAGTGGTCTACCTATGAGTAGTTCCATGTGACTCAACCCTAGAAACCGGTTCACTTGATAGGTGGATCATGAGGGGTTTAATGGGGACATCACAGAGGATAGGGTACCCTTGGATCACGGAGTTATATTTAAAGTGTAATCTTGGTTGTTAAATGATTAATTGAATGAATATGTTGTTATCATAGTTGCACCTTTATTGTTTCCCCCACATACCAGCTTCGGTTGACCGACGTTTTGTTTGTCGGAATTTTAGGTACAAGCCAAAAGGACAAACAGTAAAATGTCATATTGTGAAATACATGAAGTAAAATACAAGGAGGATTAGTTAGAGTTGAATCCTTAAGTGGATAGAAATTTAGAAGATCCAAGTTTTCAAAAAGGTATGCAAAAGTTTTTTTTTCTTACAGCTTTTCAGTTTAGTATGTTAAAATTTAATAATTGTTCTTGGTTAAGTGTCGAACCTTTGATCCGGAAGTTATGGGTGTGGCTTCGACCTCTCGGTCTCCCTTAATTGGGGGTTATCGGGAGGTGGGGTCGTAACAGCAAATGTTGTTTGAAGTGCCAAAAGGTGGGCACTATATCCAAGAGGGACATGATGCCTCTATCATCCATTCTAGTGATTGAGGTGTTTAATGTTACAGGGATCGACTTAATGGGTCTATTCCCTCCTTCCTTCAGATATGTGTACATCTTGGTGACTATTGATTATATGTCCAAGTGGATTGAAGCAATAGTCAAAAGAACAATGATCACAAAGTAGTTTGTGACTTTGTCAAGTCAAACATCTTCAGCCGTTTCGGTATACCACAAGCAATGATTAGTGATGGCGGAAGCTATTTCATCCACATGACCTTTGAAGGATTGCTAAAAAGGCATGGTGTGAATCATCGTGTGGCTACTCCTTACTACCCTCAAATGAGTGGTCAAGTTGAGTTAGCCAATTGGGAGATAAAGCTCATTCTTAAGAAGATGGTGAGGCCGGACCACAAGGATTGGTCTTTAAGTCTCAATGAAGCTTTGTGGGCATATAGAACAACACTCAAAGCCATGATTGGTACCTCTCCTTTTAAACTTGTGCATGGAAGGAGTTGCCATCTACCAGTGGAAATGCAACACAAGGCACTATAGGCATTGAAAGCGATGGACATGGATAGAGACACTTCCAGAGTGAGAAGAAAATTGTAGCTTCATGAGCTAGAAGAAATGAGACATGAGGCATATGAGATGTCAAAACGTTATAAGGAAAGGACCAAGTTTTTACATGATAAGCTGATCAAGAAGAAAAACTTTGAGCCCCGACAATGGGTATAGATGTACAATTCTAGGATGAAGTTCTTTCCCAAAAAGCTTTGGTCTAGGTGAGAAGGGCCTTACCTAATCAAACATGTATATCCTTTCGAGGATGTTGCGATGTGTGAAAAGGACAAAGCAAAAGTGTTCACCGTCAATGGGCAAAGATTTAAAGTCGTTGTTGAAGTAGATCCAGACAAAGCAAACCAAAGTTTTGACATTGTGATGCTAGTTGAGGAACACCCAGTTGATGAAAAGATGTGCTTAAATGCACATCAGAGAGACATCTACTATAAGGATGCATTAAAAGTTCCACGAGGATGATTGAGTCAAGAATCAATAAGCCCAACTGAAGGCATAAAATTTAGCACTAGTGAGAGGCAACCCACATAGGTTTTTTTTTTTGGTGAACCACGTGCCACTTGCTATTTTTGTATTGCTTTGGGGGTGTTATATACAGTGCATCTTGGTCCCGAGATGGGATCAAGGAAAGAAAAGAAAAATTGTATAGAGAGTGTGAACAAAAGAATGTACAGAGAGTGCGAACAAAAGAACCTACTAACTCTTGCATCCGCGCACCCACAGAAGGAGCAAAAACAGAATCCTTAACACGTAGTCTCTAGGAGGCTTTTAAAGCTGAACAACAACAAGGGAGCACCATCCTTCATCCAGAATAAGAGCATCAGCAGACGTCACAGAACCAGAACCAGCAGAAAAACTAGTCCATCTCTGAGAAGACCAACTGTTGCCCCCTCCTGAACCAGCAAAAGAACAACCAGAAAAACAACCACTAAGCCAAAAACTGCCTCAACCAAAAGGCTAGTTACTCAAGAAAAGCATCTACATCTTTTCTAATCAAACTCCACAGAGTTTCTTCATTTCTATCAAACCCTTCATGAATTCTTCAGTTCCTTTCTCTCCAGATCCATAGCATAGCACTCAGAATAACCATATGACTCTTTTTGTCTCTAAGAGTAAGAACACTATCCATCGTGAATGGAGAGTCAACACTCCTATCAGGAAAAACAAGATTCCATATATTAGTAGCAAAATTACAAGACCACATGGAATGGTGTGTATCTTCCCCACTTTCCCTGCACAGAAAATAGTAGGAAGGAAGTTGGATACCCATATTCTTAAGAAAGTCAGCTGTAGTGAGATGACCATGCCCTACTTTCCATTCATGAATCTGACATCTTTTTGGAGCTTTAAAACGCCAAATCCATCTGAAAAAAGGGTTAGGTAGAATCACCTTCAACCTATAACTTTCCCAAAAGCTTCTCATATTAACATTGGGTTTGACATTAAACAAAATCACGTCTTTACCACCATGGGGCTTCTTTAATGTATGAAGCAAGGCATTCATCTCACTGTGACATCTAGAATCAGAAATAAACCAGCCACCGTTGTTAATTAAACAACTCACCTTGTTGTCTCTAGAAATACCAGTTCGTATAATACTTTTACTACCAAGACGCTCTGTCAAAAACTCACATTTGGGAAGCAAAGGATCCTTCCACACAAAGGTACCTTCTCCATCCCCAATAGTAAAATGCATATTATCTTTAAGAGTGTCTCTTTCTTTTATCACTCTATTGAATAACCAGGAGAAAGTGTTGTTCTCCTTGATTTCCCAAAAGGAACACTTTCTGAGATATTTTTCATGAATCCACCCGATCCAAAGAGACTCCTTTCCATTAGCAACATTCCACGCATGAAAAAACAGAGCCTCTTTGCAAATATCTCTAATGGATCTAATACCCAAACCACCTTCTTCTTTTGGTTTGGTAACCTTATCCCATCTCACAAGTTGAATTCTAGATTTCTTCTCGTAGTGAGTCCAAATAAAATCTCTGCTAACTTCTCCAATTCTTCAATCACAGAGCAAGGTAGAGGAAAAGTAGTACACCAGTAGAGATGCATTGAACTTAAGGTGGAGTTGACTAGTTCAATCCTACCAGCCATGGAAAGAATTTTCGATTTCCATCCATCCAATCTTTTCTTAGTTTTATCAATCAGGGGCTTGCAATGCTCTCTCGTGAGCCTTCCTTGAAACAAAGGAATTCCAAGATAATTACTAGAACCAACTCTTCTAGGTATCCCCAAAATATCATACATGGAATTACTATCAGCTTCAGCACTTAAGATAATGGAGCTTTTGTCAGTGTTAATCTTCAGACCAGTGATATCATAAAAGGTATCCAAAATTTTGACAAGATTTTTATCATTAGCTTCATTAGCTTCAATGAAAACCATGAGATCGCCAGCGAAGATTAAGTGAGATACACTAAGATTATCAGAAGCCTTCAAAGGAACAATTTCTCCTTTCTCCACAGCACGTTGCATCAATTGAGAGAAACACTGCATGACAATAACAAACAAGTAGGGGGCTATGGGGTCTCCTTTCCTCACCCCATTACTAGGTTTGAAAGAACTGGAAGGTTCTCCATTGATTAAGATCTCATAAGAACTGGTATGAAAGATTTCCTTGAGCCACACAATCCAACAATAAGGAAATTTAATAACCTCCATGATTCTAAATAAAGCATTCCATGACACTGAATCATACGCTTTAGAAATGTCAAATTTGAGACACATTCTGTGCTTGGAATCTTTTTTATTGAAATCATGGATGAGCTAGTTAGAGAGGAGAATAGCATCTCCACACTTCTTCCTTTCACAAAAGCATGCTGGTTGAAGCTGATAATACTGTCCATAACATGCTGAAGTCTATTACACATCACCTTGGTAATTATTTTCAAGGTCACATTACAAAGTGAGATGGGTCTCCAGTTTTTAAGCTTATATATCTTTGTCACCTCCTTTTGGAATAAGAGTGATAAAGGTGCGATTAGTTTCTCTAAGCATTCTCCCTGTTCTAAAAAAGTGAAGAACAACAAGACAAACATCACTTTTAATAAGAGGCCAACTAGATTTGAAAAAGTTGCCATTAGACCCATCGGGACCAGGACACTTGTCAATATTGAGAGCAAGAACTACCTCTTCAATCTCATTCATAGAGAAGCATCTATCCATAGCCATGCAATTAACCTCATTCAAGGTTCTGAAACCCAACTCATCAATAGGAGAAATCTTGCTAATATGACCATTATTAAACAATCTCATATAGAAATCACAAATGAAGTTGTTGATAAGCATCTGGTCAGTACAAGACTTCCCCTCAATCTCCAAAGATCTGATATGATTGACATGTCTTCGAACTTTAATAGAGGAATAAAACAATTTAGAATTATCATCACCTTCTTTCAACCATTGGATGCGAGATTTCTGTCTAAGAAGAGACTCCTCCAACTTTCTAGCCTTAGTTAACTCCATTCTGCATCTGCGGGCCTCCATTTGATATTCAGTATTGGAAGGACTATTGTCCAGTTTGCATTGTGCTTCATAAGATTCCTTCTCACAGCAGTGAAGATTGTCAGGCATGTTCCCAACCTTATTCTTATTCCACCTTGTTAAGGCACCTCTTAAATTTCTCATTTTGGCGTATAGTAAGAACGTAGGAAGGCCATCAGATTTGGTGCACCAATTTTTTCTTATAACCTCATTATAATCTTCTTTCTTGGTACAAGCATTAATAAAGCGAAAAGGAGCTCTAATGGTTCTTTTTTCCCCAATCTGCAGATTAAGAAACTTGTGATCACTGATCGTATTAGTGATTAGATAGACAGTAAAATTTTGAAAACGATTCATAAAACCAATATTGTGAAGAATCCTATCAATTTTAGAAGTGATAAAATGTTCTCCCTCCTGATGGTTGTCCCATGAGAATAAAGGCCCATTAAGACTAAGATCTACCAGGCTGCAGTTAAGGACACATTCATTAAACTCCCTCATCGATCTTCTCGAAGGGGGATCTCTACCAATCTTCTCATCTTCCCTTCTAACAGCATTGAAATATCCCATGATGATCCACGGATTCTTCATGGTCGTATGGATATCAATGATGCTATCCCAAAGAGCACTTCTATCAGAATCAGGATTATGCCCATAAACAGCAGTAATGAAAAAGAAATCATCATTAAGATCAATTCTACAATGAACCAGCTGATCAGTTTCTATGATCTTGGTGGCAGAACAAACATTAGAATCCCATAGCATAATGACTCTCCCCAACAAGTGAGAGCTATGATTAGAAAACCAGTTGTACTCCGGAAAAAAATTATTAAGAAGCCTTTTTTTATCTTGCTTTCTCTAACTTTAGTTTCAACTAAAATAGCTATATGGGGTTTTATTCTCCTTATTTCTTCCTGGATCTTTGGGGATTTAAGATTAAGACCCCTCACATTCCAGGATATGATATTGACAGAATCATCAGTCATTAGAAACATCTTTAACCAGTACTTCACTGGTTCAGAACGAAACCCTCTGTACTGCTTCACCCGAATTCTCAACCATGCTTGCCAATAATGAGAACTTGTTTGGAGTAAGTTGGATATTCTTAACAGAAGAAACCGGTTTAGATGCAACCCGAGGAGGGGACTTTGACTTACGTCTCTGTTGTTCCCATTTAGGGGATTGAGAAGGAGTTATGCCCAGTGAGAGAATTCCATTAGTTGACCTTACTTGAATAGAGCTCCCTTTTGCTTGAGATCCTTTACCTGTGACTTCCGGTACCTCAGGATATGACTCAGACAAATCCACAGGAGTTTGTTCTTCAGCAAATACATCCTCACTAGCATCACAGAAAACTTCCAGTTCCTCCGGAGACTTCTCCATGGTCAGTTCAGACTCCCAGGCAGTAGCATCGTCGCTGATGGCCTCCCCATCAACTGCGGCCATTGGATTTCACAACAGCTTCTTCTTCGGCATCCATACCTTCCAGCCCTGCTTCTTATTAGGAGGCACTACCTCCTTCATTGGAGCTTTCAGATTCTTGGTATAGAGTGTCGACTCGTGACCAAAACTCTCGCATCCACTGCAGACATCTGGCTTCCACTCATACTCAAATCAAATCCTATTTGTCTGACCATCCTTGCACTGCAGCACCAAGTCTTTACGATAAGAGAAATCAGCATTCACGAGCACTTGAAGCCTCACATACTCCAGTCGAGAGAGATCGGTCGTTATCTGATCAGTTCTGATAGGTTTACCTAGGAAGGAGTCCATTGTCATGAATAACTCGTCATCCCATAGCTCTAGGGGTAAATCATGAATCTTAATCCAAATCAAGATTTCTAACAATCTGGACTTCTCCATAGATTCCCCTTATTCCCACTTCCTGATGATGAGAGGTTTCCCCGCAATGAACCAAGGCCCTCCATCAACGTCGTGGCTAAATCTTCATCATTAGAGAATAACAGGACGAAGAACCCTTATCCTCTCGATTTGATTTCCAACGAACCTTTAACCTTCCACAACTGGGCTAGGAATCTCACCAGAGATGGCCAGTGAGGCGACAATCCCACTATGTAGCCCGCCGCCGCCCTGCTCCACTTCTGTAGGTTCCTCTCCACAATGGACTTTGGATAAAGGAGCCTCCCATTATCCATGCGAACTGGTACCTCCTTGAATGGATTCATAGATACATCCTTCTTTGAGGATACCAGATCTTCCCATGAAACAGTCTTCAAAGAAACACCAACTGACCCAAATCCGATGCCTCCTGTCTTCCCAGGATCCTTGATTTTGGCCACATTGCTCGGATCTATGGTGTTCCCGACCTGCGCAGCCTCCAAGTGAGAAGAAGAGCCCCTCACCAGATCTGCCTCATTCGCCGCCGAGGTCTCCCTTCAATTGCCACTAGAATCGCCCCCAGATCGCCTTCCAACATCATCCCAGATCGTCAGAATTACCAATACCCAATTACCCACATAGGTTTGGGAACTTTTACACCCAACCTTCACTTTTTGATACTTTTTCTTTATTTTTACACAGTTCTAAGAATACACACACTTGTGTTCAACAATTTTGTTTTAGTTTTGATGATGAGATAGGTGAAATAGGTGAAAGTTTGAGAAATGGGGTAGATTTCAGTGAGAAGTATTGATGGAACATCAAGTGGATTGAATTTATTGGTTGGATTATGAATGATTGAGTGATTTGAGAATTTTTGAAGTTTTTTCAACTAAAAAGTACCAGCACAGTGGTGCTGGCATTGCACGGCCGTGCTGGCATGGTCATTTCTAACAAGGAAAACTCAAGCTTTGGGCCCAGTTAGCATGACCGTTCTGACCAACGTGGTTGTGTTGTCGTTCTCCAGAACGGCTGTGTTGGCCTAGTCCCATCACTTAAGTAACTCAATTATTCATTCCATAGCACGACCTCCCCTTCATTTTTGCAATGCACCATGGCCGTCTTGTGGCCAATGGTGATTAGGTCGACCTCGGTTTACCCCCAAACACCTCCTATTCCTCCAAAACTATAGATTCAAGTTCCCTTTGACTCCTACTCACCTTCCCCTACCTCAAGTTCCAATTTCTACCGTCCAGTAACCTCTATTTCTCCATCTCCATGGAGATTCCGCCCCTACCTCCTAGAAATGTGAAAATTATTGTGATTATTTGTTTTCCTCCTTTCTTGATGCAAAACTGAAGAGTAGGGACAAGGAAATCAAGAAAGGAGTCACAAACACCTTCAAGGGCATCACTGGAAGAAAATTTTGATCGGCAAAGGGCAACCCATCTTCAAACAACACTACTCTGTTTCCATCAAACTCCATCTTTGGTTCATCTCTACATAGATTGGCATATATGAGTGGCTCTCATCTACAATCCTCCTCAAGCCACCACACCTCAAATCCAAGATGCATAAACCCCAAGGAGGAGGAGGAAGAAGAAGAACTAGAAAATATTGTTGATTCTATTGGTGTTGATGCACCAACCTGAGAAAGAATAGCCAATAAAGAAATTGATGTGTCATTTTCATGCCCGCTTCCATGACTGACTCTAGTGAGGCATTCCACTTCATCATCTCAACCTCACACCGCTAAATAATCCACTAGATGTTGGTTGTTGCTTGAACAAGAAGATGATCGTGCACCCATTGAGATGGTTCCCTTGAACTTGGACACAAGTTTGGGGTCACATACCTATGAGGAGGAGGAGGTAGATGATACTGAGAGTGAGGAGATGGAGGATGAACCTATGGACTTCTTGCCCAAGTTGTAGGAGGATAGAATGAAGTGGGTGGGAAAACATCTTGAGGAAGCCACATTGTAAGAGGCACATCAAGAAGAGTGTTCACAAGGCCCCTCCACTCGGAGTGCACTACTATGAGGGTGATCCCTACAAGATACACTTGTCTCAACACCATGCAGGCCCTAGGGATGCATGCCATCATCAAGGATTTCTTAACATCATGTGGGTTGTATCATTTGCTAATCAATATAGAAGAGACATACCTAGAGACAACCCATGAATTCTTTAGATCTTGGAGAAGGTACAATACCAAGGGGAGGATGCGATCTACTTTAGGCTCAAATACTCCATGAATGTGCTAAAGTCTTCCCACCTCAACAAGATTTTAGCACCAACACCAGAGATGGAACAAAAAATTTATGAGGGTAGATATGATAAGAATGGAAAATGCAACTATTCTAAGATGTGGGAAACATTCACTGAACAAGGTACCTTTGAAGTGGGAAAGTAAAAAAAAGCAAAATATTCAACCCTGCCTAGAGATATGTTTAGAATGTTCTAGCCAATAGTGTCTTTGGCCAGTATGACAACCATGGTTGTTGATCACAAAAAGACTTATTTGTGATGTCAGTAATGGTAAGTCGTGGTCATGTGAATCTGGGTATGATGTTGATTGATCACCTTAAAACAATCCCCTCCAAGAGAAGAATCCTTACATAATGGAGGGGATTGTGACCACCATAGAAAAGGCACTCAATTGTGATCTCTAGAATCTCACAAAGGCAGAAGGGACCAATTTGGTTGACTTGAATTATCTTGGAAGGTCCCACATGATATCCATAAGAGGCAAAAAATCATATACAATATGAACCCCATGTACCTTGGCACCACTTTAGAGTTACTTTACCATGTTGCTATTCTTCTTGATGATAATAGGCCGTTGGAAAATCTTCCAACACATATTTTCAAATGGGAAAGTTAGTATCCTAGGGAGGACTATTTTAATGACCACATGTGTGCTTAATTGGTAAACTGGGGTTTACCCGAATGATTACATGCTTGATTAGATTGAACATTCTTTAGACTTGATTAATGATAGTAGCTCATTTTTTATGTTTAAAACCTAAGAAGAAACTCTAATTATCATTTTAGTTTGAAGAATTAGGGTTTGAGAAATGTAAAACCTAATCGGAAAAAATTAGGGTTTTGATAGTACATGAATATGCAATTTGATCAAGATAGCAGTGTGGTAAATGATTTTTCATATTTTCTAAGAATTTTTATTTAATTGAATTTTAGATATGATATGTATAACTCAATCATGCATATTGGAGAACAATTTCATAATATTTGGGTGTTCTTTGAATGTGGTTCTTTGTCGAACTATACTTTGACTGAAATGTTGACAGAGTGTGGTTCAACAGTGTAGTGTTAGATTTTTAATTATTTATTGGTAATTCCAAATGATTTGAAATTTATATTGAATCTATTACATTACATTTCAGATATAATTATAAACTTAAATAATTTTTAAGGATGTTTGTCCTCTAAAATAAATGAATTACAATAGCTTTTTTATAACAGAAAAAAATCTACTAAAATAAGAAAAAGTGTAGTGAGGGGTTAATGTGTAAATTACCCAAGAACCTAAATTTCTCTATATGATAAAGCTAGCACCCAAGTAGCTCACATGTTTCATGATCCATTCTAGAGAAACAAAATCCTAGATAGAGAGGGAGAGCTAGGGTTTGAGAGAAGAAAGTGGTGGAATTGTTGATCTAGGGTTTCTCTATCCGAGATATGATGAAATCAAGTAAGTTTAGCTTCTTTGCATTGCCTTTCATGGTGAATATTCTCTCACATGTCAAGATTCTATTCCTCCTCTAATTTGATTCGAAATGGTATCAAATCTTCCCCTTTTCTCACTCTTTCTTCATAATTCTCCATTTCTAGGGTTTTTGGGTTGAAAGGAAGAAGAATCCGATGATTTGCTAGGGTTTTGATATGAATTCGAGATTTTCAGAAATGATCTGCATTTTTAAGGCATTTTCACACCTTAGGGTGAGTGGGTACTTCCTTTAAATAGTAGATTGCTCAAAACTGAGTTAAATGATCAATGATCTTTACTTGTTTTGTATGTGACTACAAACCCTAAACTGCCCTTTTGACCTAGCTTCTGCAAGGTGATATGAAATAGATTATTTCTCTGTTGTGATGGATTCCAATTGATAAATCACACTAGAAATGCATAAAAATTATCTAAATGAGAGTTTCTAAAGTAATTGCAGAGTTTATATGAAAATAGCAAAATCTAGGGTTTTCGGCTATGACTAAAATTGTTGTATATTGAATAAAGATGTTTGTCTAGTTGAATCTCCTTGGTTACAAGTGATTCTTTTATCTGAATGAGTAGTACATATATGTCAGATAAGATCTTGTATTGATATCTATGTTTGCTTGATATATCAGTAAAGAGGGTGAAACCCTAAATGAATGAAAAGTTGGAAGTTTGTGAATAGATTCATGAATTCAACTGATGTTTTATTGTTATAAAATTATTTATTTAAGGTTATTCTTGATGCATTATATTTTAATGAATATCTTGGAAACCCTAGTTAAATTCATACCAGGGTTTCATATGCATGACTGATTGAAATGAGTTATGTGATAATTCGATTTTCTAGCTGAATATCATTTTATATGCATACACATTTGATTTGTGATGCAAAAATATCTAGCTAAGTTAATGGACATGAAATGCATAAGTTTTTATGGTAATTTAAGAAAATAGAAAAGGCATTTCCCTAGATATGGATGTCATTGATGCCATGCATGAATATGAGAAATGTTGAATGTGAATGTTTATATCATTAGACATGTTATTCTGTTTGAACATATGAGAATTCTTCTATGTCCATGAGAATTGAGAAAACCTTAGAGAATGGTAATTAGTATGTTAAGCATATAAGAAATGAGAAACCCTAAGATAAGGGTAACCAATATGTTATGTATTCAACTAAGTATTATTAGTGAATTTAGTCCAATATCTCAAGCAGTCAGTAAAACTACAATAGTAATAGTACATGCCCCGAGCACTGTAGAATCCTCCCTTGAGGTCTGTACCGGGATGGGTGAAATAGGCTATGGACTATCATATATAGGAAGAAGTAGCCAAGAACTGAGTATCTAACATCAACTGATTAGATATCGATGGTACTTCAGTTGAGTATCATAGTACCCAACAATAACCAAAGATCATGGTGGTACTATTTTAGTAGTAGGGGTATCCAATAATAATTAGAGATGCAGTGTTACCCACCAGTTGAAATATACAACCCCTGTGGACCTACTTCTTCTGGAAATTACTCTATTTTGTGTGTCATCCCTAGTGGAACCACATTACGTAGAGTTGAGGCTTTTTAGCCTAGAGGCACCCCTCCTGAGTACCCGGGATAAGGGGCCACAGTTTATGGACGTTGTTTAGCCGTCGTTAGGCCAGACGTGGCAACCTCACACCAGATATAGGTAGTTAGTAGTAGTCTTAAGGTCCCATGTTTACCTTAAGACTTGTATGGTACATCACGTAATAGTGGCTTTTGCTTGGATGGTACAATCCAAGTGAGTTTAGGGATAAAGTAAAAAAGAAAAGTTAATTGAGTTTAGATAAAGAGTATAGTAGTCAGATCAGTCAATTACGTTTAGTTGGCCAAAATAATAGTAGTCAATTCAGTAGTCAGGTCACGTCAAAGTTAATGAAAGACTACAAAGAGAATAATGAGAAAAATGTTTAGATATTTGTATATTACTACTGATGCACAATAAGATGAATGTAGGTTTAACCAAGTGTGTGCAGTTATTCAATATTCTCTGTATGTTTATGGATTATTAGTTTTCTTTATGATCAATAAAGCATGTTCATATATTGATTCACTCTTGTAGATGTCTAGAGTATTCTTCCATATTTATGTTTATGAATGATTAGCCTCTTTAAAGCTTACTACTATTATAATTGATATCAGTTGCAAAACGGTATATCTGTAATTATATCAGTGCTTTAGACTATTTCTTTGAAGTACTCATTCACTAAGCGAGTAGCCTCACCCCTCTACTCATAATTTTTTAGGGATAACTCGTGGACTGAAGATGTCATTGCATCATCATAGATCTGCCACATGAGTTAAATATGAGATTAGTTAAGTTCAGTCAGTCCCTGTCACTCTAGGTCCTTGTATAGATTTGAGAGAGAATTCTAAATGATGATTTGTATCTTTATTTCCTTAATGATAGAGTACATACCTGGTTATCATGTTGTATGTACATGGAAGTGTGAGGAACAAAATGAATGTCTAGAGGTGTATCATTAATGTTGAGATCATATTTGAGTAATCAACGTTAAATTCCCTTGTAAAGTTTGTTTATGTGATTGAATGAGAAAAAAAAGAGTTTGAGATAAGTAAAAAGAAAAAGTTGACAGTGAACTTTGTATGAAGTATAATCCTCAAACTTATGCCCTAATCTCATGATTGGTGGTAATTGTGTGATGTGGTTGTAACAACTTGGTATCAAAGCTTAGGTTGAGTTTTCAAGGACCATTAGGATAGAAAGTCAGAGTTATTAGTGTGGCAGTTAGGAGGTTATGTGTCTATAGCTCTGGGAGGTCTAAGTATTTAGATACCCTAGCCTGATATCTATTTACTTAGGCTGACCAATATCAAGCTACTCTATCTATTCTTATCTGAATGTCGTGGCCAGGTATGAAGAGGAAGGATAGGCTAGAGAGAAACCCTAAATATATTAGTGTTAGAAGACCAGAAAGAAATAAATGAATTGAGCATAAGAATAGAATGTGAGGCAAGTCTTGTTTTATATTGTTTCTTTGATTGGATATCAATGGAAATTCTCTTATATATTTGATTCGAATATTTAGTTCTTAGAAATATATGTGATCCTTTAAGATTCTTGTACACTATGAAGTTATTCAATTAATGTTTACATTCTTTGTATCAATTAGACTAGAAGTTATCTTTAAATGAATTTACACTGATTGGATATTCTTTTCTATATTTTTGAGGTATATAGAAGTATGTTAATCCTGAGTAGCTCTTGGCTTTAAGACTGTAGGTTCGGCTTGGTCCGACTGGCAGGATGCGTTACGAGGATTTGATGACTCCTATTAACAATATGATAAGAGTAGACTCTGGATAAATTAGACCCACATCATAGTGAGAATGCACATATACTAAGATGTTGAAATATAAGGGAAAGATTAGAATAGTTAAGAATCAATTGGAACTGATATCTGAGATCCAACTTTGGGGCCTCAGATAAGAAACCCTAAGTTGGGAATGAAGGAAGAGGGATATAGATACAAGACATACATTCGTATGTAACATAAAAAATGAAGAAGAAAGGATGGATAAAGAGAAGTGAACTATATAACTAATTGTGGAAATTCATCCAATCTGAAATCAAGGAAAGATAAGAAAAAACTACATGGAAAGCGAAGATAGAAAGAATCAATTAGAATGAATGGATCATATAATCGAGTAAAATGTGCATATGTACTTACAGCAAAAGGAAAATAGGAGAAAAAAGTTAAGTATGCAATAAGCACATAGAAGTGAAGAGAACTAGATAAACATGTAAATTATAAGTCTAGGATAAGAAACTAAGATGAAAAAAAGTGATGGAAATGATGAGTTTGTTTTCGAAAGAAGGGTTACATGATATAACGAGGAGCATGGAATGTGTACTTTTATCATAAAGTTTAAAGTATTCATCCTTACTAGCTTTTGATTCAATGTCTCTATTTAGTAGCAACCTAGTTGACATCAAGTGTGTTCAAAAGGTTCCTAGTGATGAAATGGAACTAGATCTTAAAAGAAGAACAAAGGTGCAGCTAAATAAATGAACAACTCATATAAAGGTAAATTGTATTCAGAACATAAAAGCTTGATTAAAAAGGAATCTATGGTTGACCCATGCATGAGACGTTTGATTCTAAATGAAGGATGTAATGTATTATGAATAAGATGAAGCTAGTAGGGAGGATGTTGAATTAGAATTTCAACTAGATAAAAGTAAAAGGATGATAAGAAAGTCTATATGGCATGAAATATGGAATCATACACAAGAGTGAGAAACATTATCATAAGAGAGATAAGTAACAGTAAATAATGGCATAGGGAAGAGTAGCAAATAGGTAGCCGATGATAGAAAATAAAGAAGGGGATGAAACATGAGGGAGTAATATAGATGATAAAAGAGAGAGATTGTGAGATGTGAGGAAATGTGAAATAGTCTAGTCTCCTTGATGATGACTAATATGAGAATCGTGTTAAGTTGATACTCAAAGATTATAATTCTATGTCTCAAAATTGGCTTCTCTTCTGTATCCTCCTTAGTGAGTGTAACATGGGATGTAGTGATAATGAAATAAAAAATAAACGATACACAGCCGTCATGAGAGACACATCTACTGAATATACTAATGACACATAATATGATGATGAAACCCTAGCAGGGTAGATCAAGAAAGTAATCTATCAAAATGGTCAAGTAAGATAAAGAAAATTCAAGTGGTAAAGACAAGGAAGACTTTGGTAAACCTCAAGATAGCTAAGGTTTGTGTATCAATACAAGGGAGTAAAATCATGTCACAATAACATCATGTTATTGATAAGGATCAAACACTAGATAGTTTAGGGTTGTAACAGTTAAAGGGATGTCAATAGTGATTTGACCTTGAGCATGAACATCTCTATAAAATAAAATCCTAAGATCATCAATATGAGAAGAAAATAGTAGTTATAGTATTCATGGGTTTAAAGGTTGCAAATGTGAAGGATAGATAAATAATATGGAAATGAGTACGAACGAAGGATAAGAAATTGATTTGAAATATAAGAAGTGTGATTCTAACAAAAGGAGAAGTGCAACATGAGCAAAGTGTAACCTAAAATATATTTTTTACAGTGGTAGCAAGAATGATGAATAATCTATTCTTACCTTGAATGTTATGTTAGGGATGTTTATTTTAGATGATCAAAATGAGAAGGATAAGTAAGTAATGCATAAGTAGAGAAATCAGAGAAAATAAATGACTATCAACAATATGTGAATTTGCTTTAAAGAGGTATAGTTTGTTGAAGGCATTTCAATGGATGAAAATTTGGTTTACATATGACTTCAATTGTACATGTGCGAGCAATATACTAAAATGGAATGAGTTTTATGGTTTCAATCATTCATATTAGTAGTCTGACTCAATTTTATACAATTGTTGTTACTTCTAGTCTTGTAGTTCATGAGTGCTTTTCTATTATAGTGGAAAAATAGTGAAATTCAAATTAGAAAGGTGAATTGTCTTTAATAACTCTGATGTGATGTAGAAAAATAAGTACAGATTGATGTGTATGAATTAAGATAGTGGGATCAGATTACTAGTACTGAGGTAACAAAATATTCTTCGGCTATCATTGAGAAGTCTGGCTTAAAATATGTTGCGATTAGAAGAGAAATAAATGACTCGATGTTGAAAATAATATTCAAATATGAAATACAAGAGTATAGTGATACATAAGATTTCAAAATTTTAAAACAAACATTGAATATACCTTGTTTGTGTATTTATACTTCAGGGACGAAACTTTTTATGGGGGTGAGAATTGTAATGACTACATTTGTGCTTGATTGGTAAACTAGGGTTTACCTAGATGATTACATGCTTGATTAGATTGAACATCGTTTAGACCTGATTAATGATAGTAGCTCAATTGTGATGTTTCAAACCTAAGAAGAAACTCTAATTATGATTTTAGTTTGAAGAATTAGAGTTTGAGAAATGTAAACCCTAATCGGAAAAAATTAGGGTTTTGATAGTGCATGAATATGTAATTTGATCAGGATAGCAGTGTGGTAAATGATTTTTCATATTTTCAACAAATTTGGTATTTAATTGAATTTTGGATATGATATGGATAACTCAATCATGCATATTGGAGAAAAGTTTTAGAATATTTGGGTGTTCTTTGAATGTGGTTCTTGGTCAAACTATACTTCAAACGAAATGCTGACAAAGTGTTGTTCAACAGTGTAATTTTTATTTTTAATTATTTATTGGTAATTCTAAATGATCTGAAATTTATATTGGAGCTATTACATTACATTTCAGACATTATTTTAATAATTTTTGGAGGATGTTTATCTTCTGAAATAAACGAATTATAGTAACTTTTTTATAACAGAAAAAAAATCTGCTAAAATAAGAAAAAGTGTAGTGAGGGGTTAATGTGTAAATTACCCAAGAACCTAAATTTCTATGTATGAGCAAGCTAGCACCCAAGTATCTCTCATATTCCATGATCCATTCTAGAGAAATGAAATCCTATATAGAGAGGGAGAGTTAGGGTATGAGAGAAGAAAGTGGTGGAATTGTTGATCTAGGGTTTCTCTATCTGAGATATGATGAAATCAAGTGAGTTTAGCTTCTTTGCATAGCCTTTCATGGTGAATATTCTCTCACATGTCAAGATTCCGTCCCTCCTCTAATTTGATTCGAAATGGTATCAAATCTTTCCCTTTTCTCACTCTTTCTTCATAATCCTCCATTTCTAGGGTTTCTGGGATGAAAGGAAGAAGAAGTTGATGATTTGCTAGGGTTTTGATATGAATTTGAGATTTTTAGAGATGAGCTGAATTTTTAAAGTATTTTCACACCTTGGGTGAGTGGGTACTTCCTTTAAATAGTATATTACACAAAAATGAGTTATATGATCAATATTTATTACTTGTTTTGTATGCGACTAAAAACCCTAAATCGCCCTTTTGGCCTAGCTTTTGCAAGATGATATGAAATAGATTATTTCTCTATTGTGATGGATTCTAGTTGATAAATCATGCTAGAAATGCTTACCAATTATCTAAATGAGAATTCCTAAAGTAATTGTAGAGTTTATATGAAAATAGAAAAATATAGGGTTTTCGGCTATGGCTAAAATTGTTGTATAATTGAATAAAGATGTTTGTCTAGTTGAATATCCTTGGTTACAAGTGATTGTTTTATCTGAATGAGTAGTAAATATATGTCAGATAAGATCTTGTATTTCAGAGGGGTCGCGTCCATCTCTAGGTTTCTGGGGCATGGCGGCACAAGCCCTGGGCGGGTCGGGCTCCTCCGCCCCGTCCACCACCTCTATCCCTCCGGCTGCTCCCGTCGCGTCCGTGCTCGTGGCTCTTGCCCAGGGCGGGTCGGGTTCCTCTGCCCCGCCCTCCACCCTTCCCCCTCTTGCGGCCAGCGACACGGCTTTGCCCCCCGGCAGCTGGTCTGACCCCTTGGTCGACGTTACCCGGGGGAGATTCTGGGAAGGGATGCTGACGAAACCCCTTGTGGTGGGTAGGCGTTTCATGCCTATTTCCCTGCTGGAAGACCTAAAGCGCCCTGAGTTCAGGCCTAGCGATGAGCGACCTTGGTTGAAGTTTGCGGAGCCGGTGGTTGTTGCGATGGATGCTTTCCACAAGCACTCTATCATTGTGCAGGTTCTGGGTAGGGTGGCGGTGCTGGACCAGTTGTACAGTTGGATGGTTAAAACCTAGAGGCCAAAAGGCGAGCTGCAGCTTTCACCTCTCCTTGGGGGTACCTTTCTTGCGAGGTTTGCCAATGAAGACGACTTGGTTGGCGCCTTAGAGAGAGGGCCCTGATTTTTCGACAATAAGTTGGTGCTGATCAGGAGATGGTCCCCTGAAGCTAACATCCGAAGGGCGGCGCTGACGACTGCGCCTGTTTGGGTCACCTTGCCTGATGTTGGCCAACACTGGACAATGCGTGCCATTACGATTATCGGTCACGGCATCGGCACCCCTAAAGTCATAGATTTCATCAACAACGGCAGATACCAGGGGGCGGCGCACCTCTGCATTGAGATTGAGGCGGACAAGAAGCCTCCTCCTGTGGTGATGATTGAGATGCTGAACGGTTCAGAGCTGGCTATTAGAATCATCTACGACGCCCTCCCTGACAGGTGCGAGAAGTGTTGTTTTTTTGGACGGTGCCCTGGTGAGAGGATCTCTCTGGCGGACCTTCCTGCTCGGTGTGACTCGACCAAGAAACAAGATGAGCCTAGGCACAGTTTGAGCAGAGCCAGGATTAGAAAAAGCTCTGGATACCGTGGGCGTGGCAGGTCAAGGCCGGCTAGAAGAGGGAGGACGGTCCAGGTCCCTGTTAGTCTGGTTGCGGGGGTGCTAGCACAACCCCAGACACGACCAACATTGTGGAGGTTGCTGATACCAGTGGGACGATTGGGAATGACTCTTCGGGCCAAGTGTTTGTTGATTTACCGGAGCCAGAGGTGGCGGTGGTCGAAGGTGACAGTGCTGCTAATGTGACTGAACCCTTCGTCTCTGTTAGAAGGAAGGGGAAATCACCCATTCATCACAAAGAGAGCGAGATGGAGCATGAGGTGCTCAAAGATGCTGTGAACCAATTCTCAGTTCTTGACAGACTTGAGACTGAAGTTGAGAACATCCTGGAGGCTGGAGGAGGCACGCAGGTGTCTCCTAGGAAGACAAGGAGAGGAGGGACGACCCCTGGCCGGGGTGGTCATAGAAAGAAGTATTGATGTGCATCCTCGCATGGAATGTGCGGGGTACTTCTCGGCCTGAGAAACAGAGAAAGCTGAGACAGGTGATTAGCGAGAACAAGGCTTCACTAGCTGTCTGTGTGGAAACTAAGGTTAGACGTAATGTTGCTGATAGAATAAGTGGGATGTTCCCTGCTGGGTGGGGCTCGGCCTCCAACCTTGCTCAAATTGAAGGTGGTCGCATTGCTATTGGTTGGAATCCGTTGGTGTGGGACGTGCAGATCATCTTTGAGATGGACCAGTTGGTAACGGCGAGTTGCATTAATCATGAAGGCCTACATATTGTTTTATCAACTGTCTATGGTCATAGCTCGGAGATATGTAGGAGAAGACTTTGGGAGGTTCTAGCCAATGCTAATCAAAGAGATCTTCCGCAGATATTTATTGGGGATTTCAATCACATTCGTAGAGCGAATGAGAAGATCGGTGGTATTCCGGTTCCTTCTTCCTGCCTCGCAAGATTTAATGATGTTGATACAGCCGCGAATCTCATGGAACTGAATTTGAACGGTGGTTATGTTACTTGGCATAACAAGAGAGCTATCAACAGAAGGATATCAAGCTATCTTGACAGGGCTGTTGTCAACAGTGAATGGCTGGATGTTTTCCCTACTTCCAATGTCAAATTGGGTGCGCATCCGAACAGTGATCATGCTATCCTTCTTATAACTCTTAGCAAGGTTACCCAGAAAGCCAAACCTTTCAGATTCTTCAATTGGTGGCTGGATTGGCCAGGTTGCACCACTACTATCCATGAGGCTTGGAGGGAGGTGGTGGTGGGGAACCCTTTATTCGTGATTGCGGAGAAACTTAAGAGGACCAAAACGGATCTGAAAAAGTGGTCCAAGGGGCTTTATGATATCCATAGCATGGTTGTTGTGGCTAGACTTAACTACAACACAGTGGATGACAACCTCAGGTTCAATCCTACTATGGAGGCGGCTATTGTGGAGGAAGATAAGGCCTCGAAGAAGCTACTGCTTATGGAGAAAGCAGAAGAGATGTGCTTTTAGCAGAGAAGCAGACTCAATTGGATCTGGGATGGTGACAAAAACACTCGGGTCTATCACATGGCTGTGAAAAGGAATGTAATGAGGGATGCTATTCATACTTTGATCAAAGTGGATGGATCCTCAACAAATTCCCCTACTAAAGTGACGGACATTGTTGTTTATTTCTACAAAGCTCTGTATAACAAAGGTGATACAAACAACAAACCATCTAGCAAGCTCCCCGAACAGAAGGTAACTCTGGAGATGAACCGTATGCTAGATGGCCCCACATCTGAGACTGAGATCAAGGAAGCACTCTTTTCTATCGGTGCTAATAAGGCACCCGGCCCGGACGGGTTTAATGCTAGATTTTTCCAGGAAATGTGGCTCGTGATCAAAGAGGATTTGTGTAATGTTGTCTGATGGTTTCTTGTAGGGGGGAACATGGTCAGGAGTCTAAACCATGCTTTTCTCCGACTCATTCCTAAGAAGACGATAGTGAATTCTATGGCTGATCCTAGGCCTTTGGCCTGCTGCTCTGTGATGTACAAGGTCCTCTCCAAATTGCTTGCTAGTCGCCTGAAGAGAACTTTACCTGACATCATTTCCCCAGTTCAGTCAGCCTTCATCAAAGGTTGTTCTATTGCAGATAGCTCCCTATTGGCTACTGAGTTTCTACTTGATTTCAAGAAGAGCAATAACGCTCGCAAGGCGTGTGTGAAAATCGACTTAGCGAAGGCTTATGACAACGTGAAATGGGATACCCTTTGGGACATCTCTAAGTCTATGGGTTTCTCAGAGAGATGGTTTAGGCTAATGAAGGAATGTGTCATGACTTCCTCTTTCTATGTCCTGGTTAATGGATGCCCGTATGGATTCTTTACCGCTAGCAACGGGTTAAGGCACGGCGATCCTCTATCACCCCTGCTCTTCACCCTAGTCATGGAGTCCTTCACTAAGGCTATGGAACATGCTGCTATCAAGGGGGACATTAGGTCGTTTCGGTAGGGAGGCATGAAGGTGAGTGAACACTTAGTGTTCGCAGATGACATCCTCATCTTTCTTGCTGGAAATCTCAGAAACCTTCGCAATTTCAAGAGGATTATGGCGAACTTCGGTAAACTGATGGGCCTTATGATGAGCACCCTGAAATCAAGGATCTTCCTCTCTAGATCTTGTGATTCCAGAAGAGGGAGACAGAAAGAGGCCATTGGCCTGGAAGCTGGAGTTTTTCCTACCAAGTATTTGGGCGTTCCGCTCAGTGGTGGCAAGGCTAAGGGGAGTGACTATGTTTCTTGTGTGTACAATTTGAGAGAGACAGTGGCGAAGTGGAATGGACTTAGGACGTCCATTTCTGGGAGACTTGTCCTGGCCAGGACTGTGATTGCAGGGAAAATTCAGTTCTAGTGTAGGCAGGCCGCGATCCCTGGTTTTATTTTATACAACCTCAACAGCATTTGTGGGTCCTTTGTGTGGGGAGGTAAGTATCATGTTGTTGCTTGGTCTACCATCTCTCGGCATTTCTTGGACGGTGGCCTGAATGTCCAGTGTGCGAGGAACTTGGTGGTGATGGACACTCGTTCCAGAATCGACCGGTTTCTCAGATGCAAATTATCTTGTTGGAGTGAGTGGATGACCGCGATATATGGTGACGACCTTGGTAAACTCAGCGGAAATGATTCCATAACCTGGAGAGAGATGCATAAAGGATGGCCGTCCGTGGCCCAAGCGTACCTGCTGTCGCCGGACGGTTGGGTGCTCAGAAACTAGGGGGATAAGCCTTGGACTTTGACACCTCTGTGTTCGGCTCGGGTGCCTTGGGACCCTGTTTTCTGGAATAACAGTCACATGCCTAAATGGAGTTGTTGTGCGTATAGGGCTGTGATGGGTCGTCTCCCTACTTTTGACAGATCGTACGCCTGGGGCTTCAGTCCCAATTTGACGTGTCTTCTCTGCAATAGGGAGACTGAGAGTCATGAACACCTCTTTTTTGGTTGTGATGTATCTAGATATCTGTGGTGCAGAGCTGCCCTCAAGTTGGGTTGGGGTGGCAGTCCGCATAGAAACCTGCTTGATGCTTGCTCGTGGATTTTGAGCAAGACGAAGGATAACCAGGCCCTGAGAGTGTTTTTGGGGTTGTGCCTCACCTCTATTTGCTTTTTTGTTTGGCGTGAACGTAACCGTAGGCTTCACGGACAAAGGTTTTCTGAGTTGTTGGACCTATTTGAGGTCATTGTACATAATCTAGGCCTGCTGGTTAAAGCCAAGCCCTTGATCGTGGCTGGTTTGGATAGAATGGTATTCTTACAGTGGGGTTTTGTAGAGTAGACCCACTTGTACAGTATACGGGTGTTTCCCTATACCTCTTTTTGGCGGTGGCCTAGTAATATTTTACCTTCTCCAAAAAAAAAGATCTTGTATTTCATTTGATGATATCTATGTTTTCTTTATATATCAGTAAATAGGGTGAAATCCTAAATGAATGAAAAGTTGGAAGTTTGTGAATAGATTCATGAATTCAACTAATGTGATTCTTTTATTGTTATAAATTCATTTATTTAAGGTTATTCTTGATGTATGGTATTTTAATGAATATCTTGGAAACCCTAGTTAAATTCATACCAAGGTTTCATATGCATGACTAGTTGAAATGAGTTATGTGATAATTCGAGTTTCTAGCTGAATATCATTTTATATGCATACACATTTTGATTTTTGATGCAAAAATCTCTAGATAAGTTAATTGACATGTGCATAAGTTGTTATGGTAATTTAAGAAAATAGAAAAGGCATTTCCCTAGACAGGGATGTCGTTGATGCATTCATGAATACGAGAAATGGTGAACGTGAATGTTTATGTCATTATACATGATATCTATTTGAACCTATGAGAATTCTTCTATGTGCATGAGAAATGAGAAACCCTGAGAGAAGGGTAATCAATATGTTTAGCATCTAAGAAATGAGAAACCCTAAGATAAGGGTAACAGATATGTTATGCATTCAACTAAGTATTATCAGTGAATTCAGTCCAATAGCTCATGTAGTTAGTAAAACTACAATAGTAATAGTAGATGCCCTGAACACCATAGGACCCACCCTGGAGGTCTGTATCGGGATGGATGAAACAAGCTATTGACTATCATATATAGGAAGAAGTAGCTCGGAAGTGGGTATCTAAGATCAAATGATTGGATATCGGTGGTACTTCAGTTGAGTAGCATAGTACCCAACAATAACCAGTGATCATGGTGGTACTATTTTAGTAGTAGGGGTCTCCAATAATAACTGTAGATGTAGTAGTACCCACTAGTTGAAGTATACAACTCTTATGGACCTACTTCTTCTGGCAATTACTCTGTTTTGCGTGTCAGCCCTAGTAGAACTGCATTACGTAGAGTTGAGGCTTTTTAGCCTAGAGGTACCCCTCCTGAGTACCCAAGACAAGGGGACACAATTTACGGACACTGTTTAGCTACTGTTAGGCTAGAAGTGGCAACCTCACTGTACACCAAGGTAGTTAGTAGTAGTCTTAAGGTCCCAGGTTTACCTTAAGACTTGTACGGTAAGTCACACAGTAGTGGCTTTTTCTTGGATGGTACAATCCAAGTGAGTTCAGGGGTAAAGTAAAAAGAAAAGTTAATTGAGTTCAATTGAGTTCATATGAAGAGTACAATAGTCATATCAATTGATTATGTTTAGTTGGCCAACATAATAGTAGTCAGGTCAAGTCAAAGTTAATCAAAGATTACAAAGAGAATAATGAGAAAAATGTTTAGATATTTGTATATTACTACTGATGCATAATAAGATGGATGAGAGGTTAACCAAGTGTGTGCAGTTATTCAATTATTCTTTTTATGTTTCTGGATTATTAGTTTTCTTTATGATCAATAAAGCATGTTCATATATTGATTCACTCTCTTAAATGTCTAGAGTATTCTTCCATATTTATGTTTGTGAATGATTAGTCTCTTGAAAGCTTACTGCTGTTATAATTGATATCAGTTGCAAAACAGTATATTTGTAATTATATCAGTGCTTTAGACTATTTCTTTGAAGTACTCATTCACTGAGCAAGTAGGCTCACCCCTCTACTCACAATTTTTTTAGGGATAACTGATAGACTGAAGACGTCATTGCATCAGCATAGATCTGCCACAAGAGTTAAGTATGAGATTAGTTAAGTTCAGTCAGTCCATGTCACTCTAGGTCCTTCTATAGAGTTGATAGAGAATTCTAAATGATGATTTGTATCTTTATTTCCTTAATGATAGAGTATATACCAGGTTATCATGTTGTATGTACATGAAAGTATGAGAAACAAAATGAATGTCTGGATGTGTATCATTAATGTTGAGATCATATTTTAGTAATCAAGGTTTAATTCCCTTGTAAAGTTTGTTTATGTGATTGAATGTGAAAAAAAAGAGTTTGAGATAAGGAAAAAGAAAAAGTTGGGAGCGAACTTTGTATTAAGTATAATCCTCAAACGTATGCCCTAATCTCATGATTAGTGGTAATTGTGGGATGTGGGTGTAACAACTACAGAGTCGTGCTAGTGGACTTACCTAAGGGAGGAGGAGAGATGAATGTACCACAACAGCAATGCATTATTGAGTAGCCCCACTGCATGAGACAAAGATACGAGGACTTTGATGCGCAACCACCTCCAAAAAAATGCATATGATATGTCATCCATTCATTCATAGTTGGAGGTGATTCAGCAAACACAACATGCTATGTGGTTGGATCAGCAGTAGATGCACTATCAAATCAGCCACATGTACTAGTATCAGCATGCACAGGTGTAGAGAAACCCCCTATGGGGGAGGATTTATGGGGAGCCCTTTTTGGATATCAGGGAGATACCCACCTCCACAGGCAGACTACTAGGGCTACTACTACTAAGATCCACCTCCACAGGCTAGCCCATTATAGGATCCACCACCACTATAGTAGTGACCACTACCCTGACATTCCTAAGCTTTAGTTTCATGTTGAGGACAACATCATTCAAAAGTTTGGGGTGGTAGGGTGGTATGCCCTCTTTTCTTATCTTATTTTGTTTGTTCCTATCTCACCTAATCTTTGTTTGATTGATTTCACTCTATATAGTGTAGATTTCCTTCTATTTGCATTAATGCATATATGTAGTTTTTTTCATGCATTTTTGAGTAATGTTTTGAAAAAATTGCTCTTTTCATCATTTCATGCCATGCCATGCATTTTCTTGTAGATTTTGGTAATTTTTGTGTGTTTTTAGCTAGAATTTCTGCCTTATGCTATAATTTTCCTAAAGTAGGTTTGGATGTGATTGAGTGCAATTTTTCACCATTTTGGTCGACTTTACCCAAATTTGGAACTCTTTGTTAAAAAGCATGTTTCAACTTGAATCTCCAATTTTTTGAATTAAAAGTTGTCGATCTTTGACAAATGCATGCCATATTCTTAGAGTTTATTTCTATACAGTCTTGATTGTTGACTTTTTACATGTGTGTCATCTCTCTTATGTTTAAGACTATTTTGGTTGAATTGTGAATTGAGCAAGCTACGAACGCTTAGAGCCTATAATATCACTTGATATAAATGTGAATCTCATGTTGTTCACTCATGTGGTGTGATATAATTGGATGAAGTGTTGGATTAGTTTTCATGCAGGAAATCTTATGTTAGGAACCACACTAATGACCCCTCTTTGACCAAACTCTTCTTTTACCATCTTCATACTCCTCTGCCTCATGAAAGGATACCTAAGTGCATATATTTAGCCTTATCCACCTCCAAAAGTTTGGGGTGGCCATATCTACATCTCCCCTCTTCACTCTCTCCACCATATGCCCTATCTACACCAAGGGCAAAATAAAAAAGGAAAAGAAGAAGAAAACACAAAGCAAAAAGAAAATAAAAGATGCTCCTGTTTAAGAGTATCTAAATAAATAAAAGATGAGTGTGTAAAAGCACTCTAATATCTTACTGCAATCCTTTCTTCGATTTTCATAACCATTGAGCTAGGAAACATCAAACCTAGCTCACTTTACTCTGTTTCCAATCATGAGGGTCATTTGGTACACTTTGAATCATATGATTGAATGCATGAAAATGAAACAACACTCCTATTCATCATTGATTAACGCTATCATGAAACAGTTTAACCGAAAATACATGAAGGGCATATTGAAAGCTTGTGTATTCTATGCTCTATATTTGAAGTTTTTACGCTTAGTGCTCTTTTCATGATTGGATTGTGAAAGTGGAGAGGAGAGAGGTGGACACATGCAACTAGTCACTTCTAAGATCATTTTGTGGGGTCCGACTTGTAAATCACGAGGTAAACTTAGCGGAAGCGATTAACTAGCAGCGGAATTATTAAAATAACTAAAAATTAAAACGTTTTGGAAAGAGATCTTTAAACCATAAAACTCTTTTATAAGAAAACAAGATAAACTGTTTACAACATGGTTCTTCATTACAACTCTGTGAAATCACATCTCAAGTGATTACATACATCCATTGCCCTGTTATCTGTTAAGGAAAAATACAAAAATCTCGAGGCATTAAGCCAAAAACCTCAGATCTACTGACTCCTAGGACCGGAGAGTATAGAGATGACACATAGGACATACTATCTACAAGACTTGACAGACAATATCTCCACCTGAGATTCACCACTGTCCCTGGTGTTGTTGCTACTGCTGCTGATATTGCTCACCCTCAGATGGGTTCCTCCGTCCTCGGCGACCACCTAAAAAGTCGAATCCCACGGGGGTGAGACAATTTGAATAATTGTCCCAGCGAGAGTTATAAATCTCTACCAGAAGCTTTGTTATTGCAATAAAGGAATAACAATAAGCAGTATGAATATAAACATTCAACAGCAGGTTTAATGTCAAGTAAATCAACATTTCAATTATAACTTAATTGAATATCAAAGCATATCTCAATAAATAATATGAAGAACATGTACACTAGTTATTTGATCAGAATATTATAAACAATGTAACATCAATCATTGTTTCTCGTAATTCAACCTAAGGAGTTATGGTACGCGGTTGATTATGTTTTTCAAACATTATTATGCCCTACGGAGATGAGGTATACCGCTCATACTCCAACCGACCATTACGAAATCGCATAGTTACCATACATAGGTCATCAAAAGAGTCGGATTCTTATGACCTCATCTTCCTCAGTCAGTATGAGGATCAACATGCAGGACATCTTGTGTCTCTGCTATAATAGCTTTCCAGGGTATTCTAGCAACTTCACTATTAGAGCTACAGTGTCATTCTGTACTCTCTTCGCCATCGAGGGATTTCTTGTTTATCTCACACCGATGCGGCATCAACGACATCATCGGGAGATTAGTGATACATCATCCCGGCATAAACATATAAAGAAGGATTGATGGATTAAGGTACATCTTACATCAATTCCTACATTAGGACGTAAGGATATTCATGTCCATAACCCCAACATACTCAAAAGTATGTTCTCCAGGAGTTCCCTTAGGAAAACCTGTTTCACCATCATTAAACTACTGACAATGATGGATCTATGATCAGGGCTCTACATGATATGATTATACTTGATTATTTAAGTACATTCTAGTATTCTTTTAACATCAAGCATGTTTTCAATCATAAACCATTAAAGCAACTTCTATAAAAGAAGAATACTAAATGTATCAAGTTCATTTCTCGTTAGTTATCATTCCTTAACCATTTCATAATTATGGTTCAAAAATAGGGGTGTTCAAACTCTTAAATCATCATAAGTCATCTAACAGAATGACCTTGATTATAACAATGTAGATATTGCCCATGGCTCTTACAACATGTCCATCTCATAAGTTACCTCTTAAACCAGGCAACATAGTACATCATTATTCATAAAGATTATAACATGCTTTCAATGAATATGATATCATAACCCTTACCTGGCTATGATCACTTCTTTATGACAACATGCATGGTTAATACATTTGATAATAGGCAATTTATCTCTATATCAGCATCTTACAAAACATGGATAATCTTTCAATTCAAGGGTTGTACCCTTATACCATCAATAAGATTAGGTTTTCCCTATTCATTTCAATTAAGGTTATTCCATCTCTTTATCTTAATTAGGAACAGTGATTCTCTATTTCATACTTCAATTATGAAGTTTCATGCTTAAAAGCATAACCTAGAATCAGGGTTTACTGTTCATTTCATCATATCACCCTAGATTAGGGTTTACTATTCACATTACATGATTACCCTAGAATTAGGGTTTACTATTCACATTACATGATATTACCCTAGAATTAGGGTTTACTATTCACATTTCAGAGAATTGAGATCATACCATCATCATGTATGAAGGTTACTTTCATTAATGCCTTCAAATTAGGTTAAGATTCATTAATCACCATAATTAGGGTTTCCATGATCTCACTATGAAGGATCATACCCTAATTATGTGTATTCATACATATTGGAGGTATTATACCTAATTTTCATTTATATTAGGAGTCTTCTCTATCCTCTTACTAATAAATGATGTTTACATCACTCTTGATTAGGTTAGGTCAAATCAACTTTGATTACATGAGTCATGTCATCATCATTATGGTCATTAGGGTTTACTTGATCAAGGGGTGTTGGCTACTGAAACCCTTCAAGGGTACTTTGGTAATTCTCACCATTGACCATAACATGCATCAACTAACTAATTACGTGTTCCCTTAATCACTTTAGGTATCTTTAGGGTTTAAGTTAATCAACTACTAAACCATCTTGGCCACTAAGGCATCAAACGATCTTGACCTTAAAAGACCCCAAACGGTTTTGCACTTCCAACCTCCAAATGGTTTTGAAACCGCATGGAGTTGTTGACCGTTTGGTCCCTTTGACTTTCAAGACCGCATGGCAAGGTACACCATCAAGACCGTTTGCCCTTATGGTGGTGAAGACCGTTTGGTCCCGTTGACCGTTTGGGCCAACTTTGACTTTGAAACTGCATGGACAAATCGATCTTGAAAACCGCATGACCACCAAACGGTCTTGGGATCGTTTGGACCCAAATGGTCTTGAGACCGTTTGGCCCCAAATAGTCTTGAGACCATTTGGCCCCAAACGGTCTTGAGACCGTTTGGTCCCAAACGGTCTTGAGACAGTTTGGTCCAAACACCCTCAAAACCGCATGGACCAAAAAGTGCCTCAACCTATCCAATTGAGCTAGGGTTTCCAAGGTTGAACCCCTCAATCGTTCATGTAAAGGTTAGCCACTCATCAATGGAGTCAATTAGGTCAATCCTTACTGATTTGACCCTCAATTGAACCTCAATTGGTCACCAATTAGGGTTGGGATTGATTGGATTAGGGTTTGGAATCGATCACCCTTCAACATGCATCAACATGAGTCTAATTGATGTTGAACCCAATGAACCATCACTCAATTGGGTCATGACCTGACCCCAAACGGTCTTGAGACCGTTTTCCCAAAGTTCCATCAAAAACCAAGTCATTCACTTAAGGGTTGATCCCTAATTAGGTCACAAAATCAGCACTTTAATTATTCAACAACTTGATGTGATTGGACCCTCAATCGATCAACCCCACTTGACCCTAGACCTCCAAACGGTCTTGGGTGATCACCAAACGGTCTTGAGACAGTTTGGGTGATCCCCAAACGGTTTTGAAACCGTTTGGGTCACTCAACCCAAACTTCAACATGATTGCACCATTGAAATCAGCAATAAACCCGAGTAGGGTTTAGGTGACTAAAGTGCCTTCAACTTGTGATTTACTTGGAATTAGTTAATGATTCTTGGTGGGTATTTAGTACATAATGTGTACAGAAGATCCCCAAATGGTCAACATTTGGTCAACTCAACCAAACGGTCTTGAGACCGTTTGCTCCAAACGTTCTTGGTTGAGATCGTTTACTCTCAAACGGTTTTGAAACCGTTTGCTTCCAAACGGTTTTGCAAACCGTTTGGGCAAGAGGTGGAGGACCGTTTGCTAAAGTAGGATCAGGGTGAACTTTGGAATTAATGCCACCTTCTTCTACCTCAAGAACATGGACTGTTCTTCATGGTTTTGATTGCAAGAACACATAGAAGTATGAAGGGAAGGAGAACAAGCAACGTTTTCAAGGAAAGAAGATGCATAATCAAAGCTTTATGGTTTAGAGTTATAAAACCTGCCTTAGGATCAGCTCTAGAGCTCCAAGCTTCGTAGCTTTAATGGTGGCTTGAGCTCCATAGGTCGTCCAAGGTTCCTTCCTCAAGAATTGGATGAGAAGATGGCTAGAAAGAAGATTTGTGTAAGAAAGACTATCAAACCAACCTTGTAGCCAGATTTCCTCCATGAATTCGAGCTAGATGGCAATCAAAGCTTACCCAATTCAGCTTGGCCGTTCTCCTCTACTCCTGAGCTCCTTCTTAGTCGGGCCAAAGCAAAGAGATAAGTGAAAGGGTAAAGGGAAATGATCCCTTGCCTTGTAAAAGAGAGGTGCCTATATACTTTGGGTGTGTTTTCAAGATAAGGACAACTATTTCCTTATTTCTCAAATAGGTCCTTCTCCTCTTCTTAGGCACGTCTCTCCCTTCTATACTTAAGCAAAACTCCTTCTTATCCAAGGTTTAGAGGAAAAGAAGACAAACTCTTTACTAAGTTGTATACATAAAAGGGGTCATTTTGCATACATCTTGATTATTTAATTATAAAGGTTATCCTTCTTATTTGATCATTCAAATGAGGTGCCCTCCTCATTATCTTTGCTCTTGTTGATGCCAAGAGTCATGAAAGATACTCTAGAGGGTGTATTTTACATTTTGCACCCTATGTTTTGGGTAAATTGCACTTTACACCAAAACTAGGGTTTAAAGCACAAGGATTGCTCTACAAGCTATATCTTGGTGCCCAAGCTTGGAGAATCCATATCACTACATCATATTCAATTTCATGATGTCTCATCATCAGAGGAACATCTTAAAATATGCAATTTGCAAGTTAACCCTTCTAATTGGGTAAATTGCACATAAGTCCACTTTTAACAAAACAATATTACAACATTGTTTAAAAAGGACAAAAAAGGAGATATATGTTCCTCAAAAGCTTTAATTACATATCAAAAGATAACCACAAGTATATGATTACATAATTAAGAAAAACACCTAGGGTTAGTTAATAACCCAGGTCAGGAATGTTACACATTTAGTCAATAATCATCTTTTGCAAGGTGTTTTATAATTCTTGTTTGATTGAAAGAAATTGAAGAGAGAGATTCAGTTGGAGCATACTTGAGGACAAGTATGCTTTAATTTTGGGGTGGTGATGCAACCCTATTTTAAGGCTTCATCTTGTGTCTCTTTGTATCTCAATCACATCTAAACATGTTAGTATGCAAGTTAATTCCCTCAATATGTATATTACTGTTAAATGCACTTATGGATGTTCTTTACATGTTTTTCATGTACTTGGAACATATTGGATGGATGATAGAGATAGAGGGGTCCATAGGAGACCCCAAAGCCTCCCCAACCTACCCTTAGTGGCCAAGAATCAACCCAAGCAAAGAAGTCCATGGATTTCAAAGAATAGAGCTCAAAGTACTACTGAAGAACCCAACATGGTCGTGGTGCCATGGAACGATCGTGCTCACCAATGCAAAAATCACAAGTGGATATCCATTTTGACATGCTACAAAAACTCCACCAAAATGGTTGTGCTATCCAGCACGGTCGTTCCAAGAAGACCCCAAAATGGTCGATCCAGCCAGCACGACCATGCTACCAAAGACTAGAATGGGCGTACTAAAGAGAAGGACCTGCACTCCACCTCACCCAACATGGTTGTGCTACCTAGTACGACCGTTCTACCCAGCCCCCACCACGACCGTGCTGCCCAGCACGGCCATGCTACCAACCTTCATTTCACCACCTCCAACCTAACATTTTTCACTTCCCACCACAGCTGTTCTCTACCACCACTCCATCCACCATGGCCGTTCTTCCCAGAACGGTCGTGCTGCTACCTAAAACCTATCTTTTTTGCACTGAATTTCCAACAATACCCCCACTTACCCTATTTCTTCCACCACCACCTATATACATGGGTGTAAGCCACAACACCACGTTAGCACCCCTACATCTACTCTAGAGCTTCCTTATCCATTTCCTTGTATTCAAGCCATTCACCTACCTCCCACCTTCTATTTCCACTCCATTTCCACCATAGAACCCTAGTTTGCTAGGTTTTCCACGATAATCCCCCATATTTCCACGCCATTTATCTATCTTGGAGGGAGGTGCCACATCCTATAGTTTCTAGGAGGTGAAGGATGAATATCTACCATGAGATTCTTTTTCTTCTCTTTTCTTTGCTCTTTTGTTTAGTCATGTGTAGCTAAGCCCCTTATGGTGGGATTTTTTGGGCTAAAATGTTACTTTGATGCCATGTTGGGGGAAGTAACTTGTAACGAACCTATTTCCATTCTATGCTGATTGTCTCTTGCTTCTATCTCATTTCCCATTATCTTACTTGTGATTTGTGCTTTTAAACATGCATTGCTTGTTGTATGATGCTTGAAAACACCTTTCTTCTAGGAGAAATGGATTGTATGTGAATATCTTAGGAATTGATCCTAGGTCCAATTAGCGGATCCCTATCTAGCACCCTATGTTCCTACATACAACTCCTTTCTCCTACAAGTAGGTGTGAGATCTAAGTAGCTAGTGTAAGAGTGATTAGTGAAATTGCCTAGAGTTTTCTACAAGGCTAGATGGTGAGTAATATGAGGTGAAAAACCCTCATGTCTAACCCCATTCCTACCCTTTTATCTCAATTTCCCTAATACCACTTACCCTAGAAACCTAGACTTGCCAAGTCCTATTAGAATTACACCTAGCCCTAGTTTCCCAACTAATAGCATAGCGTGGATTCGAATAGCACTTGCCTTGTTGTTTGGTTTGGCGATCTAGATTGACGATTTAAGACTTGCGTGCTATGTTAACCCCCCCCCCAACTAATATCATAGTATCATTCCCAAATGGCCCACCTATCCATAATACTACTAAAACCCTCCTTGTTGACTTAACTTGTTAATGCTAGTTAGTTGCTTGTTCTTAATTGCTTCTTAGTTAATTGCTTAGTTCTTGATAGCTAGGTCTTGCTTTCGTAATTAGTGCTCTTTTGAGCTTGCTAGTGCTATCTCATTAGTTAGTGATAACCTAGGTCGTTGCTTTCTCTAGTGATTAACTTGTCTCTAGGTATTAACTTGCATTGCTAGTCTAGTGTAGCTTAGTTGTAGTTCCTTGCTTTTTCTTAGTTAATTACCTTGACTAGCTTCTTAGTCTTGACTTGTATAGGCTAAAATAGGGTTTTCGATAATCTAGTTTTCTTCTTGTCTTTAATTGCTTACAACATTAGCGTAATCAACCAAAATCACCTTTAAACCCTAAAACCCTACACTCCACATTAGGAATGTAGCTACCTTAACTTAGCTCTAGTGCCCCTCTCTCCAGGTGGATTGAATCCCTTTGCTTTCGTCTCACCTATCCTACAACATGACCCCGTGTGCTTGTGGAAGCATATTTTAGTATTGTGAGTGAACCTTGTTTGGGGTTTTATAAATTTGAAAGATCACACGTGCGTGGAAAATCACACCAGCTCTCAAGGCATTCAACCAACAATTAGGTTTTCTTTTATCACTCTAAATAGTTCATTTCACCCTTACTATCTCCCTTTCCAGTTAGGTAATTCCTTTTTTTTCCTTCTCTTTTGATATATCCCATGATTTTTATAGCATCCTTATTCTATATGCCATATATATATTGTTAAGTAGTTCCCATCATTACTTTTCCTAAACTCTTCTCATTCTTTGGTTTTCTAATGTAAATTTCTTTTCACTTTGCAATTCTTTTTTATGCCAAAAAACCCTTCAAATCAGGGCCACATTGGATGTGAACCAATAAAGTAAACCCTAGGACCAGATACATAGTGGCAGTCACCCATGTGCCATCTCAAATACTATAAAAATGTCATTGCAATGCTAGATCCTATCTACTGTGTATGCAAAATGTATTGTTTCCCTAAAATTGATCTCCCTAGGGATTCAAACATAGGACCTCACTAATAGACCACCTTTTATATTAGTAGAGCCAAACTAGGAGGATTAATATAGTCGCCCATGTCATGGAATGGTCCTAAAATACCATCATTATATTGAGATTAGTTGGTTGGTAGGGCATTAGGTTTTGTTTCTAGATTCAGTAGCAGGTTAGTAAAGTTTTCTCACCTTCTTGTTGGGATGGAAATGTTTGTACACGTGATTGGGATTGTTGAAATTACTATAAGTAGAATAGGTTGATTAGGTTTATGTTTAACTGTTGTGTTTTTTTTCTAATCCAAACATGTTCTTTGTTATTAGGTAAGTCTAATACGTTGTCTTTTAGGATTGAACTTTTTGTTTTGTCTTTAGGGATGCACCACAAAGTAGGATGATCGGTTAGGTTGGAGAAGATGGAAAGCAACTCTTGAGGATCTTCTTCCATCCTATTGACAGTGTATGAAATCTGTCCAGAATGAAAATTTCAATTTTTTTGTTAAGTTGAGTTTCCTTAGCCACAAAGAACACACAAAAGGCCTTAATTCGTTGGTATAAGTGTATCTGGGTGAAGAAATTGAAGTGTAGCTCCCACAACAGAAGCATTGTTCTTAAGGATTGCATTGACACATAGATGTGAGGGAAGTCCAATTATAGAGGTCCATCCTACATCTCCATACATGTTTAGCTCGGTACAAAGTCAAAAGTCCATTGGGAAATGGTAGCTTGCACAATGTTCTAGTTGCATGGGATAGAGATAAAAAATTCCACACAAGTGTTTAATTATTGTGCCTTCCTGAGGTATGTGTAGCAGTTGGTTTGTAGACATGATTTTTTGTTAGGTAAGAGTGCATCTTGGATGAGTAAACCTAGGATATGAGTGAGATAAATATATTGATGATGTCATCATTGATGTCTTTATATGTCAATCAAAGGACATTACAACCAACCGTCACTTTGATGAGTCTCATGGAGTTAACATGAAGAACAATAACAATCTCATCATATGTTGAGTGTTCAAACACCATGAGACGACTATCACAAACCCTAGAAGTGGATTGTTATATAGTAAAGGAAAAAGCGATGTTCGATTTTCTCATAGATATCTTAGGGCTAGTGGATTGTTATATTAAGGGAGAAGGTGTTAACATAAGAGTCATCATTAGACCAATCAACATATATTGTGTTAGTGGAAACATCATTATCAATTCCATGTTTAAATATAACATCAAATAAATACCATGAAATTGGAATTGTAACCTTAGATTGTTGTTGTGCATAGATTTCTTGTGGTTTGAATAACATAATGAACCAGAGCATGGACAGTTGGTTCAAGAGCCAAATGAGCTCGACATATATGCATTGGGGCCCTCACCCGAAGGAGGTAGGATGAAATCAGTGAATCCCCAATCCCATTGATAAACATGGTGGTTGGTTGGAAGAGATGGTTGATTGATATGTTATGGAGGAACAATGTGCATATTATCATCCATGTAATGAGTTGGTGGAAAGAAGATGGTTCATATTATCCTTAAACACATACATAGTCATTTCGTTAACATCGACGAGGGTAGATCTCAATGGTCCAACCTAGGAGTACACCAAGGTCTCTCATGAAGAGATCGCATCCTCAAAGAACACACAAATGTGCATGTCATTCCATAGGAGCAAGACGCAATTAGGGAAGAACAAAGCATATGGTCTTTATTTTTAAATATTTAAGTATTTCCTTCTACAATGTTATATGTCACGATCCATCTCATCATGTATATGTATGGATAACCATTTATATACTCATGTACCTTTCAATTAATACAAAGTCGATTACCAACTTCTAAAATTATATTTATTAGAATGAAATTCTGACCTCATGAATAAATATGTAGCTTGGAGTTTCATTAGTGTATATGATGTGGATTAGTCTAAAATTGACTTGTGAGATTTTTAAACACCATCCGTGCCTACATGTTTTCCCATCGTGGACACTATGCTCATGTGATGTACGCCAAGGTCGTTAACGGCTCGTGTGTGGGCTGGCAATCGGGTGATGTCGGGTCTTTCGGGTCGAGGTGTTCAAACTTGAAATTGAATGTTATAGCAAAATCTTTAGAAAAGTTGCTTTCAGGTTATTTTGGATAGGGTCTGAGATGTTTTAATCTGATACAAACAAAAATGCTCAGCTCTAAAAAATATAAAAATTGAACAAACTCGTACAATTTCAGGTCGTGTTGGGTTAAAATTTGTAAACAAGATAAGTTGAACATTGAGGTTTCCGATAATTTTGCTGAGAAACGATTTCCGTGGGGCCCACCGCGTATTCCTTCCTCTCCAAGTAAAGCAGCGTTGGCAACTCATCACTATGGACGGCTCCCTAGTCAGTTGCAGAAAGTGTTCGTGGACTCCAAGTAATACAGTCCTGCTATATATAGCTGGCAATCTTGGCATTTCACCGTTCCTCCTCGCGTCTTCAGCTTTCACTGCCTGCCTTCTTTCTGCTAAATCCCTAACTTGTTGGCCAGTTTCCGAACAAGGAAAGACCGCTAGCGATGGCCACCGCCATCCCTGCTTCCGTCGACCTCCTCGGCCCTCCCGAGGCGCGAGCCATGACAGGGTCGACAGCAGACGAAGGATCTTCTCGTCTTCCCACCTCCGTCACCATCGCCTCAACCACCACGAACAACACAACCTCAGACCCTTTCATCGACCCGATGTCCGCGAGTTTCAACAAACTCCTCATGGCAATGGGCCTGACAACAAACTTCTCGCCCACGTTCCGATCCTCCGGCGATCCCTGCCTGGATTTCTTCTTCCAGGTCGTTCCCGACACCCCGACCAACGTCGTTACCGACCTTCTCGCAGCTTCGTGGAACCAGGACGCCCTCACGGCGCTGAAGCTAGTCTGCCACCTCCGAGGAGTCCGCGGCACCGGAAAATCTGACAAAGAGGGCTTCTATACCGCCGCGCTCTGGCTACACCGGAACCACCCCAAGACCCTCGCATTCAACGTTCCCTCGATTGCCGAGTTCGGCTACATCAAGGACCTGCTCGAGATCCTCTACCGGTTGCTCTGCGGGGCGGACGTGAGGAAGATAGCGAAACAGGAAAGGGAGAGGGCGCGGATACCCCGTCGACTGCTGCGCCGATTCTATGGGATTGAGGCGGAGCTTGCGAGGCTCGACAACGCCGATGCCAGCCAAATCACGACAAAGAAGAGTGCTCAAATTGAGATGGCGACCCGGGCCCTCAACAGGTACCACACTGATCCGGAGTACCGCCTCTTGCATGACTGCATCGCCGAGTTCTTTGCCACACAGCTGCTGCTCGACATGGAGAGCCTCCGCTCCGGGACGACCACGAAGATCGGGCTGGCAGCCAAATGGTGCCCCTCAATCGACTCATCATTCGATCGCGCCACCCTGATGTGCGAGAGCGTCGCTCGCCGAGTCTTCCCCCGTGAGTCCCACCCGGAATACGACGGCATTGTGGAGGAGCACTACGCCTACAGGGTCCGAGATCGGCTCCGGAAGGAGGTGCTCGTACCACTCCGTGCGGCGCTCCAGCTTCCAGAGGTCTACATCTGCTCCAACCGCTGGGCCGAGCTGCCGTACAGCCGTGTGGCATCCGTCGCCATGAAGAACTACAAGGAACTATTCAAGAAGCACGACGGCGAGCGGTTCGCGGAGTTCTTAGGAAATGTACGGGAGGGGAAGGCCAAGATAGCCGCCGGCGCTCTCCTTCCTCACGAGATCGTGAATGAGGTGTTGTCAAGAAGGAATTATCTTTGCCCGGTCGAGGATGACGAGGTGGCTGAGCTACAGTGGCAGAGGATGGTGAGCGACCTCAAGGAGAAAGGCAGGATGCGCAATTGCTTGGCTGTCTGTGATGTCTCCGGAAGCATGATCGGGACCCCGATGGATGTATCGGTGGCTTTGGGCCTTCTGACGTCGGAGCTGTGCGAGGAGCCTTGGAAGGGGAAGGTCATCACCTTCAGCCAGACTCCGCAGCTGCACACGGTGGCTGGTAACAGTCTTAGCGAGAAGGCGTCGTTCGTGCAGGAGATGGAGTGGGGCGTCAACACCAATTTTCAGGCCGTGTTTGATCGGATCCTGGAAGTAGCCGTGGCGGCCGGGCTGTCCCCGGAAGAGATGGTGAAAAGGATCTTCGTCTTCAGCGACATGGAGTTCGATCAGGCGTCAGAGAACCCTTGGGAGACGGACTACGAGGCGATCAAGAGGAAGTTCCGGCAGAGCGGCTACGGAGAGGCGATTCCTGGGATCGTCTTCTGGAACCTGCGAGACTCGCGGTCGACGCCCGTGCCGTCCGGCCAGGAGGGTGTGGGGCTTGTTAGTGGGTTCTCGAAAAACTTGATGACACTGTTTCTGGACGGCGACGGCGCCTTGAAGCCTGAGGACGTCATGAAGAAGGCCATCACCGGCAAGGAATACACCAAGCTTGCTGTGTTCGACTGATCCGTGTGTGCTTCCACCACAGCTCTTGCCATATCTCTTTCCTGAAAGCTTAGCTCTGTTCGACGATTGAACGCTAACTTGTAATCCAAAATAGAATCACACCGGAGAGAAGCCGATAATGCTACTATTGTGATTAATCACTATAACTGTCAACATTAGAGATATCAAATTTGAGATGACTGTACATATTTTCCCTGCATGCTGAAATACTGTTTGGGTATGAATCACAAGGCTCCAAGAATGGGATATTGCCTTATTCCACAATTCCTTCGTTTAACTTGAATTTGGCATTGAACTTCCTGGATCTGCAACATACGCTGCAAAGTAATTATCTTATTCATGTTATATTTTGTATGATTGCGTGTTTATTGTGAGCTTATATGTTACAATAAAAATTGTAATCATGATGCGTGATGATTTACACGTATATTTCGAATAATGTGGAGAAATCATGGTTAAAATCTAGTTCAAGAATATTTTAATATTTTCTTACTTGAGAAAATGAACTTTATAGTATACATTGATGTGTGCCTACTCTCGGACCGATCGATGACTCTGTTTGTGGTCAAAGAGGGGTGTTTTTGAGCACTTTGACTAAATTTTGAGGTGAAGCGGGCCGTCTTGGGGTTGAAATGACATGTTGTTGGGGGGTTGAATCATCACATGTAATTGTAGAAAAATGACCCTTTTGATATTGTTTTCGGGCAAGATGGAATAATATGATTCTTGAAGCAAATCTCTTGCATGTTGGTGTTTCTTCAAGATTTTTGAAGAACAAACCTTAGAATCTATCTTTAGGTTGTTTATTATGCATTTAGTGAGGTTTGGTGATTATATAGAGGAATTAATTATCAAAGATTACTAAGTAGAGGCTAAATCACATCTTGGAGATCACACATCCACGAAGAAAGAGCATGAAACCCTAGCTCCAAGATACATAAAACAACTCATAGAATACCTAATCTTTCATGCACTAGCTTCAACTACGCTATTGGAGAAAATGAGGGATCGTAGGTAGAGAATAACTATCATGTTCATGTTTACGGAGAACTTCGTCCAAAAAAAACCTAAAGATAGATTCTTTTTAACATTTGGATAAAAAATTGGGAACTTCATGTTTATTCCTTTGGAAGTCCGAGGCTCCAAATAGATGCAAGTTTCTAGCTTGGTGTCTCATGTTGGAAAAACTGCCAAATCAAGTTCACATACACGACAGAGACGATAGTTCTCTTCTCGTTGTAAATTGTGTAAAGCTGATACTGAAGAAAGTTCCCATGTTTTTTTTTCTCTTTTGCTCCTTCTCAAAGGCTGTTTGGGATATTGCTGTTGAGATGAGCTATCTTTCTAACAGACTTGATGGAATTACTAAACTTATTCTTCTTAATGGTAGAAATGAGAAGATGTGCTCTTTACTCATTATCTATGGAATTTGGGCTAAAAGGGACCAAAGGATCTTTGAGGGAAAAGAAAAGGAGTTGGATACTCTTTGGAGATCTCGTAAATTGGATATAGACATTTAGAATTAGAAATATGAATAGATAGTTCTATTTTCTTACTCCTCATTCTACTTTTAGCACTATCCCTTATTTCTCTTTTGATGGCTTTCTTCTCTTTTATACCATGCATTACACTATATTTTGAAAATAAAAGAGGGGAACACACTTTTAGGACCTAAAAGTACTTATGTGCTATGAATTGTTTTTGTGTTAGATTAAAAAGATGATCTTTCTACTGGAATATTGCCGAATGTCATGAGATTTACATGTGTATTGCCCTAAACTGGATGTGTATTGTCCTCAATCGACAATTTAGACACTTTTTACTACTTTCAATATATTGATCTCAAATGATGGAATCTTTTTGTCAAACTAACCATTTTTCTTCAAACTATGATAACATGATAATACTTCTATGAAAGGAAGCCTTTGAGCTCTAAATGTGGTTTTACTAAAATTAAAGAAATTTTGGCTATGTATATGCCTCCTGGATGTGAGTCATGATTCTATCGTATTAATGAATAGATTCCATAATATCTAGTAGAATGTTTTGTCTCTGTCTTATTTTTAATAAATATAAATAAATAAATAATTAATCAATGAAACTACAATCATGTAGTTTATCTATAACATACAATGTCCTAGTGCTAGTATTCGCGAAAGCAAAATGAGTATCCTTGTAGCAATTTAGGAATTGTGAGAATGTACTCGAGATCGTATATTGTTGAATGCACATGGGTTACGAGAATCCATATGAGGTAGTGTCTCACTAGTGCCCTGGGTATACCCATTGCATTTAAGTGTGGTTTGTTGGATCTATGGGCTCATTAGTGGGGATTAAGCTATAGAACTTAAACCAAATGCATTAGACCTTTAAATTATATATCAATATAAATATTCTAATCAATAAAAGCAAGGTTTAGAAATATTAAAACAACCACAATGAAAGACAAAGAATTATAATGGTTCATTCTCTCAAGGACATAGTTCTAATACCTACAGGGGTCAAGGTCTTGGATTTGTAACCTTGAGAACCACCTCATACTTGACTTATACACCAAGTGACATTCTTTTTTAGACAAATGATTAACTAACTTCTCTTTTCTAGGTATGGGAACCAAAAACCTAGAAAAAGTACTTACTCTTCTGCCTTTACCTTTACATTCCTTCACCAAGTAAGAATCTTCAAATCATCACCTTGAAAAAAAAGACCATAAGAAGAGAGTATACATATTTAGAAATGATAAGTAGTGCTAGCTCTCTAACGACTTAGAACATGATACAATCTATGCGTATAAAGATCAGATCCAATGGGCTTGGACTTCAACTTTATATTGGCTTCAAGAGGTACCAACAACGGTGTCACACACATGGATAAGGATGGCAAATCATCAAGACCTTAGGTCTTATCTTAGCTAATTCAACCATAAAAAATGACGAGGGTGTTCCTAGGGAAATAAGTGTAAATTTGATTTAAAAGAAAACAAGAGGAAAAGTCCAAGTTATAAAAAATGAAGGTCAATGTAACTTTTTGATTAATATATTATTAACAGAATTGGGTCTGGTTCACCTAACAAGTGCATCTCACCAAACATGCAAACATGCATACCCGTTCTATACCCTTACAATAGTTTCCAAGTAGTCATCATTAGTTTCTATTTCCTCCCTCTCTCTTAAGATCGAGATAGATCTACCATCAGAAGTATGCCCCCTCTGAAGATGACAAGCAAATAACCAACTAACCACATCATATGACTATCTATCTAGCGATTCACCATTCTCATTGGTTCACACTTCTCCATACCCCACACTCCACATCTAGAAAAAAACACCATCTCAAGGATGTTCAAAATCAAACACTGGAAGTGGTAGCTACACATGCAAGCAATGCAAAATGAACAAGAGTAAGGAGACAAACAAGCAAAGAATATTTAATTTTAGCATATCTAAAGTGTTTCATATGGTTTATAGGGATTGATGAATACCCTAAACCCAAGTTTAGATGATTATCCAGTCATGTTCACAAAAGAGTATGGACTTACAACATGAAATGGCCATCTACCAAAAAGAGAGAAGGAATAGGGTGATATAAAGGAAAATAGTGGAAGGAGGAAGAAGAAGTTTTAGTGAAAGGTAGATAGTTTTAGGTCTATGGACTATTAGCCTAAAACTTCCTTTGTTAGTTCTGAATCTACCTTGGTTCACTCAGAGACAACCGTTGATGAAGGGCGGAGGATCGTCAGAGATCTATGGAGGTGAGGGAAGAATGTTGATCCACATATTGACTTGTACTCTCCTGTCAATGGTTGATGTGATGATGGTGGTGGTAAGGATCCCCTTCAAAGTATTCCTATCTCTAGGGAGTGTCCTTCGATGCTCAGATTTGATAGCCAATCAAGTTGATTGACTAGCGTCATCTTCTTCTTTTAGTGCTCGATGGATGGAGGAATAGTGCTTCAACCTAGGGACATGATGCCTCCTATGTGAGGCCACCCGTTTATAGGCACCAATTGAGGACTTTAAGAACATGGTAGTACTCTCTGTAGGGTACTTTTCTTATGCCCCAAGTGACAAATCACGTGCCCAAATGAATGTGCAACATCAACCATGGTGGATGGTCAATCAATGAATGCATTAATGTTGGCCTTTTTGATGCAAAAGGTGGTTGATGAAAGCCCTACCCTCATGTTTGGACGTGCACCTCATCGATCCATGTAGTAATGGAAATTCTAGTGTCTGACTGGTGTATGCATCAGTGGTTCTCGCATAGATGGTGCTTTGGGTCGATAGAAATCCAAATCAATGAATGCTTGGATGACAATCTTGACTGATGTTAATTCTATTTAATGAGCTCATATCTAACAAGGATCCTATAATAGGAAATCCATGTGTTCATGGATCTCCTGGATAATGCAGTTTGGATGACAGAAGTCTAGGCTGATGAGGATCCAATATGAAGTCCTAGGTTGATGTGGACTTTAAACCTCCAGGCCGATGGCGATCCAACCTCTTGGCTGATGGAGATTCTACCTTAGTATAAATCGATGGAGGGGAGTTTGGAGATTCCTTAAAAATACAAGGATATCATTTTTAGAGTAATAATGACAATCATGGCATACAAATATAAGGATATTCATATTGCAGCCTAAATTATTTGAGGAAATAAGGGTAAAAACATCCACAAAGTTGGATTGTTGTCACTCTCTTTACAAGATTCCTAATTCAATACAATTGTTGTAGATATATGATCAAACTCAACAAGTGATTAGGTGTAGGGTTGTACATTGGTCCAAACCTAGAGCGGACCAATTTGGACTAGATTGGATCAAAGCCCGATTAACGGAAAATCATGGACCAAGGACGAGACCGGTTAGAACCGATCCAGTCTAGGATTGGACCAGAAAATAAAAGACTAGAGGATCAGACGTAGACCGAACCAGATAACCTATATTCATACACTCTTGATTATAAATTATAGAAGAATTTTTCTATAGAAAAATTATAAGAGTTGATAAGTCTTTTGAGTTTGGTAACATAAATCAAGTTACACAATTAAATTTTTACAACTCAAGAGAGTAAATTGTTATAAGACTACTGGGAACACTACTAATATAATGCTTACAGTTGATAATCCATTCGAGACTAAATACATAAATTTGTGGCACAAAAACATAACACGTACAATTATTATAAAATTGAATTATATGATAGATAATACATTATACCTTAATTCATTAACAATTCAATTTAATGTGCAACATCTTTTCAATTTTTTGTCATCAATGTACTGCAATATCAAAATTTGACACCACTCAGTGTTTGTATAAGTACAATGGCTAACGATATTTCCATTTATTGATACAATGATGCCACTATGTAGACCATAATACTAATATACCTATTGGTAAATTTTAGGGTCATTAGTAATGTAATGCACATCCCCACAACCCTTCATAAATATTGGGTTTAATTAATTTATATATATATATATATATATATATATAAGATTTTTGTTGTATTACCCAATCTAATCAGTCTAGACTGGTTTCTAAAGGTTTTGGCCTGGACCACAGCAAAAGAACAAACACTCAATAACCATCAAGAAGTCTAATTCTGACATGAAAGAAGGTGCTTAGCCAAACGTGGACCGGCCAGACCCAAAGGTGAGGCACCCATATTTCTTTCTTGAGGACCGGAATTAGAAAAAATAGGGGACCGAGGACCGAACTGAAAGTCAAGTCAATCCAAGACCGGACCAGACCGGACCAATCTGGACCAATATATGTACAACCATAATTAGGTGTTATAGAGGAAAAACTATCAACTATAGCATAGGTGCATGAACACAATCTTAGAATGGACTCCAATGTATCCTATTATAGTTGATGACACCTACTAGAAAATACATATAATTGGGATGAATGATAGTTATGTTTGGGGAATATGGGATGTGCCAAATATATATTTGTACTTTTTTTTGCCAATTAATGGCTATTTACACTTTATAAAGAGCTGCAACTATGATGTTTCCTGATGAGTTTAGGGTTCCAAATATCAACTAATGGAATTAGTAGACAAAAACCTCTTCATTTTGATCGTCTGACCTTCACTACATGTTGTAGGAGAGGGGGAGAACTCTTTCTTCCTTATTTCAAGGAAAAAACTCTAGGTCTGTCAACATAGTTTTTTGCCTAATATATTGGATGATGCACATATTAGTTTTGGCATTTTATACATTAATTGAATTTTGTTTCAGGAGGAAATTTAGATGCTTAAATAATTAGAAATCTATTACATTGTCATCAACCAAGTTTTACCAGGATAAACCTGACTGATGATGAGTTCTACTTTCCAATGTTCTAACTAATAAAAAATGAAATATTGGTTCATTCTAATTATTCTATTCCACATATGAGCTTAACTATATAAAGTCTAAAGATATTTTAGATATTCTGTAGTTGTTTGAATTTGAGTTGTATGGATGATATTGGACATTCTAGGGATTGTGACTTTGATCATTTTGATTGTGTCCATCAACATAAATTTTATATGAATGGAAGTGTTAGATATATATGAATGGAATGATGTGAGTCATCATCTAAAACGGGTTATGTTTAACTATGAATTCAAAACTCTCCCTCTTTTAAAGAAGATAATCCATACTAAAAATATTGGGAAGATAAGAATTGAATTCCTTTCCCTTTGAATCTTAAGGGGATTTACAAATTGAGTTAACAAGTTTCCAATAAATTCAAGATTTCTTAACCTATTTTTTAGTCCTAAAATAGACGCAATATCTAAATAGCAATGTGCCTTAAACAGAAGTAAAATGCTCCAAAATTTCCATTCATATATGAACACTAAAAGATAAACAATTCTATACATTTCAATATGGCTAAGTAATTTTCCTCTTTTTCATATGAGAAGGGGAGGGGTAGAAGAGCACAAAAGGTCTTATTCTTGCAATTACTATAAGTTAGAAGCATACAAAAATGTCATTCTACAACTCATAATCAAAATATGTACACAATGGGATCAACACCAAAGTGAATTTCATTAATAACATGGTTTGAGTAGAAGGCTTGTAATAAGCACTAGAACATGCACAAAAACATAAAATAATACATCAAATCACATACCACATGAGAATAAAATGAAATACTTAGCTTTAGAAGATAAATGTCCACCATAATACATGCTAAGCTCACAAAATACAATGTACATGACAATCTATATATTATACCTAATTATTTATGGAAGGATTATAATATTCAAAGTCTCTCTCATTACAAGGAGTGGGGGGTTTGTATATAGAAATATCATTAACTTCCTTCATAGGGCATTCTAAATCATTAATAATATCACTTAAGTGGAGCCTTCCCTCACGATCATCCTTTTCCTCTTTTTCTTATATCACATCATCATCCAATTCCATCTCCACATACCCAAAGGAGTGACTAGATGGCCACCTATCAAAAATCTAAGGCTAAGTCATATAACAACCATACACTATGGAATGATCCTAAAGATAGGTGGGCATGGTGGTCTAGTCAAATTCTAAAGAATATCACGGAGACCACTAGATGGAACCATGACCATGAAGAAATATGGGACTCTAGGTGGAGAAGTATTGGTTTATTTAAATGCAATGGAGTGGGAATGATTAGCAGCATCAACATCAACATCATAGGCAACTGAAGAAGCACACTGGGTGATTGGGTAGAACCGAATATACACATAAATAGAATAGCCAGTGAGTAGAAGGATGACTAGCATGGTCCTTGGTAGGTGGGTAATTGGATGGAAATGATAGGATCATGTGAGACATGATGTGGGAGATGGCTTCATGTATGTGGGTGGTGGCTTGCTGGAGATAGCCAACAACTTGACTCAATGAAAAACTTTAAGGCACCATATAATCCATCAATTGAAATGTAGCAGGAGTCACAACTAGGCGATGATGGCATGTGTGAATATGTCAGCTAGGTTGATTGGTTGGGCGGGGTTGTACATGAGGAAGAAGAGAAGGATGCACCAAGGGTGTAGATAGAGGTTTTGGTGTTCACATGGAATTTCTTGGTGGAAATCACATCAATGTAGATAGAGGTTTTGGTATTCACATGGAATTTCTTGGTGGAAATCACATTAATCACAGTCCCTTGATGGTTGGTTGTGTACTCTTGGCTTGGTAAAAAGAGATTTTTTATATGTCTTGTAGAAGACTCCATAGATTAGGATAGGCTAAGATTGATGAGTTACTATGAAAAAATGGTCTTCAACTAGAAAACATATTATAGCAAGAACTAGATATTTTGTTGCTAAAAGCTTAAGATAAATTTATTCTTACATATAAAACATAGTGTATGCTCGTGTGGCTAATTCATTTGGCTACTTTTTTCATACATATATAAAAATAATGATTTATCTACAAATACATATGTATCACTTAAATTAGCTAAATAATATATTTATATATATAAATGTAGTTTCCAATGTTGATAAATATAGTACTATAATTGCATATGTAGCTATTGTGCAGAGAAATGAAACATTTGCTACACACATAGAAATATATACATGTGTGTAGTTAAATTATGAATCTAGTGACACAACTTTTTATTATAAAAGCATCAAGTCATGATTAGAATGTAAAGAATTACTTTTATTACATCTGAACAATGAATATACAAGTAGAGGACATTATGCCTTGCTCCAATCTTGGATATTTCGTATATATGAGTGTTAAAATTGAATATATATATATATATGTATGTATATATTACTTTGACCATTCGAAGGTACATCATCAATCTAAAATGAAGTTACATAATCATAACAAATTTAAAATAAAGTTCATAAATACAAGGGATTTCTTGAGGCAGATGCATTTTCTAGCTTCACAAGAATAGATTGCTCTATGTCCCAATGCCCTTTTAGAATCCAACTTGAGTAAACTTGTTTATCTTAGTGCTATTATTATACTTCTGATCCGTTGGGGCAATAGAAGTACCTCTTTCTCTCTAGTTGTTTCCAACTCCACATTTTTTGTTGTGCATTTCTCACCACTACTAAATGTAGTTCCTTCAACTTGCAAAATGATCTCAAATAGAGCATAAGAATAGCTTTGAAGTACAAATAAAATTATAAATAAAACATAATTGGTATTTCTCAAATGAATAACATAATTAAAAAGTTCACGAAAACAAAAAAATCTGACTATTTTTGGGACAAAAAGTATTATAAGCTATTCATGTCAACATTATAATTTATTTTTATTGACTAACAATTAGTTATATAAAAATAAGAAACATGTATTTAAGTATTATTTCAAGACAATTTGAAACCAAATAATTACAATCTCATTCAAACTTCCATCAAAGTATTTACTATTATGATAATAACTAGACAAATGAATGAAGAAGACAAAAATACGTTTACAACATAACAACATGTAATGTTGACCTATATAGAGATACATATTGAAAGTGAACTTTGATTAGCCTGAAAATGCATATGTTTCTCAGAAATGTTAACTATTTATTACTCTATTCACCATATCACAAGAGAAAATTTGCTTAGTTGGATATAGATAGTGAAATATTCCTTAATATATAATGAAATGGACTTATAACACTACAATTTATTAAATGAGAATAGAAATGACTCTTTATTTGGATTTATTCTTTTTCCCTTTTTAGGATGTATCTGATAGATTTTTCCCCTTTGAACCAACATAAGAGAATCAAAGATGAAACAACTTATACTTGTAGAAACACATTGTTGAACAACAAATGAAATACCATTGATGGGTCATACTAACTTAATTCTATCTACAATATTGTTTTAGATTACAAAACCTCATGTACTATGCAAAGACTCAATACTTGTATGTAATGTGACTAGTAATAGATCACTAAGATACATACATTAGACCAATGAGTTTCCCTTTGAGAAGATGTTCCCTTCCACTTGTTGAAATCTAGATGAAAATCAAGCCTTTTGGAATGAAAACCTATCTTTGTTCAATATGGGAAAGGTGTTGGCAAGAAATGTGAAGCCCTTCAAAATGTGCACATGAACATCATTAGCCACAATAAAATTTTCAGTGGATATGAAAACTATAAAAAAATTTAGCATTTAGCTTACCATAGAACTTTTTCTTCACCTGGGTGGTATGGAAGTTCCCATGTCCAAATTTGGAAGAGGTATTGATGAACTTTATCCTGATTTGCTCCACCATCAGATGGGAAATTTTCTTGAGAAGAGACTTGAGAAGAGTTGTGATCCTATTTTTGGGACCCATGCAACAACCCTTATCTATGATGTAGTCATCTTTTTCAATACTACAATGAGAGAATTCACCAAACAGAGTATATACCCTTCTTAGTCCTATCAAATTTAGGGTTATGTTGGCTACCAATTGTTGAAGGATACATAAATCCTACAATAATGCATTCAATGTGCATGATGGGAAGATCAGATTGGGAGCTATTTTCAGATATCATACATGGATTATTGTAGCCTAAAAAGGCATGATATTTGGTGGACTAATTTGTATGAAGCAAATGTAGAACATTTTGGGCTACATATCACATGAAACTTCATCTAAACAACCCATGTATCGGATCTACCAACCCTATCAACATTACCTTATCTTCTTTCTCTTATAATAGTGCCATTAGAGCATCGCTAAGGTTCTTGGTTATTTACGACACTTACAACGATACAAAAGCTACACAGTCATGAAAAGAACAAAGAGACTAACCGTTTTCAAACTCCTCTATGCAAGACCCTAGCAAAAAGCACCAAAAAATTTAGAAAAACCACAACATAGACATGAGTAACAGAGAGGAATACATGCATAATATAATAGTAACAATAAAGTTTACATTAGATTTACAATAGTCAGACGCCATGAAAAATCAAATTTAGAATTAATCATGAAGAAATGATGGTCACAGTAGAGTTATTAGAAAATTTCTTGAATACAAAATGATAAGGAACACTATTGCATCATCCATGAGTAACACTCACAAAGATACACTAACATGAGAACACACATTGTCATTCAAATATGAACCATACTTATGGCATCCACTACAACGACAACATATCCCATCCTCATTACCTTTTCAATATAGATGAAAGAATTTGATCATACCATACTTCTCCGTGACCAACCACACAATTGAAAAATTATTATGCAACATGACCATATGTAGTTACCATTTAGAAGAATACGAATAGTGTCCAAAAATGAAACTAACAAGAAGATTATAAAAGTAATAACTAATGTTAGGATGAATGAAGAGATCTGGACCATAGCAGAACATGTACTCATTAAAGGTGCAACCTAACTTTAAGCCATAGTATCCCATTCATTAAATGGTATTAATTATGACTACTATTGTGATTTTCAAGCTCAAGATTTAAGTAGCAGTTATTTAATAGATCTATATGCATTAGATGATGAGGCTAAAAAAAGTTGCATCAAACTATATATGCAGTTAGTTTCTCAAAATAACTGACAATAGGTGGGTATTTTAATTTTTAAAATAGCAGACAAGCATAGTTTGAAACCAAATATTAAGAGGAAGTGATCAATAATAATACATAAACTTGCAAAAGGATATGCATATTCATCAACCATGTCATAGGCTGAATTGTGTTCATCACACATAGAATTTTGTTTGTCGGTCTTCTTGCAAGGATGTGATAAGGACATCATGGAATCAACCCAACCTTTAAAATAACCTCATAAAGTTAACCAAATTTTTAGCATGAATGTCATAACAAATGAGGACAAGGTGCCATTCGACGAGGGACACTGCATCATGACCAACAAAATCCTCAATCATAGATGTGAATATAGAGGAAACAACTTTGGCTACAAGCATATAATAGATTAAGCATGTTAGCATAAGACATCATATGTATTTCTAATATACTTCTACCCATCATAGATTTCTTTGTCATCCATAATAAGAAAGTAGGTCTATAACAACATTAAAACTAGAAAAGAAACATGAAAAATATGAGACTCACATATGAAATAGTTAGTAACCATTCCAAGAAGTTGACACTCATCTCTAAAAGGAAGATAAACCGCATTAACAAAATACTATATAGGTGTGTGCACACACACATAGTGAATGCTATGATCCTATATCAATGTTCAAACCAGAAGTTGACTTTATTTAAAGGAAGGTTAACATGCATGCATATCTCATATATGAATTAATACTAAAAGAGTGTACTAGCTCATACAAATTTACTTTTTAGTAAGTTCTATTGTTTCTTACCAGTTAAAAAGCTACCAAAAACTTACTAGACATGTAACTTACCTTGTTTGATACTTCTTTAGATCCAATCCTTGTTTCCTTCCATAGTGGCATAAAATAGTTTGTATGGAAAAATAATGGTTGATTTATGCTATATGATACGATACTGAAAGTGGAAAATGTGTCTACAACTACTACTCTTTGACTAGTTGATCATGTCATCAACTGCACACCAAATATGTGTGTGGGAGGGCTAAAATATCCATTCATAATATGATTATAGGTAAATGAAAAGGTTAGGTGATACTATAAGCCACAAGGCACACTGTCAACAAGCTCTGTGATCTATAAATGGTCAACATAGCTCACTGATTCATTACACTGCATACCATTTGATGGCAGGGTCTCAACATGGAATGTTGACTTCAAGCTAGATTGATTGTCTATCTTGAAAAATATGGGTTGAATTACTTTTGAAAAAGTGCTAGATTATTGGTAGTTTATGTTGGGGCCTCAGATATAACTATTTCATGAGTAGCCTATTTAGATTTTTAATTGTGTGATACCCTCAACCCTCTTGTGTAGATACTTAATGAGCCATGGGGGATGGGATCAACCTCAATTAGTAACATGTGATAAAGTAGTTTCTGGTTTCTATTGGCTTAGAGTAGCTTTGTATTTTCTCACATGCTATGGATAATAAAGGAAGTAAGTCCTTTCAATGTCTCTGTATCTACAACATGTAGGGATCTGCTAGCAAGATTATCTTGAACAGTCAGTTTCTACAAAGTTAATATCAGTCCAAACTCATATGTTTCATGAATTATGGAAGATAATGACAATTACTTTGTAGTTGTTTTCTCTTAAAAGAACATACAACTACTTTTGTGGAAGTTGGAAGTAGTCAAAATTTATTTTTCTTGCATTGCTGACTGGAGAAAGTGTTAGTTTGTTTATATGCCACACAAAGATTCCAATTCTGAAGAGGAGCAGTTGGAGATTTTGATCTACCCAATTAAGGAGAAATAGGTTCAACATAGATATCAAAGATAGATCTATTGCAAAATTGTAAGCATGTAGTTTTGTTAATAATGGTTCAAGATAGAGGCACCCTTTTTCTCGCTCTTGCTTTGCTCTCTTCCCTCTCTAGCTTTTGGGGAGATATGGTGGGCGGGGGGCCTCCACCAGCCCCCACTGCCCAGACTGGGGGCACCTCTAAGAAGAGCATTGGGCCTTCAACGACGAAGGGGCTATGGAGGACTCCGGACGTGGATGTTACCGTAGCCAGGGGCTGGGCAAAGGCAGTGGAAGGTCCTCCCATGAGGATGAGGGGAGAAGTTGCCGCCCACCCAAAGAAACCTTTCCGTAAAGAGGGAGATGATAGAAGATGGACAAGATTCACTAGGCCCATCATGAATGAGATGGATGACTACCACAGGTTCTCAGCGATCTTACAAGTCGTGGGCACCTCAGTGAATGTCCATTAGATGAAAGGGTGGATGTTCAGAACATGGCGGTTGAAGGGGGAGCTCGAGGTCTTCAGTCTGACTGATGGTCTCATCCTGTCAAGGTTTGCTAATGAAAGGGATCTCTAGTACCGATGAACAAAGGACCCTGGTTCTTTGATGACCAGTTGGTTCTGGTCAGGAGGTGGATGCCCGACGCTGACATCCGTCAAACTTCTCTGAAGACTGCTCCTGTATGGGTTTCTCTACCAGACGTGGGGAAGCACTGGTCACCTTGTGCCATCAATGTCATCGCCCATGCTATAGGGGAGCCCAGAGCAGTCGAGATAAGAGTGGATGGATCTATGCTAGGCTGTGTGTGCTTCAATGCGGACATACCTCTGATGAAGAACCACCACTGGTGATAATTATCGAACTACCTCATGGGGGTGAATGGGAAGTTAAAGTTCGCTATGAGGTCTTACCGGATCACTGCAATTAGTGTAAAATTTTTGGACATGGCAATGGCTGTTGCCCGGATGAGCACAACACAAGCCCTTTGCCGGCCCCCCTATCATACCCATGGAAACCAAAATGCCTGCTAAAAGGAAGATGCATACCACCAATAGGGCTTTGAGTAAGCAAGCTTCCAACTACCGTGAGCAGCAATAGATGAACTTACGAGCAGAAAAAGCAATGACTACAGAGAAAGGTAAAAGCTGTGTGGTAAATGATAACGAAGTCAATGCAGTGGTTGACATCGTGGATGGGGTGGAAAATTCGAACATGAATGCTGAATCGAGTGGCACTAAGGTGACTGAGGAAATGTGTGTGAGTGGCTGCGATGCTGTTATTACCCCAAATGCAGACTACCCAGACAGGGAGAAGATGCACAATAAAAGCACCGAAGTTACAGTGGGAAACCAGTTTGATATTCTAAATCAAGTGGAGGAAGGTGAAATTCTTGGTGAGGTGGTGGGGGCTCGTAGTCGTAGTCCACGTCAGACAAGAAGTGCTGCTACTAAGATAAAGGGAAGACCTAAATCCAAAGGAGAAGGAGGGGGCGGTCCCATCACAACATGTTAATTATGTCTGTGTTAGCTTGGAATGTCAGAGGTGCTTCTCTACCGAAGACCCAAAGAAATCTCAAAAGGATTCTTAATGAAATTAAAGCTAATATAGTATGCTGCTTTGAAACTAGAATAAGAAGAAGCAATGTTGATCGAGTGAGCTCTATCTTCCCAGAGCATTGGGGGTGCATTTCCAAACTTGATAAAGTTGAGGGAGGAAGGATTGTGGTGGGGTGGAATCCACATATATGGCAGGTGGAACTTATCAACAACACCGACCAAGTCATGACAGTAAGTTGTTTTAATCATGGGGGTTTCTCGTGCATTATATCTGCCATCTATGGTGAAAACCTGGAGAAAGACTGTGAGGATATGTGGCAAGTGCTGGAAGATATAGCTCAAGATGAAATACCCTGGTTGGTTTTAGGAGATTTCAACAACACGAGGTTAGCTTCTAAAAAGTTTGGAGGAAGAAGAGTCCCTGAGAGGATTCTTAATAGATTTAATAACACGATGGACAAGGCCGGGCTGCACCAACTCAACATGATTGGAGGTGTTACCACATGGTCAAAGAAACAAAAAATAATATTGCTAGCTTCCTGGATAGAGGCCTGGTGAACAACGCTTGGCTGGAGGTGTTGCCAAATGTGGCCATTAAGCTTGGCTCACATCATTTCAGTGACCATGCCTGGATGAGTTTGCTTATCAATCAAGTCCCCCAACCTCCTCGCCCGTTTAGATTTTAAATACATCTAGAATGAACATGTGGTAGGGAATCCTCTTTTTTCGTGTCTTGAAAAAGATCCAGAGAATGAAGAGAGTACTTAAGGGGTGGTCAAAAGAAAAAGTTAACATACCCAACCTGCTCTTTACACCCAAAAGAGAGTATGAATATGTTGCATAGTCCTTGAGACTGCATCCTCTTCATGAGGGTGCCATGGAGAGAGAGAGAAGAAGTGCGAGGAAAGTGTGAGGAACCTTGAGAAGGCAGAAGAAACGTTCTTGTGGCAAAGAAGTAGGATGTGATGGATCACGGATGGGGACTGCAACTCAAAAATTGTTCACACTGCTATTAGGAAGAGCGAGATGAGAGACCACATATACAAGCTCATGGATGAAAGAGGCAATGGGGTGGATGGCCAGGAGGAAATTGCTGCTAGAACGGTAAATTTTTTCACCAATCTATATAATAAAGAGCAGGATAATTTGTGCAGTGATGCTGAGCTTCCCGAGAAAAGGGTGACAAAGGAGATGAATATGAATATGTGCAGGGAGGCTACTGAGGGAGAGATGAAGGAGGTTGTTTTCTCTATCCATCCGTCTAAAGCTCCAGGCCCTGATGGGTTTAACAGTAGGTTCTTCCAAAAGATGTGGGAAACTATCAAAGAAGATGTGTGTGATGCTGTGAAGTGGATAATGAAGGGTGGGTCAATGGTGCGAGTAGTGAACCACTCTTTCCTTAAACTCATTCCGAAAAATAGCAATGCTAAGGAGATACAAGACTTTAGACCGATTGCGTGCTGTTCGGTGATATATAAAATTGTAGAGAAAGTCCTTGCTAAAAGACTGAAGGTTGTTCTCCCGAATATCATCTCTACCAACCAGAATGCCTTTGTGAAAGGAAGGCACATGGAAGACTGCTCCCTGCTTAGTACTGAGTTCCTCGATGATTTCAAGAGGAAAGCTGCCACTGCTAAGGCTTGTATGAAAGTGGATATTAGCAAAGCCTATGATCACGTTAGGTGGGATTTTCTGTAGAAGACTGTGACGTCTATGGGGTTCAACTTGAAAATTGTTGATATTATAAAGCAGTGTGTAATGATGTGTTCCTTTTCCATCCTCATTAACGGGGTTCCTGTTGGTTTATTCAGATCAGCAAACAGACTTAGACAAGGGGACCCGTTATCCCCCTTGTTGTTCACTTTGGTCATGGAGGGGTTAAAAAAACTTCTAAAAGATGTCGAAGAGGAAGGGCTCATCAAAACATACAAAGTGAAGTGGATTAAAGTGTTTTCACACATCATCTTCGTGAACGATGCAATGTTGTTCTCGGCCGGGAATGCTAGGAGATTGAAAGAGTTCACAAAAGTCATGTGTACGTTTGGGAGGCTTTCAGGCCTCTACATCAGCTCTATTAAATCACATGTCTTCTTATCGAAATCATGTGATAGCATACAAGGTAGACTCAAAGAAGTGATCGGGATGGAGAGTGGTGCTTTCCCCACAAAATACCTGGGTTTCCCTCTCCTCACCGATAAAACCTTTGCTAGAGATTTCAAGGTTTGTCTGGATAGCTTCAGATCCAAAATAGAAGGGTGGAGCGGGCTAAAAAATTCTATGACTGGAAGGTTGGTTTTGGTGAGATCAGTGCTTCAAGCTATGGTCCGCTTCTGGACAACGATGGGTGATATACCCATACCTATCCTACATGCTTTCAGAGTTATGACAACAAACTTCATTTGGGCTAGCAAAGGCCATGGAGTTTCTTGGGACCGTATAGCTAAGCCGTATGAAGAAGGTGGGTTGCAGATTGTAGGACCTGTTCAACTGATGCAAAACAACAATAAAAATAGAATAGAAAGATTCATCAATGAGCCTAACAACATGTGGGGCAAGTGGATGAAATTGAGATATGGGGAGGGCTTCTCTTTTTGCAGAAACACTAGACCTTCGCGGGTGTGGAGAAGCATGTATAGTGAAGTCATGATGAATCAGCAGCAGTATAGTGTTGATACTAATGGTGCTTGACACATCCAGGGACAAACACAACTAATCAACACCACTACTGGCAGCTCCTCTCCTGCAGGCTGGACCAAGATGATTTGGGGTCGTTATCATTACCCCAAATGGAGTGTTCTGTGCTACAGGGCGATTCTTGATCGCCTCCCTACAAAAAATAGGATGATAAGATAGGGGTTCACGGTGAATGGCAGATGCTGCTTCTGCAACCAGCATGAGGAAACCTATGAGCACCTTTTCTTAGAATGCAAGTGGACTAAAAGGATGTGGAGACTGGTCTATTTGAGAAATGAATGGGGGCAAGGTGGCCCGACACAAATTGGCAAGGCCCTGGCCTGGGCGGATGCTATGTATACCAGGGACAAAGCTATGAGAAGGTATGCAAATCTTTGCATTACGGGGATCAACTACTTCATTTGGGCTGAAAGAAATAGAAGGATGCATGACCAGGGTAAACACAATATGCGTAAAAGAAATGAAATGGCATGTTAAGTGTAGGACTGAGATTTTGCATACTCTCAATCCGAACGTGCGTTTATACTGGGGTTTTTTGTAGTTAATACCCTGTATATAGTTCCCCTTTTCTGGGCCCTGGCTGGGTGCCACACAATGTTTGTATAGTTTTCTATACACCCTTTTTGGTTTAATACATTTACCTTACTCCAAAAAAAAAAATCATGGTTCAAGATGCTTTATTTTTGTAAGGTATATGCAACTAATAATTATTATTTTCTTGATACTTACATTATTAGGACAACTCTAATGATGTCATGGCTACTAATGTTTCCTCATGATTGTACTAAATTAGAAAAAAAACTTAGGGTAGTAAATATTTTACATAGGGTGTACAATGTTTTTAAATCCTTAAACCCTGACATGTTAGATCCCATCAAACCCTTATTTACTTTAACAATGAAAAATTGATTCTACAAGTAGACAAATTGTCTATAGTTTTGTTTGTTTAAGACCTATCACATCGATTTCAAAGTGATGCCTAGGTGGGAGACACGATAGATCAATGAGTACAAAATCGGTTTCATGATAGATAACAAACTAAAGAAAAACACACACTGTCAACTACCATAGTATCCAAAACCAACACCATGATGCAAAAGTAGTGTCTATTTATGATATGATACAACCAGAAAAACCTAAAGGAAAATTATAATCTTTTTTGTTTTGTGATGTAACTCAATTTCTAATTAATAAACTAATGCCAACATTCAAGAATTGCTTTGGTGTCTATGAGAAACTGACACCACAAAGTTACTTATTTTTAATTGTTGATTTCTAATGTTGGTTTCTGTAGTAGTGAACCGATGCTATGAATTTGTCACCCCAGTTATTGGTTTAGAATCTGACGCAATAGATTGTATAATCAATAAAATTATACTAAAAAATTGTTTTCTGCCATCAATTTTGGATTCTTCAACCAATTCCAAAATATAGTAGCCTAATTTTCTACTTTGAGATAATATGCTATGGACTGTCATATCAGTAAGAGTTTACTAAATAAATTGTTTACTAGCATCAATTTTGGATACTTCAACCAAGGCTAAAGTATTGTAGCCTCATTTTTTGTTTGGAAATAAACAATGTAGATTTCCTTAACAAAAGAACTTTACTGAATATATTGTTCATCAACATTGGTTTTGGATTCATTAACCGTAGCTATAATATCTTTGCCTAAATTTTTTTATATAAAAAAAGACATGATTCTGATTACAGTAGGTCGATAGGCCTGTTGTCTAGTTGTTTAGCAAGAATCAAAATCTACTATTCGGTAAAAAATCAGCCTCCATCCTCTGTTCAACTTAACAACAAGCAATTTACAAACATGCAAAAGTTGCAATAACAAGCACATAGACATACATGTTAACATCTTCAATTGTCCCATTGCATTCATTTATATATCTTCAAAATGCACTTCTCTTCTCACACATATTCACCATTGATGTGTATCAAATCCAAAGTCACTTGCAATCATGTTTCACTATAAATTCAAAGTTTCAGTTACTTATGATCCATCATATAATCATATAGAAAATCAAATTCAAAGTTTCAAATATATAATCATCATTCCAAATCAGATAAAATTGAACTTCATTCATGAAGCAGTCAATCCACCCTTCTCATACACTAGTTATAGTCTCTCATGCATAAGCTATCTGGGTGTTAAAAACATGTAAAAAGAATGGTATAATTAAACAATATATAATATAATGTATAATTATAACCATATTAGATTATACACTTAGAGAAACAGATGGGATAATTCTGTTGAAATATGTTGAAACCAAACAAACATTACACACTTGTATCCTATGTGTGATTAAGTATTCAAGAAAAGTTTCAAACTAGGCACTATCCAACATTTACTCCTAGTGAATAAATCTTAGACATGTTTCTACGCCAACATAATTTGGGTTTAATATCTCTAATCTAAGTCTAAATTAAGTTACTTTAGGTAAATTCATATCAATTTTAGTGTATTCCTAGGCATGACTCATATTGGCGAGGTAAATTCATTTCAAGTTAGGTAAATTTATACAAAGTGTAATTCATATCAAGTTAATCAAACTATTACATAAGAATGCACACAATAATGAATCATATAATAAAGCACTCAACAACAAATTCTAATTGGATAGTCAGGGGATATTTTTTTCAAAATCAACAAAGTAAACATGCATTTTCCTAGACAAAACAAGTGAGGTATTTAAGGAAAAGAAGGACCTCAAGCCAAAGGTGAGCTTCTCCTTTGACATCAGAGACAATGACAAAGGCAGTAAGCAACGACAACGCCCAATATGGGCAAATCAGTAGTAGTATGCAATAGGGGTAGAGGACTAGAAAAGGGAGCTCTTTGTCCATGGTAGAGAATGAAAAAGAGAGGGAAACAATTATGTTGGCAAAAAAGAGAGAAGAACAACTAGTAGCAGGGCTCCTTGTCTGTAGTAGGCCACTATGGTGAGAGTGAAGCAGGTGGTCAAAAATGACAATGAGAAGGAAGTAGGTCGAGGCAAGTGAGAGAAATCACTCATACAAATACTATCTCTAGAGTCAATTAAAATAATTCTATAATGTTGGTTATAGACTGAAACTTAAGTGGGTGACACTATAACATCAGGTCTAAGATGTTAGTTCTTTGGGTATGGCAAACCCGACGTTAGAGATCCAACCTCAGTTGTGTGGATAAAAGAAACCGACACAGATAGGAGTCTTAGGCGTCAGTTTCATTCCAAAAACTGACATAGAAAGAGCCATACCAGGTCACATTTGTAACTGGTAAAGGACCCTACATCGTTAGTTTGGTAACAATTGACACCTATCACGATGTTCAATGTCGGTTGCAAACTAAAGAACTGACGATAATGATGTAAAATGATGGTTAAATCTACAAAATTGATGACTATGGATGATACCCAATGAGGCCATAGTCATTTTTGTTTTGTCCTTTAATGTTGATTACTTTACTGAAACCAACATCTTAGGCATGTAGTGTCAGTTTTTTTATTATAATTGACGACTAAGTTTTTTTTAAATGGAAAGCCTACAAACCTACTGCCCGGCTGGTCAGCAGGATGTAGAACTTGTAGTTCAGAAAAGGAGTTTTACACTATAGGTTAACACCATCATGTGAGTTCATCTTAACAAAAATCCACCAAACTTGCAATAATAAACATAATATATGCATATAATTCTATTCATTCTCCAATTCCATTTCAATCACATGTGCAAACATAAATCCTCACACACATGATACTTCATTTACATATATATCGATTCCATTCTCATGACATGTAGAAACACAACCCATCATTCATACACAATTCATTCATTCATCTTCACATTCACACACATGTATATAGATCATCATTCACATATGCACCAATAATTTACTCTCATCAAATTTAAAGTTGCAACATAAGAACCACATTTTTGAGATAGAAAATGATATCAAACTTTAGAAAAGTCATTCCTTATCCCAGTAAAATTTGGAGTTCACTTCTCTTTCAAAGGCTTTTGTCCATTGTTCTTGTGTCTGATCCACTTGTTCGTATAAGGCATGTGTACTTCTACTATTATTCTAGTGCATCGAAGACTTTTGTTGCAAACACCTACAAAGAGAATGTCATAAATAATTAATAAGTTTGATATGTTCATATTATCTAATGAGATTATATACTTATGATGATCAAAACTATATATATATATATATATATATATATATATATATATATATATATATATATATATGGATTACATTATGTATCTTGTCGATGTCTACTTATGCATATCTGACAATCATATCCATATACCACATCACATAGTATGTGCATGCCCAACCATTATCTTGTACAAAAAACTATAAATTTCAACATACAAAATGTTAATAAATAAAAGTAAGCATAGTTGGCATAAATATGCATTGGAGTCAGAAAACTACCTCAACATTCTCCCAAACTATCATTTTCTTTTCCGTGTCCACCTTTCCTCCATCTTTTTTGAATTGTTTTATAGCCCTATACGTCAATGTAACACATTGAGTTTCCATTAGTAAATAGTCATGCAATATATATGTTAAAAAATATAAATATAAAAATTTACTCAAGTGAATAATGCCTTTTTCAAATTGTGTCCCCATCATCTATTTTGTCACCCTTAGGATCTAGATAATAAATAGCTAGCATCACAGAGAAAACAACCAACAAGACCCAATGGTTGTTCCTGAGTGCTAAGAAGGCAAAAAGAATATAACTCAAAATCCATAAAGAGATGTAATTTCTTAAATCAAAATTATAAGCAAAGTAAACTTACCCAACTTTGTATGGAGCTAATATCACACTTTTATTCTTTTTACCAAAATATTTAAAAGTGGTACAATAGTATAGGATAATAGATGTAGGGTCTTTAATTAAACGTCTAATCAACGATGGAACTAGAAATCACACATGGGTCATTGAAAACTCTATACATACCTTATGTAAGTGGCTGCAAAACATATATCATGTATGCATTAATATATAAGAAAACATATCAACATATATAAAATGACGTATATATCTATATAAGATCTCACCATATCCAAAGTTCTATCACAAATGTACTCAACCAAGCATAAAGAAATAACTTCAAAACATCTTGTAGAAATATACTAGTATCATAATGTTGACCTACAACACCCTCCTTACTAGAAACCATCATAGGAGAATCTTCATGTTCACCTGTCCATAGTTCCAGGGCCCTTCATTGAGGACCTATCGAGTCGAATAGTTCCTGTGCAAGACAACCAGATAATTGAGGAGAACTTGGAGGTGGCGGAGGGCGAGTTGTAAGGGGTTTATAAGGCCTTATGTCCTTCATATATATAATTTCATATCAGTTGTCATGTATATACATATACAATGTAATGTGAATTTACATACATCATTATCAATATAGATAACTCCTACTTTGGGCCATGTGACCACGCCACCTTATGCTTCACCTATCGTCTCAGCGTCGGGGTGCTCATATGGCAGTGGATACTTTTTCCAAGCTTCATAGACAAGACTCAGGCACATGTGAACCACATAAGTGGGTAATGGATCACCATGAAGCATGGCACTTGCAAGGGGTGGGTAAGCCACACCCACAGTAATGACATATTCTTGTAATTTTAGACGACATGTCCTCAACCCCTACAAATTTAAATAGAGTGTTATATATATACCTAAACATATCATCTTGAAAAGACTAATATGTCATAAAAATATTTACAATGGACGTGCTAGGTGTTGGGTCCACATGATTACTCCCAACCACCTCTGTCGTAGGGGGATCCACCTCATATGAAGAGCGAGGCAGCACAACTACTACTATCTGAGTAGATGAGTGAGAAGACTCCCACTGGGTCATTGCTTCCTAAATTCCCTTTGCAATTAACTCTTTTACCACCTCTTTTGGGAATCCCCCCCTTTTTGGATAGATTTTCGCTTTGATGGCCCAAAGAACACTCTTATAACCACACCAGCGCCTAAAACCCTAACACGTCTAGGATGCTCTAGGTTACCTAGAGCAATTGTCAATTCATCCCTTGTGCCCTCAAAGATGAACTTTCCTTATTTCTTTGGTCGTGGAACTCCCGCTAATCATCATCAATAATAATTGGTAAGAAAAAGATAATAATCATCAATACTACTTGCTCTGAAAGTTAAATTTACTATTTTTGTAGCTACCTGAGTAGTTGCGGGTCTGGTTATTTCTCCAGATTTAGATTGCCTCCCAGCTATCCATATACCATGGTGAAGTAGAGGTTTAGTAGTAGTAGTAGAGGACTCAATAGTCCCAGGAGTAGGCTGCTGAGAAGAAGACACCTGTAGAAGCTTTTGGCAAAGATTAGAATAGCCACCTGTACCCATCGTGTGATCTTTAATTAATTAACATTCCCTTAGTGTGATCTCCACGCACAAATAATTCAGCGTCAATTTCAATATTCGGTGTTGGCAATCCAACTGAGAAAGGACTACAGTCTTCATACTTTTCATAATACTCTTCTTCATCTATAGGATCTTCAATGAACTATCTTTTACCATGAATAACAACTGACCATTTTCATTTGCAGGACCATCGATATAAAATACTTTCTTTGTCTTTGATGCGATTATGAATGGTTCACCCTTCTCACCAATCTCTTCAAAATTCACTAATGTGAAACCCAATTCATCCACTACAACTTCTTTGGTGTTATCAACCCAGTTACACTTAAAGACTAGATTCTAAAATCATACATACTCACACTCCCATATGTCTTCAATGAAACCATAATATGACATTTTAGCTTCATGTGGACTCTTATCATTTGCACTAGAAAAAACCAATGAAGACTCTTGAAGGGTGACCCCACTATTTTTGGACGATGCTCTTATCATCTTGATGCTTTGTGTAATATAAGAACCCATTTATGTCAAACCCTTCATAATATGTAACGTTCATTTTTGGTTTGAAGGAGAGGCATTTGATAATTTCAGCAATATTATTTGGTGTTTGAGATAGTTGACGTAAGACTTTATCTTCAAACCACCTAATAATATCTTGTTATGATATCTAGAAAGCCACATTGAATTGGATTTTAGATATTTTGTGTTGATGAAATTGGTGTGTTTAGTGATATAAACACTCACTTCATTGATGTTGTGTAAAATATACAAGTGAACTTATTCCCACAGCTCATGACTGATTACTCTAACTCATGCTCTTAAAGTACCTTTGCCTAAATAGTCCTGATCAATATTCTTATCATTTACAAGAGCTTCATTACCACTCAGAAAGTCATTGCAAAAGTGTATAACCTCCCTCGTCACATAAACCTCAATAATACTCCCTTCAGGACGATAAAGGTTTTGAGCATCACCTTTAAAAATACTCATGTACCGTTGAAAAGGATACATCCAATGCAAGAAAATTGGTCTCAACATTTTCACTTTCCTAGTCGAATGCACAATAAGATGTACTTGATATCAAAGAATGAAGGATGAAAATACATCTCAAGCTAGCATAGGGTAAAAACCAATTCTCTTTACAACCTATCGAGATTCTCAACATCAATAACTTTGATGCATAGAGTGTTGAAGCAAATGATGCTATCACAAAAAATTTCTCAACATCCATGACATTAATATAATGTCTAACTAGAAAAGGACTCTAATAAGGAAGATCCCATAATATTGACCCCTTCTTGAATAAATATTTGTCACTCTGTGTGGGAATGGTACATTGTGATCTCTTACCGAATTCATTGACAAAGTCTTTTGCTCTATCATAAACAACCTTCCCTGGTATAGGTTTAGGGGTGCTCCATTCCTCATTAGTTCTATTAAATGCTTTGGGCAACCTTTGATAAGGATGGAATTTTGGAAGAAACCTCTGATGACCAATATATTCAATCTTGCCGCCATGTTCTAGTCGTATGGAATCGATGTTCTCTTCACACATAGGGTATTCTTTGGATCCTTCTACATAGTATCCAGACAAATTCCCATATGTTGGAAAGTCATTAATAGTGAAAAACAACATAGCATACAAATGAAATGTCTCTCTACGTGAAGCATCATAGGTCATCACACATTTACCCCAGAGTTTCTTTAAATCATCAATCAAAGGTTCAAGATAAAAATATCATTTCCAGGTTGTTTAGGGCCCAATATCAACAACAACAACTTAACGTACTTATTTTTCATACACAACCAGGGAGGAAGATTGTATATAACAAGCATAATAGACCAAGTGTTATGTTGGTTGCTCAATGTGTTGTATGGATTCATCCCATCGGTACAAAGCCCAACTCTTAGATTCCTAACTTCTTCACCAAATTCAAGATACAATAAATCAATCTTCTTCCACTGTGGGGAATCAGACGCATGTCATAGGATCCCATCATTATTTTTCTTAACCTCTGAATGCAACCTTAATTTATCCACACCCATCAGATTGGCAAACAAGAATTAGAGTTGTGGTATTATATCTAAATACCACATCACCTTGGTAGGAGAGAAAGTTTTGGACTTCCTCGAAGTCGTCATTTTACACCTTTACACCCCACATTTTGGACAATCTTTCAAATCAACATAGTCCTTTTTAAATAAAACACAATCATTCGGGCTTGCATGTATCTTCTTAACCTTCATTCCCATTAGACATAACACTTTTTTTGATTTGTATGTTGAGACTAGAAGCTCGTTTCCTTCAGGAAGAATTTCTTTCAACAAAGACAACAATGACGTGAAGCTTTTGTCGCTCCATCTATTATTAGCATGTAGATTATACAATCTCAACACATCACTCAGCTTTGTAAACTTAGTACAACCTATGTATAATGGTCTCTCAACATCATGCACAATCTTAAATAAGAAAGGTGGACTGGTGTGCTCTACCCCACAACTATCTGGCATCATATCAACCATGTCTAACAGAATCAGTTCGTTCACATCTACATCATCGACAGAAATTTCTTCTTCAACACAAGTACTTCTATCGACATCTACTGATCTCAAGTTTGGAATCTCTCCATGCCAATACCATTATGTATATCCATGTACAATCCCGTTACACATTACGTGACTTTTGATTTTATCACTAGTGTTGACTTTGAAGTTGTTACTGCAATGCCTACATGGACAATAGAACCTATCTCTAGGTTGTTTCCTATATTCCTCCACAAATATTATAAACTGATCAAGACCAATAATAAACTCTGGAGTGTAGCGATTTGGAATGGACATCTGTGATCTATCCATTCTATGATTGTCACACCCGCATCCCACGATTACCACCAATCATGAGATTAGGGCATGAGTTTGAGGATTACATAATACAAAGTTCACTCCTGACTTTTCCTTTTTATTTCCTTAATTTCAAAATCTTTGTTTTCTCACATTCAATCACATAAACAAACTTTACAAGAGAAAAGCTTTGATTACTCTAATATGATCTCAACATTAATGATACACATCCATACATTCATTCTGTTTCTCACACCTCCATGTACATATGACATGATAATCAAATACATTCTCTCTTATCAAGGAAAAAAAGATACAAACATCATTTACAACTCTCTCACATCTATACAAGGACCTAGAGTGACAAGGACCGACTGAACTAAACAAATCTCATACTTAACTCATGTGGTAGATCTACTCTGATGCATTGACCTTCTTCAAGTCCACGCGGTTTCCCTAAAAATTGTGAGTAGCGAGGTGAGCCTACTCGTTTAGTGAATGAGTACTTCAAAGAAATAGTTTAAAGCACTTATATCATTACAGATATATTGCCGAGCAACTGATATCAATTATAACAAGAGTAAGCTTTAAAGAGTCTAATAATTGACAATAACAGATATTGCAGGATACTCTAGATGTCTACAAGAGTGAACCAATATATGAATATGCTTGATTGATCATAAAGAGAACTAATAATTCAGAAACATAAAATGAATAATTGAATAACTACACACACTTGTTTAACCTATCATTCATCTTATTATGCCCTAAACCCACATGAGGTGTACCAAAACATGTGAAAGAATCGCAGCAAGCTACGATCTCATTGTACAAGGCTTAGAAGCAAGCCCGGGTTCCTAAGCCTATCTCTTGAGTAAGACCCCATTTGCAGTGGGCCTTGGCACGTTTGCCTCTCGGCGACTAATAAGAGCGGCCGAATATCTTAGACTCCACCTCTCAACCTGGGTACTCAGGGGGTGAGTCAAAGCCCTCAGGCTTATTGTGTATCAGTGGACCTTCGGACCACTGATCACTCAACAAGTATCACAGGTACCACTGGTATCCCCGGTTGGTGTTGGGTACCACACAATTATAAGGAGTGTGCCCTATTGGTCAAGGCCCCCACACCCTACTGGTGCGCTCACGCTTACCTCGATCTGGACTACCTCCAGTCGGGAAACTGTTCCCTCCTCACAATGTAGGCCTCATTATGTGAGGATTCTACAGTGTTCAGGGAATCTACATGTCTAATTCACTCTTTAAATCCACAATTCAATCATCACATCAACATATCTTTGTCCAACTTTGTAAACCGTTCATTTCATAACCATCTGATAACACTTACCACAACTATATTGTTAAGCATCACCAAATCTCAAACTGAGAAACATTGATATCACAATACTTGTTTCACTGAACACCCTATCATTAGGGTTTCATTTACCTCATTCACTTATCACATAACTCGCATAAGGATTGTATACATCGCACAAGAAGAATAACATTGAATCAAGATGTTTAATTGTAAACCTCCAACTTTCCATTCATTTAGGGTTTCACCCTCCTTACTGATATATCAAACAAACATTGATATCATCGAATGAAATCCAAAATTTTATCTGACATATATGTAATACGCATACACATAAAACAATCATTCGTAACCAAGGAGATTCAACTAGGCAAACTTCTTTATTCAATTACACAACAATTTCAGCCATAGACGAAATTCTTATATTTCAATATTTTCATGTAACCTTTACAATTACTTTAAGAATTCTCATTTCGATGGATTGCAATCATTTCTATTGTGATTTCATAATATAAAATTCATTACAACAGATAAATAATCTATATCATATCAACTTGCAAAAGCTAGATCAAATCGACCATTTGGGGTTGTACTTGCATACTAATCAATTGAAAATAATTATTGATTTAACTGATTTTCGTGCAATCTACTGTTTAAAGGAAGTAACCACTCACCCTAAGGTGTGAAAACACCCTAAAAACGTAGCCCATATTTGATGATCTCGAATCCATATCAAGATCCTAGAAAAATATGCAATTTCTTCTTCCTTTCAACCCTAAATGGGGCCTGCTGTAGGTAGAAGATGAGATTAGAGGTTAAACCAAACCTCCAAATCACTGGATCAAAGGTTTTCATCAAGGGGAAGTGAAGAGAAGGAGGAATACACGGTTAAAACTACTTACCAAGTCAAATTTATAGCAACCCTTTTTGAGTTCTGATGTTCTTCACGTTATTCCCCATATATCACCCAAAAAATCACCCTCTAAATATCCCCCTCACAGAGCAACTTCATTTCATTGAAAACGAATAAGTATTGCTCGAGATAAGATCATTTTATGATTTTTTGTCCTTGGCATCGTTGGCCGCGGTCGCTGTGTCGATGCAGCGTTGCGCTCGTGGTGTCGATGCAGCATCACAGTTGTGGTGTAGACCACAGGTCGTAGTGTCGACACAGTGTCGTAGTCGCGGTGTAGACCGCGGGTCGCGGTGTCGACGCAACATCGGTCACGGTCCTCAATACATGTTTACTAAAAAGGGCATAACTCTCTCATTTTAACTCCGATTTGGTTCATTCCTTTTTTTTGGATTCATAATTGAATTCTCTACAATCCTACAATATTGTTTTGATAATATTTTCAAACGAAAAATCATTTATTAATATTTCTTCCAATGTCATTTACTCTCTTCTTGCACACATGTATGGGTTAATGCTATATTAACTCCAACTCATATCTTTATAGTATACTTAAGTTATGATTATGAGTTGACCAAATAAGTATTTAAGGCTATAAAAGTTAAGATAAAGCACAACATAGAATATTACTAACAAAGGTATGCCAAGCATTAAGATTATCTTAAAACTCTAGGATTACCAGCAAAGCTAGGAATGGGTTGTAACAATTGTCCCCCTCTAATAAAAATTTTGTCTCAAAATTTCTAAAAGAGGAAAAGATACTTGTTAAACATCTCCGATTCTACTTTCCAAGTAACTTCTTATATACATGATTCCTTTGAAAAACCTTTACTAGGGGTATCTCCTTCCTTAAAGCTTTCAAATATTACGATCTAGAATTTTATTTTTCAACATTGAGTCATTTGTTCCTCTTTAAATTACAACTTTGAAAAGATATAAATTGTGTGAAACATAATTTATCATCTCATCATCACATGGTACTATTCACTTACCATTCGTGAGACCACACTAGTCATCCAACTATCACAAGATATAAATTCTTTTCACAATATCACAGGGTATCAACCCTTATCAACACAACAAGATTACACCTCATCCAGGGCTCAACCATGCCCAAAGGTCATTAAGACCATCATACTATTCCCTGCAAGATCATCGTTATCTTTGCATGCCTTATAATAAGGCTCAATAACTTCACTTACATATAATACACCGGATCATCACAATATTGCATTAATGAGCTAGGAGATATTCATAAACAATCATAGTGGGGTTTATTAACATTAAGAACCTTTCTTTATCCCATGAACATGCAAGGAATTTAGATTTGATTAACCCTCATCATATACATAATGCACAAGTTTAGTATAAGAAAGTATCAACCATGTGGCTATGATAACCACCAATTAACATATTAAGATTATGATCATATTAAGGAGGTAATTCTACCATCATTCCATCATATAAGAATGTTAAACATGAATACTCATCTTTATCTATTTGTATTAGAGTTAGGTTCAACAAGATAAATTATATTAATGTTACTAATCATCACTTATACCCAAACCTTTACTCACGGCATCCCCATTGGATCATGGATGCATAAGGTGAAGCATCACCATCACATTCCATACTATTCTCAAGTATGAACCCACAAATAAATCAAGGTGTAACCATCGTGTTATAGCATACTAGGGTTTCAACAAAAGTAATAGAGTACTCCATGATTGTATTAGTCATTCAAATACTATTCATACCCAATTACCATCATTTAGTTATATTAAAACTAGGTATAACAAGCTATACCTCATTAGGGTTACATATCAATACAATATGGTTATCAGGCCTTCTATTCATATGAGTGAATATGTAAGACTACCTTATTTAGGGTAACCCTTCATTTGTTTTATCATCATTTGACCCATATCACCATACCACAATTGTACAATACTAAGATGGATTACTGGTAATAATGACTAAAACTATCAGACACCTGAAATTAACATATTGCTTGCACATGTACACTAAAATCATACACAAAACTAATTTACATCCCTTAATATACCTTCAACAAATTATACTTATAAAAACAAATTCACATATTACAAAAAGCCATTATTTCTCTTCTATATCTCCTCATTCATTACTACTTACTTTTTGCTACTTATCCTTCTCATTTTAATCATGTAGATTAAACATCCCTAAAATTGAAACATACAAGGTACGGATAGATTATTCATCATTCTTGCTATAACTGCAAGAATTTATTTGATATCACACTTCACTCATATTGTATTTCTCCTTTTGTTCAAGACAAACCTCTTATATTTCAAATCTATTTCTTATCCTTTGCTTTGAATCATTTCTATATTGTTTATCTGCCTTTCAGATTAGCTACCTTTAAATCTTGGATTACTATCAGTGCTAGTTTACTTTTCATAGTGCAAATCTCATAATCTTATTTTTATAGAGATGCTAGTATTCAAGGTCAAATCACTAGTGACATCCCTTGAACTGCTACAACTCTAAACATTCTAGGGTTTGGTCCTTATTAGTGGCATGATGTTATTGTGATGTGACTTTGCTCCCTTAATTTGAAATTCAAACTTTGGATCTCACAAGTTTTACTAAAGTCTTCCTTATCTTATCAATTGAATTTCCTTTCTTTTACTTGGCCATTCAGATATATCACATTCTCAATTTACCCTTCTAGGGTTTCATCATCATATTGTGTGTCATTATTACATTTACTAGATGTCTCTACCATGGTGGTTATGCATCATATATGATTCATTTTATTATCACTTCATTCCCACATTTCTCTCATTAAGGAAGATATGAAAGAGAAGATGATTCTGAGACTTGGAATTCTTATCTTCGAACAATCACTTAATACATTTCTTGTATGTAGGTTTAATTGGTTATCAACAAGGATACTTGACTAATTAGCACTTGCTAGACTCTCCTAACCTCTTTCTTTTAAAATATATATTACTCCATCATGTTTCAAGCCCTTCCTTACTTTCCATAATCCTCTTACCATATACTACTCTCCCACCTGTCATCTTTAACTTCTAATTTTCTCTTATGATCATGTTACTTATTCATGTGTTTGATCATGCATACCATGTTGCACATATTTCATTTTATGCTTCTACTAATGTGAAGTTGAGATTCTAATTCAATAATCCCTTTACTAGTTTCACCTCATGTTTAATACATTACATATCCTTCATTTTAAATCAAACTGCTCATGCATGCGTCAAACTTAGTTTCTCTTTCAATCAAGTTTTTCCTTCCTGAATATAGTCTACCTTTGTATGACTTATTCATTTGTTAATCTACACTTTTGTTCTTATTTTAGAAACTAGTTTGTTGTTCTATAGAGTAGTAAGGTTGAATGTATTAAACTTCATAAATAAGGTATACATTACATGTCAATTATATCATAACCCTCATTCCTTAATCAAGTTCATCATTTCTAACATTTCTCTTTGTTTCAACTAAGTTTGTTATCCTAGTCTTATGATTTACATGTTCATCTAATTCTCTTTACTTTAACTCTTCTGAGGACTCTTCACTTCTATGTACTCATTGTATACTCAACTCTTTTCTTCTATTTTTTCTTTGCTTTGGAGTACATAAAATCGTTGTACCCAATTATATGATCTATTCCTCATGATTGATTCTTACTATCTTGACCTTTACATACTTTTCGCATATCTTTTCCATATATCATATTTAGAGTTCATATAATACTAATCATTAAACTTAATTTGAACTTTATGTCGTGTTCCTTTATTTCCAATTAAGGGTTTCTCATAAGAGACCCCGAAGTTGGATCTCATATATCAGTTACAACTGATTCTTAGCTATTCTAATCTTTCCCATATGTTTCAACATCTTAGTTTATGAACATTCTCACTATGATGTCGGTCTAATTTATCCATAGTCTACTCTTATTATATTTTCAATTGGAGTCATTAGATCCCAGTAACGCATCCTGTCAGCCGGACCAGGCCAAACCTGTAGTCTTGAAGCCAAGAGCTACTCAAGATTAACTGACTCCTATTAATCTCAAACATGTGGAAAGAATATCCACTTAGGGAAAACTCATTTAAACATAACTTCTAGTCTACTTGATACAAAGAATATAAACAATAACTGAATCACTTCATGATACACAACAATATAAAAGAACCATATATATTCTACAAACTGATAATCTGAATTCATACATATAAGAGCATTTCTATTGATCTCCAATCAAAGAAGCAATATAAAGAAAGAATTGTATCACATTCTATGTTTAATCTCTTACAACTTCATAAATTTTCGGTCTCCTAACCCTAAGATTTCTAGGGTTTCTCTCTATCCCATCCTTCCTCTGCATACCTGGCCAGGGCATTCAGAGAAGAATAGATAGAGTAGCTTGATACTGGTCAACCTAAGTATCCAGAAACCGGGCCAGTGTATCCAAACACCCAGACTTCCCAGAGCTATAGACACATCACTTCCTATCTTCCACACTTATAACTCTAACATTCTATCCTAATGGTCCCTGACAACTCAGTCTAAGCTCTGATACCAAAATTAATGTCACACATGCATCCCACAATTACCACCAATCATGAGATTAGGTCATGAGTTTGAGGATTACAATTAATACAAAGTTCACTCCTGACTTTTCCTTTTTATTTCCTTTATTTCAAAATCTTTGTTTTCTCACATTCAATCACATAAACAAACTTTACAAGAGAAAACCTTTGATTACTCTAATATGATCTCAACATTAATGATACACATCCATACATTCATTCTGTTTCTCACACCTCCATGTACGTACGATATGATAATTAGATACATTCTATCTTATCAAGGAAACAAAGATACAAATGTCATTTACAACTCTCTCACATCTATACAAGGACCTAGAGTGATTGGGACCAACTGATCTAAACACATGTCATACTTAACTCCTATGGTAGATCTACTTTGATGCATTGACCTTCTTCAAGTCCACATAGTTTCCCTAAAAATTGTGAGTAGAGGGGTGAGCCTACTCACTCAGTGAATGAGTACTTCAAAGAAACAATTTAAACCACTTATATAATTACAGATATATTGCCAAGAAACTGATATCAATTATAACAACAATAAGATTTAAAGAGTCTAATAATTGACAATCATAGATATTACTGGATACTACAAGAGTGATTTCAGAAACATAAAATGAATAGTTGAATAACAACACACACTTGTTTAACCTCTCATTCATCTTATTATGCCCTGAACCCACATGAGGTGTACCAAAACATGTGAAAGAATCACAGCAAGCTACGATCTCACTGTACAAGGCTTAGAAGCATGCCCGTGTTCCTAAGCCTATCTCGTGAGTAAGACCCCGTATGCAGTGGGCCTCAACACGTCTGCCTCTCGGAAGCTAATAAGAGCGGCCGAATATCTCATACTCCACCTCTCAACCTGGGTACTCAAGCGGTGAGTCAAAACCCACAGGCTTATTGTGTATCAGTGGACCTACTGACCACTGATCACTCAACAAGTTACACATGTACCACCGGTATCCCCAGTTGGTGTTGGGTACCACACAATTATAAGGAGTCTTCCCTATTGGTCAAGACCCCCACACCCTACTGGTGCGCTCTGGCTTACTTCGATCTGGACTACCTCCAGTTGGGAAACCATTCCCTCCTCACAGCGCATGCCTCATATTGTGAGGATTTTACAGTGTTCAGGGCATCTACATGTCCAATTCACTCTTTAAATTCACAATTCAATCATCACATCAACATATGTTTGTTCAACTTTGTAAGCCGTTCATTTCATAACCATATGATAACACTTACCAAAACTATACTGTTAAGCATCACCACATCTCAAATTGAGAAACATTGATATCACAATACTTGTTTCACTGAACACCCTATCATTAGGATTTCATTTACTTCATTCACTTATCACATAGCTCGCATAAGTATTGTATACATCTCACATCAAGAGTAACATTGAATCAAGATGTTTAATTGCAAACCTCAAACTTTCCATTCATTTAGGGTTTCACCGTCCTTACTGATATATCAAACAAACATTGATATCACCAAATGAAATCCAAGATGTTATCTAACATATATGTAATACACATACAAATAAAACAATCATTTGTAACCAACAAGATTCAACTAGGAAAACTTCTTTATTCAATTACACAACAATTTCAGCCATAGCCGAAATTCTTAGATTTCAATATTTTCATGTAACCTTTACAATGACTTTAAGAATTCTCATTTTGATGGATTGCAATCATTTCTAATGTGATTTCATAATCTGAAATTTATTATAACAGATAAATAATCCATATCATATCAACTTGCAAAAGCTTGATCAAATCGACCATTAGGGGTTGTACTTGCATACTATTCAATTGAAAATTATTAATGATTTAACTGATTTTCATGCAATCTACTGTTTAAAGGAAGTACCCACTCACCCTAAGGTGTGAAAACACTCTAAAAATGTAGCCCATCTTTGAAGATCTCGAATCCATATCAAGATCCTAGAAAGATCTATGATTTCTTCTTCCTTTCAACCTTAAACGGGACCTACTATAGGTAGAGTATGAGATTAGAGGTTAAACAAAACCTCCAAATCACTGGATCAAAGGTTTTGATCAAGGAGAAGTGAAGAGAAGGAGGAATCCACAGTTAAAACTACTTACCAAGTCAAATTTATAGCAACTCCTTTTGATTTCTAATGTTCTTCACGTACTTCCCCAAAAATTGCCACAAAAATCACCCTCCAGATCACCTCCTCACAGAGCAAGATGTATGGGATGATAGAGGATCGAATCACAGTTCCAACACACTTGGTTTTGTTGAAAACGGACAAGTATTCCTCGAGATAAGATCATTTTACGATTTGCTGTCTTGGGCATTGTCGGCCGCGGTCGTGGTGTCGATGCAGCGTCGCGGTCGTGATGTAGATCGCGGGTCACAGTGTCGATGCAGCATCACAGTTGCGGTTTCGACACAACATCACGATTGTGGTGTAGACCATAGGTCACGGTGTCGACGCAACGTCGATTGCAGTCCTCAATACATGTTTACTAAAAAGGGCATAACTCTCTCATTTTAACTCCGATTTGGTTCATTCTTTTTTTGTTGGATTCATAATTGAATTATATAAAATTATACAATATTATTTTGATAATATTGTAAAACGAAAAATCATTTATTAATTATTTCCTCCAATATCATTTACTATCTTCTTGCACACATGTATGGGTTAATTCTATATTAACTCCAACTCAGATATTTATAGTATGATTAAGTTATGATTATGAGTTGCTTAAACAAGTATTTAAGGTTATAAAAGTTAAGATAAAGCACACAATATAATACTGCTAACAAAAGTATGCCAAGAATTAAGATTATCTTAAAACTCTAGGATTCCTAGCAAAGCTAGGAATGGGTTGTAACAATGATCAAAGAGAAAACAAGTATTAGGGTTTAGGGTTTAAAGATTAGGTTAAGGATTTACAGATAGATTAGGATTTATTGTTTTAGATTTAGGGATAAGGGTTTATAAATTAGGGTTTAGGGTACAAAGATTTGAGTTTAGGGTTTTAAGATTAGGATTTAGGGTTTAGTAATGAATGTGTGTACCACCTATCCCATTCTTGAACACCTAATCTCACTGGTAAGAGTATAGTGTGTATTCAGTTTTTAAGAAAATTTCTGTAGTATTTCCCCGCAGTTCTCCAAGTACACTGATGTAGATGAGAAAATGTCCACCAACATATGTACTTAGAGAACAAACGGGGAAGTGCTGACGAAACATCTTGAAAACTAAATATACATTGTTCAAGAACAATCCCAAGCCTGGGGCTATGCAAGATATACTCCTAATGAGTAAATCTCAGACGAGCTTCTAGGCCAATAAAATAATGTATGCTTTCATTCTTATACTTATGATCCTAGATTCATCATTCATATCCTAGGTTTTATGTAACATCATTTAATCCAATTCATTCTTCCATTTGGATTAGTTAATAATGGGAGAAAGCAAACATTAATATTAATTAAGAGAACTTGATTAGGCACCTTGATTTGAGATTCTGGACTAGATCTTTGAAAATTGGCCCTCAAAGAGGTCCTAAGATTACAAACAATGTATGAGTTGATTTACAATAGCAACATCTGGTAATCTAATCGTACCCTAATCTAGGTACCATATTCTATAACTTTGATTTCAAGATCACCAATGTACATGCATGTTCATCATCAAGATAATCATTACACATAAATTATTCATGACTTAGAGAGGGAGAGATGACATAAGGTAAACTAGAAATTAAGGCTAAAAACTAAGGGAAGAAGGAAAATTACACTTACTAAGATATAAAAATGCTAATTAACACTAATCAATGCAAGAGCAATAAGTAACTAACCATAAAAAGTGATTCACTATCAACAAGGTAACTATAATGATGTAAGAAAAAAGGAATCTAGATTAGCACTACCTATAAATAGGGAAATTAGTATTTTATCAAGTGATGAGGGTAGTGGGCTACTTGGGGGATATGTAACCTACCTAGTAGTAGGGGAAGCAGAAGCTCTAGCATCCTCAGGCCCAAGCTCTGGAAATGGTGAGCACAACAACTCCTCAGGTAGTGGGAACAATATCTCCTTCGGTGTCCTCAAGCCCAAGCTCCTGGCGGTGAGCAACTCCTCAGGCGAGCACAATGAGAGTAGTAGTGGTTGGAGGAAGAGTGGCGGCGAGCAATGGAGAAAGTCTAGAGCGGAGGCGGTTGGAGGAAGAGCAATGATAGTGGTGGAGGTCGATTATGTAAGGACAACAGAACCGTCAAATACCTAGGGGGAAATCATGATGAAACGAAGATTGGGAGAAAGTTTGTTTCGTGCTAGTGCTGTTAAGTTACCTGTATTGGTCAGTTTTTTAGAAAAACTAACAACTAAGCACATATTTGTCAGTTAATCATACAAAACCAACGACTAACTCCTTATCCGAACAAAAAATAGACCCCATTTTAGGGGAATAGTCATCAGCTTAAAGAGAGATTGAAGATATAGTTTGGAGATAGTTGTCGATGATGGTTGATAACATCGAAGACTAATTCCACATCCAAATAAAAAAATGACCTAGGTTTAGGGACACAGTCGTCGGTTGGTAAAAAAACTGATGAAACAATTTAAAGATAGTCGTTAGTTATGTTTTATAGAGCTGACGACTAACTACATATCCAAACAAAAAAATTGACCTCATGTTAGGGGTATAGTCATCGGTTTAGCAAGAAAAACCGATGGAGAAGCAATTTGGGGAAAAATATTTTCACGGGGACATGACACGAAAACACATAGTCGTCAGTTCCCTCACCAAAACTGACGACATAGAATGATCTCCAATATAAAAAATTTGAGTCTCACGAATTGGACTTATTCATCAATCATTTAGTAGACCCGACGACTAATAAGTAATTTGGAGGGGGATAAATTTTTTCTACGGGGAGATGTCACAATACTTTATCGTCAGTTACATGTAAAACCAACATCAGACTAAAAATTTTGGAGGCATTTTTTCTTGAAAAATTGTATTTTGTGGGAAATTATAGACGTCAGTTTCTACGAACAGAAACTGACATTATAGCGAAACCGATACCTACGTCTTTTCTAAATCAACATGACTTTACATATGGTGACATTTTTCATAAAGAACTGACATTGTTGAGAGATTGGTGTCAATTTTTTTAGGAACTGACATTAGCAAAAGTGACAGTAAACGTCAGATTTGTACTAGTGAGTGGGAGTATAGGAATGTGGGTTTGTTGAAGGAAGGTTCATCAAGTAGTGACAGTGTCAGAGGTAGTGGAAGGGTAGGTTGTCAGAGAAAAGTTTCAGTAACTGCATCGTCTGGGTCACAATCCGCAGGTAGTCTGGGATTTCTCATTGCATAGACCGGGGGATTCAAGAAAAGATAGCATTTCACAAGTGTTATTAGTAGGGATACATTATCAGTTCAATATCACAATTTGGCATTGCAGTCAAAACGACACATGCTTCTAATTTTATGTCTATTTTGATCTGAAACCAACATAACAACTACGCATTGTGGCAATACTTTTGGATCCAAACCGTTGACTCTACACTTTAGTATACTTTGGTTAAAACTCAGACATTTAGCTTCAATTTTGTGTTCCAAACCAATGTAACAAGATAATTTAAGAGGAAGATTTGATTCATATGAAACAATATAATGTCAATTTCTATCCCTAAACTGACACTACACTTCATCCAAACATTAGAAAACTGTAAAAAATCAATGCCAGTTTTGTGTTTGAAAACTGATGTAACAAGATAATTTGAAAGGAAAGTTTATTTCATAGAGAATATAACAGGAACAATACAACATCGATTTTTGACCTTAAATTGAGCGTTGCACCTTATAAGAAATCAATACGTGTGGCTTCGAGTTTTATAAAAAATAACAAAATAGGTATTTTGTAGGGAACATTTTATTTGCGAGTAACATAGTATGGAAGCTTGTTGCATCAGGTGTAGGTAAACCAACCTTATATTTTTTGACTCAAAAGTTGTGTCAAGAAATTAATTTCCTAGTTACTTATAATGGAATTTTTTTCCCACAACTAGAGATGTCATCCATGGATGTAATGAACACGATAATAAAATATTCTCCTCAAAAGCCATTATCAAACTATGGAGGCCCTTTCCTTTCTGAACCCAATGCAACAATATTTTTTATAAATTTTCATTGGCAACCGATATTATAATAATTGACGTTAGAGGTCAAAAATATAGTAGTGTTCCACTGGATTTAAACAAACTACCTAGATGATTATACAATTTTCAAGGAAACCATAAAGACATTCAACTGAGTGGCCAAGTTGATTATTAGAATTATCATATGTATAGATGACCTCAATCTAATATGATTTTCATCATAATGGTATGTTGAAATATTCTCTATCATGTCCATTATGGATTGAAAGTAGAATGTTATAAATGATGCTAGGTAATATGTACATGGTATATGAGTGCTTGAAATGTCAATTTGCATAAACCACTAAACTTAATGATAAATTTCCTAAATATTTTTTCTGAATCTCATTTAAAATTACATGGCATCAATAAATTCCAAGTCACATTGAATTAGTCACATCATTTGTAGAGCTAGACAACAAAATCTTATGCCCAAAACAATTTCTTACATAGAACCAACTTGTAAATGTGTGGAATCAATAATGTGTACTGATGAAGTAAATTATATTCTGGTTAAAGTGAAAAGAATGGGTTACAAGAAACTGAGGTACCCAATTTGTAATGACCCCGTATCCAGGTAACCCCCACTTAAGGGAGACCAAGAGATTAGGGTCGTTATCTAATAAACCTGGATCAAAGGTTCGACAAATAATCAATAACAATTATTAAACTTTAACAACTAAATTGAAAACAGGTATAAAATAAAAACTTTACTTACCTTTTAAAAGCTGGAATTTCAAAACTTCTATCCATGAAGATACTAATTTAACTAATCCTCCTGTGTACGTTATTTATCATTTAGTTCCACATATGCCACTTTACTATTTGTTCTTTTCATTTGTACCTAAAATGCCGACAAACAAAACGTCGGTCAGCAAGAAGCTGGTATGTGGGGGAAATAATAATTGTGCAACTATGTTAACAATGTAGTCAACCAAATATTATTTAACATCCAAGATTACGTTTTAAGCAATACTACTCAATCCTTTCCTATCCCCTATCTCTGTACCATCCCTGCAGTGGACATGGATACTACCTCTATCATATGGTAGATCCTTACTCCCATGGTCCTACCACACATGTAGCCAATTTCTAGGGTTATGGAGTCGCATGGCCCTACCCAAAGGTAGCCCAATCCCTGACTCATGATGACTTGATGGTCCTACCCCATTGGTAGCCATTTACTAAGTCATTTAATGACCTGATGGACCTACCCCATTGGTAGTCATTTACTAGGTCAATCTATAAAGCTATAGAGGGGACTAGGATCTGAGCTAGTAGGCACATCTCCTATGTGATAGTCATATTCACAATATAATTTGCATGAATTAAATGCAACCAACAGTTTAATTCAAGTCATCAATAAAACCTTGAAAATCCTTGAGAAACTAATTCAGGATATTCATAGGCGTAACCACATACCTACAATTTGATGTGAGACAAAAATAATCCAATCAACCAATAGGCAAGCAAGAATTCAATAAGATCTTGAAACAATTATACAATTTCCTTTTATTACTCATGTCATTAAGATCTATCAAATCTAGCTCGCTTCCTAGGGTTTCTAGTCCACTTTTAGGGTTTCCATTGCAATTAGGGGTTCCCTTCATCTTTTACTATTTTAAACCCTAATTTAACGCAAATGATCACAAACCCTAATTATTTCCACATCTAATCCTTAATTCCGGATTAAAGGCATAATTAACCATTAATTAAGCTCATTAAGCCTCTTTTACATCAAAGCTACTATTTTTATCCCTTTAATCCATGACAAGATCATTATACACATTTATCATCAATTCATAATTCATTATGGTCCAATTCACATATGAACTCGATTTTCCATTAATTCCACCTTTTATTCATGAGAAAACCCTAATTACTACATTTAGGGTATTTATCCACAAATTAGGAACTTTAATGCTCGAAATAGCTTATAACCATGAAAACTCAGTTCTATACATGAAATCAAATAATTAAAGCCATTAGTAGTCCTAATTACCAACATTAAGGTTTCAAGGCCCATTACAACATATTCATGCACATGGACTTTCAATTAAACTAATTACGTGCAAGATTCATCTTTTTCGATCTTAATGTAACTCTTTACGATTAATAGGTTAATATCAATTTTAATCATCAATTAAACCCTTCTAAATATATTATTAATCTCAAAATAGGTTTCTTTAAACATTAATACATTAAATTTGATATCTTCCATTACTTTTTGAATTTCAAGAGGAATTAGGCTTCAATTATATTTTTAATGGATTCCTCTCATTTTTCTGAGAAATTTTCATGTATTATATGTTTCATTGGAGCTACCAATATTTAATTACTAATTTAGTAAGATTTCACTTACTTGGCCAATCAGATTGCGCCACGTCGCCTTCTTCATGCAACGTGCTTGCAGGTTCGAAACAGTTCGAAAAGACCCATATACCCCTGCGTAAGCTATCACCTCTACATACCCATGAGGGGTAGAATCATCCAAAGTCTGAGCCTCCTTCTTCCTCCTCGCGATGCCACAGATGCGCCGTCCTGTAGCCCTAGGCTCGGCTCCCGGCTCCATCCCTGACCTTGATGGCCGTCAGGGTGGCTACCCCCACCTCCGTCGTACCCTCTCGCACCTATGGGTGATTCTGGTTCGCGGGTAGAGCAGCTACTTAGGGCCTGCTTGGTCCCACAACCCGTGGCTGACCTGCAGCTACACCTTGGATGTTACACGAGCTTCAGAGCACATGGGAATGTCTGTGCTCCCATACGACGTCGTGGGGGTATCGTGGTTCCAGTCTGTGGCTACTCCTTGTCCCTGCGGTTGGCCTACCTCCCTTGATTAGGGTTTAGATGCAAAGAAACATGAAGAAGAAGATGGAAGAGAGATAGTCGCTTGGGGTCCCTCTGGACTTGGGCAAGGATTCGACCCCTTATATAGGGAGCATATCCATGCCCTACCGTGCTTGGCCATGAAGAAAACAAGGTTCTTTTCTATTGGGAATCCAATTCCTTTATGAGGAAGCAAGATTCTCTCTCCGATTTTCCCCATATTTTTGATATTCTTTTTTCTTTAAATATTAGGAATTCGAAATTCCTCTCCTTCACTCTCTTTATTTGCCTTCTAATCTATTGGCCATAAATTTCTATTTTCCTTTAGAAGAAACTATAACAATACCACATAATCCATTAATAATGTATTCACATTATACCCTTATTTTGTATTATTGGTATTTTTCTCCATCTTTTCTTCATTGGGACTCCTCATATCCCAAGAAACTCAAATAATTCGAAATTCCTTTTTAAGGAATACCCAATATCCTTCTACATGAATCAATATGCATTATTTCACATTATCTTGTTGATTTCTTATTAAAATATCCCTTTTTGAGGATTCCTTTTTATTTCTCTTTTATTTTCCTCATTGGTATTCCTTTTATCATTAGGAATCCTTGGGATACGAAAATCCACAAAGGATCACTCAATTATACTTCTTTTCACTTGTTTTCCACATTTTACCATTGTTTTCAATTTCTTTATTAACAAGGAAATACTCATTTGATCTTTTCTTTTCTTGTTGTATTCTTTATGCACTTTTGGACTCCTTAGAATCCAAGGAACCCATGTGGCACGAAATCCACCTTTGGATTAAGTTCTTTTGCCTTCTATAGGTTTCCACACCTTTCTTTTCTCAAGAACTCCATTATTCATTTACTAATTGGAATTCCTTGTTATTGGGCCCAATAGCCAATAAAGCCCGCAACACAAACATCAAGGCTATTGTAAATGAAATTCATGCATTCAATCAAGAGACATCATTATTTGTTCATATTATGAGAAATCATATTTCTCACCAAATGAACTCAAAATTCGGGGTTGTAACACAATTCATCAAAAACATGAATGCTAAACATTAACATAGGCATGATAAAATAGGTTAATAATATTGCTTGTTCATCATAGAAACAAAACCCAACCATATTATATGAACTGAGACAATTGCCAAACAAAGGATCGACAGAACCAATTCCATTTTATGTATTTTATTGCAAAGAAAAATTACGTTAAGAACCATACTATGCCATTGATGTTCATTCATAATCATAAACTTCTTGACAATGCTATAGGTAGCAGGCATCCAAAAACCAAACTCATATGTGGGTTGCTAACAAGTGTGCTCCTTTTTCCTTAAATCTTATTGTGCCATATGTGTGATAACTATAATGAATCACATATCAAGGTTAAGATCATGGATGTGAGTTTGGACACTTGTAACGACCTCAGTTTTTAGCATCACCCAATTAAGAAAGGACCTTAAAGTTGAGAGACATTACCTAAAATTCCCAAGATCCAAATTTTAACAAATAACAAATAATTTCCACTATTTCACAAATATTATTTACAAGTAATACAATGATGCTCCTTTCAGGTGTTACATAAATTTCCATCATGTAATTAATACATATGAGAATAAATATATAAGTAATCCTCCTTTACTTAGCTTTAATGTCTTAAATGAATTTCATTTGATTCATCTTATCTTGAGCTCTTCACATATAGCATATACGTAAAACGACATAAAACAAAATGTAGATCAATATGTCGCTATACTATATATGTGGAGTGCATGTAAAAGTGTGCAAGTAAGATAACAACATATAAGAAATCAATTACTTACAAATAAGTGAAAAACCACTAGAGGGGGGTGAATAGGGTTTTATGATTATTTTAACAATTATTTAACTCAAACAACCAACCACAAGAATATTGGACAAGGGGACAAGGATTTATAGTGGTTCCAACCTTAGCAAATACTAAGGAAGTCAGTCCACTACCCGGTTGCTTACCCAACCGGAATTTTGAAAGAATTAAATTTTATTACCTCGCAAGGACTTTACATAAAATTACAATTCTTTCACCAAACCCTTCGAACAACCTTCACCTAGAAGTAATTGCACCAACCTTGAAGCAACCTTCTTGAAGTAACTTCAAGCTCCCCCTTGAAGTAGCCTTCCTCTTGAAGTAGCTTCCCGTTGCAATAGCCTTCCTGAAGTAGTTCGAAGTCCACCTTCTCCACCGAGAAGAACCTTCTCCAATCCGCAGCCTCCAACCCTAGGAGTAGCAAGGAGAATACTAAGGATAAAAGGAACAAGAAGGAAAATGGAAATTACACTTAACCTTTGAAGCACAAGGCTTGATTTGCCTATATCAAGCGTGTAGATCTCCTAACCAATGTATATGGAAGTGTGATTGCTGTGGATAGGAGATACTAGCCTATAAGACACGAAATTAGAGCAAGGAGAAGAATAGCCAATGCAAGTATTGCTCAATTTCTCAAAATAGATTCACAATTACAAGTGTAAGCTCAAGTGTATCACAAGTGAAGATTGGTAAGTTTAGGTGTCCTAAGGCATGTCCTATTTATAGGAATGACCTACAAGTGCTTAAGGACGTTCTAGACACTTTCTAGGGGGTTCTAAGTGCTTAACTAGCCGTTAGGTACACTTTAGTTGCTTTAGCAATGGCTAGTTAATTAATTATGCAGTTGCTGTCAGAGTCCATCTCAGTCGAGGAATTGTCGACCGAGACAACTCCTCGGTCGAAGTCTTATCGATCGACAGGCTCTCTAGATCAAGTGTTTGCAACGTTCATCTCCAACTGCCAACTACCTTGTCAGCTGTGTCTAACAGCTACTTGGGTCTTTCTCGGTCGAGAAGTTTGTCGACCGAGAGTGTCTCGGTCGAGGAATTTGTCGACCGAGATTGACCCTGTTTCAATGTTTCAAATAAAGTGCTAAGGTATGTATGAGTGTGCATATGTGACACTAATGAAGGGGATGATCTATCTAAGTGTAGTGATTGGCTAGGGAAGATTTAACGCTTGATTTACATGAAGTCTAAGTACTTGTACATTATATATTTGTACAAGTTTACAATTGATTACATTTCATGAAATTTACAAGCATTCAAGCATATAGATTCCCTAGTGCTTTGTCATCCACCTCATTTCTACAACACTCAAGTAGCACGTTATATCAACAAGAATGAAATGTTTGTCATCATCGAAATAAAGGGATTTATCATAATGTCAATTTATCCAACAATCTCCCCCTTTTTGAAGATGACAAACATTTCCTAAATATAAAATAAGGAAATATAAAGCATGTGAGTTTCATACCTGAAGATTACCTTTTGTAGTCATTCTTGTTCTGCAAATGAGTGCTGGCCATGATATTTATGAAACTCATATTTTATGTTTTTGATTTTATATTCTTTCTCCCCCTTTGTCATTTCAAAAAGATATCCAAAGAAAATCATTTTGTGTGACTTTCGTTTTTCCCTCTTAATTTTATACTATGCTCCCCCTTAGATAGATATTCTATTAAGAACAGGGATTTAATATCATTTTTGTGTAATTTAGCCATAATTTGTTTCTCAATCATTTGTAAAGGATGTTAAGCCTTGAAGTGATATGAGATCCTTTTAGGTTCATGGCATATGTATTGAATTCTCACCCATTTTACAAGGGATGTGAAGCCCTGAAAATGATATGAGATTCCCATAAGCTTATTGTTGGTATGTATGCCCTGAGAGCCAATCATGTGATGATTGGTGGGATACATTAAGATTGATTTGATAAACATAAAAGGCGAGCTTCCAATTCTTTCTGGTTCAGTCATATGAGATAGTGATAGAACAGATTGAATGTCTAGAGAATGACAATACTCAATGACGTATGCCTTCAGGTTCATGACCTGAACGATGAGATCATACAGATGCTAAGAGTTTGTACATTCTTGTTATGTCCCTAGTCGGATGTCATTATCGAAGGTAGATAGACAGCAATGACACACAAGACTGGATTGTGGTGTTGGTTGATGACAGAATCTCATTAGTCATGATATAGAGATATCAAACCAAACAGATAGGTACTTGTTAGAGAACAAGTGTACCGGACAGACCCACCGTGAGTTTGACACATGGAACCATGAGATGGTAGTCACAGTCAGTACTCACAGTGATGGTGGTGAGTGTGATTCTTAGACCTGAAATCACTGCACTCAACACATGTCGTTGGGCACACTTGACATCATCAAACGCAATCCTGAAACATGGGTTTTTATAAAGGGGATGATTGGGTGGCTTTGACACATGGGGCTTTTGAGGGGTGAGTGATAGATATGGGATTTGTCCCTCCTGAGGGAGTTTGATATCCATGGCCACTTGATGAGTAGGATTGAGAAAGGCGTGCACGCATGTGTGAATCAGTATATGATACTGATGTCATACATATCTCTTACAGTCTACTCTGAGATCAAGGAAGTGAATGAACGTTGACAGGATGACTTTTCCATGCCTCGAGTTCATTCGGGATATCAGTGACAAAGGAATTATACATTCGCTGTAACACCATTCACGGATTGTAGGATGAAAGTTGTTCTCCAACTTTCTACTTTCACTTGGGTAGCACTGATGTGTGACTAGGCACCGCTCTTTGCTTGTGAAGTCATAAGTGTTATGAACTTTCACTGCCAACGTGAAATGGACCTACAGGGTCACACACATAGGATTTAACCTGGAAGAGGAGTTTTGTCCACAAAGCAATGTTTAGATTGATTACTAAAGGAGTTTAGTAGTTCAATTAAACACTCAATCAGTCGATAGCTCAATATCGTATGGTTTAAGGTGTTGGACGCATTGATTGGAGTATCGAATTGATTGAAATCGCAATTGACTGATTTTGCCCAACCTGTGCTCCCAACCGATCGGTTCATGTGATGAACCGGTCGGCTGAGGTTGCTGAACCGGTCGACTGGAGTGTCCAGGCCGATCGGCTCATGCCCAGGTTGAAACGACCGGTTCAAGGGTTGAACCGATCGGCTCAACTGGTGCAACCGACCAGTTGGGAAAAGTCATGTCGACAAGAATTTTCCTTTGGTTTCAAATTTTCCAATTCGATTGGGAATAATATTGGTATTCGATACCAATTGGGAAAGAAACAAGGAAAGTCTTTTTGAGCCGGATTAGGACCATGAACCGATCGGTTCAGGGCACCAACCGATCGGTTGGAGTGCCCCAAACGATCGGCTCAGGTCCAACCGATCGGCTCAATGGCCGAACCGATCGGTTCAGTTGTGAACCGATCATTTCAAGTTGTGAACCGGTTGCTTTTTGTGGAAAATTCTCGAACCCTTCTACTCCTGCATTAGTCCCGCATTGCCCGGGATGGAGAACCCTGTCCCATGACTCTCCTATATATAGGGGTATTGGGTGCTTCTCAAAGTACAGCTCAGTGCAACCAGTTGCTCTGCAAGTTGTCGTTCTCTCTGGTTTTGGTAACTATGAGAGAGCCCGAGCAAGTGCTTCCCGCAAAAGGGAGGTGCAGTAAGGGAAGGACAACTGCAGTTGCAACAGGAGGCAGGATAGCATGTTGGCGACTAGTACGTCAACATGAGGGTGCGACTCCTTCCACTTCCTTGTGGGACAAGGAGAGTGGAGTTCCAGGTGGTCCGTGTGGACTACTACAGAGGTGGGAGGACACTGCCACTTAGGAGGACATCTGTCATCCGACAGTCCGGTTCGAGTAGGAGTTGTCAGTCCCGGTGCGACCAGGAGCTGCACAGACACCGTCAAAGTCCGGAGTTGAAGACCGCACATTGCGTGAGGTATTGTCGCCGAGCAAGCCTCGGGACAAGGTATGATTCCACAAACCATCCTTTCCTATTATATAGATGTTGACGCGTTTCCTCGGTATGGGTTTGGGGAAAAAGTTTTTGTTTCCGCTGCCTTCTCTGTCTCCCCTAAAAACCCAACAGTGGTATCAGAGCCACTTCAACTGCTCTATATTTTAGGAATATCGATATGATCGATTTTGGTTTGTAGCCTTTATTTATTGCATGCGATGCGAATAATATCGGCTTTATGCATGTCCAATCCTAAATCCACAAATCCCTAATTACATATATGATATGTATTATTAATGCACTCGATACACGTCGCCCTTAAACGAGTTTTATGGTGGATGTGCATAGCGTGATTATGGCCTATAAACCCCTATCTGTGATTGGTTGTGTGTGGTTGCTTGCATCTCGGTCTGCGCACCGATCTTCCTTCTCCTATTCCTGATGTAACTCGAAATAATTCGAGATTATTTCCTACCTTTGCTCCCCCCAAATGTAACTCGGGGTTTCCATTTTAAAGCAATGTAATAAATAGGATAGATTTTATTTCCTGTTATGTCAAAGACCGGCGGACATCAAGACGACATCTGAAACGATCGGTTTAAGGCGTGAAATGATCGGTTGACCTTCCAGACGGTCGGTTCAAGGAGTGAACCGATCGGTTGATGACTAGTTCGAGGAGCGAGACGAGCGGGTGGCAGACATGACGAGATGCACGACGAGCAGGCAAACCGATCGGTTGGAGGAGCCAACCGATCGGCTGGTGGCACCCAGACGACCGGCTGGAGAGTACAGATCATTCATGTGATGAGTTGATCAACTCGGATGGCAAGACACAGATGTTCATCTTGTACATGTTGCATGTGATGTAGACCTAGATGACCGTGATTCCTCTTGGCTCGAGGAATCACATTAGGATGGCCATAATCATCGCTTTTATCATTTTGTGCATGTTTTCTATGGGATATAGCATGTATATGATACATACTATGTATTGTGGTGATTGGATATGTATATATATATATATAAAACCAAATCCCTCATTACAATATTAAGTTTTATATGCCTTCCAAATGCAACACACGTGAAAAGCTTGATCGACCAAGTGTGGGCATGCCCAAGCATGGTGCACCGTCTATCTCGTGGAAGCGTGAAGGATGAATATGTGGGTCTGCCCAAGCAGGGTGCATGTTCATCGTGTTTGCTTTGGGTCAGACTTAACAAGGTGACCTAGATAGGATCTAGCGCCTTGAGGCATGCAAATGATCATTGCAAGGAGTTGTAGATGACATCTTATCAAGAGTTGCATATGATGCAATTGGCAAAAGTTGCCTACCTGAGAGATCTATATTGTGGGTGACAGCCCTAGCTGGTCCATGACTTAGAGGATTTCAGGATCTTGCCCACTAGAAGGTTGTACGCTGCAATCTTCTGAATTGATGGTGAGGGCTATCAATTTGAAGTAAAATAGTGGGAGCGATAATTAATTAAAGGCCTAATTATATCGTCAAACTTTCAAATCAATCAAATAAGTCAAAAATGAGTTTTGGACTAAAATTGCATATTTTCCTTTTTTGTAGTTCAAATGGCAACAAACAACAGCAACTTTTCTTTGCGATCGGTCCTTGACAAGGACAAGCTAAATGGGACAAACTTCCACGACTGGTATCGAACATTGAGAATTGTTCTCACTCAAGAGCGTAAGCTCTATGTCTTGGATACTCCAATTCCAGAGGAACCTGCTCCTAATGCACCAAGGACAGAAAGGGATGCTTACAAGAAGCATTCTGATGATGCCATTGATGCAAAGTTCTTGATGCTATGTTCAATGAACCATGAGTTGCAGAGGCAACATGAGAACATGGATGTCATAGAGATGATTCTGCATCTCAGGAACATGTATGAAGATCAGGCACGGCAAGAGAGGTACAATGTTTCTAGGGCGTTGTTCAAGTATGTCATGACAGAAGGAGATCCAGTTGGTCTTCACACACTCAAGATGATTGGGTATGTGGAGAACCTGCAGAGACTGGGATTTCCACTGAGCCAAGAGTTGGCTACTGGCGTGATACTGCAATCGTTGCCAGAATCTTACAGTCAGTTTGTGATGAACTACAACTTGAACAACTTTGATAGGCCACTGTCTGAGTTGTTGGGCATGTTGAGGACAGCCGAGTTACAGATGAAGAAGGACAAGCCTAAGTCCGTGATGGTGATCACGAGCAAGAAAGGCAAGTCCAAGCGTAAGGGCAAGGGCAAAGCTAAGAAAGGTTCTGAAGCTAGCCAGGAGTCCAAGCCATCTTCAGCTCTCAAGGCTAAGGGAGGCGTGACCAAGAAAGGAAATTGCCACCATTGTCAAAAGCCAGGACACTGGAAAAGGAATTGTCCTCTCTACCTTGAAGAACAAAAGAAGAAGGAGGCGACTGAAGCCTCTACTTAAAGGTGTCATGTAAATAAACTTGTAACACTTTTTGAGGTATATGATACCAAGATGTAAAGTGTAAAGCATTCTTACTTGGGGCAAGTGTTGCCTTTATAGATAGGAATACTTTAGTTTATTTTCAGCCAATAAGGCATGTAATACAGTTATGAACTGCTATTTCATACCTGCCAATAGATAGAAACACTTTATTTTTTGCATATTGTATGACAATGATGGCAATTAATAAAGAGATGTTTCAATGTGATCTTTGTGGCAATGCCTTATTTATCTTGTGATATTTGATATGCATAAGATAAGATGATACCTAAAAGTTATAGATAACTCAAACAATTTAATTAGCATTAATCATGAGAAATTCATTTCTAGTTTCCATGTGATGGATAAAACTAGACTCTTTTGGTTAGAGAACCAGTAAGGGACATGAATATCTTGGATATGATTAATCAATCTTCACAAATGTAGTGGGAGAGTGATTATCCTATTAGGTATAATACATGTGATGTATTTACATGCCTATTGGAACAAATGCTAATACTTCAAATGGTGTTTAGAGAAATATCAATATGGATGTCTTGAAATGTTCATGATCATCATAAATGAAGTGCAAATTTGGTAAAGTATTAATTCTTGATGAGATCAATGAATGAAATACTTGGACCAAATGTTTGAGATCCTTATGAGTGTTTATGATAATGTATCATAGTGAACTCATGATTAAGGCATGGTGATGTCTGAATCAAGAAGGAATCATACTCTAAGGAGTTAGAGAATGATTATCAAATAACTGAATTCTTATTAATAAATGAATACCCCACACTAATAAAGGAAATTAAGAATCACAAGGGTTGTGAGTTCTTATATCTTTAACAGGTACACCTCAATTATCTATGTGATCAGTTGTTCATGTTATGAGTCAACTTTCAAGATAAATATGAGGAACCAAATCTTGAGTTATGGTTTATGACCATTACATCCTAAATGACATCCATGTGAACCATAAGGTATGACCTTGATGGCAACACTCATTGGATCATATCCATAAGTGCAAATGAGTCTTAAGTGTTAAGACACATGGATAACATTTTGAGAAGGATGATGCTTGTTGATTGCAACTTAATGACTAAGACATTTGGCATATGGATACTAAAACCGCATTCCTATGAGGAATAAAACCAGGATGTGTACGTGACACAACCTATAAGGTTTATGAATCCACTAATGCAAATGAAGTCTATAAGTTACAATGGACTAACCAATGTGATTGATTGAGTACAAGCAACTCAAAATTGGATCTTTATTTTGATAATATAGTCAAAGGGTTTGACTGATATGTCAAAGATAAAGACGGGATCTGTGATTTAGTGGGAGCGTATTCACATTTCACATATTGATGTGAAATGGAATTGTTCTAGAATGGAAATCCAAAAGTGGAAATTGTTGGCTAAATGGACATCTATAAAATCCCTTTGTTTTGATTATGACAAACATTTCATTCTTATTTATCTAACGAGCTACTTGAGTGTGCAGGATGACAACTATAAGGGAAATCCAACGTGCAGTATTTATATTTTCATGCAAATGTAATCATTGTAAAAACTTGTACAGAATTATAATGTACAAGTACTTAGAATCGCATGTAAATCAAGCATTGGATTTTCCCTAGCTAAACACCTTAGTCATCCATTCAATAGGATCACATAATGCACACTTATGCACACACTTAGTATCTTAATTGAAAGATTGAAAACAGAGTCAATCTCGGTCGACCACACTCCTCGACCGAGACACTCTCGGTCGACAAACCTCTCGACCGAGATTGACCAAAAATAGCCGTTAGACACAGCAGTTAACAGTTGCAAATAAACGTTAATCCAGAGAGCCTGTCGGTCGACAAATCCTCGACCGACTGGACATCTCGGTCGACAAGTCCTCGACCGAGATGGTCTCTGACAGCAACTGCAGAATTAATTAACTAGCCGTTGCTAATGCACCTAACTTATTCCTGACGGCTAGTTAAGCACTAGGAACCCCCTAGAAGTTGTCTAGAATGTCCTTAAGCATACTTAGGCCATTCCTATAAATAGGACAAGCCATAGGACACTAAGATACACTTCTTACACTTGATATACTTGAGAAAATACTTGAGCCCTCTTGTGCAATCTGTGTGAACTGAGCTGTGTGATCAATTGGCCATTTTTCTCCTTTGCTAAAGCTCGTCCTATAGGCTAGATTTTCCTAACCCTAGCAATCACAAGTCCATCATATTGGCTAGGAAAATCCAAACGCTTGATCTAGGGAAATCAAGCCTTGAGCTACAAGGATAAGTTGTATTTTCTTTTATTCCTTTCTCGTTCCTTTGTATTACTTGTACTCTCCTTGCTACTCCAGGTAGGAGGCTGCGGATTGGAGAGGTTGAAGCTCTTCGTGTGAAGAGGAGGACTTTGGACTACTTCGGAAGGCTGTCTTGACGGGAAGCTACTTCAGGAGGAAGGCTACTTCAAGGGGGAGCTTGAAGTTACTTCAAGGAAGGCTGCTTCGAGGTTGGCAAGACTACTTCAGGGTGAAGGCTGTCCAAAGGGTGTTTAGAAAGTATTGTAAATTTTATGTAACATCCTTGAGAGGTAATAAAATTTAGTACTTTCAAAATCCCGGTTGGGTAAGCAACCGGGTAGTGGACTGACTCCTTAGTATTTGCTAAGGTGGAACCACTCTAAACACCTGTGTTCCTCTTCTCAATCTTTACTTTGGTTGTTTGAGTTTAAATTATTTTAAAATCTCTATAAAACTCTATTCACCCCCCCTCTAGAGGTTTTCAATTGGTATCAGAGCAGGCTTCAAGGAGCCCTAACAAAGTCTTGAAGAAAAGATGGGGGATGGAGTGCTCAACAACCTCAACATTGAAGGAACGCTCGTTGCTCGACCTCCGGCATTTGACGGGACAAACTATCAATACTGGAAGAGAAGAATGCAATTTTACTTCCAAGGAATCAATTGGGATCTTTGGAGAATGGTATCTACACCATACACACTTCCACAAGACGAGTTCGAAGTATGGGACGCTAATACGGTAAAAATGGCACAAATGAATGCAAAGGCGGTAAGCATTTTATATTGTTCCATCTCAGTAGGTGAATTTAATAGAGTATCAAACTGTGATACCGCATATGACATTTGGCATAGATTATCTATAACATATGAGGGTACGGTTCAAGTTAAAAACTCTAAAGTTAGTTTGCTTAAAACCAAATTTGAACATTTTCGTATGGATCCAAACGAAACTATTAGTGAAATGTATTCAAAATTTTCTACTATTGTCAATGGTTTGAGTGCTTTAGGGAAACCTGTTCTTGAGGAAGATCAGGTATCAAAAATACTTCGATCTCTTCCTCCAAAGTACAAACCAAAGGTGACAGCTATTGCAGAAGCAAACGACCTCACTCGCCTCAAAATGGAACAGCTCATCGGAAACTTAGAAGCTCATGAGGCAGACCTAGAAGAGGAAGAGAGAAGAGAACATGAACATCAACGTGGGCCAAAGAAAGACGTGGCTCTCAAAGCATCAAAAGCTCTCTCACAAGAAAGTGAGGAATCTAGTGAAGAAGAAGGAGAAGAAGCATTGATAGTCAATGGTAAGAAATATAGAAGGTTTAAATCTAACAAAATTTCTAGTTCTTCTTCCACTCCCAGGTGCTTCGAATGTGGAAAGAAAGGACATTTCAAAAATGAATGTCCCAAAGCTAAGAAGGGAAAGAAAAGCTCACATAAGAAGAAAGAAAAAGCTTATAAAGCAGCATGGGATGAAACGAGTGAAAGTGAAAGCGGAGAAGACAAGATAGAATGTCTAATGGCAAGAGAAGATGAAGAATCTCAAGAGGAATGGGTCGTTGACAGTGGTTGCTCCAAACATATGACCGGAAACAAGGATGCATTTTCAACTTTTGAAGAAAAGAAAAGTGGGACGGTCACCTTTGGAGACAATGGTAAGGGCAAAATCGTTGGAATAGGTAATGTTGGAACAAATCTTGAAATCAAAAATGTTCTACTAGTTGATGGATTGCATCATAACTTAATAAGTGTAAGTCAACTATGTGATAGCGGTTATGATGTATTATTTAACAAAACCTGCTGCAAGTTATTGATAGAAAATACTACAACTGTTGTTTATGAAGGAAATAGAGTTGGAAATCTTTATATCCTTAAACCAAACTCTATGAAATCAGTAGTAGGTAAATGCTTACTTGCAAATGAAAACATCTTACAACTATGGCATAAAAAGCTTGGTCATGCTAGTTCACATGCTATTAAAAAGTTAGTAAAATATGATCTTGTTCGTGGACTACCTGTTTTGTCTTTTGATCAAGTTGCAAATTGTGAACCTTGTACAATGGGAAAGCAAACCAAAACATCTTTTAAATCAAAACATGTACTTAGCACCAGTAGATCCTTAGAATTAATTCATATGGATTTATTTGGACCAATGAGAACACAATCTATTGGTGGTAAACGATATTGTTTTGTTATTGTTGATGATTATAGTAGATTTACATGGGTACATTTTATTGCAACAAAAGATGACACTATTCATGTCTTTATGCAATTTTGTTCAAAAATTGAAAATCTTTTACAACATAAAATATGTACCATTAGAAGTGATCACGGTGGAGAATTTGAAAATCATACCTTTGAAACTTTTTGTACATCTCAGGGATATACTCACAATTTCTCTGCTCCACGTACCCCACAACAAAATGGTATTGTGGAACGGAAAAATCGATCTCTACAAGAAATGGCTAGGACCATGATGCTTGAACACAACACACCTAAAACCTTTTGGGCTGAAGCTGTAAACACAGCTTGTTATGTGCTAAATAGAGTCACGGTTCACTCTCACTTGAAGAAAACTCCATATGAAATAATACACTCTAAGAAACCTAGAGTTGACTACTTTCATACTTTTGGCTCTACATGTTATATTTTAAACACCAAGGATGATAGAGACAAGTTTGATTCTAAATCACAAAAAGCATTCTTCTTGGGATATTCTACTTCTAGCAAAGCGTTTAGGGTATATAACACTATCTCTAGAAAAGTTGAGGAATCCATTCATGTTTCTTTTCATGAGGAATCAAAATCTACAAATTTAGATATCATTGATCTCACAAATCAATTTGAAACTATAACCATTCCAAATGATAATGAGAAAACTCCCACATCCGATCCTCCGGTCGAACCACAACCTACACCTAGGCTGATCAAGGATCATCCCCAAGAGCTAATTATTGGAGATCCAAATGATAAAGTCAAAACTAGGTCCTCTTTCCAAGATGTTGCAAACATGGCTTTTGTCTCTATCATTGAACCTAAGAAAATATCCGAAGCTCTTAAGGATGATTACTGGATAATAGCCATGCAAGAGGAATTAAATCAATTCACTAAAAATGATGTATGGGATTTAGTTCCTAAACCACAAGATAAAACTATCATAGGCACTAAATGGGTTTTTAGGAACAAACTTAATGAGGCAGGAGAAGTCATACGGAATAAAGCACGGTTAGTTGCACAAGGATATAATCAACAAGAAGGAATTGACTTTGATGAAACATATGCACCCGTAGCTCGACTTGAAGCTATTAGGATGTTATTAGCTATTGCTGCCCATAAAAACATTCAGTTATATCAAATGGATGTCAAAAGTGCATTTCTAAATGGTATCATACAAGAAGAAGTTTATGTTGCTCAACCACCTGGCTTCGAAATTCCAGAAAAGGACGATCATGTTTATAAACTTAAAAAGGCACTTTATGGTCTAAAACAAGCCCCTAGGACTTGGTATGAACGGCTCAAGACATATCTTTTTGATAATGGTTTCTCTATTGGAAATTCAGATTCTACTCTATTTTTCAAAACATATGCATCTGATTTCTTAGTTGTACAAATATATGTTGATGACATTATTTTTGGTGCCTCAAATGAATCATTATGCACACAATTTAGTGACATTATGCAAAAAGAATTTGAAATGAGCCTTATGGGTGAACTAACATTCTTTCTTGGTTTTCAAATTAAGCAAACACCTGCCGGAATTTTTATAAGCCAAGAAAAATACACTAAAGAACTGTTAAAACGCTTTGGGATGGATCAATGCAAACATGCTACTACTCCTATGGCTACTTCTATTAAAATTGATAAGGATGAAAATGGGGAACCTATTGATGATTCCTTATATAGAGCCATGATTGGTAGTTTGCTATATTTAACCGCCTCCCGACCGGATATTATGTTTTCCGTTGGTCTTTGTGCTCGATTTCAATCCCAGCCTATGCAATCTCATTTTCTTGCGGTTAAACGAATCCTTCGATATCTAGCCGGCACTACTTGTTTTGGTTTATGGTATCCAAAAGGACAATCATTGGATTTTAAAGCATATACTGATGCGGATTATGCCGGTTGTCGACTTGATCGCAAAAGTACTAGTGGTGGATGTTTCTTATTAGGTAGAGCCTTAGTATCTTGGTTTAGCAAGAAACAAAACACGGTTGCCCTATCTACCACCGAAGCTGAATACATGGCAGCTGGGTCTTGTTGTGCTCAAGTGCTTTATATGCAACAGGTTTTAAGCGATTACGGTTTTCATCTTTCATCTACACCTATTTTTTGTGACAACACAAGCGCCATAAACTTAGCACACAATCCTATTCTACACAGCCGGGCCAAACACATTGAAATCCGTCATCACTTCTTAAGGGATCACATCTCAAAGAATCATGTTTCCCTTCATCATGTTGATACAGAAAATCAATTAGCTGATATCTTTACCAAACCGCTTCCATTAGATCAATTCAACAACATTAGGAAGCAACTACTTATTACTACGTTGGAGGATGTTTTCTTTGATATCTGCGGTTCTTAAAAACGACTACTTATGCTTTTATGATTTGTATCAATATTGATATGAACGTTTCAATTGGTAATTTGCAAATTGTTGCCTCTTGGCTAGACACCTCATTGCTTTACATTTTGGCTATTCAATGGACATCTTTTTTCGTTCATTTTTGTTGGGATATCTAATTAAGGGGGAGTTTTTAAATAAAACGGTTATCTTTTTGAGATGACAAAGGGGGAGAGATATATAAAACTATAACTTAATACTTATGACAAACTCAATCAATGAGTTTCACAAATAAACTCTTGGCTTTACATTGAAAGTTGCTATATTCTCAAATGAACTGGATTTCATGTTCCATAATTCACTGGGGATACTAAGCACACATTTTATAAATAAGAGGAAAAGTTCCAAATGGCAATCTAAAGGTATGGCATTTATATATTTTATATTTCCTTTATTCATATTTTGGAAATGTTTGTCATCTTCAAAAAGGGGGAGATTGTTGGCTAAATGGACATCTATAAAATCCCTTTGTTTTGATTATGACAAACATTTCATTCTTATTTATCTAACGAGCTACTTGAGTGTGCAGGATGACAACTATAAGGGAAATCCAACGTGCAGTATTTATATTTTCATGCAAATGTAATCATTGTAAAAACTTGTACAGAATTATAATGTACAAGTACTTAGAATCGCATGTAAATCAAGCATTGGATTTTCCCTAGCTAAACACCTTAGTCATCCATTCAATAGGATCACATAATGCACACTTATGCACACACTTAGTATCTTAATTGAAAGATTGAAAACAGAGTCAATCTCGGTCGACCACACTCCTCGACCGAGACACTCTCGGTCGACAAACCTCTCGACCGAGATTGACCAAAAATAGCCGTTAGACACAGCAGTTAACAGTTGCAAATAAACGTTAATCCAGAGAGCCTGTCGGTCGACAAATCCTCGACCGACTGGACATCTCGGTCGACAAGTCCTCGACCGAGATGGTCTCTGACAGCAACTGCAGAATTAATTAACTAGCCGTTGCTAATGCACCTAACTTATTCCTGACGGCTAGTTAAGCACTAGGAACCCCCTAGAAGTTGTCTAGAATGTCCTTAAGCATACTTAGGCCATTCCTATAAATAGGACAAGCCATAGGACACTAAGATACACTTCTTACACTTGATATACTTGAGAAAATACTTGAGCCCTCTTGTGCAATCTGTGTGAACTGAGCTGTGTGATCAATTGGCCATTTTTCTCCTTTGCTAAAGCTCGTCCTATAGGCTAGATTTTCCTAACCCTAGCAATCACAAGTCCATCATATTGGCTAGGAAAATCCAAACGCTTGATCTAGGGAAATCAAGCCTTGAGCTACAAGGATAAGTTGTATTTTCTTTTATTCCTTTCTCGTTCCTTTGTATTACTTGTACTCTCCTTGCTACTCCAGGTAGGAGGCTGCGGATTGGAGAGGTTGAAGCTCTTCGTGTGAAGAGGAGGACTTTGGACTACTTCGGAAGGCTGTCTTGACGGGAAGCTACTTCAGGAGGAAGGCTACTTCAAGGGGGAGCTTGAAGTTACTTCAAGGAAGGCTGCTTCGAGGTTGGCAAGACTACTTCAGGGTGAAGGCTGTCCAAAGGGTGTTTAGAAAGTATTGTAAATTTTATGTAACATCCTTGAGAGGTAATAAAATTTAGTACTTTCAAAATCCCGGTTGGGTAAGCAACCGGGTAGTGGACTGACTCCTTAGTATTTGCTAAGGTGGAACCACTCTAAACACCTGTGTTCCTCTTCTCAATCTTTACTTTGGTTGTTTGAGTTTAAATTATTTTAAAATCTCTATAAAACTCTATTCACCCCCCCTCTAGAGGTTTTCAGAAATTATCTTTAAGGAAGATAGAGATGTTTCCTATGTGATAGGAATAGAGATCTATAGAGATAGTTCTCGAAAATCTCTTGACCTGGAAAGAGAAAGCATACATTGGCAATCTGTACTGAAGTGTTCAGTATGCACAGATTCAGTGGGAGAAAACTTGTCCATGTTACATGGATATTAGTATCCCAAGGCCAAGTGTCCAATTCTTATGAAGAATGGGAACACTAAGAATAGATATGGATCTATCATGTATGTAATCATCACATTATCTTGCATGTATGACATGGCAAGAATAAAATGCATTCATCATCTTGTATGTAGGACATGGCAATATGATGTGCTCATCCTGATAACTCGTATGTGGGACATGACGAGTGGATGTCTGTCTGTTTCCAGTAAGGGTTACTGGAATACCATGAGAACTTGATAAGTGCTTGTAAAGCACTAGTTCTATGGAGATAAGGAAGAGTTCAGTGTAAAGAGTTACATTGATGTGAACTTTCGAAAAGACAGAAAATTAATCGCAATATATATATACATGAGATGTATAAAAGTGAATATTTGTTGATAATTGGAAGTGTTCCAATAAAGCCATTTAAAAGGGAAATGCCGAGTATCTATGTGTTAGTGAACAACAGTGGATACTATATGGATCTGAAAGTTCATGAGATGAATTTATATTCCACTCATTGATGACAAGTCTGGAATCCTTGATCATGCAATGTGGCTAAAGGTTAGCAAATGGAATACAAGATCACATATTACGGAAACTCCATCTCATACGTGTGACGTACATCAAAGAGATGAGAGACATGCAATTTATACAGACTTTGGAAAGGTGTTGCCATTACTCACTATGTTGGCACTACAACACAGTAACATGTGGGACATGTTTGAAGATCACTATGAATATGATTCATGGGTGATTGGCTCGCAGTGCAAGTGGGAGTCTATTGGTATGTATGCCCTGAGAGCCAATCATGTGATGATTGGTGGGATACATTAAGATTTATTTGATAAACATAAAAGGCAAGCTTCCAATTCTTTCTGGTTCAGTCATATGAGACAGTGATAGAACAGATTGAATGTCTAGAGAATGACAGTACTCAATGACGTATGCCTTCAGGTTCATGACCTGAACGATGAGATCATACGGATGCTAAGAGTTTGTACATTCTTGTTATGTCCCTAGTCGGATGTCATTGTGGAAGGTAGATAGACAGCAATGACACACAAGACTGGATTGTGGTGTTGGTTGATGATAGAATCTCATTAGTCATGATATAGAGATATCAAACCAAACACATAGGTACTTGTTAGAGAACAAGTGTACCAGACAGACCCACCGTGAGTTTGACACATGGAACCATGAGATGGTAGTCACAGTCAGTACTCACAGTGATGGTGGTGAGTGTGATTCTTAGACCTGAAATCACTGCACTCAACACATGTCTTTGGGCACACTTTGACATCATCAAACGCAATCCTGAAACATGGGTTGTTATAAAGGTGATGATTGGGTGGCTTTGACACATGGGGCTTTTGAGGGGTGAGTGATAAATATGGGATTTGTCCCTCCTGAGGGAGTTTGATATCCATGGCCACTTGATGAGTAGGATTGAGAAAGGCGTGCATGCATGTGTGAATTAGTATATGATACTGATGTCATACATATCTCTTCCAGTCTACTCTGAGATCAAGGAAGTGAATGAACGTTGACAGGATGACTGTTCCATGCCTCGAGTTCATTCGGGATATCAGTGACAAAGGAATTATACATTCGCTGTAACACCATTCACGGATTGTAGGATGAAAGTTGTTCTCCAACTTTCTACTTTCACTTGGGTAGCACTGATGTGTGACTAGGCACCGCTCTTTGCTTGTGAAGTCATAAGTGTTATGAACTTTCACTGCCAACGTGAAATGGACCTGCAGGGTGATGGAGCTGGAACTTACACCAAAAGATTTTCAGTCTTCCAATGGGAGTCCCAGGATTCTATCACCAAAAACCCTAGAGAGGATGGATGTCTTCCCTAGGTTTACCTAGAACTGGTGCTTAGATAACAACTCCAACCCCATAAGAGTATGGAAGCCTTATCATAGTACAGATTTAGGATCGAACCCAAAAGACAACGGTCTTGTTGCAAGCAACAAGATGGAAAACATACATCACTTCACTTAGCTACTTCACTAATTGGCACTTATATCAAAAGGTTGGATTTTGATTGGTTTTTAGACTAAAGCATGAAAAGTAAATAAAGCAAGTAAAACTAAGATTTAACAAATGATGATGAATCACTGGGGTTAAGCAGGTATTCACCACCACTACACATGCATTGTTTATGTACTAATCAAGCAAGACTTATAAGCTAGATGCATGGATGTTCCACAAGACCGATGCCTTATAAGACAAGAGCGATGCATTGCATCCAAGGATGTTCCACAAGACCGATGCCTCGTAAGACAAGAGCGATGCATTGCATCCTTCGATGTTCCACAAGACTGATGCCCATATAAGACAAGAGCAATGCATCGCATCCTTTAAGGGTTAAGTAGCTCTCATTCGGTATATTTCTACGTGTCAATGAAGATATGTAGTCTTCCAAAGAGAGAAATCTTACTCAACCTCATGAAACGTGCATCTAAAACTAACAAGCGAGCGATAATTATCAAATCGAATAGTGTCTTTGTAGGCCTAGTCTGCTATTCGGATAACCTAGCTACGAGAAGTGCGGGAATGTTGCAACGCCAGCCATTCCCGATCAAATGGTCACATGCTTTACATCATTCCCCTCGCAAAGCGTGTTCCTCGACTTACCAAGGTTACTTCCATACAGATGGAAGTGTAACGGATGATAGTGAGTATACTCCACTCTTTGAGATACACTCCTAGACACCGAAGCGGATGCGTGGTGGATACACACACCAGAAACCAACACTAAATCGGTATTCGAGTCTCGAGAGCGGTTGTAGACAAACCACAACAAAAGACAATAGATGCATACAAGAACGTGGCCATCATTCAAGCATGTATGAAACGATTTAGTATTAAAACGAAAGGATAACATCTTTTTAGTACAAAGCACAAAACATGGGCAGCGGGGCTAGTCCCCGCGCCCCAGTGGATGGAACTACTCACTCCTCATAGAGGGAGCAACAAAGGAGGAGGCAAGAAGAGATAGAAAGAACATCATCTCCACTGAGGAGAGAAGGTTGAACCCTTGGTGGAGAGAGCAACGATCTTCACCCTTCGTGGCTTGCTTGACGACGGATCTTCTCCTCTCACCTTCTTTGTTGATGAGAGAGAAGGTAGCTTTGCAATGGAACGTGAGTCTCAGACCGGCAGCCTCGGGCGGTAGATGGAGTTGTTCTGGTAGTAGAGAGACAGCCTCTGGACATCTGGACTCTCTCAGGGATGGCCCTTGAGGTCTTATTTATAGGCCTTGAGTGAGGTCAAACGGTCTTGAGACCGTTTGGGTTCAAACGGTCTTGAGACCGTTTGGCGTCAGACGGTCTTGAGATCGTTTGGCGTCAAACGGTCTTGGGACCGTTTGAACTCCATGTGGTCTTGGGACCGTTTGGCTTCATGCGGTCTCGGGACCGTTTGAGCTCCATGCGGTCTTGGGACCGTTTGGCTTCATGCGGTCTCGGGACCGTTTGAACTCCATGCGGTCTTGGGACCGTTTGGCTTCATGCGGTCTCGAGACCGTTTGAACTCCATGCGGTCTTGGGACCGTTTGGCTTCATGCGGTCTCGGGACCGTTCGAACTCCATTCGGTCTTGGGACCGTTTGGCTTCATGCGGTCTCGGGACCGTTTGAACTCCATGCGGTCTTGGGACGTTTGGCTTCATGCGGTCTCGGGACCGTTTGAACTCCATGCGGTCTTGGGACCATTTGGCTTCATGCGGTCTCGGGACCGTTTGAACTCCATGCGGTCTTGGGACCGTTTGGCTTCATGCGGTCTCGGGACCGTTTGAACTCCATGCGGTCTTGGGACCGTTTGGCTTCACTCGGCCTTGAGGTTGTTTATTCTTTTATGATTTTTTTGTGCTTTTTCTGCAAGTGTAAAAGGAAAAAGTTAGTTTGATGATGTATTTACAAAAAGGGGTAAAATTAGGTTTATGTACCGTATAAACGTAAAAAGAGTATGGAAAACTAGAGAAAAAGACTAAGATAAACTACTAAAATAGGAGGTTATCACCCCCCCTAACTTAGAGTCTAGCTTGTCCTCAAGTTAGATAGAGCTGAGATATGAAATGGCGAGGCGATCTTAATTAGGGTCTCCATACTCTTGCTTCAATTCTTGACCTGAGTTCCCCAGGGGTCATATCGAGGCTTATTGCATGCCTTGATTCTTTTGGATTTTGAGAGTTGCTTGGATCTCAGGGTTTTTCCGTATCTCAAAATTTGCCTTGGGACCACATTTATTTTGTGCATGCCGTTGACTCTAATCAACTTTATACCTCTCTGGAAACCTACTGGTAGCTAGAAAGGGTACGAGGGTTGGCTAAAGGCTTTAAAGTATAGCTCCCCTTTGAGTGGGGGAGGGGCTGTCTATGCTTTTTTTAGGATCTCACTACCGGGCACGACACATCTGCCTTTATGAGGACAGCTGAATGTACCGGCCGCGTAAGTCCTTTATGAGCCTTTTCATATACTTGGAACTTTTGGGGTTTCACTACCGGACGCGACACATCTGCCTTTGTGAGGGCAGCGGAATGTGCCGGCCGGGTGAGCCCTTTATCAGTTCTTCATATAGGTCCTTATTCGTGGCACAACTCTCATGATTTTATTCGTCTCTCTGGCTTTTATTCAAAAACTCACAGGTTTAGGTTTGGGAATGAGGATTTATTTTGGGTGGCCAAGCCTCTTTTATTTTGGAGAGAGGAAAGCTGTTCTTAAAGCTTTTCAGCATGCCCTTAGTTGGTTTGTTGTCCACTTGCAGAACTTTTTGATTCGGAAGTTGCCTGATTTCCCTCTCATCCTCGAGATCTCGGCTTATTTCTGTCCTGATTTTGACTTGTGGAGAGTCAGATAAAGAATTGAAGCAGAAATACGGGATCCATAGTAGGTGGAAATTGATAGATCGCCATTTGATGTCTGAGTGCTATTTACTTGCAGAGACTAACATGATTCTGGGGTTAGTTGAGGTGACTATTTAAAGGAGTATAGAAGTTGATACCTAGCCCTTGTCTAATGAATCCCCCCCCCTAACTTATCACACACTCTGTCCGCAGAGTGGCAAAGTGATAGGTTGAGAAGTCAGTAGAACAAGGGCTGCGAGCTAAGGCAGGTTTTCGGTAGCCCCTGGAGATCGGAGTAGAGTGGATGCGAATTGCCCTCGTAAAGATGGGGGCATTTGCGGCAGAAGGCTGGGCGATTGAAGTGCTCTTTGCTGTATGCCTTGGAGTGCTGACGCAGGAGCTTCATTAATTTTGCAGCGCACTCTTTTGCAATTTTGTCTTGATATTGTCTAGCAGATCCTTTGCTTGATCATTCTTCAGGTTACTGTGGTAGCCGCTGCCGTCGACATCAGTTTCCTTGGGATGTCCTACTTCATCATCCATGGATTGAGTCAGGTAGCTGCTTTTCAATATTGATTCCATCTTCCATGTTGCCACTAACTGGAGGATAGTCTTTGTTGCAAGTGCTGCTTGATATGTGCTGCTTGGTTACACAAAAGTTCATGATATCTTTGTCCTTCAGAAGTAGCTTAAATACAAAAACGTCTCCAATCTTCATGATATCTTTGTATTTTGGTTTATGAATTTTTATGTTGTTTGTTTTATGTATTGTTTTTGTAGTTTTGATTATGTAGATTTTTTTGTATTTTTAGATTAATGATGAAAGAACTTAAAGAAAGCAAAACAAATTCAAAAGAAAAATAAAAGACTAGAAATTAGAGAAGGTGATACTGAGGTCTTGGGTTGCCTCCCAAGAAGCGCCTTGGTTTTACGTCACTGGCTTGACGAAACTGTAAGGTTGTTATGCTGTGGGCGTAGCAGCTCTGATATCGAGAGTTTGTTGATGTGTTTTGTCTTCCTGAGTGTAGTATCTTTTTAAACGGTGCCCGTTAACCGTTCGTTCTCCTCTGTTTTTGTCAATGATAATGGCGGCTCCAGTTGGGTAGATATGTTTTATGGTGAAGGGTCCGAACCATTTTGTTCGGAGCTTTCCGGGGAATAATCTGAGCTTGGAGTTGAATAAGAGCACTTTGTCGCCAACGGCGATATCTTTTCTCTTAAGATGTCCATCGTGCCATATTTTTGTTTGTTCTTTATAGATTCTGGCACTGTGATATGCTGTCATTCGGAGTTCTTCTAGCTCCTGTAACTGGAGTTGTCTGTTTTCCCCTGCGCTTTTAAGGTCAAAGTTTAGTTGCTTGATGGCCCACCAGGCTTTATGTTCCAGTTCTACTGGAAGATGACATGATTTGCTGTATACCAAACGAAACGGAGTTGTTCCAATTGGTGTTTTGTAAACAGTACGGTATGCCCAGAGGGCGTCAGGAAGTTTGGTGGACCAATCAGTGCGGTTTTTATTCACTGTTTTTTCAAGAATCGCTTTTATCTGTCTATTGGATACTTCTACCTGGCCACTAGTTTGTGGGTGGTAAGGTGTGGCAACTTTGTGATGGACTCCGTATTTTCTCAGTAACGCTTCGAAACTTCGTTCCAGGAAATGGGTCCCGCCATCAGATATGACCGTTCTTGGAACTCCAAATCTCGGAAAAATAGTGTCTTTGAACAATTTGACAACAGGTTTGGAGTCATTGGATACGGTGGGTATAGCTTCGACCCATTTTGATACGTAATCTACTGCGACCAAAATGTAAGAGAAGCCATATGATGAAGGGAAAGGTCCCATGTAGTCTACCCCCCATACGTCAAACAGTTCAATTTCCTGCCACATGGTAAGAGGCATTTCATCCCTTTTTGATATGTTGCCCGAGAATTGGCATTTATCACAGGCTTTGACAAAATCATGTGAGTCTTTTGATATGGTGGGCCAAAAGAAACCAGATTGTAGAACTTTTATGGCAGTTTTCTTGGCGCCCATGTGCCCCCCCGTGTGTCCGGAGTGGCAGTGTTCCAAAACCGAGGTTATTTCTTCTTCTGGAAGGCACCGGCGAAAAAGTCCGTCGGCACAGAGGTAAAATAAGTAAGGTTCGTCCCAATGATAACGTTTTATATCATGGAGGAATTTCCTTTTATCCTGATATGAAGCAGACGGGTGGATGATCCCTGTGGCTAGATAATTGGCGATATCAGCAAACCATGGAAAACTATGAGTAGCCTTCATAAGCTGATCATCACGAAGAGAATCCCTGATAGGGATTTTATCTTTTTCTTCAACCTCGATTCTACTGAGGTGATCGGCTACAACGTTCTCTACGCCACTTTTATCTTTGATTTCTAGGTCGAATTCTTGAAGCATTAATACCCAGCGGATGAGCCTGGGTTTGGCGTCCTGTTTCTGGATCAAATGTCGGATAGCAGAATGGTCAGTGTAGACGATGACTTTAGAGCCGATCAGGTAAGAGCGGAATTTTTCGAAGGCGTAGATGATAGCCAAAAACTCTTTTTCCGTGGTCGTGTAGTTTTTCTGTGCTTCGTCAAGCGTTTTTGATGCATAGTAGATGACATAGGGTTTCTTATCGATCCGTTGTCCTAAAACGGCTCCTATGGCATAATCACTTGCGTCGCACATGATTTCGAATGGTTGCGACCAGTCTGGAGCCCTTAGAATAGGTGCGGAAATTAATGCTTCTTTAAGGGTGGAGAAACTTCGCATGCAATCTTGGTCGAAAATGAACTCGACATCTTTTGTCAGGAGTTGGGTCATGGGTTTATCTATTCTCGAGAAATCTTTGATGAACCTTCTGTAGAACCCTGCATGACCTAGGAAAGCTCGAACGCCCCTTATGTCCTTCGGAGGTGACAACTTTGAGATAACATCAATCTTTGCTTTGTCGACCTCAATTCCCCTATCACTTAATCTATGTCCGAGGACGATACCTTCTGTTACCATGAAATGACATTTTTCCCAATTCAGGATAAGGTTCGTTTCCTTGCAACGTTGCAGGACTCGTTCAAGATTATTTAGACAGTTATCGAAAGAATCTCCATAGACAGAGAAATCATCCATAAAAACTTCCATAACAGATTCGGTTAATCCGGCGAAGATGGCAGACATGCAGCGTTGGAAAGTAGCCGGAGCGTTACATAGCCCGAATGGCATTCTTCTGAAAGCATATGTCCCAAAGGGACAAGTGAAAGTGGTTTTTTCTTGGTCTTCTGGATGTATGGGTATTTGGTAGAACCCGGAGTAACCATCGAGATAACAGAAATACTTTTGGTGGGCCAAGCGCTCTAGGACTTCGTCAAGGAAGGGTAGAGGGTAGTGGTCTTTCCTTGTAGATTTATTCAACTTCCTATAATCGATGCACATTCGCCACCCCGTTACAGTCCTAGTGGGTACGAGCTCATTTTTATCGTTGATTACTACAGTAGTGCCCCCTTTTTTTGGAACAACCTGAACTGGACTGACCCACTGAGAGTCAGAGATAGGATAGATCATGCCAGCTTTGAGTAGTTTGAGGACCTCCAAACGAACTACCTCTTTCAAGTTTGGGTTCAGTTTTCTTTGGTGTTCACGAGTGGGTTTAAATTCTTCAACCATAGGAAGCTTGTGCATACACAGAGCCGGGTTTATGCCTGTAAGGTCGGTTATTTTATAGCCAATGATCTTTTGTGCCTCCTTAGTTTGTCCAGAAGCCTGACTTCTTGGTCTTCGGTAAGGGTGGAGTTGATAATAACTGGGCATAACTCTTCCCTATCCAGGAAAACATATTTGAGCCCTGTGGGTAAAATCTTCAATTCAGGGGTTTTTGGTGGTTCTGCTGCTTCAATGGTAGTGATGGCTTTAAGCTCTTCAAAAGTAGCCTCCGGTGCTTCTTCTATCTTCTCTAGGTATTGGGTACATTGCTGGACTAGTTCATTTGCAGAGAACTCAACTTCTGGATTGATAAGAGCATTTTCAAGTTCGTCGATTGGCTCGGAGATTTCTAATTGCGACATTTGTTGAATTGCGTCTAAAAGAAAGACCTCTTCTTGGATGCTGGGACCTTTCATACTATCAAGGACGCGGAATTGAATTGCTTCTTTTCCGAGCCTAAGAATGATGGTTCCAGCTTCTACATCGATTAGTGCTCTGGCTGTAGCTAGGAAAGGCCTGCCGAAAATGATCGGATACCTCAAGTCTTCTTTGATATCCATGATGAAAAAATCACATGGAACGTAGGCATCCTTCCCTATCCTTAATGGGACATCTTCGATGATTCCCAACGGTGCAGTTACGGTGGAGTCGGCTAGTTGAATAGTCATTGCTGTAGGCAGCAGGTCAGTGAGACCAAGGCGTTGGCACATTGAGTAGGGCATAATGGATATACTAGCCCCGAGGTCAGCTAACCCTTTCTTTGTGGATGCATTTCCAATGCAACATTGGATTCCGAAAGAACCTGGGTCCTTTTTCTTTTTGGGTAGTTTGTTCAGGATGATGTCAGAAGTGGTTTGAGCGAGCTTGACGGTCTCCTGCTCTTTGGTGATATACTTACGTGATAGCAAAGTTTTGAGATACCTTGCCCATGCTGGTACTTCGGATAGAGCGTCAAGGAGTGGGATGTCAATATAAAGTTTCTTCATTGCTTCCTTGAATTTTTGAAACCTGGCGTCCATTTTTGTTTCTTGCAGTCTGCCTAGGTACGGGACCCTTGGTTTGAATTGCGGGACTTTGGATTCTGCAGGTACATGCTCTTTGTTTTCTTCCTTTGTGCCTTCGGAGGATTTTTCAATCCCTTGTTGCGAAATCTCTTTCGTCATAAAAGTGGGCACATCATCATCATCTAGAGTGATCTTGATGGGTTCAGGAAGAATGCGTCCCGACCTTGTGGTGACGGCATTCAACTGTTCGTGTTTGTTTTGCCCGTACTTAGAATTTGGTTCAGGCTGCCCATCAAAAGTGCTTGCCGAAGGTTTTAACTGTGCAGCAATCTGAGCAAGCTGGGTTTCAACTGCCTTTTGTTGGGCTTGTTGGTTAGCTAACATGGTTTGCTGAGAATGAAGCATTTGTTTTATCAAAGATAGCTCATCTTCCGGTTGTGCAGTGACGTTTTTCTGAGGGTTTTGTTGTTGAGACTGTTGAATATGCAATTGCGTATGAAGCGGGGGATGAGTGTACTGATAGTAGGCTGATTGATTTCTAGGGTAGTTAGCCCTAGGGAAATTGTTCCTTGGGTTCCCTTGATTTTGGTTAAAATTGTTTGGAAATCCAGGAGGCAGCCTACTGTCAAGTCCCCCTTGTGTCTGATGTTGCGGATTCGCAGTTCCAGAGGGATTCCCATACTGGAATCCAGGATGGTTTCTTGGTTGACTGGGATTATAATAAACTTGTCCGGGAATAGTATGGATGGAATTGGCTTGCTCTGGAATCTGATCTTCAGCCTGATTAGTGATGGCCTCATAGGATTGTGGTGGTGGATGCAGATCCATCATCACATTATAGAGTATTCCGCAGGAAAGAGTCGGATGATCTGAAGAATGACAAGCCTCACAGGATCCTGTGACGGCTTTGACTTGATGAACCAGCGGGGTTTTCTTCTTATCAATTTCCCCTAGGGTTGTTTCAAAGGTTTGCTGTTTATGAGCGATTGTCTTCAAAGCTTCAGCTATTGACTTTAGTTCCATAGATTCCTCAGCTTTACAGACTTTAAGGACGCCTTTTCCGGTTGACCGCCCCCAGTTGGACTGGTTTTCAGCTCCTAAAGTAACGATTTTCCAGGCATCTTCATAATTTTTCCTCATGAAATTTCCTCCAGATGAGGAATCTAGGAACTGTTTAATGTCATCGCTTACCCCTCGATAAAAAGTTTCAATCAATTGATTCTGTGAAATTCCATGATGAGGGCATTTGCGTAGAAGTTCCTTGAATCTTTCCCATGCCTCAGCGAGGGTTTCTCCAGGTAGCTGGGAGAAATGGTTGATCTGCCCTCTGATTTCATAGGTTAGCGAGGGTGGAAAGAACTTCTCCAAGAATTTTTCCTCTAGAGGGGCCCAAGTGGTTATGATGGGTTCTCTGTCCAATGAGTTGTACCAACTCAAGGCCCTTCCAGATAAGGTGAAATGAAACAGGTGGAGCATTATTGCATCGAAAGCAATGCCAGCTTGCGGGACCAGGCGGCATAATGCCTTAAACTGTTTCAAGTGGTCCATGCAATCGTCCCCTGAACCTCCAGAAAAGGAAATTCCTTGCATAATCTGGATCCACTGGGTCCGGATCTCAAAGTTTGGGATATTGATGATCGGAGGCCGGACCGGGTGGTTGTCTTCGTAATTCTTTGGGACAGCATAGTCCCTCAGTTGCTTGTTTCGTAGTTCGAGCTGAGCAGCCTCGGTCTCTGCTCTTATGCGGGCTTGCTCTTCTGCTCGTATCTCCGCTTGTATTTGGGCACGGGTGTCTGCAATGAGTTGTGCCCGTTGTGCGGCAATAGCAGCATTGACTCTCTCCATTACCAAAGCGGCTTGATGCTGTTCGTCAGCCATTTGACTAGCGCGTTGGCGATTGAGACGGATTCTGCGGTGGAAACTTCTCTCTACCTCGGAGTTGAACTCCGGATCAGGGGAGAATCCTCGATTATGCGGCGATTGCATATACGGGTTCTACCTGAGTAAAGAAAAGAGAACACCTTTAGATAATGGAGACAATATGAAAGTTTCAAGAAGATGATGAGTTATGATTCAAAAAGAAAGTGTAGAATCCTAAACAACTAGAAAAATAAACTAAGTGAAATACTAACGTTCCGTTGTCCCCGGCAACGGTGCCATTTTTTGATGGAGCTGGAACTTACACCAAAAGATTTTCAGTCTTCCAATGGGAGTCCCAGGATTCTATCACCAAAAACCCTAGAGAGGATGGATGTCTTCCCTAGGTTTACCTAGAACTGGTGCTTAGATAACAACTCCAACCCCATAAGAGTATGGAAGCCTTATCATAGTACAGATTTAGGATCGAACCCAAAAGACAACGGTCTTGTTGCAAGCAACAAGATGGAAAACATACATCACTTCACTTAGCTACTTCACTAATTGGCACTTATATCAAAAGGTTGGATTTTGATTGGTTTTTAGACTAAAGCATGAAAAGTAAATAAAGCAAGTAAAACTAAGATTTAACAAATGATGATGAATCACTGGGGTTAAGCAGGTATTCACCACCGCTACACATGCATTGTTTATGTACTAATCAAGCAAGACTTATAAGCTAGATGCATGGATGTTCCACAAGACCGATGCCTTATAAGACAAGAGCGATGCATTGCATCCAAGGATGTTCCACAAGACCGATGCCTCATAAGACAAGAGCGATGCAGTGCATCCTTCGATGTTCCACAAGACCGATGCCCATATAAGACAAGAGCAATGCATCGCATCCTTCAAGGGTTAAGTAGCTCTCATTCGGTACATTTCTACGTGTCAATGAAGATATGTAGTCTTCCAAAGAGAGAAATCTTACTCAACCTCATGAAACGTGCATCTAAAACTAACAAGCGAGCGATAATTATCAAATTGAATAGTGTCTTTGTAGGCCTAGTCTCCTATTCGGATAACCTAGCTACGAGAAGTGCGGGAATGTTGCAACGCCAGCCATTCCCGATCAAATGGTCACATGCTTTACATCATTCCCCTCGCAAAGCGTGTTCCTCGACTTACCAAGGTTACTTCCATACAGATGGAAGTGTAACGGATGATAGTGAGTATACTCCACTCTTTGAGATACACTCCTAGACACCAAAGCGGATGCGTGGTGGATACACACACTAGAAACCAACACTAAATCGGTATTCGAGTCTCGAGAGCGATTGTAGACAAACCACAACAAAAGACAATAGATGCATACAAGAACGTGACCATCGTTCAAGCATGTATGAAACGATTTAGTATTAAAACGAAAGGATAACATCTTTTTAGTACAAAGCACAAAACATGGGCAGCGGGGCTAGTCCCCGCGCCCCAGTGGATGGAACTACTCGCTCCTCATAGAGGGAGCAACAAAGGAGGAGGCAAGAAGAGATAGAAAGAACATCATCTCCACTGAGGAGAGAAGGTTGAACCCTTGGTGGAGAGAGCAACGATCTTCACCCTTCGTGGCTTGCTTGACGACGAATCTTCTCCTCTCACCTTCTTTGTTGATGAGAGAGAAGGTAGCTTTGCAATGGAACGTGAGTCTCAGACCGGCAGCCTCGGGCGGTAGATGGAGTTGTTCTGGTAGTAGAGAGACAACCTCTGGACGTCTGGACTCTCTCAGGGATGGCCCTTGAGGTCTTATTTATAGGCCTTGAGTGAGGTCAAACGATCTTGAGACCGTTTGGGTTCAAACGGTCTTGAGACCGTTTGGCGTCAGACGGTCTTGAGACCGTTTGGCGTCAAACGGTCTTGAGACCGTTTGGCGTCAGACGGTCTTGAGATCGTTTGGCGTCAAACGGTCTTGGGACCGTTTGAACTCCATGCGGTCTTGGGACCGTTTGGCTTCATGCGGTCTCGGGACCGTTTGAGCTCCATGCGGTCTTGGGACCGTTTGGCTTCATGCGGTCTCGGGACCGTTTGAACTCCATGCGGTCTTGGGACCGTTTGGCTTCATGCGGTCTCGGGACCGTTTGAACTCCATGCGGTCTTGGGACCGTTTGGCTTCATGCGGTCTCGGGACCGTTCGAACTCCATGCGGTCTTGGGACCGTTTGGCTTCATGCGGTCTCGGGACCGTTCGAACTCCATGCGGTCTTGGGACCGTTTGGCTTCATGCGGTCTCGGGACCGTTTGAACTCCATGCGGTCTTGGGACCGTTTGGCTTCATGCGGTCTCGGGACCGTTTGAACTCCATGCGGTCTTGGGACCGTTTGGCTTCATGCGGTCTCGGGACCGTTTGAACTCCATGCGGTCTTGGGACCGTTTGTCTTCACTCAGCCTTGAGGTTGTTTATTCTTTTATGATTTTTTTGTGCTTTTTCTGCAAGTGTAAAAGGAAAAAGTTAGTTTGATGATGTATTTACAAAAAGGGGTAAAATTAGGTTTATGTACCGTATAAACGTAAAAAGAGTATGGAAAACTAGAGAAAAAGACTAAGATAAACTACTAAAATAGGAGGTTATCACAGGGTCACACACATAGGATTTAACCTGGAAGAGGAGTTTTGTCCACAAAGCAATGTTTAGATTGATTACTAAAGGAGTTTAGTAGTTCAATTAAACACTCAATCAGTCGATAGCTCAATATCGTATGGTTCAAGGTGTTGGACGCATTGATTGGAGTATCGGATTGATTGAAATCACAATTGACTGATTTTTCCCAACCTGTGCTCCCAACCGATCGGTTCATGTGATGAACCGGTCAGCCGAGGTTGCTGAACCAGTCGGCTGGAGTGTCCAGGCCGATCGGCTCATGCCCAGGTTGAAACGACCGGTTCAAGGGTTGAACTGATCGGCTCAACTGGTGCAACCGACCAGTTGGGAAAAGTCATGTCGGTAAGAATTTTCCTTTGGTTTCAAATTTCCCAATTCGATTGGGAATAATATTGGTATTCGATACCAATTGGGAAAGAAACAAGGAAAGTCTTTTTGAGCCGGATTAGGACCATGAACTGATCGGTCCAGGGCACCAACCGATTGGTTGGAGTGCCCCAAACGATCGGCTCAGGTCCAACCGATCGGCTCAATGGCCGAACCGATCGGTTCAGTTGTGAACCGATCATTTCAAGTTGCGAACCGGTTGCTTTTTGTGGAAAATTCTCGAACTCTTCTACTTGCATTAGTCCCGCATTGCCCGGGATGGAGAACCCTGTCCCATGACTCTCCTATATATATAGGGGTATTGGGGGCTTCTCAAAGTACACCTCAGTGCAACCAGTTGCTCTGCAAGTTGTCATTCTATCTGGTTTTGGTAACCGTGTGAGAGCCCGAGCAAGTGCTTCCCGCAAAAGGGAGGTGCATCAAGGGAAGGACAACTACAGTTGCAACAGGAGGCAGGAGAGCGTGTTGGCGACTAGTACGTCAATAGGAGGGTGCGACTCCTTCCACTTCCTTGTGGGACAAGGAGAGTGGAGTTCCAGGTGGTCCGTGTGGACTACTACAGAGGCGGGAGGACACTACCGCTTAGGAGGACAACTGTCATCCGACAGTCCGGTTCGAGTAGGAGTTGTCAGTCCCGGTGCGACCAGGAGCTGCACAGACACCGTCGAAGTCCGGAGTTGAAGACCGCGCATTGCGCGAGGTATTGTCGCCGAGCAAGCCTCGGGACAAGGTATGATTCCACAAACCATCCTTTCCTATTATATAGACGTTGATGCGTTTCCTCGGTATGGGTTTGGGGAGAAATTTTTTGTTTCCACTGCCTTCTCTGTCTCCCCTAAAAACCCAACACTTATGACAAGTTCCTTGCCCTGTTGATTTCATACTCTTCTGGTAGAGCCAGAAACCATTCAGTGAATTGTCTTATGTTACTGCCTTTCAAGACGTTCACTGAATCTTTCACGATGTTTTGGTGGCAGGTACTAGTCCATTGAAACCTTAGAGAGCCGCCATACTCTAGACAAAAAACGCCATTACGAAAGGCCATCATCCGAGGTCAGACGACCCCAAAGGACCAGACATAAACCACCCGCTAAAGCAAACGGTAAATGAGACAAGCGGTCAGCAAGTTAGGGATACAAGATGGATTTATCCAAGGCAAGGTGTGTTAACTTCCATATTGATTTCTCATCTATTTTGCAAGGGATGTCAAGCCCTGAAAATGAAATGAGAGTCCTTTAATCTTAGAGTTCATGAAAAAATGTCTCAGTCGACAGTTTCTCGACCGACAAGGTTTCTGTACTGTTTTCAGAACTGTTAATTGCTTCCAAGTAAAACAAAATTATGCAAGTTAGAGCTCGATTGTGTTGAGATATGACATTTGTATATCAAGAATTAGTTTAGGTCAAATCTCAACTAGTCAAACTTAAATTTTTTAAGTTTTAGGAACCCAAGCTAGATTATCATTCTTTTTCTTGTATGGGCATGAAAAAGAGTAGTGTCCAAGACGCAAGCAATAATGACAACTAATGGATTCAACTTCATTTCTCTTTTTAGGTACAAACATAGTCTTGGTCTTGGATGCTTTAGCTCTTTTGGGTTGACCTCTCTTTGGATCATATCCTAATCCTCTTCTTCCATTATAACTAGAGGAAATTTTCAGAATGTTCTCAAGGATGTCATTTCCTCTTAACTCATTTATTTTTCTTTGTAACTTAGCAATATCATCCATCTTCTTGTTTATATCTTTCTTTGCTTGATCTAAGTCAGATAATAGAGAGTTTCTTTCTTTTACAACCTCATCATAATCTAAATGTGAGCATAAAATAGATTGTCTTTGAAGATCATTCACTTGAGTTTGCAAGTTTAACTTTTCTAAGGAAAGAAGATTGCAATTATCTTCTACAGATTTTAACTTAATATCATAATCTTCATTTGCCTTTTTGAGATCTTCATTTTCAGATGCAAGACCAAGAAGTTTAACGTTTAAATCATCATTTACTTTATTTGATTTCTTAAGTTTCTTCTTGCACTCAATATATTTCTCATGATTATCTTGAAGACTAGCAATTAGATCTTCTTTTGGTAGATCAAAAAGACTTACCTCTTCTTCTTCTTCTTCATTTGTTGTTGTAATGAGGCACTCTACTACTTCTTTTTCATCATCACTATCATCACTTGAATCATCCCATGCAGATTTATATGCTCTTTCTTTCTTTTTGTGAGATGATTTCTTCCCTTTCTTGAGTTTTGGACAATCACCTTTCATGTGTCCCTTCTTGCCACATTCAAAGCACCTGGAAGAAGAAACACTAGAAGTTTTATTAGTTTTAAAACTTTTATACTGCTTACCACTTACAATGAGAGTTTCTTCTTCACTATCATCTTCACTTGTATCATGATTATTCTTGGTTGATGCTTTGAATGCGATGTCCTTCTTCCTCCCTTGTTGAAGTTCACGTTCTCTTCTTTCTTCCTCTTCTAGGGTTGCTTCATGAGCTTATAGGTTGCCGATGAGTTGTTCCATCCTCATTCGTGTGAGGTCATTTGCTTCTTCAATGGCCGTCACCTTGGGATCGTATTTGGGAGGAAGTGATCTAAGGATCTTTGACACCTGATCTTCCTCACTAATAACTTTACCTAAAGCATTCAAACCATTTACAATAGAAGAGAAATTTGCATACATGTCACTAATAGATTCATTTGGATCCATATGGAACTGTTCAAACTTTTGTTTAAGCATTCCAATTTTAGAATTCTTAACTTGAACAGTCCCTTCATAAGTTATGGAAAGTCTATGCCAAATCTCATAGGCTGTTTCACAATTTGATATCCTATTAAATTCTCCTACTGAAATTGAACAATAGAGAATACTTACAGCCTTTGCATTCATTTGAGCCGACTTTACCGTATTTGTGTCCCATGCTGCATATTCCACTTGAGGAATCTCATAGGGGGTTGACACCATCCTCGATAGATCCCAACTAATCCCTTGGAAATAAAATTGCATTCTTCTTTTCCAGTAGGTGTAGTTAGTTCCATCGAATGCCGGAGGTCTAGCCACAAGTGTCCCTTCAAGGTTGAGGTTGTTGAGTAACCCGTCACCCATTCTTCAAGACTTGGTTAGAGTTCCTTGAAGCCTGCTCTGATACCAATTGGAAAACCACTAGAGGGGGGTGAATAGGGTTTTATGATTATTTTAACAATTATTTAACTCAAACAACCAACCACAATAATATTGGACAAGGGGATAAGGATTTAGAGTGGTTCCAACCTTAGCAAATACTAAGGAAGTCAGTCCACTACCCGGTTGCTTACCCAATCGGGATTTTGAAAGAATTAAATTTTATTACCTCGCAAGGACTTTACATAAAATTACAATTCTTTCACCAAACCCTTCGAACAGCCTTCACCTAGAAGTAATTGCACCAACCTTGAAGCAACCTTCTTGAAGTAACTTCAAGCTCCCCCTTGAATTAGCCTTCCTCTTGAAGTAGCTTCCCGTTGCAATAGCCTTCTTGAAGTAGTTCGAAGTCCACCTTCTCCACCGAGAAGAACCTTCTCCAATCCACAGCCTCCAACCCTAGGAGTAGCAAGGAGAATACAAAGGATAAAAGGAACAAGAAGGAAAATGGAAATTACACTTAACCTTTGAAGCACAAGGCTTGATTTGCCTATATCAAGCGTGTAGATCTCCTAACCAATGTATATGGAAGTGTGATTGCTGTGGATAGGAGATACTAGCCTATAGGACACGAAATTAGAGCAAGGAGAAGAATAGACAATGCAAGTATTGCTCAATTTCTCAAAATAGATTCACAATTGCAAGTGTAAGCTCAAGTGTATCACAAGTGAAGATTGGTAAGTTTAGGTGTCCTAAGGCATGTCCTATTTATAGGAATGACCTACAAGTGATTAAGGACGTTCTAGACACTTTCTAGGGCGTTCTAAGTGCTTAACTAGCCGTTAGGTACACTTTAGTTGCTTTAGCAATGACTAGTTAATTAATTCTGCAGTTGCTGTCAGAGTCCATCTCGGTCGAGGAATTGTCGACCGAGACAACTCCTCGGTCGAAGTCTTGTTGACCGACAGGCTCTCTAGATCAAGTGTTTGCAACGTTCATCTCCAACTGCCAACTACCTTGTCAGCTGTGTCTAACGACTACTTGGGTCTTTCTCGGTCGAGAAGTTTGTCAACCGAGAGTGTCTCGGTCGAGGAATTTGTCGACCGAGATTGACCCTGTTTCAATGTTTCAAATAAAGTGCTAAGGTATGTATGAGTGTGCATATGTGACACTAATGAAGGGGATGATCTATCTAAGTGTAGTGATTGGCTAGGGAAGATTTAACGCTTGATTTACATGAAGTCTAAGTACTTGTACATTATATATTTGTACAAGTTTACAATTGATTACATTTCATGAAATTTACAAGCATTCAAGCATATAGATTCCCTAGTGCTTTGTCATCCACCTCATTTCTACAACACTCAAGTAGCACATTAGATCAACAAGAATGAAATGTTTGTCATCATCGAAACAAAGGGATTTATCATAATGTCAATTTATCCAACAATCTCCCCCTTTTTGAAGATGACAAACATTTCCTAAATATAAAATAAGGAAATATAAAGCATGTGAGTTTCATACCTGAAGATTACCTTTTGTAGTCATTCTTGTTTTGCAAATGAGTGCTGGCCGTGATATTTATGAAACTCATATTTTATGTTTTTGATTTTATATTCTTTCTCCCCCTTTGTCATTTCAAAAAGATATCCAAAGAAAATCATTTTGTGTGACTTTCGTTTTTCCCTCTTAATTTTATACTATGCTCCCCCTTAGATAGATATTCTATTAAGAACATGGATTTAATATCATTTTTGTGTAATTTAGACATAATTTGTTTCTCAATCATTTGCAAAGGATGTTAAGCCTTGAAGTGATATGAGATCCTTTTAGGTTCATGACATATGTATTGAATTCTCACCCATTTTACAAGGGATGTGAAGCCCTGAAAATGATATGAGATTCCCTTAAGCTTAAGACAAGTTCCTTGCCTTGTTGATTTCATACTCTTCTGGTAGAGCCAGAAACCATTCAGTGAATTGTCTTATGTTACTGCCTTTCAAGACGTTCACTGAATCCTTCACGATGCTTTGGTGGCAGGTATTAGTCCATTGAAACCTTAGAGAGCCACCGGACTCTAGACAAAAAAGGCCATTACGAAAGGCCATCAGCCGAGGTCAGACGACCTCAAAGGACCAGACATAAACCACCCGCTAAAGCAAACGGTAAATAAGACAAGCAGTCAGCAAGTTAGGGATACAGGATGGATTTATCCAAGGCAAGGTGTGTTAACTTCCATATTGATTTCTCATCTATTTTGCAAGGGATGTCAAGCCCTGAAAATGAAATGAGAGTCCTTTAATCTTAGAGTTCATGAAAAAATGTCTCGGTCGACAGTTTCTCGACCGATAAGGTTTCTGTACTATTTTCAGAACTGTTAATTGCTTCCAAGTAAAACAAAATTATGCAAGTTAGAGCTCGATTGTGTTGAGATATGACATTTGTATATCAAGAATTAGTTTAGGTCAAATCTCAACTAGTCAAACTTAAATTTTTTAAGTTTTAGGAACCCAAGCTAGATCATCATTCTTTTTCTTGTATGGGCATGAAAAAGAGTAATGTCCAAGACGCAAGCAATAATGACAACTAATGGATTCAACTTCATTTCTCTTTTTAGGTACAAACATAGTCTTAGTCTTGGATGCTTTAGCTCTTTTGGGTTGACCTCTCTTTGGATCATATCCTAATCCTCTTCTTCCATTATAACTAGAGGAAATTTTCAGAATGTTCTCAAGGATGTCATTTCCTCTTAACTCATTTAGTTTTCTTTGTAACTTAGCAATATCATCCATCTTCTTGTTTATATCTTTCTTTGCTTGATCTAAGTCAGATAATAGAGAGTTTCTTTCTTTTACAACCTCATCATAATCTAAATGTGAGCATAAAATAGATTGTCTTTGAAGATCATTCACTTGAGTTTGCAAGTTTAACTTTTCTAAGGAAAGAAGATTGCAATTAGCTTCTATAGATTTTAACTTAATATCATAATCTTAATTTTCCTTTTTGAGATCTTCATTTTCAGATGCAAGACCAAGAAGTTTAATGTTTAAATCATCATTTACTTTATTTGATTTCTTAAGTTTCTTCTTGCACTCAATATATTTCTCATGAGTATCTTGAAGACTAGAAATTAGATCTTCTTTTGGTAGATCAAAAAGACTTACCTCTTCTTATTCTTCTTCATTTTTTGTTGCAATGAGGCACTCTACTTCTTCTTTTTCATCATCACTATCATCACTTGAATCATCCCATGCAGATTTATATGCTCTTTCTTTCTTTTTGTGAGATGATTTCTTCCCTTTCTTGAGTTTTGGACAATCACCTTTCATGTGTCCCTTCTTGCCACATTCAAAGCACCTAGAAGAAGAAACACTAGAAGTTTTATTAGTTTTAAAACTTTTATACTGCTTACCATTTACAATGAGAGTTTCTTCTTCACTATCATCTTCACTTGTATCATGATTATTCTTGGTTGATGCTTTGAATGCGATGTACTTCTTCCTCCCTTGTTGAAGTTCACGTTCTCTTCTTTCTTCCTCTTCTAGGGTTGCTTCATGAGCTTCTAGGTTGCCGATGAGTTGTTCCATCCTCAGTCGGGTGAGGTCATTTGCTTCTTCAATGGCCGTCACCTTGGGCTTGTATTTGGGAGGAAGTGATCTAAGGATCTTTAACACCTGATCTTCCTCACTAATAACTTTACCTAAAGCATTCAAACCATTTACAATAGAAGAGAATTTTGCATACATGTCACTAATAGATTCATCCGGATCCATACGGAACTGTTCAAACTTTTGTTTAAGTATTCCAATTTTAGAATTCTTAACTTGAACAGTCCCTTCATAAGTTATGGAAAGTCTATGCCAAATCTCATAGGCTGTTTCACAATTTTATATCCTATTAAATTCTCCTACTGAAATTGAACAATAGAGAATACTTACAGCCTTTGCATTCATTTGAGCCGACTTTACCGTATTTGTGTCCCATGCTGCATATTCCACTTGAGGAATCTCATAGGGGGTTGACACCATCCTCCATAGATCCCAACTAATCCCTTGGGAATAAAATTGCATTCTTCTTTTCCAGTAGGTGTAGTTAGTTCCATCGAATGCCGGAGGTCTAGCCACAAGTGTCCCTTCAAGGTTGAGGTTGTTGAGTAACCCGTCACCCATTCTTCAAGACTTGGTTAGAGTTCCTTGAAGCTTGCTCTGATACCAATTGAAAAACCACTAGAGGGGGGTGAATAGGGTTTTATGATTATTTTAACAATTATTTAACTCAAACAACCAACCACAAGAATATTGGACAAGGGGACAAGGATTTAGAGTGGTTCCAACCTTAGCAAATACTAAGGAAGTCAGTCCACTACCCGGTTGCTTACCCAACCGGGATTTTGAAAGAATTAAATTTTATTACCTCGCAAGGACTTTACATAAAATTACAATTCTTTCACCAAACCCTTCGAACATCCTTCACCTAGAAGTAATTGCACCAACCTTGAAGCAGCCTTCTTGAAGTAACTTCAAGCTCCCCCTTGAAGTAGCCTTCCTCTTGAAGTAGCTTCCCGTTGCAATAGCCTTCTTGAAGTAGTTCGAAGTCCACCTTCTCCACCGAGAAGAACCTTCGCCAATCCGCAGCCTCCAACCCTAGGATTAGCAAGGAGAATACAAAGGATAAAAGGAACAAGAAGGAAAATGGAAATTACACTTAACCTTTGAAGCACAAGGCTTGATTTGCCTATATCAAGCGTGTAGATCTCCTAACCAATGTATATGGAAGTATGATTGCTGTGGATAGGAGATACTAGCTTATAGGACATGAAATTAGAGCAAGGAGAAGAATAGCCAATGCAAGTATTGCTCAATTTCTAAAAATAGATTCACAATTGCAAGTGTAAGCTCAAGTGTATCACAAGTGAAGATTGGTAAGTTTAGGTGTCCTAAGGCATGTCCTATTTATAGGAATGACCTACAAGTTCTTAAGGACGTTCTAGACACTTTCTAGGGGGTTCTAAGTGCTTAACTAGCCGTTAGGTACACTTTAGTTGCTTTAGCAACGGCTAGTTAATTAATTCTGCAGTTGCTGTCAGAGTCCATCTCGGTCGAGGAATTGTCGACCGAGACAACTCCTCGATCGAAGTCTTGTCGACCGACAGGCTCTCTAGATCAAGTGTTTGCAACGTTCATCTCCAACTGCCAACTACCTTGTCAGCTGTGTCTAACGGCTACTTGGGTCTTTCTCGGTCGAGAAGTTTGTCGACCGAGAGTGTCTCGGTCGAGGAATTTGTCGACCGAGATTGACCCTGCTTCAATGTTTCAAATAAAGTGCTAAGGTATGTATGAGTGTGCATATGTGACACTAATGAAGGGGATGATCTATCTAAGTGTAGTGATTGGCTAGGGAAGATTTAACGCTTGATTTACATGAAGTCTAAGTACTTGTACAATATATATTTGTACAAGTTTACAATTGATTACATTTCATGAAATTTACAAGCATTCAAGCATATAGATTCCCTAGTGCTTTGTCATCCACCTCATTTCTACAACACTCAAGTAGCACGTTAGATCAACAAGAATGAAATGTTTGTCATCATCAAAACAAAGGGATTTATCATAATGTCAATTTATCCAACAATAAGAACTGACATTTTCATTACACAATCTAACACTTACTTTATATGCTATCTTGGGTGTGATCACTGTCCCTTCCAGGGCTCGTGTGCATCACCCATTGAAACTTGTTAGCCTAGGATTTAGAATATGATATCTTACTTTATGTGATACTCATAGTGGCATTATAATTGAACATAATGTAAATAAACATCCAACAATTTATTTCATCAATCCGCAAGAAATGCTCGAAAAACCCTGACAATTGATATTGCAAGTAGTTATCATAGTAACCACTTATCTTTTGTAGAACCAAGCAGATACCATGCAGTATATACGTCAAATATGTTCAAGAAATCCAATCAACATGTCCATGCAATCAACATTTAATTGGCACGTATGTATATCCTAAAGTGTCACCAATAATCTTATTCAAATTAAACCCTACTTGGGTCCTTATCCATGGATTACGGTTGTTAGGATTAGGAATAAAGGTCGAAACCCTAATTCTATTTCATATTAAACATTAGGTGAAATCCTAATTATTAATCCATCATATCTTTTTATTATGAACACTCAGACCAGATTAATATTCATTAAGATTATCCCAAGTTATGATCTTTGATTTCAAAATCCTAATTATTCACATGCATGATCATTATTATAGAAACCCTAATTATCCATCTTCATTATCATCCTCATCTTGATTTCTTATCTATTCACTAACATCAGGTTATATCTCAGATTAAGCATATCACACAAGTTTATCATTGTAATTATCAAAGTGAGGGCTTATATTCTTTAATCATCCTACTTTTATGAACTAGTGATATTTTTGGAACATGAAGCATATTTAGGCACTGAAAGTATTTTCTTTAGGTTCTACATCTTTTCTCGATCATTTTGATTTATAATATTGATATTTTCAGATAGTGCCAACAACCTCTATGATTTTTTTGAACATAACTATACAAACCTCAAAAATAGATTTAGGTGGCGGATCCTTATTGTCCCACAAGCATGCATCTTAAGACCGTGCTAGATGAGTGGTTATAACACCATGCACCAATTTTTCTCGAAGATAACTATATAAACCTCAATTCAATTAGGTAAATATAATTAGCATACGTGGCCCATATGTCAATCTTGTCAGAACAACTGAAGTAGTTAGTGAGACTAGATTCAAGAATCTCATAACGGGTCTCGAATCATGGAGGATAGTACTATGTGTTCTTTTTTAAGAGATCTTGGATGTGTAATTCGATAGAAAAGTTGTGGTTCATCCACTACCTTATTACTCTACTCATAATTGTAGTAATTTGCAGTGCATATACAAATAGCATCGAGATTGGACTTTTGAAGAGCTCATAGATCCCAAACACATGCAAGAGATTCTATACATAGGCTCTAAAAGAAAATAGTAATTTACCTATTCACCACTTGTGTCTGAATGCCCTTAAAGGAGATCGTTTGAGAGGAGGCAGGAGGAGGGATGGTAAATGTAACGTCCAAATGATCTTATCCTATTCCCATGATTAGGAGATTAGAATATTTGGTTCTTTAGATTTGACCAAACGAAGATAGAATTACACCTTAATCTACATTATTAAATACTTATAACATATTATATGAAAATAGGTTCTATACTCAACATCACATATCAAAATACACTCATATTAACATAATAACTTAATCATGTGCAAATATGTAAGGAAAATCATTACATATGTGACATATGTTTCTTTTACTAGTTAATATGCAAATAATAGATAAAATATATTTAATAAGTGACACAATGCGCTTAATAGAATATAGGAACAACAATGTGAATTTTTATGTCCATATATCTGAATAACATTCCATTACTTAAATAAATATGGAAATTTGTGTATAATAATATATGATAGTTCTTTTAGAAATAAAGTGAAGATAGAATGACTCAATTAAGTGAATATTGACAATAAAGACATAATATTTTGATAAATATAATGACAATGAACCAAAAATTCTAATGGTGCCATAATTCATAAAAGAAAATATCAATATCAAAATATATCGATAAAATCATATTTCTTGAACCCAACTAGTTTGGATGTCAAGTTTTACATTAATTAAGTAATCTTAGATGTCCTAATTTCTTTAAGTAAAGAAAATATAAATATAGCTTAAAATAGTAAAAAAAATATCTGATATCTTCAAAAGTAAAAACTAATTACAAAATCGGATTCTCCATGCCTTAATTAGTCTAGGTGTCAAATCCCACCTTATTTGCATGAGGGAAGTTAACTTAAGTGTATGTTTGGTAGTATGTACTTCGTAGGGATGATGCATAATTTCAATGTTTTTCAGTTATTGCGATGTTCTACAGGAGGGAGTGCGATGCAGTTACGTAAATATTTCGCCCTAAAATCTGAGAATTTGTTCTGCTCTACTTTTGGATGCGGTTGCGTGCAGGTCACCATATCCGTGTTGACACTGTCTGCACAGTGATAGCCACACTCCTATCGCCATTGATTCTCTGCCTCTAAAATAATGTACTATCTATTGCCAACAACCAATTAATAAGAAAATTAATCGACACAAACTATTTTTTTGGAATATTATCGCGACCAACTATATTTATTTTTGGCAACGTAAGCAATATATTGTCTTCATTGCTAGTTGCATCAGTTATCTAGCTTCTGCTAATATTTTTGGTTCCACCAAAGAATTGCGATCAAAAGTAACAAATTTATATCACACCGTACCAAATAAATGAGCAGCAGTTTGAAAGAAATGATTATGTTTTACTCATTTTGCAATTCATTGAACTACGTCTGAGTAGCCTTACCATACAAAGTCTATCGGGAAGAAAGTATCAAATTAATATTCAATAAGGCAATGCTTTTTTTTTATTAAAGGGACTGGTTTTACGGATTTTATTTCTGCTGTCACGATATTGTCACGCTATAGTTGGGTGGTCGGCTCTTTTCCATATACGGCCTTACCACAACTAGGGGTTAGCAGAATTGGATTAATAACTGATTAGGCGAATCGTTAAAAAGTAAATTTTATTTGGACAAGTTGGTTGATTTGGTTAATTTGGCTAATTTATTTTGAATAATTGATTAAATAGTTAATTTTTTGGTTAAAAATATTTTCCATTTAATTAACTGAAATAATTAAATAGTCACAATTTATTCAAAACAAATATCCTAAACATATATGGACTTGTACTTTTATTTTTAAAAAACTCTACATTCATACAATAGTCAAACTTTTGATGAAATATATAACACTATATGTATATACAATACTATTATAATATAATAACGATTCAAAATTTTCTGAGTATTTTCATACAATATTATTCGAAGAGCGTTACTTGGTTAATCAAATTAACTAACCAAATTAACCATTAATCTATTAATCATAACCAAATTAACCAACAATAATTCAGTTAGGTTAATTCTATTCTCAAATTATAAATAAACTATTTAATCGAATCAAATTAACCATAACTGACCGAATTAACTAAAAGCTCTTTCCTAACCATTGCCACCAGATCTCGATCAAACAGACAACCTTTTATCTCCTATCTCTCACCCTCTTTCCTTTTTGCATATAGGAACCCGATTCCCTCACAAGCAATAACCCTTCTTCCTTTTGTTCGTTTTCCAAGTTTTCTTCTCCCTCAAATATGAGTTTCTTTCCCAAATCTAGAAACCCATATTCATAAGCGCTCATGCCCTAATATGAAAATGCCCAATTTAGGAAACGAGCTTTCTGCCGCCACCAAGTTACAAACCCCCACAATACCTAGGCTCACTTCTATTTAACGCCCCAAAGAGTTTTTATAGGTCCCTTAAAGTCTTCCCATGTAGTCAATTTCACATGTTTTACCCTTACTCACCCTGCCAACAACCATCTTCATCTCCGATGATCTACCATCTTCATCTCCGATGATCTTCTTCCGTCATCACCTCCTCTCACTACTATAGAGCAATCACTCCTATAGTAAGTATCTCCCAACCTAGACCTTTAATTTACTAAAGTCAAAAAGTGGTGAAGTTGACCACATAGATTTGCCCTCAAATTCGATCTTCTTTACCATGTTCTTGCGACACCGACGATACAAGTTGTTAGCATTTTTGGTTCTTTTATTGAGGGGATTGATCCTCTATGTCTGCGATGACCTGGTGAAGTCATCTCATGAGTTAGCTTTGCTTGCTCTTCTTTGGTTCTCGATTTTGTTTCCTTGACTCTTCCATTCTCCCTTCTCCCTGTCATGGCTGTGGGTTTCTCTCTACTTTTTGACCATGGAAACACTCGAGCATGAGGTCGTTGAGGCCAGATTTATCCCAAGGACTCGATGGTGTAGGTGTGGTTTCCCTTTGGCCTCCAACTCCCCTCCTCAATAGAGCAAAATTGCAGCCTAAAATAACATGCTTGCTGCTGCTTATCACAGACAAATGGATAATGTTCAATGTCTTTTCCGGGTATGCTCCTCGTCGTTCGTTCTTTTGTTTTAAAGTCAAAGGGTAGTTCCATGCTTTTATTGTCTTTATTTTAGTTGTTCCCGCTGAGTTGTGTGCCAGGTCGGCTATAGGGCCGCGACAGTTGTCCTAGTCTGATAGGGCCGCCTCAACTATTTTTCTTAAATGGATAATGTTGTATACGTAGATATTTATAATTTTCTCATTGGTCAGGAAATGGCAAATGCATAATAAAGTTCCTTACGACTCAAAAAATTAAAGTAAAATATGTTCCAAATTGTAAAATTTTTTTCCTAGGTTATGGTTCCAGTTTCATCGTTTTATTCCAACTTATAATTTTAATGGATTTTCCTAATTGGCTAATATATCCTAAATTTCATAACTAATAATCTATAAGTCATAAAAATAGATAAAAATATGATATGAAATAAAAAAGAGATAACCTAAAAGATAGTATAATTTTGGATAACCTAATTCAAAAATATAAAAGGAAATGTTGATGGTTTATGTAATTAATGTATACCTAACCCTAATCACATATGCCTTTAATAGGTTGCTTGTAGACTAAGATGGAATTAGGGTTCTGCCATTGGACTTATGCAGACTCTATCTGAGAATGTTGCATCTCCGAATCATATTGAGCAATTTTTTATTTCACTCTCTTAATGTATATTTGCATTCCATATTATTCTTGTTGAGCAATCTTCCCTCTTTCTTGGTCCTATTGACAAAGAAGCCTTCACAATCTCACTCTCTTCTAAGAATTTAGTTCATGTGAAATATTATATGTTGATTATGATCTTGGGATCATCTTACTTTGTTGGATATTATTATTGACTCAAAATTGTACTTCTCTTCATGATGAAACCTTAATTGTGTCTATGAGCAATTTTGTCCACTTTAGTGGTGGATGTTTAATTTTTTCCATTTAGATGGCAACCTCATTAAATCTATTTTTGTGACTAAATTTTTACTTGCCTCTACATAATGCATGCTTTGTTATTCAATAGCCATATAGTAGGGTAAGTACTTTGGTTTTCAGGTTGTGTGCCCATGTTATATTTTTGGGATGGAGGTTGTGTGCTCCATAATTGGGTTTTGTGCCCACACTTTATATATATTTGGGAGTTTGGTTGTGTGCCTTACTCAATCATGTTTTTGTGAGCCTTAGCCTCCATTGTTTATTTATATTACACTAGTTTTATGCTTATATCACATGCATGAAGCTTGCTTATTGATGATGGGTTTTGTGCCCTAAAATGTTTATGTGTGCTTTTGTGGCGTACATTCTTTTATTTAATGGCAAGTGTAATTCTTGAATATCATCTTTCAAAATTTATATTCTTTCGATACCTACTTTGGTGGTACTTCTCTCTTCTATGGGAAGCCTTGCTATATTTTATGTCCTTTATCTTGTAATTGCTCAATCCATATTTTATATGCACATACCGATATTTTTGTCTATATCTTTCATTTTTTGTATTCTCTTCTGGGGTATGCTTCTAACCCCAGGTGTAGGACTTGGAAGACTGGACACGGGGACAAACTTCTAAGTGGATCTCTTAGGGAGATCAACTTGAGATAAATATATATCCCTATACTTAGATCCTGATGTTGTACTTTCATGTAAGTCCCTTTATGTGAGATTCTTATGTAATCTCTTGAAATTGAAAACAGTCATGAAATATTATTCCATTGTTATACATTGGTTTTTTTGGATACCATTATTTGAGAAGAGAAAAATGCACACCTATTCCAGCATACATCTTTAGTGTGTTTGGAATAGATGGTTTGTTCCTCAAACAAGTAGGGGTGGATCTCCTATCGGGTCCCACTCCTTACACTATACCACTCATATCTAGATTTGGGAGCCACACTCTTTCTTCTCTTTACACCCAACACCTTTGACCTAAAGGAGTGGAAATGCTAGGGAGGTGGATAGGTCAAGAAGGGAAAGACAAAACTAGAGGTTGGGAAAGAAAGGAGGAGAGAGGTTAGGGATTTGGGAGGTTTGAAGGAAAAGGAAGAAGGTTTGTGTTGGGTGTCAATCAAGTTGAACTAGTTGACATGGTTCACAAAATGGTTGATGGACTCTTTTCCATTTAGCATTACAATTGAATCAACTAAATTTTTCCATTCAAAAAATTAGCTAATGACAGTGCAAGTGTATCTTTTGAATGGCTCATCGGTCAAGTTTTTCAAGGACAAACTCAAACGACGAAAACTATTGTTCAAGCTTCTAAAAGATTAGTATATAATTCTATAGGCATAGTAAGGTTGAATTTGTGAGCCAAACATGCATTATATATAGAAATGTGTGACTCATCATAGGCCAATTTAGTGTAAAATAAATGAAGATTAAATACTCAAATTTGATCAAAATAATCATATACAAGACATTTGATCTTGGAAATATTTAAGACTCAAGGAAATCAATATGATATTCCATAAAGGATAATAGAGGCATAAAAGATCTCTCTAGATAGGGAAAATACGACAATCATCAATAGATGTCATCAACAATTTAGATCTAACAAATTTGGATGGCTCCCTAGGAATAAACTTACTAATTTGTTTTCAACTTGGCTTTTAGGATCCACATGCATGATGTAAATATCATTTTCAACAATGTGGTCTTGGAGAAAATGATGGCATAATTCTATATGATTTGTTGTTCTATGTGCAAGATGAGTTAATTGCACTAGTATTGTCACAAAATATAGAATAAGCATCATTAGATATATCAAAGTCTTTGTCCAAGAGAGGACACCTAGTTGGTTAGACACTTGGTTTCTTACCAATAAGTCTAAATTTGACCCCCAAATATGGGTGAGTAGAATGGACACTTTAAAAAAATATATATCAAAGTCATATAAAAGTTTTCTCATCATTAGGACCCTAGTACAACAACGACTGATGACTATGTATTCAATCTTACCAAGTATCAATGCCACATTAATTTTCTTATTTGGGAACAATGTATTCTCTTTGAAACCTCAACCAAATGTTACATCTCATTATTAAATCTAATAAATTGTAGTTGAGATTATTGCAATTCTTATGCAGGCTATCCTTGTTTAAAACCTAGACAAGCTTGACACACTTTCATGTGGTTCTTTACCCAATGACATATAACTTGGTTTGGTTAAGAATCCATATATAGATCTACGTATAATGAAATATTGAAGATGTTTCACTAATGAATCTTATCTTAAGAGTGGTGACATTACTATAGAAGACAATTATCGTATGATGTTCTCTTACACAAATACACCACATGTTCCATATTCATCTAAGTGACTTAATTATTTCAATCCTAATATGAATTTTTTAACTTCTTCTTGATACATGTAAAATTAATTTATTTTCTATTTGGATATATTTTCTCATTTCTTCCCTATTTATGATTTTCAAACTATTGAAAATGAAAATTATGATCGGAGCAAATTAAGAACTTCAAACCAGACATCAAATTTCTTGGTATAACTTTACAAATTCAAACATCAACCAAGATAAATTTATGTAATCTAATGTCTGGTTTACTATGGAAAATCTTCTTGACAACCTAAATTTGACTAAACATTTTTACATCCTTTTTATAGACATATGCATGTTTGGTATATGTAGTATTGACACAAGAGACAAGGTGAATACATGAGACATCATTCCTCAACATCACCCATTTATGTAATCATATAAACAACCATTAGCATCGAATGTTGCTTTTCTTTCCTTGTTTAGAAGTAAAGCTATAAGGAAATTGTTATAACCAATAACTCTTCTTACTGACAATTTTAGGGTTATAGAGAATCTTAATGTTAAATTTGCTTCAGCTAGTAATAAAATTACCTTGTGCATTATCTTATCCTTAGTTATATTAATCCTTTGTTTGGATAAGTCAGAACCATGATTGAGCATATTAGGGAATTTGAGTTCCAATTAATATAGTATAGCCCACACATGTATGTAGGAAAAAAATAGAGACACTCGAGGAAATAATTATTAAAAAATTATCATTTTATAATTTATCAAAATAATACTTTAGTATTTTATATAATTCAATTATAAATTCAACACAAAAGAAGGAACCAAATTGGAGTTGAAATGAGAAAGTTATTGCAGTTTTAGTAAACATGTGCAGAACTGACAATAGTCTGCCTATTAGTCACACTGAAGAGCGGGCCCGGTGGATACGTGGGTCGGTGCCACACAAGTTGACAAGAAGGATGATCTCCAAGTGGATTGATTCCACACAGGTTAATGAGTGGGCTCGATGGCCACACAAGTCGATGAGCTGATGGTGACGTGGGTCGATGCCACACAGATCAACGAGTAGGGATGATGGCCATGTGGTTCGATGAGTGGGCTCGATGGCCACATGAGTCTATGGGTAGGGCCCATAGACATGTTGGTTGATGAGTGGGCCTGATGGCCATGCAGGTCGATGTGCGGGCTTGATGGCCACCTAGATTGAAAGAAATGAACTACACAACAACCCATGACAACCAATCAGTAAAATGATGATAAATTTTCGATACATATCAAAATCTAAAGAAATTTGTCTATTTATATTTTTATTTCAATTTTTCTACACAATGAGAGTGCTATATTTCTAAATAGTTTGACGTATATGCAATTTCTAGGCTGACTTTCGGGAGAAACATGAAGAACAGTTGGAGACTGATGGTGTAGCCCAGATTGACTATGGTAAGTAGTTTTGACTATAGATTTCTTCTCTCTTTCACTTTTCCTTAACCAAGATCTACTATGTGACTCATTTGAGGATCTCTTCTTCCTCCTTTCATCATCTTCTTTGTCTAGAAGACCATATTTGGAGTTATAGATCTAAAGTTAGGTAGTTAGAAGGTAGATGTTGAATCTATAAGCTCAAATCTAAGCTTAGGTACCATGAATCTGGACTTGGAAACTTAGATCCAAGAACAATGGCCTAGGGTAAGATCTGCATGAGTGAAAAATCACCTTATAACCTTGATTTTATAGTAAACAAACCTGAATTAATGTTGATTATTACTTAGTGATTGATATTACAAAACTATAATCCTATTATAGTAATTTCAATAGAAAGTATAATTGTTTACTATGCTATGTGCTATTATTTCGATACATGTAATCAATATCAAGTAATATGGTAAATGATATAGTGCATCTAGAGGCACTCGAAACCCCATGTTTTCCCTAATCCTGAATCTAAATTATTAATCTATGAATGTGTAAGGTTACATATAGTTTCTCTTAGCCCGATGATTATGATAAACAATGCCAAATGCTCTATTGTTAATATAAGGTAATTTTAGAAATGGTAAATTTGTTATCTGGACAAATTAAATATCATTAGATGATATATGCCTTGAAAATTGCATAATTCTTCATTGAAGGCATGTGTTGTATGAAGGAAGCATGCTTTTGACTTGAGTATAAGTCCAGATTAAGGTAACCAGATTGCACCAAATTGGGGTGTGGGGGTGTAGGCCAGTGAGGACAAACTCCTTATTATAGTGTGGCATCTAACAATAACATGAGATGCCGACAATACTTGTGATCCTTGTCATTTTTTAGCCCTAATGGAACCACAGATGCAGAACAAGCCAAGTGCTTTGACACTTCGCTTGAGTACCCAAGCTTAGAGGAGGAGTCTAGTTATCTTCTTGCTCCCATTAATCTCTAAGGCCATATGTGGTGAGGCCCATTGTAAATAGGGTATCTAGAGATTTGAAACTTATAATCTCGAGAATTATTCTAAGTCTTTTACAGTGAGATTGTAGCACGCTATAATGCTTCCACATGTTGTGGTACACCTCATGTGGGTCTAGGGCATATAATAGATGGTCTATTGAACTGAATGGGTAATTGGGATTTTATCATAGTCCGTTGTTATCAGTTTTCATGCTTTGATTAAATATCAAGATAGTCTTAGTTACTTTTATAACTTTCTTGTATTCTAAAAACTAAATCTATCTATATGATTTATCATGGTTACTTATTGTTTTTCTACACATTGAGCCATTATCTCATACAATTTACTAAGCATTTTTCAGGCAAGGGTCCAACTTTGTAGGAGGAGTTAGAAGCTTGTTTTCATTAGGAGTAGACCACCTGAGGTATCAAGATACATAGCTAGAATAGTTAGACGGTTTCTTATCCTTCCTATGGATCTTGGGAATGAGAGAGTGAGAAAAAAAAGCAATTTGTAATATGTTATACTTGATGTATATTAAGAAATAACTCTTTGTTTTTGTAAAAGTTGAACCTTGTTTTAACCTTACATATTTTTTATAATCTAGAAGTTATATTTCAATTTAACATGGTGTTACATCAGTTATGCTAATTTAAAACAAAAGAAAAAAGATTAGAACTTATTTTCAGTTAGTAACTAGAAGTGAATGATTATTTGTTATTCCTTTTGGCAGACCTAAGACTTGGTTAGTGGGTTTGGATTGCATCAACAACTTGATATCATGGCATAGGCTGAACTTAGGCCAAAGCATAGGTTTAGGATAGGGGTGATAAGATACCAACAAGATCAGAATGCTTTCCACTTTGAACTACAATTTAAAAACAATTATGTTTTTGTTATGGATATGCAGATGGTAGGAAGAGGATGTAGACCTATTGAAGAATAAGACGAGAGTCATTATGGTGATGACCCTCATGAAATGGATCCAGGTGGATAAGATAGGGATGAGGCAACAATGTACTATATTTGCTTGGAGACAAATAGAAAAATATACAATGGACAAGAGATCTTTATCTTCAAATAAGGCCTGATGAGATCCTATGAGTTGGTGAAGAAGATTATCGGGACAAAGTTTTTTAGAAAAATAGACCCAAACTTTGGCAAATGTGTGGCTCTAACAGTTGGAAAAGGTTTTTCTTCGAATTGAGTCACTAGAGGATAAGCAGATCAATCATTCTATCTATCTACTTAAAGGAGATGCTGAATTGTCGTGGTGCTAAGTGGAAGATAATGGGGAATATAGTGATGGCATGGAGGGAGTTTGTAGATGAGTTTCACCTTAAGTGTTTTCATCCTATCTTCTTAACAGACAAGATCATATAGTTGGAGAATATTAGACAAGGCAATATGTCAATTGGCAAATACGAGACATATTTCACAAGGTTGGTTAATGTTTTCCCTTAGCTTGTACCAAATGATGTAGAGATATGTAGGAGATCTCAAGGAGATCTAAGATCCGAGATTCTAGATACCATATCAACTATCTACAGAAGACATAGAGAAAATTTTGGAGAGTTTGTTGGATCAATAAGGCATATCAAAGAATTAGTTAATGTCAATAAGCACACTGAGAGAAAGATCAGATCCAAAAATTTCAATATAGGAGGATAGAGCAGTAATGGATACAAAGAAGGTGGTGGTTTATTTTCTAATATTGGATGAGGTCTTGGTCATTTTGGAAGACATGTATCCAATTATTTAGAGAGTGAAGGAAGGTCGAGTTCCAATATATTGAGTCCACCACCTAGGTCGGCACCGTCATCAAGGCCTTCAGGGTCATTCAACATCAATGATAGGTCTGTAGAGATAGGATACATATGCATGTGACAACTATGGTAGGCAATGGTATGTGCTGAGGAATCAATACTTAAGTGTGTTATTACAATGGACAAGTGGGATATAATAAGAGGGATTGCCAAAGCTCCAGTTTACACCTGAGAAAAGTTCACAGTCACTATTTCATACTCCTCATGGATAGACCCTAGTTAGAGGAAAAAGTTCTTTAGTGGATTCAGAGAGAACCTACTACAAGTAGTGGACAATAGGTACACCATGGAAGAGGATGAGATGTAGGATATTTCTTCTCTATGTATCAATCAGTAGGAGTAGTCTCGCCCATAGTTGTCACATGTGAGATGCTTCTCTTTCACATCATTTCAATTATAGTTTTGGTAGATAATGGTGTGACACATTCTTTTATACAGAGATCATTAGTTAGTGGGTTAAACATTTTGAATCAAGATTTATCTTTTGAGTTTCTATTAAGAGTTCTGTTAGGTGAATCAATAGTTTTTACAGCTCTGGGCGAGACTACTTTCAACAAGCTAATCTCATACCCTTAGACATCAATTATTTTTAAATTATTTTAGGTATGGAATGTCTACATGTCTATTGAGTTTTAGTGGGTATACAATAGCAGCTAATCTCATTCCCTTAGACCTTAATTAATTTTAAATTAATTTAGGTATGGAATACATTGAAAGATACCATGTTCAATTAAATTGTTGGAATAAGGAAGCTATCTTTTAACAAGGTGACCTTTCATGTGTAATTACTAGAGACAGAAAAGTCTTACCCACTTGTATAGTAGCAACTACTATAGATGATACGATGATGAGAAAGGGTGTGAAGCCTTTTGATGTGTATCATTTGCCCAAAATATTCACTAGGGAATATGATTCCTTAGAGTTAAGCCTTTAAAGCAGAAATCAACTCACCAACAAGAAAATAAGTTACTAATAATACAGAAAAGGGTTGATCCCCTAGAACAACACTATTAAGATTTTCATTCAGGCCAATTTCTTAGAGCAATATCTTTAAAATGTGATTTTGGAGAGAGATTATAACTAAACAATAATTTATGATTATGTAAGAAAAAAGTAAACAAGTTTAAGATTTAATCAATACTTGAGAGATATTGTGGTCCGGGGGTTCATCAACACAAACCATATAAACTTAATCAATTCAGATCCTTAATTTTATTTATTACATCAAGACCAAGTTGATCTGTATGCTTATTGAACACAAATAATACATGGGTCAAACTTATCACAAACCCATGATCTTGACATTTGTGGATCATTATTCAACTGTCTAGTATAACTCTTTTTGATTCTTGAGTTTTAGAAGTTCCATCTGGTGTTCCAACCCATGGATCTGGGATCTCATCACCATGGACTACAAGAGACAAGATAAATATATAGATCAATCATATATCTCCATATAAGGTCTCATCAGGAGTCTATGGGTTCATTAAGTGTTGGGATTCATGATCTCTTTAGCCAACAAGGATATATTGGTCGAACTATAGAACAAGAACATAGATTGCAAAAAAACACATCTAACCAATGAAAATCTTGGAGAGAATATAATTAAAATAAGATACAAGCTATGGGGATATCTCCATGCCCCTGTATGAAGGTTTTGATTACTCATGATAGAAACAAACACAAAAGTAAACATAGGGATAGAAATATTCATGTTGCCATAGTATAGCAACAATAAAGTAGTCTCCAATAGGATAACAACTTTCCTTCCTTGCTCTATGCACCTAAGGGAGTCTCTGAGATGGATGAGAATTAGATGGGGTTCCCCCTATGTTTGGTACTCCCAAATCACTTTATAGAGAAGGAAGTTCCCCCAAAACTTTAAAAATAGATATGGAAACAGATGGAATGTCTAGATCCAGTACTCTAATCGATCAGTTGGTATCCCAACAATTTGATTGGGTTGAGTTTACATGTAGCTTTTATGCATGTCAGTCGATTAGTTGGAGATCAACATGACGACTGAGTGGAATGATGCTTCAGCATAAAGGTAGGTCAATCAATTGATTGAAGGTGAGACATCATGTTTGTTTATGAAAATGTGCCTTCTTGATTTGGTTTAAATCGGTCAACTGGGTGTCCAGACGATCTGTTCAATTGTGGATCCTTCTAACTCTACTACTGAATCAGCCCACTAGAGGGCACCAATCGATCAATTGGTCTTCAGGGATGCTATAAATATGTGCTTAAGGCCTTTGATCTTCTAATTCATTGAGCATGGGGAATGAAGGGGTGGAATTGAGCTGTTCTTCTGATATAAATGAGAAAATATAACAAAAAATCTAATTTAGGAGAGAAAAGTGAAACTAAAGAAATTAAATCCTAAAACTAGGTAATAACTACAAAATGTTCCTAAGGAATGATCTAATGATGCAGTAGAAATGGATAAATATGCATTCATCACCTTTCTAGCATGTGATTGATGCTAGAGAAATGAAAAGAACAACCCATATAGAAGATGTTCCAATAGTATGTGAGTTACCAAATATCTTCCCGATGAGTTACCAAGTTTACCACCTAAAAGAGATGTTCGCTTTGAGATACAAATTCTTCGTGGTAGTCACCCAATAGCATTACCAACCTATAGAATGACACATGTAGTGTAACAACCTCACTTTTCAACATCCCCCAATTCAGGAATGAGCTTAAAGTTGAGATCCATTACATAAAGTTCCCAAGATCCATATTTAACCAAATAACATATAATATCAAATAATTTTCATTAATACACAAATGCTGTTTACAAGAATTATAATGATGCTCCTCTAAGGAATTACATGAATTTCCAACCTAAACTAGTACATATTGAGAAGAAGTATCTAACTAATCCTCCTTTACTTAGCTTTAGCTCCTTCAGGTAGATTTCATCTTATTCATCAAGTCTCGATATCTTCATTTATCTGTGTGAAATAAAACACACATCGGTATATTGAAATATATTTTATATGTGGGTTGCATGCAAAAGTGTGCAAGTAATATAACAACATATAATCACTCAATTATTTGCAAATAAGAACTGTCATTTTCATTTCACATTCTAACCCACACTTGATATGCTATCATGGGTGTGGGCACTTTCCGATCTTGGATGATGTGCATCACCCCTGATGCCTATCATCTTAGGGCTCAGAAATATGATATCGTATCTTATGTGATACTCATAGTTTCATTATAATTGAATAGAATGTAAATAAACATCCAACAGTTTGTTTATTCAATCTTGAAAAACCTCGGTAAACACCAGCAAACAATATTGATGGTGGTCATAATCGTAGCAATGTACCATTTGTAGAACCATGCATATCTTGTAGTCTTACTTTAAACATATTATCCAGACAAGCAAGAAATTCAAGAAATTAACATTTAATATGCATGTATGTAAATCCTCACCTGCTTGGGGCATTCCTATCGATGAGAGATGATGCCTTTGTAAAGAAGTGAAAGAAACAAATTTCCACTTGTTTTTCAGCTGTAGGTGGACTTTACAGATCTGGTATATCATTTTTCTAAGGAATGGTTGGGGTTAGGGGGTGCCTAATAACCTCACTGATGCCATTAGCTGGGTGGAAGCTAAATTCAAGCATGACAAACATCAAAGAAGCTTTGCCTTGCTGTGTATCACTGGGTTATGCTACTGGATCTGGAATGAAAGAAACAAATAAATGCATGAGAAGAAAGAAACTACTCAGATGGGCTTTGTCAAATGTCTTGCAAAAGAACTAAAGATGCATGTGAAGATAAGGAAAGGGTTGTTATACAATCTTAATTCTAACACACGAATATACTGGGGTTTTTTTTATCTAATCCCCTGTATAGTTTTGTTTTTTGGGCCCTTGGATAGGGTGCCTTGCCTTGTCGGTGTATAGTTCTCTATACCCCCTTTTGTTCTAATATATTTACCTTATTCCAAAAAAAAATCCTCACCATCACATTATTCAAATTAAACCCTACTCAGGTCCTAATCTAGACTTTAGGGTTGTCTTGGGTTTTGGTAAGGGTACAAACCCTAATTCTCACACATATTAAACCTTAAGTGGAACCCTAATTATCAAGTTTATCATCCACTTACATTATCAGTGCCTATATCAGATTACTCCAGTAAGGTTATAAAAAGACATACATTGTTTCATAATTCTAATTATATATGAATGTGATCATTGGTCATAACTATTCATCATCATTATCATCATGTTCTTGGATTTTCATCATTTTCAACAATATTGATTTATATAGGAAAGTAGACATTGTTAATATACACATGTAAATCATCAATTATAGGGTTCCCAATATATAATCACCCCTTAACCTTTTAGAATAGGAAGAAAAATTAGAGTATGAAAGTATCATATTTGTATTATACACATTTTTTCAATTAATTTGATATATAGTTTCAGTATATTCAAATTTTCCTAGAAATTACAATGATTTTGTGAAGATTTACCTTATTATAAGAATTTACCTTAGTCACGTGATGACATGGTGGCTTCTCATTGGTCTGCCCACTTCCAACTTTTCATAGGAGATAAGTGGCCAGTGGCCTGACCTGGGTTGAATCGGCCGGTCCAGTCAAAAGAGACCCTTTCTCACCCTTCGTCATCGTCTTCTTCATGGTTCCACTTTGTAGGCAGTTGTAGTTGTGCATGCCTCTTCTGGTGTTGCGACCCCAATGCCCTATGTAGAGAGGCCGACAGAATGACAGCCAAGGCTCAGTCCCTCTACCGCTGCCACACCCCATGGATCTCCTCTATCCTTCCCTCTCTCTACTATAGTCTCTCTTTCCCTCTCTTTCTTGGCCTCTCAGATAGAAAGCTCTCCTTCTTCCCCTCTCTGATGCACATTGCTCGACACCTAGAGTAATTCAGTGGGGAGTCAACCTTCATGACCTATAATCACACCCATATGCATCATCTCCAAGCTTTGCTACACCATACCTCCCCTTACCATTCATGAGCTACTCATTTGTACCCCTTGCCACCTACATCATGGAGAAGACATCCACTAGCCAGGTTGGAGTGTCACTGATCCAACCTTAGTTGTCCTGACTATTTCCCTTAGAAGATCAAATAGGGTTGAGGCAACTCGCTCATCGCTTCCTCGAATCTGCTGGGTCAGCAAGCCACAAAGATAAACCCATGGATGGGGAAGACCATAGACACAATAAGGGGGATATATCTTCTTACAAACTATTATCAAAGGAGAAATATCCAGGGTTGAGGGAACTGGGTATTCCATCCCTTATATATATATATATATATATATATATATATATATATTAGGTGTGTGGATTGGTGGTTTGGTTTCCAAGTTGTACATAGTTGGCAAGGAATCTCATTAATGATGTAAATGAATATATCCTCCTAGGTACTTTCTCTTACTTTCCCTTACTTTTCCTTACATGAAGACTTTTGGCATTTATTCTAATAAAACCAAAAGTAATCAAAAGAACCACCATATTCTTATTAGGACTTGGATTTTGCAAACCGAAATGCCATTCATGAATGCTCATAAATATATGGTACATATTGGGTAATTTGACCATTAAACGACTTCCCACTCCTTATGACTTGAAGTCTAGAATATTCTTTACCTCTCTCATTGATATATTCATTAAATCAGTTATGGGAACTTACTAATTTTTTCCTAATTTAAATCTAGTATTTTGGAATTTATTGGGATATCTTTAATATACAAGACTTCTCTTTTAAACATTCCATTAAACGATTACTATTGTCTCATGGAACATCCTTTTCCTTCCCAAATTCTAGATTTCTCTTTCCTTTTTGTTATTATCTTTATGTATTCCAAAAGTTAGTTCAAAAAAACACTACTTTGTGCCTCACAACTTTTGTTGCCAAATTGGGTTAGATAATTACTCCATTAATTATTCAAAATACCATATATAATGTTTTCTTTTGGAAGTATGCTTATTATCTCATACTTCTATTATGTAACAGTTCATAAAGCCATTACTATTTATTTATGCACAAAATATCTTATTTCTTTGTCTTATGCCCCTAGTTGTACCTATTTGCAAAGAAAATAATCACATGGACTTCACTTGGGCCATAGGTTGCACCCATGCCACAAAGTGGGTAACATTATTATTCTAACAATAGAATCATTGGGGAATTTAATTATCAATCCATTGCTTTATATTTATATCATTAAAAATTTAAAAAGAATTGAGGATATTTCTTGCATAGTAGAAGGAATTAAAAACTCAGTTACATGAGTTACCAGATTAGGGTTTTATTCAACCTAGTACTTGGAGAGCTCTAGTGATTTTTGTGAAAAAGAAGGATGGAACTATGTGGTTGTGCATTGACTATCAGTAGTTTAATAAGATAATGATTAAGAACTATCCCTAGGATTGATTATCTATTTGATCAGTTGCGTAAAGAAACAACCTTTTCAAAAATAAATCTCACATTAGGTTATTATCAGTTAAGGATAAAGGCATCGGATGTACCTAAGTTAGCATTCTGAATGAGGTATGGGCATTATGAGTTTGTATTCATGTCTTTTGGACTGAAAAATGCCCTAGCAACCTTTATGAGAGCATCCATTAAGAATCCACTGACTCCTACTGAGATAATAATATTTATAGAGTTAGTTTCATATCATAGATGGTTCATAAGGAACTTTCGTACAATTACAACACCACTTACATGTTTAACAAAGAAGTATGTGACTTTCATTTAGCCTACAACATGTGAGAAGAGTTCTCAAACACTAAAGAAGAAGTTACCCACAACACTGGTTTGGATTTTACCACAAGAAGATAAAGGATATGTGGTGCTCATTGATGCATCTACAAGAGGTTTAGGATGTGTTATAATGTAGGTGGGGACAGCGGTGACCAATGCTTCTAGACAACTCAAGAAGAATGAAGAGAATTTTCCAGTACATGATCTTGAGATTGCATCATTAGTACATGCCTTAAAACATGGCATAATTATCTCCATGGTGAGTCATGCCAGGTCTTTACCGACCATAAGAGTATAAAATACATTTTCACACAAAAGGATCTCAAGTGAGAGAGATGGATTTAGATTTGAATGTGTCTAAACAAGGTGGTCTGATTGCACACATATATTTTAGACCTACATTCTATAATTAGATCAAGGAGCTTCAATAGAGTGACAATGAATTGCAACATATCATGCATGATATGACTGAAGAAAAGAGGTTAGAGTTCATATATTCAAATAATGGATTGTTTTATCAGTAAGATAGTTTGTATGTGCCAGATGACACTAAGTTAAAGAAGAAAATTCTTGAGAAGGCTTACTCTTCTATGTATGCTATGCACCCAGGTAAATCTAAGATGTATGAAAACCTCAAGGAATTGTATTGGTGGTGAGGTATGAAGAGATATTGGTTAAGTATGTAGCCAGTGTGGTGTGTGCCAACAAGTCAAGCATGAACATTAGAAGCCAGTAGGTACCCTACAACCACTCCATGTTCCTATTTGGATATGGGAACATATTGCTATGGACTTTTTAGTAGGGTTACCTAACACATCACATGGTTTTGACGCAATATGGGTGTTGTGGATAGACTAAATAAATCTAAGGATTTTCTCCCTATTAAGTCAACCTGGGATGCACCCAAACTAATCAATGTATACATAGTTGAAATAGTTAGATGACATGGAATATTATTCATGATTATATGTGATAGAGATCCTAAGTTCACATTGAGATTATGGAATCTTCTACATTGTGTCTTGGGAAAAGGTTTGAAGTTTAGTACAAATTCCATCCTCAAACAATAGGATAGTCCAAATGGACAATTCAAACCCTAGAGGACATGCTGAGAGCATTCATATTTCAATTCAGTCGTAGTTGGGATAATCACCTAAGCTTATGGAATTTTTCTATAATAATAATTACCATTCCAATTTAGGCATAGCCTCCGATGACTCTCTATAAGGGAGAAAGTGTAGATATCTAGTTTGCTGGTATGATGTTAGTGAGAGGAAAATTGTAGGTCCAAACTTAGTGGAAGAAACAACAGAAAAGATATATGTGATCAAACAACAATTGAAAGCTGCACGTGATAGACAAAAAAGCCATGTAGAGAAAAAATGTTGATCACTACAGTTTGAGGTCGGGGTGAGGTTTTCTTGAAAGTATCACAATAGGAAGGTGTATTGAGTTTGGAAAGAAAGGAAAACTAACTCCTAGATATATGGGTCCCTGTCCAATCATGCAAAGAATTGGCCCAGTGACATAAACATTTGTGTTCCTCCTGATATAGATAATTTACATGATATGTTTCATATATCTATGTTGAAGAAGTGTCATCGAAGTACAAATAAGATCATAGGCCCATAGTTTGTACTTATAAAAGAGGACATCTATAATGAACCCCCTCCCCAGGTTACCCCCAATTAATGTAGACCGAGAGGGCAAGTAACCAATATTTAAAATTTGATTGGATGGAAAATAGTTTGCAAACAATAAAAAATAGGATCTCCTTTTAGGCGTTACATAGAAAGAGAGAACTAATATTGGAATTATAAAGTAAATTTATCTATAATCCTCCAGTAGACTTTAGCCATCTTTCCTATTAGAGTCTTCTTCTCTGGAAGTCCATTTCTTCAGCTAATTTACAAATTAACTTAAAATGGCATAAAATAAAATGCGGCCAGTATATGGAAATATACTTAATATGTGGGGGAAACAAAATACATACATGTAGGTGTAACAACATAACCGTTTTTACCATTACATAATCAAGGATCCATTTTCTTTTCTAACTACTCGACCCACATTTTCTCACTCTCTATGATATTCCATCTCTTTAATGGAGCCTTTACAGGGGACCCTCTCTTTAGGGTTTGGTCCCTACAATGGACTCTTAAAATATTCCTTTTCAGGCTTGATTCTATTTCAACCTTCCTTTTCTGGCTTGACCTGTAGTGATCTTCCTCTCCAGGATTGATCACCAGTCATTCCCATAATACATTCCTTTTCCCACATTCTCATTCAACTCACTTGACATAACAATTTGGGTTAGAGCAAGTTATTTATACGAGGGAGTTTTTCTTTAAAATTACAATTTTGTCATTTCCAGTCCTTCAAAAAAAGTTAGCCAATCAAATCACACCATTTTGAAATATTGCGCCTCCTCCATCATCTTTCTTCTCATGTTTTTTTCATCATTTTTTAATTATCTCGACCTATTTACAATAACAAATTTCCCTCATTCTAGTGGTTACCTGTCACTTACTCCCCTCAACCAGCTACCAGATATGGACATGGTTGGACACCCATCCTATCACATAATATGTTTTCCGACAACACTAATTTTTTTCACAGTCAAATAGGGAGTTTTTCCTTCTTTGCAGTCAAGGAATAATCATAAAGACTCTATTTTTACTTTCATAATTTGCATTAGATAGATATATACAGTAAAAAAAGTCAATTATTCCTACATAACTCTCAATAAATAAATATAATGGTTTTCCTAAGATGTAGGGCCATATACACCCTCATCATGTAAGTCGTGGCCTCAATTATTTGCCACAAAAAATTTCCCCACAATCAAAGGGTATCTCAAAGTAAAAAAAATTATATCCATAAAAGACCTTTGAACTTTTTTGAATAAACAAATATTTCAAAAAGTTATCACTTCCCCACGGTCAAAGGATAGTTTTAGTTACAAAAGAGAGAAAGTCACATCCATCCACATCCCACCGCATCTGAAGTCCACATGAAAATATCACAACACTTCTCCAACCCCCACACTAGCCAAAACTACTCACATATTATCCACTGTTGTTGTTGTTGCTATGCTTCTTCCCCATGATTTTCAACCACTATCATTGAAGACAACACCTACATGTAAAATAATTAATTATAAATTATACTTCATGCATTTAATTTATGTATTATCACCTCTTCATTGCGTAACAATAGTAAATCATCCAAGATGCCAATTCAGTCATCATCCAAATCAAAGGTGGACACCAAATAGATTCCCTGCCACAAGTGGTATAGGTTAGATATTTCATTATAAACTCATATTGAATGCATTTTATACTACAATTCTCAGATGTTTCACACCCCTAACAAATTCATCTACTCTTATGTCTCTCCCAGCCTCACACATACAACAACTACTTGCAGGCTCCCAATTGCTTCTACTGATGTTGTTGTTGTACTACTTGAGAAGTTTTTCTCACATGTTAGATAATTCCTATCTGATAAACTAAGAGAAGGCCTCCATGTTAAACAATTCATGATAATATCATATTTTAGTGAGTTTATGGCACTTTTCTCACCTTTTGTACACCTCACCATAGTGAATCAACAAATTCGCCCATCCGTTCATCATCTAGATTGAAATTGGCTGTCCAATACTATTTTTGTCCAAGATCATGTTGTTTGTGCTTTACAACTACTAGAAGACAACATACCTAGGTAAGATATTTCATTATAAACTCATATTTTATTCATTGGATACCACAATTTTGACCTCTTCCAAGCCTCATACTTCATAAGCTTTCATACATGAATTTCTTCTCTAATAATCTTTAGAGAAGACCTTCACATTAGATAATTCATGATAAATTATATTTAGAGCATTTATGTTACTTTTCTCACCTCTTGAATGCCTCACCGCATTGAGTCAGCAAATCCTCCAATTTGTTCATCATCAAAATTGAAGTTGGGTGCCTAATGGCTACTACCGTTGTCCAAGATCATGTTCATTGGGTTGTGGCTCCACTTCTATTAGAAGCCAATAGATCTAGGTAAGATATTTCATTATAAAATCATATTCTTTTCATTTATTCCATTTTAAACTCATATTCTATGCATTTAATTCCACAATTCTCACCTCTTTCACACCTCATGCAGTTAACTATGTGTCATTCTACTTCATCTTTTGAGTGTCAAAGAACACCATAAAAACAAAATTTGGACGTCTAGTTGGTACATCTGCAACACAGGAAGCTTGTAGTTTGGGTTGTGGTTCACAAATGCTAGAATACAAAACTCTATGTTAAATAATATCTAAATATTTGATACATGAAATATCAATTTCTCAACTCTTGAAACACAAAAGTAGTAGGCTGACCAACAGTTTGTTAATCATATGAATCTTTCTCTCACTTCCTATTCTATTAATTCTATGAATTTTTCTCCCACTTGTTACTTTATTTTATGACCTGATCCGTCCTTTTAAGAAAGAATACATGGACAGTGTATGGTGACTAACACAAGAGAATGGAATAAACACAAGTGTATAAGTTAATACATGAATCCAACCCGTGTAAAGTCCAAATAAGATTTCTCATGACAGTGAAGGATAGAAACACAATGCATATTAATCATCCATTTGGAATTTTATACTGGCTAAGCACAAGGTTTAAACATAAAGAGAAAACATTATAATTCGTCAAGCTTAACCAAATAAAACTTTATACATACTTACAAAGATTACAATCAATTACGTTTAACATCTCATCCATCTAAGAACAAGGGTAAAAAATAAAAACAAAAAATGAGGAATGGACAGAGATCACATGGCGTTATTAATAATAATGGCCAAGTACATCACATATTAAGTAGAAAATGCTAGCAAATAAATATATGAAAGAGTGTATGGTGAGATAGATCATATAACATAATTTTTAGATGAAGGAAGATTTACCTGCCTTAGGAAATCAAATTGTTATATATTGTTCACAAAAAAATTTGTTATATACTGGAAACTATATAGAAGTTGTCTTGGCGGTGGGGCTTCCTTTTAAGGGAGAAAACATGGAGAACATACGGTGACTAATGCAATAGAACAACACACACCTACATGTAAGTTTAGACTTGAACCAAACCCTTGAACGTTAGTCAGATCCATAGTAAATCACAATTTTGCTTCATTGTAGATGGTGGTGTCTTGGATAGGAGAATTATGAGGCCCATATTAGATTTTCCATGTCATTTGAAACTAAAAGACCACATAATTAATACTCTATAAACACTTGGAATGAAGGTTAAGTCCACCTAGTATCATCTAAGGTACACCAAATCAACCATAATTTTACCTAATCTGATCTAACTTAGTTTAGATCCATACTAAATTAGGCATCCAACTTCAGTTTAGATGATGGTGTCTTGGATATAAGCAGTATAAGGTCCAAATCAGCTTTCCCATGGCATTCTAGGAAAAAAATACCACATAGGTGAGTCCCACTATGCATATAGAAGCAGTGATATTTGGAATGGAAGTTCAGTCTAATTTCTAAGTTGAAAATGGATTACATACAAATTGATAATGGATTACATCTTAATTGACAAACATTAGCAATCTATGATAATATTTAAGTTCACATTAAAAAAACATAATTCCTATCAATCAACCATTAGGATTATGAAATAGTCTAAGAACAACGTTAAACATAAAGAGGAAAAAAATATAATTGGTCAAGTTCAAACATACAAAGCTTTTATATACTTTCAATGGTTACAATCAATCACATGTAACATCTAATCCATTTAAGCATAAGGGTCATACATAAAAAATAAACATGATGAATGGCTAGAGATCACATGCCATTATTAATAATAATGGTCAAGTGGAGCACAAATGAAGCAGAAAATGTTGGCATGTAAATATATGGAGAGTGTATGGTGATGTAGATCACATGGCAAAGATTTTAGATGAAGGAAGACATACCTATCTTAGACAATCAAAGTATAATATAAAAAATCTATATACAAGTTGTCTTTGAGGTGGGGATTCCTATTAAGAGAGAATATATGGAGAGTATCTGATGACTAATGCAAGAGAAAAATCAGAATTTCAACTTTAGTTTACATGGTGATGTCTTGGATAGTAGCAATATAAGGTCCACATAACATTTGATGTGGTATCTAAAAAAATTGAAAGAAAATACCACTAATGTAAGCCCAATTAACATATAGAAGCAAGGATTTTTATCATCATCATTTCGAATTTTTATTACAATTAAAGACACGGCTCTACCAAACATATATTCTCATACAATTATATAATACATCCTAAGTAGAACATAGATGCACAGACAAATATTTCTATTCATTCTTGCATATTATGCTAGGTATAACACATGAGAAAGCACATGTTAGTCAATAATATTTGCATAAACTTTGGTATCATGTTTTAATGGTTCTAAATAAGATCTAAGAACATGCGTTTCGGCCAAATTTCTCACAAAAATATTTCAAAGTCTTTTATATGATGCAAAGGTTATAGATGAAATGACCCTAATCTACCTCGATCCTTCAAGATAATGACATACATTACCCACATAAAGTTTAGACTTGAATCAATCCCTCAGACATTAGCACATTGACCACACATGTAGCCAAGATCGTACAAAATTAGGATTCCGACTTTAGTTTAGATAGTGGTGTCTTGGATAGAAGCAATATAAGGCCCAAATAAGCTTTCCTTTGACATCAGAAGGAGAAAAATCACCACAATGTACGCCGCAGTTAACATATAGAAGCAATGATAATATGAAATAAGGTTCAATCCCATTTTTATGTTGACGATAGATTACATTCAAATTGAAAACAAATTACATCCACATTGAGTAACATAAGTAGTTTATGAGCATTAAAATAAAACATGTGGAATGGATAGCGATCACATGTATTTATCAATTGTTGCAGTCAAGTAGATCATATCATAAGTAGAATGTATGTGTGTATAAATGGATGGAGAGTGTATGGAGAAGTACATCACATAGCAAGGATTTTAGATGAAGGAAGACTTACCTTGTTTAGTCAATAAACGTGTTATATACCTAAAATTATATAGTAGTTGTCTAAAAGGGTATTTTTAGGAGGGGGGCTTCCTTTTCAGAGAGAATATATGGAGAGTGTATGGTGATTAATGCAAGAGAATAGTACACACCACCCATACTAGTTTTGACTTAAATCAAGTCCTTGAATATTAGTACATTGACCAAACATGTAGCCAAATTCATACTGAATTAGTCATCCAACTTCAGTTTACATGGTGGTGTCTTGGATGGAAGAGACATAAGGTCCATGTCTGATTTGTCATGACATATTAAAAAAGAACAAAAAAATACATAGATTGAAGTCCCAATGAACATATAGAAGTAGGGAAATGGTGCTGGACAAGATCTAGAATAAGATAGGAGCCTGGTCAGCCAGAACTTTATCCCTAGCTGGACGGGTGTGTCTAGCCAAGTCCTACCTGGAGACCATACCTACCTACATCATGAAGACGGCTATTTTTCCAACCAACTTGTGCAACAGGATTGATCGTACGATCAGAAGCTTCATTTGGGGGGGTGCAAATAAAGCACATCCCATGGCATTAGTGGCTTGGAACAAGATAGTCTGTGATCAGAAGCATGGAGGTCTTGGACTTAAAGAAATGACAGAGTGGAACGAAGCTCTCCTGATGAAGCATTCATGGGATATCACTACTGGGAAGGAAAGCATCTGGTGCAACAGTCAAAAGGAAAAGTACAGAAGGTACAAGGAGGAAGGGGGAGCACATATGTCTAGACTATGCCGAGCTGCTTGTAAGGGAAAGAACTATATTTTAGAAAATACCAAAATAGATTTAAGGAGCAGAAAAACAACTAATGTGTGGGATGATTGTTGGGTTAAAGAGCATCTGCAGCTCAGGCACTTCACAAAGAAGCCGATACCCAGCTCGCTAGAGGACTTACAGGTTGCTAGCATGATCGACCTTGAAGGTCAATGGGATGAGAAGTTCGTAGAGGAGTGGTGTGGTCTGGAAATGGTGACCGAGGTTAGAAAAATACCGTCACCGGAAACATCTGATAGAGAAGACATAAGAATATGGAATCACATAGTCGATGGAAGATTCAGCACACGCTCAACATACAATCTACTGCGAGAGGGCAAAGACATAAGAACAGAAGGGAAATGGAAGTATATATGGAAGCTAAAAGTTCCTAGTAGAATACGCTTCTTCTTCTAGTTACTTGAACACAAAGCTCTCATGACCAACGTCAGAAGAAAAGAAAGGTCTATGACTGTAGATAGTACTTGTAGCAGATGTAAGGAAACGGACGAATCCATCCTACATGCTCTGCGGGATTGCAGGTTGGTAAAACCAGTGTGGACCAAGCTAAAAGAAAGCCAAACACATGATTTATGGCAGGAAAATGATGCGGGGAAATGGTACCATCAACATTCAGCAAGCCAGGAAGAAGCTGCAATTGAATTCATGGTGGCATGCCACTACATTTGGAAATGTAGGAATGAGTCTATCTTCAACAATAGGGAGACACTGATCAGACATTAGGAGCCGCATATCCAAAAACAAACTCAGTTACTCTTCCATACAAGGAAGACGGAGGCCCTAAACACAGCAACAATGAAGCAACCAGAAAAATGGCAACCTCCAGCAGCAGACGGGATAAAAATTAACACTGATGCTGCTACTACGAAGAGCGGAGCTATTGTTGCTGGAGTGGCGAGGGACTGGAAAGGATCCTAGAAAGGAGGTTTTGTGAGGAAGGTACAAGAGAGAAACGTGACTGCAACTGAGCTCCTAAGTATTCTGAAAGCGGTAGAGCTTGCAAGAGATAAAAACTTGTCTCAAGTCACTTTTGAATCAGATTGTCTCGCAGCTGTCAAGATGATCAATGGGAGAATAGAAGATGCAGGACCTAGATACACCCGCACTCTACAACGCATTCAGATGAACGGAAGTAGAAGGTATACCTTCTTCTATGCAGAGAGAAATATGAACCAAGCTGCGGATCAGCTGGCTAAACGCTTCAAAAATAAAAGCTGCCTCGATGGATGGATCGAGGAGGAACCTCCGGATATTACACATATCTTAAAAAAGGAGGGTTGTAATGGCAATATAGGAAATAGATCCGATGTACGAATTGCAGTAGATGATTAATAAAGTTGAAGGTTTCTCCAAAAAAAAAGAAGTAGGGATTTTTGTCATCATCCATTAGGATTTTGATTACTATTAAAGAACATGACTCTTCAATAGATAGATTCCAAAATGCTTATATAACACCTCCTAAGTATAACATGGAAGTAGACAAATATTGTTAACCAGCCTTGTATATTATAGGCCAGGTATAACTTATGAGCATGCACATGTTAATAAATAAGATATGCATAAAATTTCATGTCGTGTTTTCATGGATTTTATATAGGATCTAATAACATGAATACTGACCAAGTAAAATGAAAAAAAATATTCCAAATTATTTCAAATATTTCACATACTAATTAGGAAAGGGATAATTTTTTTTCATTTCACTTGATTGCTTTCACAGAATAGTATTGTTGATCCTTGAAAAAAACAATAATGTTAGATCTTTTATATGATCTATTATGTGTAACATTCACTCATGATCTCATATTCTAAGTAGTCTATGGATTCTATATTCAAAATATAGTGTAGCATCCTAAGTCACACATTCTAAGTAGTATATGTTTATTTTGCATACTGCATGGATCAACCTTATGTGAGTACATGCTTTTTTAGCACCATTTTTGAAACTGAGCTTAATTGTATTATTGACAAATAGGAACTAGACTCAATTATTGATCAACCTAAAATCAACCTTAATTGTCACAATGAGAGTCCTACCATCCAAACCAATAAGGTGGGATAAGAAAAAGATCCTTATTGATCTGTCCTACACTGTGAAATGCTACTTTTATTTTCCTTATAATTACAAATTTTGATGTGATTTATGTTATGCAATATTTTTATCTTTGGTATTAATTATATATTGCGATAAAAGTCATTCTAGAACATCATGCAACATCAAATACAAAACTATAAATAATTATAATTGAAAAACAACGTTTTGTTGAAATGGTCGCTAAAGTCATAAGTATCATGACTCTGATAATAATATATCATTAAAATTTATAAATAAGTGTACTAATTAATTTATTTGTATATGAGAGTTTGGAAATCAAAATTTAGAATACTTAAGATTAACCCACCAAAATGTGGGCATATGTGTTAATAACAATTAAGACACTACTATGTTTTTCTTATTATTTATTCATTCCATGATTTTAATAAGTCATTCAATATGAGCTTTCTTCTTCCATCATGTATCGACCTAACTTTGATACATAATATGAGGTGAGCTTATGAAACTTAAAATTAGATGGGAAAAATCATGCCTCACATCACTTGCAAATTATTGTTAAATCATGAAATTTGAGCAACCAAATGAATATATGTTTTCATTATTTTCAAACCAAAATGTCTAATATATAACATAAATTTACAAATTCAACCTCCTTTATATTGATATTTAAATTATAGTGTTTTTATTACATTTTAACAAATATTTTATGACACATGCATGCGCACGTGTGCATTTTATTCAGCCCAGCAGACTGTGCAAATTAGTCAATCATAGTTTCAATCAATCTGATACTCCAATAAATCGGTCCAACACCTTGAACACTATGATATTGAGTTATCAATTGATTAAGTGTTTAATTGAACTACTAAAATCCTTTCGTAATCAATCTAAACATCATTATGTGGATAAACTCCTCTTCCAGGTTAAATCCTACGTGTGTGACATGCAGGTCCATTTCACGTTGGCAGTGAAAGTCCATAACACTTATGACTTCACAAGCAAAGAGCGGTGCCTAGTCGCACATCAATGCTGCCCAAGTGAAATAGAAAGTTGGAGAACAACTTTCAATCCTACAATCCATGAATGGTGTTACATCGAATATATAATTTCTTTGTCACTGATATCCCGAATGAACTCAAGGCATGGAACAATCATCATTTCAACGTTCATTCACTTTCTTGATCTTAGAGTAGATTGGAGGAGATATGTATGACATCAATATCACATACTAATTCACACATGCATGCTCATACCTATCTGAATCCTAATCATCAAGTGGCCATGGATATCAAACTCCCTTAGGAGGGACAAATCCCATATCTATCACTCACCCCTCAAAAGCCCCATGTGTCAAAGCCACCCAATCATCACCTTTATAACAACCCATGTTTCAGGACTGCGTTTGATGATGTCAAAATGTACCCAACGACATGTGTTGAGTGTAGTGATTTCAGGTCAAAGAATCACACTCACCACCATCACTGTGAGAACTGACCATGACTACCATGTCAAGGTTCCATGAGTCAAACTCATGGTGGGTCTGTCCGGTAAACTTGTTCTCTAACAAGTACCGATGTGTTTGGTTTGATATCTCCATATCATGACTAATGAGATTTTGTCATCAACCAACACCACAATCTAGTCTTGTGTTTCATTGTTGTCTATCTACCTTCCACAATTACATCCGACTAGGGACATAATAAGAATGTACAAACTCTTAGAATCCGTATGATCTCATCGTTCAGGTCATGAACCTGAAAGCATACGTCATTGAGTACTGTCATTCTCTAGACATTCAATTTGTTCTATCACTATCTCATATGACTGAACCAAAAAGAATTTGGAAGCTTGCCTTTGATCTTTATCAAATCAATCTTAATGTATCCCACCAATCATCCCATGATTAGCTCTCAGGGCATACATACCAACAGACTCCCACTTGCAATGTGAGCCAATCACCCTTGAATCATATTCATAGTGATAATCAAACATGTCCCACATGTTACTGTGCTCTAGTGCTAATCATAGTGAGTTATGGCAACACCTTGCCAAAGTCGGTATTAATTGCATGTCTCTCATCTCTTCGTTGTACGTCATACGTATGAGATGGAGCTGTCGTAATACACGATCTAGTATTCCTTTGCTAACCTTTAGCCACATTGCATGACCAAGTACTCTTTACTTTTCATCAATGATCGGAATATTTATAAGTTCATCTCATGAACTTCTAGATGCATACATTATCCACTACTATTCTCTAACAAAGAGATACTTGACATTTCCTTTTAAAATGACTTTACAGGAACGTTTCCAATTATCAACAAACATTCATTTTACATATATCCCATATATATTGCGATTAATTTTCTATCCTCTTAAGAAGTTTGCATCAGTGTAACTCTTTACAGTGAACTCTTCCTCATTTCCATAGAACTACTACTTCTCAAGTACTTATCAAGTTCTTATGATATTCCAGTAACCCTTACTAAAACTAGACATACATCCACTCGTCATGTCCTACATATGAGTTATCAGGATTAGCATATCATATTGTCATGTCCTACATACAAGATGATAAATACACTTTATTCTTGCTATGTCCATACATGCAATATAATGGGATGTTTACATACATGATAGATCCATATCTATTCTTAGTGTTCCCATTCTTCATAAGAATTGGACACTTGGCCTTAGTATACCAACTCCATGTAACATGGACAAGTTTTCTCCCACTGAATCTATGCATACTGAACTCTTCAGTATAGATTGCCAATGTATGCTCTCTCTTTTCCAGGTCAAGAGGTTTTTTGAGAACTATCTCTATAGATCTCTATTCCTATCACATAGGAAACGTATCTATCTTCCCTAAAGATAATTTCCACTTTGGATTTCCATTTTTAGAAGATTTCCATTTGGCATCAACATGTGGAATGTGAATATGCTCCCACTAAATCACAAATCCCTTCTTTATCTTTGACATATCAGTCAAACCCTGTGACTATATCATCAAAGTAAAGATCCAGCTTTGAGTTTTTGTACTTAATCAATCACATTGATTAGTCCATTGTAACTTATAGACTTCATTTTCATTAATGGATTCATAAACCTTATAGGCTGTGTCACGTACACATCCTTATTTTATTCCTCAGAGGAATGTAGTTTTAGTATCTGTATGCCAAATGTCTTAGTCATTAAGTTACAATCAACAAGCATCATCCTTCTCAAAACGTCATCCATGTGTGTTAACGCTTAAGACTTATTTGCACTTATGGATTTCATCCCAATGGGTGCTACCATCAAGGTCACACCTTATGGTTCACATGGAAGTCATTTAGTATGTAATGGTCATAAACCATAACTCAAAATCTGGTTCCTCATATTCATCTAGATAGTTGACTCATCTCATGACCAACTCATCACATAGATAATTGAGGTGTATCTGTCAAAGATATAAGAACTCACAACTCCGTGTGATTCTTAATGTCCTTTATTAGTGTGGGGTATTCTTTATTTAAGAAGAAACTAGTTATTTGATGATCATTCTCTAACTCCTTAGAGTATGACTCCTTATTGATTTAGACATCACCATGCCTTAATCATGAGTTCACTATGATACACTATCATAATCACTCATAAGGTTCTCAAACATTTGGTCCAAGTATTGATCTCATCAAGAATTAACACTATACTAAATCCGTACTTCATCTATGATTTTCTTGAACACTTCAAGATATTCATATTGGTATTTCCCTAAACACTGTTTGAAGTACTAGCATTAACTCCAATAGGTATATAAATACATCACATGTATTATACGTTATAGGATAATCATTCTCCCACTACTATTAGTGAAGATTGATTTATCATGTCTAAGAGATTCATGTCTTCTACTGGTTCTCTAACCAAAAGAGTCTAGATTATCCAGCATATGGAAACTTGAAATGAACTTCTCATGATTTATGCTAATTTGATTGTTTGAGTCATCAATAACTTTCAGGTGTCATTTTATCTTATGCATACAAAGTACCACAAGATAAACAAGGCATTGCCATAAAGATCATATCTTTTGAGATTGAAACATCAACTTTATTAAGTGCAGTCATTGTCACACAATATGCAAAATAAAGGTGTTTCTATCCATTGGCAAATACGAAATAGTTACATGCCTTCAAGGATGAAAATAAACTAAAGTACTCCTATATATGGTGGCAACACTTGCCCCATTTATTGAGTGCTTTACACTTTATATCTTGGTATCATATACCTCAAAAAGTGTTACAAGTTTATTTCATGACACCTTTCGGTGGAGACGTCTGTCGCCTCCTTCCTCTTTAGTTCTTCCATACAGAGTGGACAATTTCTTTTCCAATGTCCTGGATTTTGACAATGGTGGCAATTGCCTCTCTCGGTCACGCCTCCCTTGGCCTTGAGAGATGAATACGCCTTGGGCTCCTGGCTAGCATCAGAACCCTTCTTAGCTTTGCCCTTACCCTTGCGCTTGGACTTGACTTTCTTGCTACTGATCATCATCAAAAACTTAGGCTTGTCCTTCTTCATCTGTGTCTCGGCTGTCCTCAACATGCCCAACAACTCTATCAATGACTTGTCAAAGTTGTTCATGTTGTAGTTCATCACAAACTGACTGTAGGATTCTGGCAACGATTGCAGTATCACATCAGTAGCAAACTCTTGGCTCAGGGGAAATCCCAGTTTCATCAGGTTCTCCACATACCCAATCATCTTGAGTGTGTGAGGACCAACTGGATCTCCTTCTGTCATGACACACTTGAACAACGTCCTTGAGACATCATATCTATCTTGCCATGGTTGATCTTCATACATGTTCTTGAGATGCTGAATCATCTCAATGACACCCATGTTCTCATGTTGTCTCTGCAACTCATGGTTCATAGAGCACAACATCAAGCACTTTGCATCAATGGAATCATCAAAATGCTTCTTGTAAGCATCCGTTTCTGCCTTTGCTGCAGTAGGAGCAGGTTCCTCTGGAATTGGAGTATCTAGGACATAGAGCTTCCGCTCTTGAGTGAGAACAATTCTCAATGTCCTAAACCAATCGTGGAAGTTAGTCCCATTCAGCTTGTCCTTTTCAAGGACCGATCGCAACGAAAAGTGATTGTTGTTTGTTGTCATTTGTACTACAAAAGGAAATATATGCAACTTAGTCCAAAACTCAATTTTGACTTATTTGATTGATTTGAAAAGTTGACGATATAATTAGGACTTTAATTAATTATCGCTCCCACTATTTTGTTCAAATTGATAGCCCTCACCATCAATTTGGAAGATTGTAGTGTACAACCTTCTAGTGGGTCAAGATCCTGAAATCCTCTAAGTCATGAACTAGCTAGGGCTTTCACCCAAAACTTAGATATTCCAGGTATGCAACTTTTGCCAATTGCATCATATGCAACCCTTGAAAGATGTCATATGCAACCCCTTGCCATGATCACCTCCATGCCTCAAGGTGCTAGATCCTATCTAGGTCACCTTGTTAAGTCTAACCCAAAGCCAACACGATGAAATATGTACCTTTCTAGGGCAAACCCACATATTCATCCTTCACGCTTCCACGAGATAGACGGTGCACCACGCTAGGGCGTGCCCACACTTGGCTGATCAAGCTTTTCACGTGTGTCGCATTTGTAAGGCATATAAAACTTTAATATTTAATGAGGGATTTGATTTTATAGGTACATATACATATCCAATCACCACAATATATAGTACGTATAATATACATGCTATATCCCACAGAAAACATGCAAAATGATAAAAAGTGATGATTATGGCCATTCCTAATGTGATTCCTCGAGCCAAGAGGAATCACGGTCATCTAGGTCTACATCACATGCAACCTGTACAAGATGAACTCTATGCTTTGCCTTTATGGGTTTGATCAACTCATCTCTATGATTGATCAGCTCACCATCAGGCCAGTCGGTTGGGTGCCACCAGGCGATCGGTTGGCTCCTCTAATCGATCGGTTTGCCTGGTCATCATGCATCTCTTCATGGCCGCCACCCGATCATCTCGCTCCATGAACCAATCGTCTGGATCACCAACCAATTGGTTCACGCCTTGAACCGATCGTCTCAATTGTCGTCAGGTTGTCTGCCATTCTTTGACATATCAAGAAATAAAAGATCTATCCCATTTTACATTTGAATTGGGAAACCCCAAGTTACATTCGGGGGGAGCAAAGGTAGGAAAGAAAATTAGAATTTATTTTGAGTTACATCAGGAATAGGAGATGGGAATCGGTGCGCAGACCGAGATACAAGGAACCGTATGCAACCAAACACACACATAGGGTTTATTGGCCATAATCACGCTATACATCCACCACAAAACTCGTTTAAGGGAGACATGTATCGAGTGCATTCATATCATATATGTATATTGGGATTTGTGGATTTAGGATTGGACATGCACAAAGCCAATTTTATTTGCATCATATGCAATAAATAAGGGCGACAAACTAAAATCGATCAAATTGATAATCCTAAAGTATAGAGCAGTTGATGTGGCTCTGATACCATTGTTGGGTTTTAGGGGAGACAGAGAAGGCAGTGGAAACAAAAATTTTCTTCTCCCAATCCCAGAATAAAGGAATCGCGTCAACATCCATACAATAGGAAGGATGGTTTGTAGAGGCGTACCTTGTCCCGAGGCTTGCTCAGTGACTTTACCTCACAGCTGGCACGGTCTTCACCTCCGGTCTTGGATGACGTCTGTGCAACTCCTGGTCACACCAGGACTGTCGAGATTGAGAGTTGTCCTCTAAGCGGCAGAAGTATCCCGCCTCTGAAGTAGTCCACACGGACCACCTCGAACTCCGATCTCCTTGTCCCATAAGGAATTGGAAGGAGTCGTACCCTCCTGTCAGCATACTAGTCACCAACACACTCTACTACAACCAGTTGCTTTTTTGCAGTTGTCTTTCCCTTGCTGTGCCTCCCTTATCGGGTTGCACTTGCTCGGTCTCTCTCAGTTACCAAAACCAGAGAGAACGAAAACTTTGCAGAGCAACTGATCTCTGAGTTGTTGTACCTGAGAAGCCCCCAATACCCCTATATATAGGAGGGTCATGGGACAGGGTTCTTGTAACATCCCAGGATTTGAGGCCTCAGATAACATGATCTTAAAAGGAATGATTGGACTACCCATATCACCAAGGTGCACCTCCTTTTCTGGGAGCCCATTACTAAAGAACTCCATAGTTAAGCGTGCTCATCTTAGAGTAGTACTAGGATGGGTGACCAGTCAGGAAATTGATCTCGGCTTGTGCATGGGTGAGGACAAAGTGCACAATTAAGGGTAGTGGTGGTCTGTGGGGCCAATCGTCATTCTTGAAACTCTGCTAGAGCCTTGGGCAGTGGGCTCGAGTGTTATAGTTCTCTATCCCAGGCAATGCAGAATTAAACGGGAGTAGAAGGGTTCAAGATTTTCCACAAAACAAGCAACTTGCGCCAGCTGAACCGAACGTTTCAACCTCGAAACGATCATTTGGTGATCTCAACCGATCGGTTCACACCTGAACTGATCATATGGGACACCTGAGCCGATAGGTTCATCACATGAGATGATCGGTTCATGGTCCTAGTCCAACTCAAATTGACTTTCAAATTTGTCTCCAATTAATCAAATATTAAGCCTTATCCAAATCGAATTTGTACAAGTGAAACAAATTGTATTTTCAAAATAGTCTTCTGATTTTCCAAATGATCTCGGATGGTCACATGAGCCGACCGGTTCAACATTTGAGCCGATCGTCTCATTGCACATGAGCCGATCGTCTCACAAGTTGAGCCAATCACTTCACCAACCTGAGCCGATCGGTTCATCTCATGAGCCGATCGGTTGGGGCAGCAGACTGTGCAAATCAGTCAATCACAGTTTCAATCAATTCGATACTCCAATCAATCGGTCCAACACCTTGAACACTATGATATTGAGCTATCAATTGATTTAGTGTTTAATTGAACTACTAAACTCCTTTAGTAATCAATCTAAACATCATTATGTGGATAAACGCCTCTTCCAGGTTAAATCCTATGTGTGTGACCCTGCAGGTCCATTTCAGGTTGGCAGTGAAAGTCCATAACAATTATGACTTCACAAGCAATGAGCAGTGCCGAGTTGCACATCAGTGCTACCCAAGTGAAATAGAAAGTTGGAGAACAACTTTCAATCCTACAATCTGTGAATGGTGTTACAATGAATGTATAGTTCCTTTGTCACTGATATCCTGAATGAACTCAAGGCATGGAACAATCATCCTTTCAACGTTCATTCACTTTCTTGATCTTAGAGTAGATTGGAGGAGATATGTATGACATCAATATCACATATTGATTCACACATGCATGTGAATGCCTATCTCAATCCTACTCATCAAGTGCCATGGATATCAAACTCCCTCAGGAGGGACAAATCCCATATCTTTCCCTCACCCCTCAAAAGCCCCATTTGTCAAAGCCGCCCGATCATCAACTTTATAACAACCCATGTTTCAGGACTGCGTTTGATGATGTCAAAGTGTACCCAACGACATGTGTTGAGTGTAGTGATTTCAGGTCAAAGAATAACACTCACCACCATCACTGTGAGAACTGACTGTGACTACCATGTCATGGTTCCATATGTCAAACTCACGGTGGGTTTGTCTGGTAAACTTCTTCTCTAATAAGTACCTATGTGTTTGGTTTGATATCTCCATATCATGACTAATGAGATTCTGTCATCAACCAACACCACAATCTAGTCTTGTGTATCATTGTTGTCTATCTACCTTCCATAATGACATCCGAGTAGGGACATAATAAGAATGTACAAACTCTTAGCATCCGTATGATCTCATCGTTTAGGTCATGAACCTGAAAGCATACATCATTGAGTATTGTCATTTTCTAGACATTCAATCTGTTCTATCACTATCTCATATGACTGAACCATAAAGAATTTTGAAGCTTGCCTTTGATCTTTATCAAATCAATCTTAATGTATCCCGCCAATCATCCCATGATTGTCTCTCAGGGCATACACACCTACAACTTCAGGTATAAACGTTATAAGATAAATTTAATTACTTATTGGTATGTGATACCAAACAGAGATCTGACATACTTGATGTGCATGATCTGACAACAAGTAAAATCCCTCATGGGAGGACAAAGATAGACAAGGCAGAGCATGCGTTATGGAAGCTTTAATCTACATTTAAATTTGTCTTAGCCCAATGGGCATGCAATAGAGTTAGTTGAACGTCTATTTCATTATGCCAAGAAAATAGTAACATTTACTTTAAGCATCTTATATGACAAGATTGATGAATCATTAAAGCAAGATATTAATGTTTCTATTTCAAAAGATATAATAAGATATTAATGTTTCTATTTCAAAAGATATGATATTGCTTGGAAATGCAAAAATATTTAATGATCTTTACCTTGTATGAATCTTGGATAAATTTATCAATGTTGATACCAAGGAATTGTAATTGACAACTCAAGACTATCATTAGAAATAGTCACCTTGGACGTATGTATAAGAAATGCGTATCTAGAGTACATTGTTAATCTAGACTTCCTTGGCTATTGAACCTAAGGAAATATGCTATTCTTGTTTATAAATAACGTGACATTACAACCTTCACTAGATGCAGTGGGAGGATAAGTCTTCATCAGACCTCATATATATGATGCATTAATATCTTATGGAATGAATGCTATAGATTATAGTTTATACCTCATTTCATTTACTGGTGATATGATGATATGTACTCAGTAAAATAGAAACATAAGTCTCTTGAAGTATTCAAGGAGATTGTAATTGAAGTATAACTTTGCTAAAAGTATTAATAAATTTTGATGAGATCAAATATCAAAATACTTTACATCAAGATCTTGAGAACCTTCACGAAAGAACTGTGATAATGTATCACAAGTCAAATCCATTTAAACAAGATGATGTGTTAGAATGAAGGAATTGTACCATGATGAGTCATGATATAAGTATAAATTAATATAATCTTCTTATATCCTCATAATGTGTATATATATATATATATATATATATATATATATATATATATCACTAAATCATGTACAATCTAAATGGTTTATAAGACATACTACATGATATGATATAGGAATCTCCCAATATGTCTAAAGGATTGAAACCTACATTGAGAAAGTAGTTTCTTGAAGAGGGTTTGTCCATAAACCATGACTATTGAATACTACTATTAATCCAAATCCAATAACGAAAGTGTTTTGTTACTAGGATGATTGAGTTTCTAATGAATCCATGTGAGTGAAAGTAGAACTCAAAATGTTCGAGATCAACAAAAGGGTACAATGAGAAATCAGAGAATCACAAATTGTTGTGGAATCTCAAGTTCATCATATAACACAAAATAAAGTAGTTCTAGTAGAACATGTCTGTGATTAAGGATTGAGAATCTAATGACTCAAATAGGATGATCTTAAAGGGATGAGCCGATCAATTAACTAGAAGCTATTAAGTACCATAATCTGAGTAATGGTTCAAGGCCATCATGGATTTCAAGTAAACTAACAAGGTATGAACTTGATAGTATGACCTCAGGGGTAAAACCCAAAAGGTGAAGTTAGGGTCTTATTTCAAAGACCTACAGGGATAACATAAAAGGACAAATTGGTTGAATAAGTTTTTCAAATCAGTTCAAGTGGTTGAACATGATAGAAATTCCTTTACCAATTGTCTAAGTTTGTTGTTGTAGTTAAAAAATAGTCTAAGAGATTTAGCATATGAAGAGAAAACCAGATTCCTTAATAGGGAACACATAAGAGGATATGTACGTGACACAACCTAAAAGGTTTTATAGCTTACAGACTGAAAATAAAGTCTATAAGATATAAGGTTCAATCTGGGATTGAAACAAGCATCTCAAAGGAAGGATCATTTGACTTGACAAGATAGTCAAAGAGTTTGACTTGAATTGTGACAAACCCAATTCCTATATACTTTCCAAGTTTACATTCCCTAGATATGCGTGCATTCATATATATAAGATGTGAAGAAGGAGAATATAAGGACTTGGGATTGTCATCTAGTATATAAGGAAGCCGAGTCATTGTTCATGAACATCTTATAAGTAGCCACACAAAACGTCATTCATAAGATAAAGATTTTCATGGTTACATTATTCACTGGAAGAAGAAACTAGTTCTTAAGGAAAGAAAAATACATAGGAAATTGATGCCCTATACATCATCTAAAAGAAGGAAAGGAAAGCATCTAACTATAATCAACTAAAGATGAATACCCATCTAGATATTCCTTTAAGGAACTTTATTATGTATCTTCTGGTATTTTGAAGTGCATTTACTTGTTCTTTGTACCTTGAAAATACAAGAAATAGAAGATCAACAAAAGTTGGTACTTGGTTGAAATACTTGTATGGTAACTTGAATAATTAAAGATTTGAGAAAGAAAGAAAAATAAACATTATATTAGGGTGAAGAATTAGGTAAACCTAAGTTTGTTAATCATATTTCAGTGAACATGCATTACTATGGTGGACTTCGCACAACATCACATATATTATTGGGCCCATTCCCTACATACCTTATACCATTAGGGATCTAACCATATACCATGTACCATTAGAGAGGTGCTAGTCAACATTAATACTTTCCCTCTCTAATAGGTAGATTAATGAACACCTTCAATAACTATATTTTATTTTCTTTTCTTTAATTTTCTTAGTATTTAAGGCAAATGAGTAGCATAATGTACATACATCCAACCAATGATTATGCAAGTAGTGAAAGCAAGTATTCATACTTATATCACCGAAAAAAACTAGTCATATAATTATATCCATGTACCTTGAGCCTCCGATCTGGATTTCGGCAAGTCTAGAATAAAAGAGCAGGTCACCCTAAAAGAAAATAAAGGCCTAATGTCATTATGTGCTTTCAACACCTCATATTAGGGTTTTGGACTCACTAGGGTTTGATCTCTAATTAGGGTTTCTTTCATCTAACTATTATTAGATCAAGCATTATCTATACATTTTATCTTATTTTGGTGTCACAAGATCAAATCTCAAAACTAGGGTTTCATCTATTTAATAATACCATTACTATTTAAGAAGGAATCATTCATTATTAGGGTTTGTATAGGGGTTACGTCGTTAATGGTTTCCTTTTAGGATTCATATGATCCAAAAAGATTAGAGTTGGATCTAGGGTTTTTAGGGGTCAACCATGATCATAAGAAGTCATTATTGAGTTAGGGTTTGGCAAATAAATACATGAAAGTCCATATATGTAGAGAGAGAAACTAAAAATTAGGGTTTTACATTATCTTGGATTCCCTATTCACACTTAATTAGGGTTTCAAGATATGTGAGGGTTAGGGACCCAATTAGGATTTAGGTGTCATAAAAGATCAGGTTGCATCATTAATAGTCATATTTGCATAATAAAAATGACATATGTATGCTTATTAAGATTTAGACTAGTATTTTTGGAAAAGGTAACAAATCACACTATGAAAGTAATTCCATACAATTCCTCATATTTTTCTGATAATTTTGATATATAATATTGCTATTTTTAGATGTTCCTAGCATTTTCAAGGATTCTTCTAAAATAAATATATTTTTATAAATAAAAAGGGAGAGAAAGGCTTATGTGGATGCTTGTGATTGTTCCATGTGGGTGCGAGCTTCTTTTTAGTCTCTCACTGACCTACGACTTGCCCTGTTAAGGTGTCATATCACTACTAGTGGGCAGGGATGGGTCGACTCCATGCAGTCGATCCTCTCTCCCCTGGATGTCCCGTGATGCTGCTGCTGTGGCGGCTCGTGAGTGGCTAATTTGATTCCATGTGGCTGAGGCCCTCCTTCTCCTTCATTCATAGGGCACTTTGCCTCAACCAAAATGGATCACTGGCACTAGGGGGATCAGGAGTAGCAAGCTGCAAGCACGAGAGAAGAGGAGCCACCCGAGTTTGTTAGGTGATGGCGAGGTGTGTGGAGGGTGCAAATTGGAGGAACGAGGTGCAGAGGTGAAAAGCCCAAATTTGGTTGTGTGGTGGTGCTGTATCAAACCACGAAGGTTGATTGGGGGATGTAAGATCACAAGCATGCTCAGAAGTATGGGTTTAAGGTAAAAGGGAGTGGTAGCAACCCATTGGAGGTCTTATATAGAGTCTCGGGGTAGGTTTAGGGATAGATTGGGTCTGGGCTTTGTTGGCTGCTGTCGGAGTGGGAGCAAGTCATGCTCGAGTTGTTGGGATGGTGCAACAATGCATCAAAATTAGTTGTGATAGAGTTCATCGGGTGAGGAATCTTGAGGGGATGATTTTTATGCGAGAAAAATATCAAGACAATGCCTGAGGTGGCAACTCGGCCCTGACCAAGTCCATTCTTCCTTTCTGCAAGGGGGGGGAGGTTGGAGATGATGCACCAACCACTCGATCAAGTCCCTGATCTATGGGAGCCTGATCGGAGGGTCACTTCAATTACATTTATACCTGTTACATTACATGTTATTTCCCTCAATTTGCATATTTGTGTAAAAATGCACTTATGCACATTATTTGCATGTTTTTCAGGCATTTGGACCACGCTTGATGGAAGAGAGAAAGGAGTGATCCTAGGGTTTCTACCCTTGGAGAGGCCTAAAGTGATGTGTAATGTTCCCTCAACCTACCCCTAGTGGCCAAAGATCCATTGAAGCAAAGATGTCTAAGAATATCCAAATAATCAAGTCCAAGTGCTAATCCGGAGACCAACACAGTCATTGTGCCACAAAACGGCCGTGCTAGGACACATGTAAATCAACAGAGTCATCCTCAAGCAAAGCTAGAATCACCATGGTCATACCACACAGAATGGTCATGGTGAAGTGACCCAAAATGGTTGTGCCACCTTGCATGGTCATGTGAGAGCAGAGGCAGAACAGTTGTGGAGCAGAGAATGGGATATACATTTTGAGCCACCATGATCGTGGTGACCACCATGGTTGTGCTACCCTAGCCCCACCACGTCCGTGGTGACCACCATAGCCGTGCCACCTTCAGTATAAAATCAACCTATTCCATTTGATTTTTCACCATTTCTCACCATGGTCATTCCCATCCACCATGACCCTTCTCACCCCTTTCCACCATGTCCATGGTGATCACCACGCCCATGCTACTTACAAAAACCTAGCTACTTTTGCACTATTTTTCGCATACTACCCCTACTTGACCTAGTGCTTCCCCAACACCTATATATACCTAGGTGGCTGCTCCAAAATGAGGTTAGCTACCTTCTACCACTTCTTAGCTCCTCATTTTTGCCCCTTGTCCATTCCACTTCTTTCCCACCTCTATATCACTCCATTTCACCATTTCCAACACCAAAACCCTCATTTCCATGCCTTCCATCCATTTCCCACCATCACTCCACACCATTCCATCCAAGAAGAAGGAGGAGGTTGACTTTGAATCAGATGGAGAGGAGGATTCACTCATCTACACCAAGCTCCATGGCTACCTCTTCCTCTTTCTCCTTTGTTTTTGTATTTTACATTGTTATGAGTAGCTAGGCCCCTTGGGTGTGTTGTTTGGGTGTAAAATGTTACTTTGATACCATGTTGGGGGGAAATGATATGTAAACGTTGTAGTTTTGTTTGCTAATGATTGTATTCTATTTCTATCTCACTCTATATGAATTGCTTGTTAGTTTCTACTTTAAATCACCTAGGAATTTTGGGAAATTGATTATATATGTGAATTTTGGGATTTGCTCCTAGGTCCAATTCTTTGATACCTAGCTAGCTACCCATCCTCCTACATCCTAATCAATTATCGTAACCCTAGTTGAGAGATCTAAGTAGCTATTTTAGATGAAATTGATGTGTTCAGTATGGAGCTTTCTCAAGATTAGAATATGGGTTATGAAAGGCCTAAAACCTCACTTCCACCCCATTACTAATCTCAACTCCTAATCATCTTAAGATCATCTAACCTAGAAACCTAAGATTGTTTAGACTATAATTGAATTACACCCAAGCCCTAACCCAATCGAGCCTCACAAGGGTAGTAGGGAGTGTTAGGGACTGGTTCCCCTATATACAACCTAGCATATCCATGGCTAGTTAGTAGCTTAGGCTAAATCATTAGACTTTAGCTTGTTGTTTGGTTTGATAATCTAAATGGAATTATAATGCTCACATGCCACCCTCAACCTAATTGATAAGTACATCCCCTAAACATCCCACATCTCCCTTGATTGCTTTAAAGCCTTAGTTTCCATCTCACTTAGCTAGTATTAGCTTAATTACCTCTTTTCTTGCTTAAATAGCTTCTTTCCCTGTTCTTTCTAGCTTAGGTCTTTAATAACTCTTTTGCCTTGTTTGCTAGTCTAGTGTAGTTTAATTCTCTCCTTGCCTGCCTTAGAGTAAATGGTTTTGTTTCTTTCCTTACCCTATCTTTCTTTCTTAGTGGAACTAATTGTCTAGGGTTAACTTATGTTTTAATCTTATTTGCTTTCTTTTACTTGCTTTCTTCCCCAACTTAGTTTAAAAATCAAATCATCTTTAAACCCTTGAACCCTAGACTCCATAGTAGGAACCTAACACAAAAAACTAACCTAGCTCTAGTGTTCCCTTTTCTACCTGTAGATTGACCCTATACTCCGACACGACCCCATGCGCTTGCGGGTTAGTGTTGTAGTAGAAGTAGGTCGTTTGAGTTTAGGTCATTATAAATTTTGAAAGTGAATTCACCTGTGTGCTTATGCCCACGGATTTGCATCCATTCAAGTCTCAGTTGAGTGGTGTGTAACGCCAATGGCAGGAGTGTACCAAGCTTTCTGGCAACGTTTCCAGGGAGAAAGGCACTCGACCAAGCTAGTTAATTTTACTTTGACTTTTCCTACTACCCTCATCATTGCTATTATTTATTCTTTATTCTTTGCATTCTTTGTGTATATTGGTTAGCTAACTTGCCCTCTTTTGTGTGGTTGTGCTTTGTGCATGTGTGACAAGACATTCAAAAGAAGACAAGATGGAAGGCCAAAATGCATCCCACAAGCCACTTCAAGATTACTTCATGCCTAGAAACTACAAATCACCAATTGCTAATAGGGTTGATCAACTGCCAGGGGAGCAATTCTCTATCCCTCCAGGTCTTCTTGGGCTCCTACCCATCTTCTATGGATCAGATAGTGAGAACCCCTACAAGTAATTGGACTCCTTTGTTGAAGTATGCTCCACCTTTAGGATGCCTATGACTAGCGATGACACAATCCAGTTGACCTTGTTCTCTTTCTCCCTCAAAGATAGAGCCAAATATTGGTATGACTCAAGGAGGGACATCATGAGTTGGGAAGCAATGAAGAATGCCTTCCCAAGTCAATTCTACTCTATAACAAGGTTGACACAAATGCGACATGCCGTGATAAGGTTTAGTCAAATTGGCAATGAACAATTCCACAATGCATGGGAGAGATTTAAGAAGATTTTGAGTGAGTGCCCACATCTTGAGATCCCTTTGTGGAAACTAATTCAATCATTCTACTCCATTTCATCTCTAAAGGACCAACATATAGTAGATTCTTCTTGTGGGGGAGTTTTCATGGCTAGGCCGCCTGAGAAGATATGGCCTTTGTTTGAGTAGCTGGTTGAAGGATCAAGAATTCAAGCTTCTAGCATGATGAATGACGAGATCTATGCCTTTGGTGTGACACCACCTACTCACAATGACTCAAGCTCACAAGTGATGAAGATTCTTGGTGACATGGTGAGCTTCATGAAGAACCAAGTTACAAATGTTCCTTGCCACCCAGTCAATTCTATTGAGTTCTATGGTGAAGAAAAGAAGAAACCTCACTCGTATAGCTACCAAGAGCCACAAAGTCCAAGATACAACTCAAGGTTTGAGGAAGAGGTCCTCTCTGGGTTAAAAAGCATTGATGACATTTAAATTAATTTAAAAAGGCTTGAAGAGAGGGTAGATCAGCTATCTTCTATAATTGCTCTCCAAGAAGAAAATTTGTCTACAAAACCCATCTTGAGCTTCAATGAAGCAAATGGACCAATGCCCTCTTCTCAAGTTTTCTACAGTCCACCTCCCATGCAAGTGTAGTCCATCTATCATTTCCAAGGCAATCACAAGCCTTATACTCCACCTCCCTCTCCATCACCACCATTTTCACAACAATTCACCGTCCAACCTCAATTCTCCCCTCCACCTCAATTTCAACACCAAGTGTCACCTCCACCTCCTCCACAGCCACAACTAGCTCCCCCTCTCCACCATGAGCAAGGAAGTTGTAACGGCCCAGGCCCACTGCCCAAGGCTCTAGTAGAGTTTCAGGAATGATAACTGTCCCCACAGACCACCACTAGCCTTAACTGCGTGCTTTGTCCTCACTCACGTGCATGCCGGGATCAACTTCCCGACAGGTCACCCATCCTAGTACTACTCCAAGCTGAGCATGCTTAACTATGGAGTTCTTAGTGATGGGCTCCGGCAAAAGGAGGTGCACCTTAGTGATATGGGTAATCTAATCATTCCTTTTAAGATCAACTTATCCAAGTCCTCAAATCCTAGAATGTTACAGAAGTGATGTGATAGTTCTAAGGAGTGGAAAATCTCTTGAGCATCCCACTAGTCAAAGAAAGGTTGATACATCAAAGCAAAGGCATCCAAGTGGTGATATTGTGATTGAGATTGCCAAAGAGGATTCTATGATGCATCATGTTGATTTTAGGATACCATGTGCTCCACCTCATACTCCATTTGCAAGTCCCACCATCCCTAGTGTTCCACCTCACATTGATGCAAGCAAGGCCAAAGCAAGTGATCCACCATTTGTTAAAGCATTAGATGACCCACCAGAAGCAAGGCAGAGACAAAAGCACAATGTTGACATTCTTGAGGTGTTTCTCCAAGTGGAGGTCAATATTCCATTGTTGGATGCCATCAAGAAAATTCCATCATATGCCAAGTTTCTAAAGAACTTATGCACTGTGAAGAGAAGGTCAATGGGGAGGATACCAATTAAAGTGAAGTTGACTGAACAAGTGAGCTCTATCCTCCAGCACTCACTCCCCATGAAGAGGAAAGACCCAAGAGCCCCAATCATACCTAGATACATTGTGGTATATCACATAGGCAAATCCCTACAACATTTGGGATCCAATGTGAATTTGATGCCATATAGTGTCTATGTTGAGATGGGTTTAGGCAAGTTGAAACCAGCACATTGCACTCTCCAATTGGTGGATCACTCCATCAAAGTTCCTAGAGGATGAGTGGATGATGTCTTGGTGATGATTGACAAGGAAAGAGGAGCTGTGTTCCTGACTGACTTCATTATTCTTGACATGGAGCCGGATGATAGGAAGATCCCCATCATCTTAGGGAGACCATTCTTATCCATAGCTGATAATGAGATACATGTTCACAGTGGCATAATGAAAGTCTCTTTCATGTACATGAAGATAAAGATCAACATATACAAGTCCTCAAACCGAAGAGTTCGAGATGAGGATATTGGATATGGTCACTTCAAGAGTCTGATTGATCATTCAAGAGAAGAAGATTAAGATGAAGGATGTGATGATAGATTTGGTGATCAAATAGACAAGGAACATAAGTTGAATGCAAATGAGAGTTGTGTCTATTATAAGAATGGGCACATGAGGATGCAAAATGGATGAAAAATTGAAGAATCTCCAAGAAGCCCAACTGAAGGCATGAAACTCAGTGCTTGTGGGAGGTAACCCACCTAGGTTTGGGAACTTTTCACCCAACCTTCCATTTTTGATACTTTTTCTTTATTTGTAGACTTTTCTAAGAAAACACACACACACACACTTGTTTTTAGTAGTTATTGTTTAGTTTTAAGATGTGTAGGTGAAAATAGGGTGAAATGAGGGAAATTATATGATATTTTGACAAGTGATTTGATGTTTGATGAGATTCAAGTAGAAATCAATAGCCACAGTACTCACCACAGTCGTGGTGACATGGAATGGTTGTGGTGGTGCTTTCACAATCAATAGAGGAATTGAGAAAAAATAAAGAAGTTGAAATTGAATAATAGAGCCACCACGGCCGTGCAACGCAACATGGATATGTAGCTATCCAATCAGAATGGTCGTGTGGGCCACCATGGCTATATAGCGAGCAAGCCACCATAACTGTGCAGTGAGCGAGCCAATTCCAGACTGGTATTAGAGCCAATTGTAATGCCTGGGCACAAGCATTACAAATGGTATCAGAGCCAATTCCCCTCTAATAGGTGGGGCCGACATGGGCATGTGGCATGCCAGTCTTGAGCCACGGGGTTCGGGCAAGTAGGAAACGGCTATCCGTAGAGACGAGATGGAGCCACCCTTGCGTTGGTAGCCGTGGATGGGAGTCGGGTGTCCATGGGCCATTCTGGGTCTGCACTAAAATGGGGAAGATATTATGAGGTCGTATAGTTGAGCCTTGACGAGGACATCAAGAGTCTAAGTGGGGGAGATCGTAACGTCTCAAGATTTGAGGACTCCGATAAAATGATCTTATAAGGAATGATTGGACTACCCATATCACCAAGGTGCACCTCCTTTTATGATTCTGTAACACCCGGGCCCACTGCCCAAGGCTCTAGCAGGGTTTCAGGAATGACGACTGGCCCCACAAACCACCACTAGCCTTAACTGCACACTTTGTCCACACCGACGCGCAAGCCAGGATCAACTTTCCGATTGGTCATCCATCCTAGTACTACACCAAGCTAAGCACGCTTAACTATGCAGTTCTTAGTGATGGGCTCCCAGAAAAGGAGGTGCACCTTGGTGATATGGGTAGTCCAATCATTCCTTTTAAGATCATGTTATCCATCCGAGGCCTCAAATCCTGGGACATTACAATTTGCAATGCCACAAACACTACCACCGTTCCTTACAAATGGCGGTTGTGCAACACCACCCAGCCAATCCATCACCCTCGAATCTCCCAAAATCAGCCCCAATCTATCTCCAATCAATCCCCCACCATTTTCACTACCTTAATATCCAGTTTTCATCCATTTCCTCCGCAAAATACTCCATTTCTCTCCAATCCGCCCAACAACCCCGTTCTTTGGAGAAAACCAAAAATCCCATTTTCTCCACCAATTTCGACCCAAAAGGAAGCAAATGGCTAAAAAGGCTGTGTCTAAGACCAAGGAGGTCATTTTCTACAGATGTCGGCCAAAGAACGCATCCTCTTTAGCTCCGACGACCCTTCCTTCCCTCTCGACACCATCAACAGCCTCCGGTTCGCATGGGGAATCACCCCATGCGGCTTCGGCAGTGGATATCATGATAGAGAGTCTACTAGACAACCCAACAGAGGTAGGGAAGCAGCCTGATCATCGGTCTTGGAAGCCCGTCCATTAGTTTTGGCAGCTCGTCCTTTGTTTTCAACTACACACCCTTCAACGTCTACGACACCAATCCACAACAACAATCGAGAGTAGGGCGATGACTAGTGATAGATGATGGGGATGAGGCAATGCCAAATGCACAACAAGAGGATGTGTAATATACTGAATCTTGGATATTTTGCCTTTTTGGTCCTCTTTCCCATCTTTTCCTTTCCTTTCTATCATTTTTGGCCTTGATATTCAGTTTGTAGAATTATTAGTGGTTTGGGGTGATTTTGATCACCATTTATGCCAACATTTGGGTTTATGCACAAATACCTTAGTAGATATTTTAAATAAGGGTCTAATATGCAAATATACCACTCATGTGACATATTAATAAAATATATTTGTTCTAGATCATTCCTTAGTCTTATGGAGCAAGGAAGAGATAAAGGAATAACTATTAATGTTTTTAACATGTTAATCGAATATTGATTTATTTAATATGAGAAATTGTGGTAATAATGGATAATAGATTAAAATAATTAAAAAGGAAGACTAACTGGTTAAAAATAACTTGAGATTCATTTTCCTTGAGCTAAAGTTTGCTTAAATGACAAGTTTCACAATTTTGGAAAACCAATAATTATCTTTGCATTAATTAGATTTGGCAAATATGAGTTTTTCTCTAAATCATTAAATAAATTATTAAACAACTTCAAAAGTAATATAAACCTCAAATTTATAATCTACATATCAAAATGAGTCTATGTGTGAATTTGCATCAAATTTGGTCAATGTTAAATATTTTATTTTATTTAGGAGGGATAAAATGATTTAAAGACCAAAAATATTAAATATATGTTAAAGAATTAATTAATGTCAAAATCATGTTCCTCATGTTTAGTATTGCTTATAGGCCAAGTTTTATATTTTTAGAAAGTTTCTAGATGCCTCTAATAAATTAGAAGGATTAAATATTTGATAAAATTTAAATGAATTAAATAAAATAATAAAAGTCTTCAAAAAAAATAATGTCAAATTCGTGTTCTATATGTTAAAATATATCTTTGGATGAATTTTGACTTAATTTGGAAAATATTTGATGAGAAGGTGAACTTCGGAGAGAGAGAGTGTGCAAAACCTTAAATTCATTAATTAAAATAATAAACAACAACAAAAAATAGAAATAATGGTAAATTCGTATCCCACACACTTAATATGTCTTAAATATGGATTTTTATTATTTTTGAAGAATCCTAGAGTCATTAATGTATGAGGAAAGAGAAAAAAGGATTTGCTTAAGTAAAATTGTAAAAGTCTTCAAAAGGTAAATCTAATTTTATATTTGATTCTTCACCCCAAAATAAGTTAACCTACCAAAATTGAGTTTATTTGGAGTTCGTTTCTATCCTCAAACAATTATAGAAAAGTTTATATATTAAATGTATCAAAAGAACAAAGTTGGAAGGTTGTATTGAATGTCTTCATTGCGAATCTGCGCCGACCGTCCGATGGAGATTGGACGGGTGTCAAGTTGTCTCCTACCTTGAGTAGGAGATACATGTATGAACAGTAAATGTGGATAAAATGATCCAGTATTTTGGTCATAACTTCCTTGTTTCTCAACAAAACTTCACAAAACAACTTGCATTAAATTGCAAATTGAATTCCGCATCCACTGGTATGTTACTCGCATCATTTTGTGAAGTATTTAGGAAATGCCCAACTTTCTCTCTGAAGCACCTTGCGGCCACTTCCCTCCTCGCTACTTCCCTCATCCTCACCTATAAATATGCATACCTGGTGCATCCCCATCATCTTTGCAACTCAACACAACTTTCAATTACTCAATTCATCACTATTTTTACCCCTGACGAGCTGCTGAAGGCACAATGATTGCGGTAGACTTCTCTCCCTCCTCTCTTTGTCTCTGATCAAATTGAAGACATCAATATGTTCAACTTCCTTCCCTCTTTCTTTTCCATATCTGAACACCGAGTTTCGTGTTGTATTATGTTTTCACCCAAAGTCCCACACAAGATGCTGATTCCGACTCAGTGCCATGGAACACGAGAAAGGGAAGAATATGAGGCCCCATATTTTTACCATTTTAACCTATCGCTGCTCCCTCTCACTATAGCAAAAATACCCATTAGTGGCTTTTATTCTAGTGGATTTTCTAAAAAAATGCCACTATCTATGTAATGCAGTGGAATTTGTAATTTAAATGCCTCTAAACCACGTATTATGGAGTTTATAGAAAAGACTTACCAATTAAGGCATTTTTATAATTAATTAGTGGCATTTCAAAATTGCCAAATCAAATGAGCGGGCCACAATTAGTAAAATTTTTCTGTTCCCGCGCGACTTCCCTGGCCTGCAAAAACAGTTCCTCTTCTCCACGCGTTGGGCAGAGACATTTACTCCCGACATTTGCTCTGCTCGCAGAACCCACAAAGTCAACCTAGCTAGCCTTTTCGCCTTAATCTGCTAGACCGTGGATGCTACCTGCTGGATCGCTCTCTGCTCTTCTCCAAGGTGCCGGCGACGTTGCCAAGGGTTGGAGGGGACGCCGAGGAAAAGATCAGTCTCCCAACTTGCCGGCGAGGACTGCGGCAGTTTGCCACCCTGCTGCTTTAGCGTGCGACAGGTAAGTACACCCCACGAAACAATAAACACACATGGTATTTCCCATCCATTCTCATAGTTTCCATTCTATCAAGGTATATATGATAATCAATTTATGAAGATAGTCTTGAAATATGATGATTCTGTTATTTTATATCCAGCAATCACTTCCTTAATCGATTATATCAAGCCATCGACCATCCTTCTTTGTTAGATTTAAACTTGGATTATTTTATAGTCTTGAAATATGATGATTTCGTTGTTTTATTTTACAGTGTCACATTGGTTTTGGTTATGTATACAAGTTTGCTAAATGTTAGTGTATTCATATAAAAATGTGTGTATTGTTGTATTAAATTGTAAGGAAAATGAAGCATCCACTTTTTAAAAAGTGGTCGCTTAGGTGCTCATGTGATGTCTTCACATCTCTAGTATCTTTGTTTGTAAATCATTGACGAATAGGAAAGTAATGTATCCTTACCTAGGTGACCACCTTTGGTGGGTTGGCACTCTCTGATGAAAATAGGGGTTCCGACCATTGGGCTAATGAAGGGGAGAGATACTCATCTTTATATATGTAGGAAGAGGCTAAGGAGAGAATAAGGTTTATGAGATGGTCATTTCTTGTGTAATATTCTAGTATTCAGAAATGTCTAAGGAAGAATAAGACCTTTGTATAATTACTTATAGTATACATGCTTTTTTGGGTGTGGTTTCTTCAATTTTCCTTTGATTACCGTAAACTTGAATGGTCTATATTCTTCTGCACTACCAATTGACAAAAACCTTCACCATCCCTGAAAATTAGGGTCTTTAAGCAACAATGAAGCAAGATACCAAGGGCATGCAGACAAGTTGCTATTAACACTAAGCTATGATTACACAAAATGCAGGAGTTCCATTGTGGAACAACAATAATTTTTTCTCTTCCATAGGAAGTCTGTTTGCCCTCTTGATTTCTATATTGAACGAATTGCATGGCTTCTATGCAGTGATGTTTACATAATGGTTGATTCATGTTTTTTTTTGGAGTGTGCGTCTTATCTCAATACTGCTTTAATGTAAACACATTGCATTATGGTTAGTTCAGTTCCATATCCTAAATCAATTTTTGTCTTTTGATGGCATGTTATGTTACTCAAGAAGTTTATAGATAATTATACATCTTTGCTATATATGTACTCCAACCTCTCACCTTGGACCAGGAACCATCAGCTGGCTGGCACACCAGTTCCTGTCTGCTACACTCAGATCTTATACAAGTTGTACACTTGTATGGTCCCTGATCAGATTTCATCAAACTAGATAATGATGTTTCCCATTCTCTAATGGGTTCATTCCTGTCGATGTTGATAGAAACCATGGGGAATATGTTTATGGACTACTTGCTTCACTTTAAAAAATATATTTCTCTATATTTTGCAAATTTATACTACTTTTTTTGAAAATTTATAATATCGTTATATATACTTACAATTGTTAGTACTAATATTTTGTAGTCTCGGCACAACAGTCTCTATGGCCTGGGCGTCTACCCCCCACTCCTTTTCCCTAAAGTAGAAAAGATGGACATCACCCTAGACAAGCATACACTTGCACAACTCACCATTCCCAGACATTGGCGTCATCTGGACGGAAGATGCTACACGGCTGGTCAAATGACCTTAAAGTTTGGGAACTCGACAAATGTAATTGAGGTTCAGTATGATGGTGATGGCAATCTGGTATCCACAACCAGTTGGCATGGGTGGATTGGGAGAATGGGAATTGGCCGTACAGACTAGGTTTTGCTTCGTCCGATTGGCGACAATACCATACATGCTTATATACAAAACTACAACAATAGTTGCCTTCTCACGTGAGATGATATATGCACGAGCCAGGCTATACCATATCTGAGGAGACGTCATTTGATGAATTCGGCATGTTTGAGGTGCAATCCTTGCCCGTTGGTACCGGCTTGTACCCCATGACCATCGATTCAGATTCGTCTACCAGTGACTCCATCCTCTACACAACATCATCAACAAAATGGACACGTCACAGTCATAACGACTGTCACAATTGTTGATGATTTTTTTTAACTTTAAAATTAGGAAATAATCAAAAAATGTAATTTGTGTTGTATTACTTAATGAACATTAGTAATCAATCAAGTACTGTGAATTTCAGGTACCCAATGCGATCTTGATGATGGCTTGCAAATATTTTTCTCTGGTGTGTTTTGAGTGATGTTTTTCTTTGAGGATTTCTTCAAAGTGATGTTCTACTTTTATCCTTATTATAACTATGTTGTTTGTATGACAGACTTACTCATAAATGTTATATTTTTTACTATTTTTAAGAATGGATAATTGTTGGATGGTAGAGGATGACCGAATGAGTAGTAAATACCTTTTATGTTGTTCAATTTTGTTTTAAGTGTCTTCATTTTTGTGTGACTTGATATACTCAGGATGAGAGAACAATTAAGTGACAACTTCCATAATAAGACAGCTATAAGGAATGATCAGAACAACATCATTGACTCTTGTACGGGGACTCATTTACCTAGCATTACTCCACAAGGTTGTTGGAAAGCTTTGAACCTGTCATCCAATAATCACTCCAAAAAAAATTTAGCTTCCCTTCCACCTAATGTTCAAGATGATAGACCAAGGAAATTCAATAACATTGTTGCTAGCTCTGCTGTTACAAGAACACCTTGTGATGGACAAGGTAATCATATCATCGCATTTATAGTGCTGCATTTAATGATATATAATTTCTATATATGTTGCATGCTTTATGAATGAATGCTCAGGTCAAAGACATCGACAATGGGTGCCTAACAACAATGCTTCAGTGTCCAATCATTCAAGAAGAGTAGACAGTAGAGCTTCCAATTGTGGGTTCTGATCTCCAAACCATGACATAAACACGAATAAAACTTAGCGGAAGCGAATCGGTAATCAGCGGAAGACAAAAATCACGGGAAATTAAAACTTTTCGAGATAAGAACTTGTATCCATAAAAACTCCTTTCATAAAGAGAGGTAACTGTTTACATCTCAGGATAATTACTTCTTGAGTAATTATATACATTCAAGATACAAAATCTCAAGATCACATAACACAAGACTCCAAGACCTGAGAGTACAGAGGACACATAGGACTGACTCTAACTACACCACATGGCAGGACAAATCTCCACCTGAGATTACTGCTGCCCCTGGTGCTGCTGCTGAGATTGATCACTTGTAGGCTGGTTTCTTCGTCTCCGACGTCCACCTAAAAAGTTGAAGTCTACGGGGTGAGACAATTATACATAATTGTCCCAGCGAGAGTTATAACTCTTCACCAGAAGCTTTATTATAACATCAAAGATTATTTTAAACAGTAAAGCCTTCAGAGCATTCTATAACAGTTGCAGATATAACAAGATCTCTACAAATTAGGAGATATGGAGAATATCAACATTATTGCAATGTAACATCAATCAACTAACTTGGAGTCATCTCTAACAAGTTATACTACATGGTTGATTATGTTTTACAAACAACATTATGCCCTGTGGAGATGAGGCTTACCACTCATACTCCAACTGATCGCTGAGAAGCCGCATCAGTATCATACATAGGTCATTAAGAGAGCCGGATTCTCATGACCTTCATCTTCCTCAGTCAGTAAGAGGATCACTTGTAGGACATCTTGTGTCTCTACTACTATAGCTCACCAGGGTAAACTGGTCCTTCGCTATTCTAGAGTCACAGTGGCGTTCTGTACTCTCTTCGTCATCAGGAGGTTTCATATTTACCTACCACTGATACGGATATCTGTGCTTTCTTCGTTATCAGGAGGTTTCATGTTTACCTACCACTGATACGGTATGGAACTATAGTGAAGGATGGATGGATTCCACATCTACATCACTTTCCTACACTAGGATGTAAGGTTCTACACATCCATGTACCCCACATACTCAAAAGTATGTGCTCCAGGAGTTCCCTATGGAAAACCTGTTTCACCATCACTTAATTTCTGACAATGATGGATCTATGATCAGGGCTCTACATTATACTTGATTAGTTAGGTACATTCAGTATTCTTTAACAGCATACATTGTTCTTCAAACAATAACAGTAGCATAGCAGCTATAAAAGAAGAATACTAAATGTAACAGGCCTAACTCATATCAATCATCATTTCTCATTATCCTCATCACAAGTCATCTCTAAAGCATGACCTTGATGGTATTCATGGCTCTCATAGCCCATTATCAGCATAGGATGCCACTAGCAAGGCATCAGATTACATTACTTATTCATAAGGCTACAACATGCCTTCAATGAATATAACATCAACATCCATACCTGGATATAATTACCTTCATATCAGAACCTGCATGATTAATACATCTGATAAAGGTAATATAACAATAAGGAATGTACTTCCTACTCTTGTCATAAGAGTTAAATCTTTAATTTAAATCAAATAGAGTTTATTGCTCAAAAGCATGCCATTACCCTTGAATTAGGGTTTACTATTCATATTACATGTCATCACCCTTGAATTAGGGTTTACTTATTCACATTACAGGTGAATTAAACTCATAACATCATCATGTATGAGTAACACCTTCATTGATGCTCTTGGATTAGTTAAAGGTTCATCATTTATCATAATTAGGGTTTCTATGATCTCACACAGGTGGATCATACCCTAATTATGCTCATTTCTGTGTATTGGGGATGCTTCAATTGAGTTTCCATTTAAAAGAGGTACTTTCTCTCTCTAGAAGTACTTTCTCTCTCTAGAAGTACTTTCTCTCTCATCATAAGGTTAGGTGATATCAACATCACTCTAAAACAGGTTGGGTTGAGTCATCATAGGCTATCATAGCCAAAAACATCACCATTAAGTGATTAGAGTTACTTTCTCTCTCTAGGGTACTTTCTCTCTCTAGAGTACTCTCTCTTTCATCATACTAATGGTTGATGATAACATTAGACTAGATCAGGTTAGATAGAGTCATTATAACTAAAAACATCATTCTCATGTAATTAGGGTTTGAATTGAGTAAAGTATAACTCAATTGACCCTTCAGGGGTATCTTGGTAATTCACCCCATTGATCATCATCATAGTCAAAAACCTTAATCAAATAACTCCTTACTATCTTAGATTATCATTAGTGTTTGATTTGAGCAACATTGAACCATCACATGATTGAATTCGGTTGAAAGTGTTGACCGATTGCTCACTTTGACCTTTCAAGTCCATGAGCCCCTTTCTAGCTCCAAGACCGTGAGCCTCCTCATGGGCTTGAGATCGTGAGCCCCCTCACGATCATGAGGTCGTGAGCCACCTCACGGTCTTGAGGTCGTGAGCCACCTCACGGTCTTGAGGTCGTGAGCCACCTCATGGTCTTGAGGTCGTGAGCTACCTCACGGTCTTGAGGTCGTGAGCTACCTCACGGTCTTGAGGTCGTGAGCCACCTCACGTTCTTGAGGTCGTGAGCCACCTCACGGTCTTGAGGTCGTGAGCCACCTCACGGTCTTGAGGTCGTGAGCCACCTCACGGTCTTGAGGTCGTGAGCTACCTCACGGTCTTGAGGTCGTGAGCCTCTCATGGTCTCAACCGCAAGGTCCTTCAACAAAGGTTCAACAAATCAAACGATGATGTCAACCGATGTTGAAGCCTTCAAAAGGTCCAATAACTGTTGACCACCTATGGATTGAGTTAATTAAGGTTATGCTTAACCAAATGGTCATTCAATTGACCCTCAATTGTTGACCAATTAGGATTGAAATCGATTCAATTAAGGTCTATCAATGTTCACCCATCAACACTCAACAATGTGTATCAACACAAGGTTGAACCCTTCAATTGAGCTCCAATTGGGCCCAAACTTGGCTCAAACGGTCTTGAGGTCATGTGGGTGGACCCCACATGGTCTTGAGATCGTTTTCCCAAGATTTCATAAAAATCTAAGGTGATTTGATAGAGGTTGAACCCTGATTGGTCACAAAATCAGAATTTTGATTAAATTGATAACTTATTTGCAATTGGTGTTAAATTGGTCAAATTACTCAACCCTAGACCTTCAAATGGTCTTGGGTGATTGTCCTCACGGTCTTGAGGTCATGTGGGTGGACCCCACATGGTCTTGAGACCGTTTAGGTCAATCAACCCTAAAAACCCTAATTAGATCACCATAATTTCAGTACTGATTTTATCTAGGGTTAGCCCTAGTATTCACCCTTCAACTCTTAGCCCGTTTGGAATTAGACCATCAAACTTGGTGAGTTGTTAATTAACATAATTTTGAACAGTAATCTCATGGGGTCAACGCTTAGTCAACGACCTTTCACGGTCTTGAGACCGTTTGCCCAAAAAGGCAATTTCAGACCGTTTGAAAATCAGCAATTAATTCATTTAAAGTTGTGACTTAAAAAAGGTCATATCTCCCGATTCCTTTGGAGTTAGTCTCCCAAATTTTGAGGGTATTTAGCCTATATAATTATAAACAAGTTTCTTATATGGTCCACGCTCGGTCAACAGGGCCAATCGGTCTTGAGACCGCGAGCCCTCTCACGGTCTCGAGACCGCGAGGCTCTCTCTCACGGTCTTGAGGTCGTGAGAGCAAACTGTTAGGACCGTTTAGGGAAAAGAAAAGCGGTGGGTTTTTCTTGGAAAACACGCCTTCATCATCTAGCTCAAGAACAGTACAGATATCCCACGGGTTTGTTTGCAAAATAGCAGGGAAAAGTAGGGAAATACTAGGAGCTATCATTAACTCGCATATAAAGATGAACATAGTAAAGCATAGGTTTAGAGTTATAAAACCCGCCTAAAGCTTGCTTCTTGAGCTCCAAGCTTTCAAGCTCCAAGCTCTAATGGCGTCCTTGAGTTCCCACAGGTTGGCCAAGGTGAAAACTCCAAGGAAGGATGAAAAGAGACGGCTAGAAAGATAGGGTTTCGAGAATTAGCCATGAAGATGACCTTGAATTCGAATTCTAACCATGGAATTAGGCAAGAAGAGGGGTTTAAACCTACCTTGCACCCCTTGTTCGTCCTCCTTAGCTCCAAGGCAGTCCTTGGTCGTCTTTGGTGAAATGAAACAGTAAGGGAACGAAGGTTAAGTTCCCTTGCAACTAAGGAAAGGAGGGCTTATATACTTGGGGTAGGATTTTCAACATTAGCTCATAAGTTTCCCTTAATTCCAACTAAGTCCTTCCTTCATTACTTGCTCGTCCCTTCCTCTTTATTCTAAGGACAAACCTTATCTTAAGTTATAGAAAAGAAGGCAAGGAAGGACAATCTAATAATAAAGTTCATACTTAAAGGGATATTGCACATATACCCTGATTATTCAATCACGGAGCCTATTTCTTAACTTGATAACTCAATTGAGGTGAATTCCTCATCATTTCTTCTCTAAATGATGGCAAGAGTCTAACAAGATACTTTAGATGACATTCTTTACAAATTGCATCCCATCATTTGGGTAAATTGCATTTTACCCCAAATTAGGGTTTCAAGTACCGGGATTGCTTCCACAGCTGCACCTTGGTGCTCAAGCTTGGGAAATCCCTCAAACTTTACCAAAATGTTTCTCATGATGTCTCAACATCAGAGGAACACCTCATCATGTGCAAATTGCAGGTTAACCCTTCTAAATGGGTAAATTGCACATAGGTCCCTGTATTACAAAACAGTGCTACAACTTTATATAAAAAGGAGCAAAAACTGAAATATACATTTCTGAGAAGCTTAATTACATGCTCAGAGTTAATCACAAAGATTTAATTACATATTTAGGCAAAACACCTAGGGTTAGCTCATAACCCAGGTCAGGGATGTTACAAATTATCCACCCCTTACAAGGATTTCGTCCCCGAAATCGATAAAACATATTACGAGAAAAGGGTAGGATACTTCCTTCTCATCTCATCCTCTAACTCCCAAGTGGCTTCTTCAATACCACGATGATTCCAGAGGACTTTCACAAGACTTATATCTTTCTTCTTTAACTTTTTAATTCGTTTATCAAGGATTGACACTGGTCCCTCTTCATAGGATATGTCATCATTCAATTCTACTTCCATAGGTTGTAGAACTGACTCGGTGTCTGGGTGACATTTCTTCAACATAGAAATGTGAAACACAGGATGTAACCTTTGTAACTCTGGGGGCAGCTCTAGTTTATATGCTACCTTTCCAATCCGTTCAATGATTGGATAAGGCCCCATATATCTAGGAGCTAACTTCCCCTTCCTTCCAAAACGAAGGACCCCTTTCCAAGGTGAGACCTTAAGATACACTTTGTCTCCAATCTGGAACTCTAAAGGTCTACGACGTTTGTCAGCATAAGATTTCTGCCTATCTTGAGCAGTCTTAATCTTATGTTGTATTACTTTAATCTTTTCCGTGGTTTGCTGCACCAGGTCAGGACCTAACAACTGGTGCTCACCAGTCTCAAACCAACACAAGGGTGATCTACAACGTCTACCATATAAGGCTTCATAAGGTGCCATATCAATACTATGCTGATAGCTATTGTTATAGGCAAACTCTATCAAGCTTAGGTGTAGATCCCAACTTCCGGTGAACTGGAGAACACATGCTCGCAACAGGTCTTCTAAGGTTTGTATGGTCCTTTCTGACTGTCCATCAGTCTGTGGATGAAAGGCCGTACTAAACCTCAGCTTAGTGCCTAAGGCACTGTGCAACTGTTCCCAAAAACGACTTGTAAATTGAGGACCTCTGTCCGAAACTATTATGACAGGAACTCCGTGCAAACGCACTATCTCTTGCACATATAACTCTGATAACCTTTCAGCAGAATAGGTTGTTTTAACAGGTAAGAAATGTGCTGTCTTAGTCAACCTATCAACAATTACCCAAATGGAATCATGTCCTTTGCTTGTCCTGGGTAGGCCAACAACAAAGTCCATGGTCACATGGTCCCACTTCCACTGTGATATGGGTAAAGGTTGCATTGTCCCTGCAGGCTTCTGGTGTTCAGCTTTAACTTGCTGACACACAGGGCACCTCAGAACAAACTCTGCAACGTCCTTCTTCATCCCAGGCCACCAATATAGATCCTTCAAATTCCGATACATCTTGGTGCTCCCTGGATGCATAGCATACATGGAAGAATGGGCTTCTTCCAGGACTAACTTCCTTAAGTTGTCCACATCCGGCACTATCATTTTTCCATTATAACAAGCTACTTGATCTTTTGAGTCATGAAACCCATCTTGCTTCTCATTTCCATACTCAGATCTTATATGTTGAACTGCAGCATCATCTAGCTGTGCTTCTTTAATCTGCTCTCTTAGGGTAGGTTTAATATGCATCTCAGCTAACAAACCGGCTAGCAATGATACCTTCAACTGTACATTGTCTTGCCTTAAAGAGATAAGCATATCTCTTCTAGAGCATACTAAAGAGTTTAGTTGTGCTCTATTCATGGTTGATGTTGCTGATTTCCTACTCAAGGCATCTGCAACAACATTGGCCTTACCTGGATGGTAATCAATTGTACAGTCGTAGTCCTTGATTAACTCCATCCAGCGACGTTGCCTCATGTTGAGCTCATGCTGAGAGAAGATATACTTAAGGTTTTTGTGGTCTGTGAAAATCTGGAATGTCTCTCCGTAGAGATAATGTCTCCAGATCTTCAAAGCATGAACCACAGCTGCTAACTCCAGATCGTGTGTTGGATAATTCTCCTCGTGTTTCTTAAGCTGTCGGGAAGCAAAAGAAATCACTTGTTTATCCTGCATCAACACACATCCTAGTCCATTCTTGGAAGCGTCACAGAAAACTATATAACCTTTTCCTTGTTCAGGTAGCACTAATACAGGTGCACTTGTCAACCTCTCCTTCAGTAACTGGAAAGATTGTTGACACTTATCACTCCAAGAAAAAGGAACATCCTTCCGGGTTAACTTGGTCAAGGGTAAAGCTATGGAACTAAAGTTCTTAATGAACCTTCGATAATAGCCAGCTAACCCCAAGAAACTTTGAATCTCCGTCGGTGTTTTCGGTTGTTCCCATTGTAGAACAGATTCTACCTTTGTAGGGTCAACACGAATTCCCGAGGCGGATATTATATGTCCAAGAAAAGATACCTCCGGCAGCCAGAACTCACACTTGCTAAACTTAGCATACAACTTATGTTCTCTTAGCAAGGTCAAAGCTTGGCGAAGATGCTGCTCATGCTGCTGAGAATCTTTACTATAAATCAGTATGTCATCTATGAAGACGACAACACACTGATCAAGGAAAGGTCGAAAAACTCTATTCATGAGTTCCATAAATGCAGCTGGTGCATTGGTTAGTCCAAACGACATAACCGTGAACTCATAGTGACCATATCTTGTCCTAAAGGCAGACTTGGATATGTCACTATCCTTAATACGAAGTTGGTGATATCCAGACCTCAAGTCTATCTTTGAAAAGACTGTTGCACCACGCAACTGGTCAAAGAGATCATCAATCCTCGGCAGAGGATACCTATTCTTTATTGTCACTTTATTGAGTTGTCTATAGTCGATGCATAACCGCATTGACCCATCTTTCTTTTTAACAAACAAGACCGGAGCACCCCAAGGTGAAGTACTCGGTCGGATAAAACCTCTCTCAAGTAACTCTTGAAGCTGTTTCTTGAGTTCTGCCATCTCGGCAGGAGCCATTCTATACGGAGTTTGAGCTATGGGTTTCGTATCTGGAATTAGATTGATTTCAAAATCAATTTCCCGAGGTGGTGGTATACCAGGAAGTTCTTCAGGAAACACATCCTCGAATTCCCTGACTATGGGAACTTCAGCAGGATTGGAACTTTCCTTGGTAACATCTACCACATGGGCTAAGAATGCATAACATCCTTGCCTCAACAGCTTATCAGCAACCATAGCTGACACAAGACAGGTGGGCAGAATCTTTCTTTCACCTTGAAAGATCCATGTGTTGCTTTCATCAGCAAACACAGCCAACTTGGACTCACAATCCAAGACAACTCTATACCTTTCTAAGGTATCCATCCCAAGGATTATATCAAACCCCTGCATATCAAGTGGTATAAGGTCCACTTGAATGCGATGGTCAGAAAAGAAAAGGATGCAGGGAGAACATACCTCCTGCAAAACGGCAGACCCACTCAACGGAGTCTCTAACAACAAACTATCTGCTCTATGACTAACAGTCATATTGCAGTTACGAATCACTTCACGAGTGATGAAAGAGTGCGTAGCACCCGGATCAATCAGAACAGATATATTACAGGATATAGACATATCAGAATATAAAAGTTTCATCTGACCTGCCACTACCCGTGGATTGACCACTGCCTCAGGTGGGTTCATAGCATAGAACCTCGCGGTTGCCTGGTGTTGAGGTGGTGCTGATGATCCAGCTTGAGACGCTTGTCCACGTCCTCGAGCTGCTCCTTGATGTTGTCTATTCTGAGATCCCTGTTGATTCTGTCTCGGAGGTTGTTGTGTCACACCGACAGGCCTAGAACGGCAATCCTTCATCAAGTGTCCCACCTTACCACAGTTGTAGCAACTCTTCTCCTGTTGTTGTGGTCTGGGTGGTCCAGTGACTGACACTGATGCAGAACTGTGTGTCCCTTGAAGCGGTTGACTCCGTCCTCTACCTCTACTTGGTGTCCATTGAGTTTGAAAACTCGATCTGGGTGGTGGAGGGTTAGGTGCAGAGAATCTAGGTTTCTTGGAATCCCTAGATGAAGAACCCTGGAACTGTGGATATCTTTTATGGGTTTGTCTTTTCTCAACCACAGATCTCTCTATCCTTCGGACTGACTCAACGAAGGTAGAGAATCTCTCTCTGTTTTCTAAGGCAGACACAGGGGTTGACATATCGGAATTCAAACCCTTTTCAAATCTTCTGATTCTTTCCTCATCCGTAGAAGCCATGTGCGGACAGAACCGCAACAACTCCATAAACTTAGCTTCATACTCACTAATGTTCATCATACCCTGCCTTAGTTTCTCAAACTGAGAAATCTTCTCATCTAGGAAGGTCTTTGGAAAATATCTATTGATAAATTCCCGACGAAACTCTTCCCATGAGAACTCTACTCCAGGTCTCTTCTGCTCTTCCATGTTCCACCAGTGACCAGCACTGCCTTTGAGAAGATAGACAGCATGTCTAACCTTCTCAGCTTCCGGAATCATAAGAATCCTGAAAGCCTTCTCCAACTCTGTCAACCATAAGTCAGCATCTGCTGGGTCGGCAGTTCCGAAGTACTCGGTAGCTCCGACACGACGAAGTCGTTCGAATGTCTTACCAATACCTTGTACTTCAGGCTGGATAGGTGCCCTAGGTGCAGGAATGGGCATCCTATCGGTTATATGTGTCATGGCAGTCATGAACTGCCCGAACATCGTCTGTACAGCTGGATCACTCATGTCAGCTGGGTCGAACTGGGGTGGCTCTCTTGGCGACTCAGGTGCAGGTTGTTCTATTCTCGGAACTCTTGCACCGCCTCGAGGTGCACTAGCACTACTCTCTGCCACGTGCTCATCACGATGTTCTGACATTCTTATGTATCTTCTTCTCCTGAGGAGCAGAAGATTCTATTAGATAAGGAAGGAGTACTAAAGGTAGACTCGACATCCTAAGTCCTATGCCTCTGTAGACTCAACTGAACCTGGAGCTCTGATACCACTAATTGTGGGTTCTGATCTCCAAACCATGACATAAACACGAATAAAACTTAGCGGAAGCGAATCGGTAATCAGCGGAAGACAAAAATCACGGGAAATTAAAACTTTTCGAGATAAGAACTTGTATCCATAAAAACTCCTTTCATAAAGAGAGGTAACTGTTTACATCTCAGGATAATTACTTCTTGAGTAATTATATACATTCAAGATACAAAATCTCAAGATCACATAACACAAGACTCCAAGACCTGAGAGTACAGAGGACACATAGGACTGACTCTAACTACACCACATGGCAGGACAAATCTCCACCTGAGATTACTGCTGCCCCTGGTGCTGCTGCTGAGATTGATCACTTGTAGGCTGGTTTCTTCGTCTCCGACGTCCACCTAAAAAGTTGAAGTCTACGGGGTGAGACAATTATACATAATTGTCCCAGCGAGAGTTATAACTCTTCACCAGAAGCTTTATTATAACATCAAAGATTATTTTAAACAGTAAAGCCTTCAGAGCATTCTATAACAGTTGCAGATATAACAAGATCTCTACAAATTAGGAGATATGGAGAATATCAACATTATTGCAATGTAACATCAATCAACTAACTTGGAGTCATCTATAACAAGTTATACTACATGGTTGATTATGTTTTACAAACAACATTATGCCCTGTGGAGATGAGGCTTACCACTCATACTCCAACTGATCGCTGAGAAGCCGCATCAGTATCATACATAGGTCATTAAGAGAGCCGGATTCTCATGACCTTCATCTTCCTCAGTCAGTAAGAGGATCACTTGTAGGACATCTTGTGTCTCTACTACTATAGCTCACCAGGGTAAACTGGTCCTTCGCTATTCTAGAGTCACAGTGGCGTTCTGTACTCTCTTCGTCATCAGGAGGTTTCATATTTACCTACCACTGATACGGATATCTGTGCTTTCTTCGTTATCAGGAGGTTTCATGTTTACCTACCACTGATACGGTATGGAACTATAGTGAAGGATGGATGGATTCCACATCTACATCACTTTCCTACACTAGGATGTAAGGTTCTACACATCCATGTACCCCACATACTCAAAAGTATGTGCTCCAGGAGTTCCCTATGGAAAACCTGTTTCACCATCACTTAATTTCTGACAATGATGGATCTATGATCAGGGCTCTACATTATACTTGATTAGTTAGGTACATTCAGTATTCTTTAACAGCATACATTGTTCTTCAAACAATAACAGTAGCATAGCAGCTATAAAAGAAGAATACTAAATGTAACAGGCCTAACTCATATCAATCATCATTTCTCATTATCCTCATCACAAGTCATCTCTAAAGCATGACCTTGATGGTATTCATGGCTCTCATAGCCCATTATCAGCATAGGATGCCACTAGCAAGGCATCAGATTACATTACTTATTCATAAGGCTACAACATGCCTTCAATGAATATAACATCAACATCCATACCTGGATATAATTACCTTCATATCAGAACCTGCATGATTAATACATCTGATAAAGGTAATATAACAATAAGGAATGTACTTCCTACTCTTGTCATAAGAGTTAAATCTTTAATTTAAATCAAATAGAGTTTATTGCTCAAAAGCATGCCATTACCCTTGAATTAGGGTTTACTATTCATATTACATGTCATCACCCTTGAATTAGGGTTTACTTATTCACATTACAGGTGAATTAAACTCATAACATCATCATGTATGAGTAACACCTTCATTGATGCTCTTGGATTAGTTAAAGGTTCATCATTTATCATAATTAGGGTTTCTATGATCTCACACAGGTGGATCATACCCTAATTATGCTCATTTCTGTGTATTGGGGATGCTTCAATTGAGTTTCCATTTAAAAGAGGTACTTTCTCTCTCTAGAAGTACTTTCTCTCTCTAGAAGTACTTTCTCTCTCATCATAAGGTTAGGTGATATCAACATCACTCTAAAACAGGTTGGGTTGAGTCATCATAGGCTATCATAGCCAAAAACATCACCATTAAGTGATTAGAGTTACTTTCTCTCTCTAGGGTACTTTCTCTCTCTAGAGTACTCTCTCTTTCATCATACTAATGGTTGATGATAACATTAGACTAGATCAGGTTAGATAGAGTCATTATAACTAAAAACATCATTCTCATGTAATTAGGGTTTGAATTGAGTAAAGTATAACTCAATTGACCCTTCAGGGGTATCTTGGTAATTCACCCCATTGATCATCATCATAGTCAAAAACCTTAATCAAATAACTCCTTACTATCTTAGATTATCATTAGTGTTTGATTTGAGCAACATTGAACCATCACATGATTGAATTCGGTTGAAAGTGTTGACCGATTGCTCACTTTGACCTTTCAAGTCCATGAGCCCCTTTCTAGCTCCAAGACCGTGAGCCTCCTCATGGGCTTGAGATCGTGAGCCCCCTCACGATCATGAGGTCGTGAGCCACCTCACGGTCTTGAGGTCGTGAGCCACCTCACGGTCTTGAGGTCGTGAGCCACCTCATGGTCTTGAGGTCGTGAGCTACCTCACGGTCTTGAGGTCGTGAGCTACCTCACGGTCTTGAGGTCGTGAGCCACCTCACGTTCTTGAGGTCGTGAGCCACCTCACGGTCTTGAGGTCGTGAGCCACCTCACGGTCTTGAGGTCGTGAGCCACCTCACGGTCTTGAGGTCGTGAGCTACCTCACGGTCTTGAGGTCGTGAGCCTCTCATGGTCTCAACCGCAAGGTCCTTCAACAAAGGTTCAACAAATCAAACGATGATGTCAACCGATGTTGAAGCCTTCAAAAGGTCCAATAACTGTTGACCACCTATGGATTGAGTTAATTAAGGTTATGCTTAACCAAATGGTCATTCAATTGACCCTCAATTGTTGACCAATTAGGATTGAAATCGATTCAATTAAGGTCTATCAATGTTCACCCATCAACACTCAACAATGTGTATCAACACAAGGTTGAACCCTTCAATTGAGCTCCAATTGGGCCCAAACTTGGCTCAAACGGTCTTGAGGTCATGTGGGTGGACCCCACATGGTCTTGAGATCGTTTGCCCAAGATTTCATAAAAATCTAAGGTGATTTGATAGAGGTTGAACCCTGATTGGTCACAAAATCAGAATTTTGATTAAATTGATAACTTATTTGCAATTGGTGTTCAATTGGTCAAATTACTCAACCCTAGACCTTCAAATGGTCTTGGGTGATTGTCCTCACGGTCTTGAGGTCATGTGGGTGGACCCCACATGGTCTTGAGACCGTTTAGGTCAATCAACCCTAAAAACCCTAATTAGATCACCATAATTTCAGTACTGATTTTATCTAGGGTTAGCCCTAGTATTCACCCTTCAACTCTTAGCCCGTTTGGAATTAGACCATCAAACTTGGTGAGTTGTTAATTAACATAATTTTGAACAGTAATCTCATGGGGTCAACGCTTAGTCAACGACCTTTCACGGTCTTGAGACCGTTTGCCCAAAAAGGCAATTTCAGACCGTTTGAAAATCAGCAATTAATTCATTTAAAGTTGTGACTTAAAAAAGGTCATATCTCCCGATTCCTTTGGAGTTAGTCTCCCAAATTTTGAGGGTATTTAGCCTATATAATTAGAAACAAGTTTCTTATATGGTCCACGCTCGGTCAACAGGGCCAATCGGTCTTGAGACCGCGAGCCCTCTCACGGTCTCGAGACCGCGAGGCTCTCTCTCACGGTCTTGAGGTCGTGAGAGCAAACTGTTAGGACCGTTTAGGGAAAAGAAAAGCGGTGGGTTTTTCTTGGAAAACACGCCTTCATCATCTAGCTCAAGAACAGTACAGATATCCCACGGGTTTGTTTGCAAAATAGCAGGGAAAAGTAGGGAAATACTAGGAGCTATCATTAACTCGCATATAAAGATGAACATAGTAAAGCATAGGTTTAGAGTTATAAAACCCGCCTAAAGCTTGCTTCTTGAGCTCCAAGCTTTCAAGCTCCAAGCTCTAATGGCGTCCTTGAGTTCCCACAGGTTGGCCAAGGTGAAAACTCCAAGGAAGGATGAAAAGAGACGGCTAGAAAGATAGGGTTTCGAGAATTAGCCATGAAGATGACCTTGAATTCGAATTCTAACCATGGAATTAGGCAAGAAGAGGGGTTTAAACCTACCTTGCACCCCTTGTTCGTCCTCCTTAGCTCCAAGGCAGTCCTTGGTCGTCTTTGGTGAAATGAAACAGTAAGGGAACGAAGGTTAAGTTCCCTTGCAACTAAGGAAAGGAGGGCTTATATACTTGGGGTAGGATTTTCAACATTAGCTCATAAGTTTCCCTTAATTCCAACTAAGTCCTTCCTTCATTACTTGCTCGTCCCTTCCTCTTTATTCTAAGGACAAACCTTATCTTAAGTTATAGAAAAGAAGGCAAGGAAGGACAATCTAATAATAAAGTTCATACTTAAAGGGATATTGCACATATACCCTGATTATTCAATCACAGAGCCTATTTCTTAACTTGATAACTCAATTGAGGTGAATTCCTCATCATTTCTTCTCTAAATGATGGAAAGAGTCTAACAAGATACTTTAGATGACATTCTTTACAAATTGCATCCCATCATTTGGGTAAATTGCATTTTACCCCAAATTAGGGTTTCAAGTACCGGGATTGCTTCCACAGCTGCACCTTGGTGCTCAAGCTTGGGAAATCCCTCAAACTTTACCAAAATGTTTCTCATGATGTCTCAACATCAGAGGAACACCTCATCATGTGCAAATTGCAGGTTAACCCTTCTAAATGGGTAAATTGCACATAGGTCCCTGTATTACAAAACAGTGCTACAACTTTATATAAAAAGGAGCAAAAACTGAAATATACATTTCTGAGAAGCTTAATTACATGCTCAGAGTTAATCACAAAGATTTAATTACATATTTAGGCAAAACACCTAGGGTTAGCTCATAACCCAGGTCAGGGATGTTACACCAATAGTCAAAATAGCCATGTATTTCATGATCACATGGAGCAAAATGGCCTATCTAATCACCATGATGAGTTGTTAAATGCTACAACAACACCTTCTGATGGGGTAGGTAATCAGTTAATTCATTGCATATATAGTGCTTCCTTTAGTGATATATAATTTCCATTTATGTTGCATCCTTTATGAATGAATGCTCAGGTCAAAGACATCAACCACGAGTGCCTAATGGAAATGCTTCGGTGTCCAATCATTCTATAAGAGTAGATAGTAGAGCTACCAATAGCCAAAACAACCATCCATTTCATGACCACATGGAGCAAAGTGACCTCTCTGATCACCATCAAGAGTCGTTGAATGCTACAACAACACCTTATGATGGGCTAGGTAATCGTTTAATTCATATCATTGCATCCATAGTGCTGTATCTAAAGATATATAATTTCTATTTATGTTGTATCCTTTATGAATGAATGCTCAGGTCAAAGACATCAACCCCCGGTGCCTACTGTCAATGTTCCCGTGTCCAATAAATCAAGAAGAGTAGAGAGTAGAGCTGGCAATAGCCAAAATAGCAATGCATTTCATGAAACCATGGAGCAAAATGACGTCTATGATCACCATGATGAGTCGTTGAATGCTACGCCAACACCTACTGATGGGCTAGGTATTCAGTTTATTCATATCATTGCATTTATAGTGCTGCATCTAATGATATATAAATGAATGCTTAGGTCAAAGACATTGCACACGTGGCCGAACACAATGTTTGCAAGTCTAGAAAAGAAAGCCCAACGTTCAAATTCCTATTGAGATAAATCAATTTGGACAACCAGTGGGTAAAAACCAATGTCACTTATCAAGTTTTTTGACAACCATTGCAAGAGATCCCAATCTTTGTCCATTAAACTATGAGGACTGGAGACAATTTCTAGCAAATAAAAAAAGAATCCATATGGAATTTTGTGAAGGTACAATATTAAAATTTATTTTTAAATGGTTAAATGAAGCTTCTAATTGATATCCTTATTGTCGGTAGAGTAAATTCATGATGGACATAGAATTAAAGGAGTGGACAATGAAGAGACTGGGAAAGAAATGGAAGGACCACAAGTGGGAGTTCAGGAAACTATACTTCATAGAAGATAGTCCATATGAACAACAACTTGAATAAGTTGTTCCCCGCATGGAAACGTCTCAATGGAAATTTCTTGTGGATTACTGGAGGAGAAACAAAGGAAAGGTATTTTTTTGTATCTATTAATTGATATTTAATTTACCTCACAGATAATTACTATGGACAATACTGCAATTTTTTTCACAGAGGAAGTGTATAACTAACAAGATAAGTAGAAAATTTCAAAAGGTTAGCCACACAACAGGAACCAAGTCATTTGCTTGTCTGAAACATGATATAAGTTAGTCAATATTGTGATCCAATTGGACAATTTGGAGACATTTGTTTAAATGATGTTAGCAATAACCTTATTTGAATGATACAGTTGGAGAAGGAAACAGGCAGGGAAGTTGATCCCATTGAGTTTTTTGAGAAAACTCATCGTAAAAAGGATGGGAGAATAGTTGATATTGAATCTGCAAAAAATTTGGTACAAGGATTCCTATCCTATAGTATTATGTTACATTTACTGCATGGAAACATTTATATGTTTGGTATAAAATTGATCTCCTATGTTCTGTTGTGTGTAGGAAAAATTTTCTAAGGTAGGTGACGAGCTGTGAGGAAACCAACCTGATGTTACTTCACCTAAAATTTATGGGCAGGTTATGGGAGAAGAGAGACCAGGATATGTTCGTGGTTAGGGACTTGGACCGTCACCTTCTGATATCTGGGGCAAGAACCGTAAATCCCGAGAAGCTGATGAAACGCAAAGGAAGCATTTCCAGGATCAGCTTGAACAACAACGGATGGAATTTGAAGCTAAAATTCAAGAACAAAATGCAAAAATAGAGCAGATACTAGCCTTGTCTAGAGCAGGAAACAGTCAATCAGCACAACATGTACGCACTGGCCAGGTATGCATACATTTTATACGAGATGTGTGGTATCAATTATTTTCCATGTTGAATTTTGATGGCCTTATGACAAAGATAAAATAATTGTGCAGATCGGAATGAGACATTCAACAATTTATAAGGGACAAGTATGTTTGTATTTGTGTAAATTGCACATCATTCTACGTTTATATAAATTTATTATTTAAATTTTATTTTGTTTATAGGAAGTGTATGTGCTGAGTATCATAGATGCATATGATAAAGTTGCAATCGGTCGAGTATCTGAGGTTGACCCCTTGCAAATGGTGGGAGATACAATTTTAGGCTCATCATGTGTTGGTGTTTATGTAGAGGTTCTGGTGATGGCCAACGAACCTCTAGTCAGACCTTCTGAGCAATATGAATATATGGATGAAGTTATTGGCAATGTCATAGCATGGCCAAAATCACATTTACTGCCAAAGTTAGCATATAGTATTGCTTATAATATGACATCATTGAAAACAAAACTAATATCTAAAGTCATTTCCATTTGTTGCAGGTCATGAAGTGTAAAGATAGATAATTGCATTCTTGGATACTGTGTAGAGAGATGAAAGCTATAGTTGTGTTTCTTTGGTCCAATTTTTTATTAGTACATAACGATCCAGATACTGTTGTTTCATGTCCATTGTCGTAGACAATGTTGCCAAATGACAATCCTATTTTGCTTTTAACTATGAGTAGTGTCTTACCTTCTTATGTGTGATATTTACACAACATATTTTGTTTTGAGCTGCTGAATGTGAATGTCTTTTTTTGCTCCCTAAGTCAATAGTTCTCTATAAATTTTTCTTTCATAACTTGATCACATGTTGCATGATAGGTTACTAAGTCAATATTTCTCTAAAGAATTGTGCATTTTGTGTCTTTCACAACAAACAATATGTCACTACGTAAAAGGCCAATTTTTGAAAATCAGAGGCCATTCTCGAGAGCTAAGGTTGTCAGTTCATCTCTTGTGAAAGGCTTCTGCTCAACTCTTGTGAAAGGCCTTTAATCTCCAAGAACAGAGCTATTGTTAGGACTCAAAAAATGGGATTCCTCACCCTTGAACTGGTCTTATAAGCAATCCAACAAAATGGTACATCCTTACATGTTCTTGATGTATTGCAGCCTAGCCAAAGTAGTATCTAAAAGTAGTATCTAAGGTAGTATTGTAGCCTAGCCAAAGTGGTTTTTAGCTATGAGCAGTGTTTTTGGAATCTTGTGTGTGAGATTTACACAATATATTTTGCTGTGGTGATTCGCCTCAAGATGGTTTGTGGTTGAGCTTCTATGATTGCTTAAATTTTAGGCTATTAAGATGTCTAAAATGTAACTGAGATATTTTAGTCGCATGCTTCTATGCATCCTAATTTCTCTGCAGAGGTACAATTTCAACATTTCCATGGTAAAACAAGTCATTTTCAACATTTCCATACCCTGCTTTGGTTAAGAAGTCAAGGAAGAAGCCTCAAGAAATAATGGGTGCTCTTAGTGATATCAGTTCCTCCATGTTCCCTTAATTGTTAAAACAACATCTACAATAATACCCTTTCTGTAACATGTGGTTGTGATGTAGGCCCTAAAAGCCAATAACTATGGTAAGGATCCTCTGCTAAGATCATGTACAGAGAATGACCTTAAATATCCAAGTACAAAGATGCTGTTAGGACTCAAAAAGGCATGCTTTTGGAGATTAAAGGCCACTCTCGAGAGGTAAGGTTGTCATCTCATCTCTTGTGAAAGGCTTCAGCTCAGCTCTTGTGATTGGCCTTTAATCTCCAAGAACAGAGCTGCTGTTAGGACTCAAAGATGGGATTCCTCACCCTGGAACTGGTCTTACATGTAATCCAACAAAATGGTGCATGCTTACATGTTCTTCATGTATTGCAGCCTAGCCAACATTGGTTTCTAGTTTTGCTTTGGGTTGTTTTAAGGATTCCAAGATAAGGTATATTTCACTACTTCACTTTGCTTTTTTTTTTTTCAGTTGAAGGGGATAGTGAATCTGTTTTGGAAACTCTTCTTGCTTATCAGGGGATAGTGAATCTATTCCTGGTGGCCATGTTAGTATAGATTTTAAGACCTGAAGCCTCCTGCTGATCTACATAGTCAACTTGCATGTTTTGCTGTTAGTTGTTTATTACATGTGGTGGTTGCCATGACTGGTGATGGTGTCAATGATGCATCTGCTCTAAAAATGGTAGACATTGGTATTTCCATGGGAATTGCTGGAACTGAGGTAAGCATATTCGGTATATGTCAATTTGTATATCTATCTTCTTGTCTTTTAGTAATTATTATCGATAATGATTGTTTCTTCTCTTTTTATGTGTCATTCCAGGTTACCAAGGAGGCTTCAGACATGGTTCTTGCTGATGATAACTTTAGTACAATAGTTATTGCAGTTGGCGAAGGGAGATCTATCTATAACAACATGAAGGCCTTCACCAGGTTCTGCTCTTATTAATCCTTATATGTTTTCTTACCTTACTAAAAATCTTTCAACTTATTATGTATAGACTATAGTTTTATGATAACCCTGGACGACATTAAGTTTGATAACCATCTTTTGATTTTTACATAATTGTCAAGATTGTCAGCTTTGCACCCTTTCTATCATGTGCTTAGTTGTGTGCTTAGCTGAATGTCTACAGCTTTGCTGCATGGCAAACTCTATTCAGCTGACATAATGTGAATGGTATAGTTGAAATTATCACCATTGTCGAACTTATTAGGAAAGGTGAGAAGGTGGGTTCTTCTGAGGATGCCCTTCTTGCCAAGCCCGGCATCAGGCCCTTCTCATATGGACTGGTTGTGCTGTCAGTTTATGATAGTGGATTTGTATTCAGCCCTGAGGTCCTTCACCTTACTGAAGATGACCTTATTGATAAATTTGACAATGGTGCTATCTTCCCTGATACTATCTTAACAGCATGCTAGTGCTGTAAGTGTTTTTATCTTACATTTGTATGCAAGTGCTCAACATTTTGCTCATTTCATTGTAGGATCCTAGCAAGTTTGCAGTTGCTGCTGCCCCTGCTGCTGCTTCAGGCTATGCAGCTACACCTCCTGCTTCTGCTACCAAGGTGGAAGAGAAGAAGGAAGAACCTGTTGAGGAATCTGATTACCATATGTCCGTAATGCTATCTCTACAGCTGAGAAGAAGGATGAACCTTCATTGTAGTGTAGTTGGTCTACTCATATAGAAGCTCACAACTACTTGGAATGCTAGAATGGAGCTGTATGTTTTTGTAAGAAAATGAGTTTGTATTCCTTTGGGGTGTCTCCAAGTGCAAAATGAGTTGTTATCCAGTTAGTGTTCATGTCTACAATATGTACCATATATAGTCATATGTGATATTGTTGTATTCAATACAAGGGGAAAGGTAAAATGTCCTCCCCATGTAATTGTCATTTGATTACAAATAAAAAAGTTCAATACTTCTCGAATGTGTTCGGCTTCAATTGGCATTCAATTAGAAAACTTGATCATGAACTACAAATTGACTGACTAAAATCCATAAAAAAATAGTAATGCAGAACTAGTATGTCATTAGTGGCTTTTTTCATAAGCCACTACATTCAATCAAAACCATTTTATACAACTACATTATGCAAAACAATGGCATTTGTATAAAAGCCAAATGATGGATAGTGGCTTTTCTATAAATGCCAAATGATGGTTTAGTGGCCTTTATGTGGCATTTATTCAAAGCCACTAAAGACAAACGTTTAGTGGCTTTTACAACTTAAGCCACTATCTTCCAAGTGGCATTGGCGTTAGAGGCATTTTTTTAGATGTCAACAAATGTCGCTAAACCTGTTTACTGGCTTTTTTTTTCAGTGGCATTTCTGAAAGGTCACTGATGTGAATGTTTGCTATAGTGTATTCTCTCTCTATTTTCTTGCAAGGGCAATCTGGCCTTGTGCTTTTGGTTTGTCTGCGGTTGACCAGCCTTGACCGACGCCACTTAGGCCGCCAGTGGGTGCGGGCTACTGACTTGGTCCACGGTGATCGGGCCAAGCAGCGGGCCTGGATCCTCTCTCTTCCTCTCTCTCCTTGTTTCACTGAGGTGTCACTTTCTCATTGGTCAATTTTAGAAAAATCATATCATTTTAATCGTTTGTCTGAAATTAAAAATAAAATATATTCTAAACTCAGAAAAATATGCTCTTTTTTATAAAATTATTTCCCAAGGTTGAATTTGAGTTTTGTTGAAAGTGATTTTCTAAAAATGAATTAATTAGTTAAAACTAAAGAAATGCATTTAAAAGTCCATATCTTTAAAATGCATAATATTATATGTTATTTTGATCAGAAAATCCTAACTAAGATAGTGGTTATGTTTTCAGGACCTAAATCATTGCTTTGTAGAAAATGTTAGTAACTTTAGGGTTTTAAGTCTTTAACGAATGAACATAGTTCTTATACATGAACATGGTTATGATAATAGAACGTGGAACCTGATCTTGTTTAAAGGTTTTGAAAAGTGGTTTCTAGGATTATAAAGAAGAGGTATGTGCATCTAACACATTAGTTGGGAATATTTATGCCTTAACCTAGTTTTCCATTATGAGGCTTAATTGAACCTTATTCTTCTATTCTTGAAACCCTAATTTCTTATGCCTCAAATTAGATCATAGTTTCTTATTGTTTGGGTATTAAGCCACATTGCCATGTTTATTGATATATGTGATTATTCTTGCCATGACTACTTTTCTAGCATGTAGATTTATGTTGACCCACAGAGGGCATGTATTTATTCACCCTGGGGAATGTATTTATTCTCCCCATATTATTGTAGGTGACTAGGAATGTCTTATTCTCCCCTCACCTAAGGTTAGAGGTTCGGTAGGTGCCTCAACCCTACTTAGTTAGGTAGACATAATTATCTTATATGCAAATCCTTTTTAATATAATGGTTAATGGCAAGTTTATTTTGATAAGGCCTCATTCTCTTGTTATCTTCATCTAATGATGAATCCTAGCCCATTTTTACATGTTTTGCTTATCTTGTTATCTTAGAATAGTTTTGTAACACATAATTTTCTTCACTTTCCCTTTTGATGGGTGTCTTCCCAACCACCCAGGTGCTGAGCAAGGTGATGGATAAGACAATAAGATCTTAGCTTTTGGCTTGGACTTAGTTGATGGAGATATTTCTTGGAGACAAGATTGTAGTAGCCTAGACTTCCCTCTATCTAGATCCTAATTGTTGTATCTTGATGTAAACCCTAATGGGAGAATGATGCATATTTTTAAACCTTTTAATGAAATTGAATATAGTCAGTTAATTTTTATTCCATTGCTTTCCAATGGTCTTTTGCATACCGATGTTTAATAAATTTGGAAAATTTATGCCCATTCCATCATACCTTTTAGTGAGTTTAGAATGGATGTCGATTCTTAATTTTTTTAGTAAAGGGGTGATTTTACTCTTTTACAGGATGCACCTAAAGTGCGTCATGAGGCAACACCTGACAGTTAGAGTAAGAAAGGGAAGAAGACAAAGCATCTAGAGTGCTTGACACGCCGAGTGATTGCCACTCACTACGCATACCATGAGACGATGAAAACTTTGGGAATCTTCATTTGTTTTCAGGATATCGTGGAGCCCGTTGGGCTAGTTGAGGTGTTGACCATAGTGCATGAGACCTATGTGGAGCTTACACAATAATTCTTTGCAACATCAGATAAGGTCTTACAGTATGCCATCAGTGTCACCTTGGGGAGTAGCACCTACCTCATCACCACATCCTTTTTGAATGGCATTTTTACTCCAACTCTCGAGGCAGTGAAATCACTTGATCAAGGAAGAACTAATGGGGAAACCAATGCAGACTATGCTACAGTGTGGAAATAACTCACAAGGAAAAGCAATTTTGTGGTGGGTAAATAAAAAACTAGTTTGATCCACAACACCATATTGAGATACATTCAGAAGGTCTTGGCGACACCATCTTCGCCCGATATGAAAATCAAGGAAGTTGTACCAGGAAAGACCTTTTTGTGTAAGGATGGATGGTGTAGGGGCAGATTGTAAATTTGGGTTCACTTATCATTGATCATATGAAGACAATCCCGTCTAAGAGCAAGAATCCTTTTATCATGGGCGGGATTGTAATCTCCATTGGTTTGGCCCTAGGACATGATGTATCTGGCTACAAAAAGGCAGAAGGAGGAAAGCTAGTTGACCTGCATTACTTGACTCATTCATTAATGATATCAGTGGTTGATCAGAGGATTTTCTACCAGGTCAACCCTCCTTATGTTGGGGTTTCACTTGAGCTCCCCTACCATGCCACACCTCTCCTAGAGGGATGTGGTCCATCTTCAAATTTTTTGGACATCTTGAGGAGGTGGGAAGAGGAGAATCCTAGAGATACATGGTAGCAGTAGCCCAAAGATCTACTTGAGGGGCTTGGAGAGTCACAGGAAGCTATTGAGAGGAGGAGGATAGCTGAGGAGTGAAAAAACTATAGGGTGAGGCATAGTGAGGTAGAGACATCACAACAGTAGAAGCAGACCACATCAAACACATATGACATGTACACCATACATGCACAGTTGGAGGGCATCCAGATCACTCACAATCGCATTTTGAGCACCTAGGAGGGTATTCTGAGAGCACAAGAGGATTTTCAATGCACCCATGATGCCATGTGGTTAGACCATCAATAGATGCATTATTAGGTCAACCACTTATATCAGTTCCAACATGCTTAGTCCCAGAGGAACCACCAATGGGGGGAAGATTGGTGGAGTTCACTGTCAGCATATTAGGACAACTACCCTCCTTTATAGTCAGACTACTGGGGATCCTACAACCAGCACCCTCCACCACAAGGAGGACTACCGCCACCACAATGACCATCTACCCTATCATTCCTAGACTTTATTATAATGTTGAGGACAACATGATTCAAAAGTTTGGGGTGGTAGGGTGGTATGCCCTTTTCTCATTTTCACTCCCATTTTGCATTTCACCTGATATTTACTTTTGTTTGTTTGCTTTTGTTTGCTTTAGTTTAGAATTTACCTACTTTGCATACCTGCATGTCATGTCGTTACTTTCTTGTCATTTTTGCATAATTTTCAAAAAAAATTCTCTTTTCACCATGCATTGCATATCATGTAGATTTTTGGTAATTTTTGCATGTTTTAGCTAGGATTTGCTTTTTTACTACTTTAAGTTCAATAATATAGGATTAGATGTGAGTGAAGGAAACTTCGAACCATTTTGGCTAATTTTGCCCAAATTTGAGATTTCTTGCCTAAAAGTGTGTTTCGACCCAATCTCTACTTTTTGGGTTAAAAATGATGACCTTTGACAAATGAAAGTGAATTATCATTGCTTATTGCTAAATGGTATCAATTCTTGACTTTTTACATGCACACCACCTATCTTATGTTTGTGAATGTTTTGGTTGAATTATAACTTGAGCACTCCAACTTGGGTCAATCTAGATATATGAGAAAAAGGGATTATACAATAATGGTAACATTGAATACTTATAGGTTAAAGTTGTTCTCAACTTACTCCAACCACTTGGATAGAAATGATGTGTTGATATATATTGCTCTATTCTTGTCAGGTCTTTGATATCAATTTTAGGTTTTTCATTCATGTAGCGTGAAATTATTGGATGAAATGTTGGATTAATTTTCATGCAGGAGACCTTATGTTGAGAATCATGCCAATGACCCCTCGTTGACCCAATTCTTCACTCACCATTTTCTTACCCCTCTGCCTCATGAAAGGATGCCAAAGTGCACATATAGGCCAGGGTCACCTCTAAAAGATAGGGATGGTTACATATACATCTCACCGCTTCACTCTCATCACCATGTGCCCTATCTACTTCAAGGGAAAAGAAAAAGAAAAAGAAAAAGAAAAAAAGCAAAAAGAAAATAAAAAGATGCTCCTATTTAAGAGCATCTAAAGAATAAAAGATGAGTGTGTGAAAGCACTCCAAAAGCTTATTGTTACGACCCCACCTCCCGATAACCCCCAATAAAGGGAGTCCGAGAGGTCGAAGCTGCACCCATGACTTCCAGATCAAAGGTTCGGCAATTAACCAAGAATAATTATCAAATTTTAACATACTATACTGAAAACTGTAAGAAAAATAAATTTTTTGCATACCTTTTTGAAAACATGGATCTCTAAACTTCTATCCACTTAAGGATTCTACTCTAACTAATCCTCCTTGTATTTTACTTCATGTATTTCACAATATGACGATTTACTGTTTGTCCTTTTGACTTGTACCTAAAACGCCGAAAAACAAAACGTCGGTCAGCCGAAGCTGGTATGTGGGGGAAACAATAATAATGTAAATACATTAACAATGTAATTATTCAATTAATCATTTAACAACCAAGATTACATTTTAGATATAACTCCGCGATCCAAGAGTACCCTATCGTCTATATTGTACCCATTAAACCCCTCATGATCCACCTATAAGTGAACCAATTTCTAGGGTTGAGTCACATGGCACTACTCGTAAGTAGCCAACTCCTTAACTCATGGCAGGCTAATGAGTCTCATGGCACTACACGTAGGTAGCCCAGTTTCTAACTCTCGGTAACCTAGACCTTGCTCTAGGATTACCCCTTTTCTCTTAGCCCTTTCAAAGAAATAGAGGTGGACCCAGATCTAGTCAGTTATATATGCACATTAATACTGATAATCATAGTCACTTTATAGTTGCATGAAATAGATAAACATCCAACAGTTATTTTCAAGCAACCGATTAAAACTTCGAGAATCGTTGTGAAACTAGAGCGATTATTTATAAGTGTAACCACATACCTGATTTGATGAGTCATGCAGATTATTCAACATATACTTCATGTATCTACCATCAAACCAATCAACAGATCCAAGCAAGTAATTCAATCATCACATAATTCCTGAAAAGAATATGTACTCTATTTATTACACACTTTATCAAGAATCTACTTTATTGACTTGGATTCTCTTTCTAAGGTTTCTAATCCACATTAAGGTTTCGTTAATCTTTATTAGGGTTTCTTAGATCCATTCCTCAAACTTTATCCATTTTAGGTCAACAAACCCTAAAATACTCTTTTCCATTTATATGAACCTTAATTGCTCAACTATTCATTTTAATAGTCTTTTATACCCAAATTGACTTAGGATCATCATATCCCTATTCATTCATGGATTTGAACAATTAACACAATTAAAATATATATTCTCCTACATTAGGGTTTTTAAGGTCATTAATGCATAATCATGCATGAAACCCTAAATTAAGCCAATTATATAAAAAGATCATCTTTTTAGATCATATTTTCACTTTTATTAACAACATGTTAATATTGGATTGAATTATACAATGAACATCATTTAATCCATCTATCATCAAATCTAATGATTAAATCATTAAAGATGATAACTTTATGTACTTTTTGAATTCAAGCATATTTACGCACATAAACTCTAAATTAGACTAATCATGTGTAAAGTTCTCCCTTTTTTAACATAATGTACCTTTTTACATTTAACAGGTTAACATCAACTCTAATGATCCATTAAACCCTATTAAACACTTCATTTATTTCAAAATAGGGTTCCTTAATCTTTAATTCATTAAATATTATAATTTACACTACATTTCGAACTATGATCAGATTCAGACTATAAAACTATTTTTAATGGGTTCTTTGCATTTTTCTGATCAAAATACATATATAATTTGTACTTATCCGAGCTACGGTTTATTAGATACAATTTTAGCAAAAAATCACTTACCACGTCCAATGAGAGGGCGCCACGTCGCCTCTATCTCCATGCAACATATCGATTTGGAAACATAATGGAATTACCGTTATACCCTCACTTAAGTGCTTGCTCATTCAGCCTGCGGAGGGGCAATTTTGTCCAACACGGCCTTTGCCTCCTTCAACCTAGCACAGCAAGAGCCGCACCGCCCTAGCCGCAATCTGCAGCTTTGCGCCGGCTTTTCCTCCCTCTCTGGGCCGCCATCCACGCCAGCAAAGGCTCCCCTTCCTCTTCCATGACCTACAGCACCAGGTGCGCCCCCAATTTGCGGCCACCGTGGTCATCTTTAGCCTGCGTCGTTTGGCCAGCCGTGCAGCCTACTGCAGGTGTTCTGCGTGAGTTTGGTCACTAGAGAACGCTGGCCAGACCTCCTCAGGTCATCAGGGAGCCACCAAGCTTTCACCAAGACAATTCCGTGGTCCGTCGTGGCTCAGGGGTACATTATCCTCCATAGTTAGGGTTGGAAGAAGGAAAGAAAGGAGAAGAGGGAGAGTGGTACGTAGGGTTCTCTTGAACTTGGCTCCAGGTCTAACCCCTTATATAGGGGAGAGTATGAAGCCCTAAGGCATGCCTTTATGAGGACCCCAGTCCTATTCTTGAAAGGAAACATACTTTCCTTGATTGTGAAGCAACAACCTTCCTCTCTCTCTTCATTATTCTTTTCTAATATCTTTTATTATTTGGATGTTTTAGGAATTCGAAATTCCTTTTACTTACTCTCTTTATCCTTGCTTTTTAATCCTATTTTCCTTTATAGAAAGTATCATCCTTTAAACAATACCACATAGTTCATTAATAATGCAACATATTATCCTCTTATTTTGCCTTTTTAGTATTTTCTCTTTCTTTCCTCTTTATTGGGGTTCCTTGGATCCCAAGAAACTCAAATATTTCGAAATTCTTTTTATTGGATACTTATTATCCTTTTAGATGCATCTTTATGCATTATTTCACATTATCTTATTTATTTCTCATTAAAATATCTCTTTTTGAGGATTTCTCTTTATTTCTCTTTATTTTCCTCATTGGTATTCCTTTTATCATTAGCAACCTCATGGATACGAAATTTCACCAAGAAATCTCATTTATGCCTCTTTCCACTCATTTTCCACATTTTACCATTATTTTCAATTTCTTTCTTAATAAAGAAATACTTAATTAATTTTTTCTTTTCTTATTGCACTCTTTATGCAACTTTGGACTCCTTGGAACCCAAGAGGCACGAAATCCCTCTTTGGATTTGCCTTCTAGAGGTTTCTACATATTTCTTTTCTCAAATATTCCATTATTCATTCACTAATTGAATTTTCTTTGTTATTTCCTTGTTATTGGGCCCAATAAAGCTTACAACACAAACATCAAGGCTATTGTAAACGAAATCCATGTATTCAAAAAAAATTATACAATTCTTTGTTCAATTATCTTTAATATGAGAAATTACATTTCTCATCAGATGATCCCAAAAATTGGGGTTGTAACACTTACCGCAATTCTTTCTTCCATTTTCATACCCATTGAGCTAGGAAACATCCAACCTAGCTCATTTTGCCCATTTTGTAGCCACGTGGGTCATTTGGTGTGGTTTGAAACATAAGGTTGAATGCATGAAGGTGAAAAAACACTCCTAGTCATCCTTAATTAACACCATCATGAAACAATCTACCCAGAACTACATGAAAGAAATATGGATAGCTTGTGTGTTTTATGCACTATATTTGAAGTTCCTATGCTTTGTGCTCTTTTCATGATTCAGTTTTGAAAGCAGGAGAGGAGAGAGGTGGAATGCATGCACTTAGTCATTATTGATCCCATTCAACAATAATCATCTTTTGCATTACATTTGCCATTTCTTGATTGTGCAAAAATTATAGAGAGATTGAGTTGGAGCATACTTGTAGACAAGTATATTTTAAGTTTGGGGTTGTGATTCAGCCATATTTTAGGGCTTCATCTTGTGTCAAGTTGCACATCAATCACATATATACCTGTAAGATTACATGTTATTTCCCTAAATATGCATATTTGTGTAAAATGCACTTATGGACATTATTTTCATTTTTTAGGCATTTGGGCCACCCTTGATGGAAGAGAGAGAACGAGTGATCCTAGGGTTTCTCTACCCTTGGAGAGGACTAATGTGAAGTCTGATGCTCCCTCAACCTACCCCTAGTGGCGAAAGATCCATTGAAGCAAAGATGTCCAAGAAAATACAAAGAATCAAGTCCAAGTGCTGATCCAGAGACCAACATGATCGTAGTAGCACAAAACGGTCATGCTAGGACACTTCCAAATCAATAGAGTCATCCTGAAGCAAAGCAAGAATCAATGTGGTCGTGCCACACAGAATGACCATGGTGAACTGGCCCAGAACAATCATGCCACCTTGCATGGCCGTGTAAGAGCAGAGGCAGAACATCCGTGGAGTAGAGAACGGGCTACATATTTTGCACCACCACGGTCGTGGTGACCACCATGGTCGTGTTACCCGAGCCCCATCATATCCATTGTGACCACCATGGTCGTGCCACCTTCAGTAAAAATCAAACTATTCCCTTTGATTTTTCACCATTTCTCACCATGGTCGTTCCCATCCACCATGGCCGTTCTCACCCCTTCCCACCACGGACATGGTAACCACCACAACCATGTTACCTACAAAAACCTAGCTACTTTTGCACTATTTTTCCCATACTACCCCTACTTGACCTAGTGCTTCCCCCACAACTATATATACTTAGGTTGTGGTTCCAACACGAGGTTAGCTAACTTCTACCACCTCCTAGGTCCCCATTTTTGCCCCTTATCCATTACACTTCTTTTCCACCTCCATTTCACTCCATTTCACTCCATTTCACCATTTCGATCAACAAAACCCTCACTTCCAAGCCTTCCATCCATTTCCCACCATCATTCCACACCATTCCATCATATAATAAGGAGGAGGTAGACCTTGCAGTAGATAGAGAGGAGGATTCACTCCTCTACATCGATCTTCATGGCCACTTCTTCCTCTTTCTCCTTTTTTTGTATTTTGCATTGTTATGAGTAGCTAGGCCCCTTGGGAGGGTTTTCTGGGGTGTAAAATGTTACTTTGATACCATGTTGGGGGAAAATGATCTATAAACATTGTATTTTGTATGCTAATTATTATGTTCCATTTCTATCTCACACTACATGAATTGCTTGTTGGTTTGTGCTTGAAATCACCTAGGAATTTAGGAAAATTGATTATATGTATGAATTTTGGGATTTGCTCCTAGGTCCAAATCTTGGATCCCTATCTAGCTACCCATCCTCCTACATCCTAATGAATTCTCCTAACCCAAGTTGAGAGATATAGTATCTAGTTTAGATGAAATTGATGTGTTTAGCATGAAGCTTTCTCAAGGTTAGAATGTGGGTGATGAGATGCCTAAAACCTCACTTCCACACTCATTACTAATCTCAACCTTTAATCATCCTAAGATCATCTAACCTAAAAACCTAGGCTTATTTAGACTCTAATTGAATTACACCCAAGCCCTAACCCAATTGAGCCTCATAAGGGTAGTAGGGAGTGTTAGGGACTGGTTCCCCTATACACAACCTAGCATATCCATGGCCAGTTAGTAGCTTAGGCTAATTCATTAGACCCTAGCCTGTTGTTTGGTTTGATAATCTAAATAGAATCATAATGCTCACATACCACCCCCAATCTAATTGATAAGTACATCCCCTATACAGCCCACGTCTCCATTAATTACTTTAAAACCCTAGTTTCCATCTTGCTTAGCTAGTGTTAGCTTAATTAGCTCTTTTCGTACTTAAATAGCTTCTTGCCCTGTTCTTGCTTTGTTCTTGCTAGCTTAGGTCTTTAATTGCTCTTTTTCCTCGTTTGCTAGTCTAGTGTAGTTTAATTCTCTCCTTTCCTGCCTTAGAGTAGATTTTTCTCTTTCTTGCCTTACCTTGTATTTCTTGCTTAGTGGAACTAATTGTCTAGGGTTAACTTAGATTTTAATCTTATCTGCTTTCCTTTACTTGCTTACTTGCTCAAATTAGTTTAACAATCAAATCACCTTTAAACCCTTGAACCCCTAGACTCTGCAGTACGAACCTAGCACCAAAAACTAACCTAGCTCTAGTGCCCCCTTTTCTCCTTGTGGATCGACCCTATACTTGCCTCCTTACCTATACTACAACACAACCCCATGCACTTGCGGGTTAGTGTTTTGGTAGAAGTAGGTCCTTTGAGTTTAGGTCATTATAAATTTTGAAAGTGAATCCACCCATGTGCTTCTATCCACAGAGTTGCATCCATTCAAGTCTCAATTGAGTGGTGTGTAATGCCATTGGCGGGAGTGCACCAACATTCACTAGTACTTAGATAAGATGATATTCATAGTGTCCTTATAGATTGCATGGAGTAAATAAACAATCAAGCAGTTTAATTGAAATCCATTCAGGAAACTTTAGAAAACCTTAGAAGTCGATAAGGTGAGTATTCATATGTGTAACCACATACCTTTACTTCATGCAAAAATCATGCAACATGTAATTCAAGAATATATCCAAACATCCAAGCATTCAACATAAATAACCAACATTTTATGCATGTATGTATACTTTAAAGTTTCACCATCACGTTCAAAAAATAGTTAATCTAGAATAAGTCCTAAAATAGGGTTTAGGGTTATCTCAAGTTTGGATAAGGAATAAGGATTCAAACCCTACTTCCAACAGATTACCAATGACTTAGATCCTTATTATATTGAACATATTATGTTATTATGAACATCTATTCAAATTATCTAAATTTAAAAATATCACAAGTTATATCATCAGTTTCATGAGCCTAATTACACTTGTTAGTGATTTTTTACTTTTGAAACTATAAACATACATCATCAATATCATCATCATATTCGATTCTTATTATACTCAAAAATATTACTATGTTATCACATGATAAATAGATTTACTATTTGATCAACATATTCATCAAATTTTGTGCATGAATTATCCTCATTACTTGTATTAGCATTATTTTTGGAATTAGGAATAGAAATAGATTGAATTCATCTTATCATTTCCTCTCATTTTTCTTATTAAAATGACCTATAATATCATTATATTTTGAATTGCCTATCTATTTCTCCATTATTTATAAAATAATACCTATCTAACCAATTATTAGCCACCATATCAGCAAGCTTAAACCTATTCTTATTTATCCTGGAGTGGGGAATGAGTAAGGGACTAAAGACATGACTGCCCTTGTGTTGTCAGTTGTATTCACATGGACGGGAGGGGCATGTTTGTTAAAACCCACCTAGCCCATCTGTGTGTTTGCAAGGTCTCCTTGCTTCCGCCATGGAGGAGTCAACTCTTATTCTAACAACCTCTCTTTTTAGCATCCCCCAAATAAGACGGACCTTAAAGTTGAAGGCCATTACCAAAAATTCCCAAGGATCCATATTTTACTAAATAACAAATAATAGTAAATAATTTCCATCAAGTCCAAAATGTTGTTTACAAAATATGAAGTGATGATCCTCTAAGGAGTTACATGAGAACTCAACATATGGAAGAAGTATCTATCTAATAATCATTTATTTATCTTTGATGTCTTCATTAGATTTCATCTGAAAAATCATACATTGATATCTTCATGTATAAGATTTAGCTAAAAACAACGTGGGAAAAAACACGGCTCAGTATATTGCTATATTATGTACGTGGGTGCATGAAAAAGTGTGTAAGCACATAACAACATATAATCAGTCAATTACTTGCAAATAAGAACTAAAATTTCTTCACATAATCTTTATATTTGTGATATTCATAGTGGCAATATAACTGAACAAAATGTAAATAAACGTCCAACAGTTAATTTATTCAATCTTTGAGAAATTGTCAGCAAACATTAAAAAATGATATTGCGGATAGTCATAATTGTAACCATGCACCTCAATGTAGAACCACACAAATCATGCAATCACACATCAAGTACTTTAAGCAGATCATTTAAGCAAGTAAAGAGGAATCCAAGCAATTCAACATTTAATCTACATGTATGTAAATTATAAAGTGTTACCATCACATTATTCATATTAAACCCTACTTGGGTCCTAATCTAGAGTTTTGGGGTCGTGCTTGGGTTTGGATAAGGAATAAGGTTACAAACCCTATTTCCATCACATATTAAACATTAGGTGAAATACTATATTTTCAACGATCCTTTCATTATGAACATTTATATTAGATTGAGTTCATTAAAATGTTCATAAATATGATTTTTGATTCCAAAACCCTAATTATTCACATGTATAGTTATCCACCTTAGAAACTCTAGTTTTTCATCAATACGACCATACTCATCTTGGATCAACATTATATTTATTAATATTAGATTATAACATGAACTAAAATTTTTAACGTATATAACATGTTAATGCACAAATCTAGGGTTTTCATGTAGTAATTACTTAGTAAACATATATCCAAGGTACTTTTGGAATTGGGATCAAAATTAGGTCTCAAACCTATTTTATTTGGATTCTATGCATTTTCCTATTAAATTCTATATATCTATATGTTATAATTCAAGATATCATTAATTAGATACATTATTTGCAAGATAACTATATTCCGGTTAGTCATAGTAGGCCACGCCATCATAATTAACTTTTTCTCTATTACCTTTTTCATTCATGCTCATATATCCTAGCTCAGGTCCACCTAACCAGTTACTCAGATTGGGCCTTCCTCCTTCCTTATGAATGTGTATTCTTCTTCACGTAGGTCGTGTCGTACATGCTTTAATGATCAGAGGGAGATAAACTTCTCACACACCATCAAGTTGACTCCAACTTCCACAGTTATTATCATGGTGACTCATTCACCACCCCAAACTCCATGCTCCTTGTCCACATACCTCGTTCCTTCCCCCAATAAGACTGGCGACAAGAAACCCACTGGGGTCCTTGTTCCCGCCATCATCTCCTCTCCATAAACTGTAGTGACCCCCTGAACTTGGCACTAGTAGGAGGGCCACCCCTACTGGTCATGGAAGCATAGTGGCCTCTGGTAACCTCCCACAAAGCCCTAAAACACCACCAGAGCATGGTAGAAGAAGGAGGCAGTTCCTCTGAGCCAGCGATGCATGGCGGGAAGGAGTTGGCATAGCTTGACAAAGCTATGATGATGGGTGGCGGTGATACAGGTGGATGCTAGAGAGGGTCTATCCCGTCCTTATTTCTGGAAAGGGCGGAAAAGGTTTCTAATGATGATGTTGTGGATGGATAGAAGAAAGAAGGAAGAGTTCAACTGAGAGGGTGTTTGCAATGACACTAGGACTTCCCATGGCCACTCATTCTAGGAACCAAGCAACCTATGAAGTTGAGGGAATCATATGACCCCCTCCATAGTTTCTAGACAGAACACTAGTGGTTTGAAGGAGGGAGATGATGGAGAAAGAACGGTAAGAGATCTAATGAGAAGGATGGAAGCCCACATCCATAAAAATTATTCTCTCGGACTCCTTCCACTGGTATTTGCCTCTTCAGGGCTTGTTTCCTATAACTTGTTGACTCCCTTCTTCCTTCCTTTACCATAAAGTCAAAGTACAAGTTCACTTGTCTATTAAATTAAGGAGAGGGCCAACCATGATGTCTATGATATACAACTAAAACCTCTTATCTTTATCTCTCTTTATCTTTCTTTAGTGCATTTCCCAAATCAATCATCCATATTACTTGATTGACATACAAGATCTCATTGAGCAATGCTTATAAAGATATGGCACTTTATTGGATAATTTCATCATTCAATGATTAGTAAATGCTTATGACTTGAAGTATAGATTATTGTTTGTCTCTATGTTTGATATATTCCTTAAATCAATTATCCTTATTTCATTGAAATTCATTTATGCTTTTTCGAGCTTAATTTGTGGGATTTATTGGCATTTCTCTCATATACAAAACTTTCTCTTTTGAGCATTTGCTTAAAAAAATTACCATTAATTTATGGAACGTCTTTTTCCTCCCAATTTTCTTTGTTTTGTAATTATTTAAAATATACCAAAAGTTATTTTGAAAATATACTACTTGATGTCTCAAAACATGTGGTGCCAAATTGGGTCAGATAATTACTCCATTAATTATCAAAAATACCATATATCTTATTCTCCTCTAGAAACTAGCTTATTACCTCATATTTCTATTATCCAACAATTCATAAAGCCATTACTATTCATTTATGCACAAAATCACTTATTTCTTTGTCTTGTGCACCAAGAACCTATTTGCATAGTCAGTAGTCACATGGGTCATGGATTGCACCCATGCCACAATGTGAATAACATTATTATTCCATCAATAATATGATTGGGGAATTTACTTATCAATTCAAGATTTATATTTTTATAATCCAGTTTCATCAAAATTGAGGATATTACATTCACCCCTCCTTAAAAGGAATTTTGACCCCAAAATTCAAACATAGTTAGGTCAAGATGAATGATAACTCATCTTTGTTTCAAAACATAGGGTTAGCAACCCTACTTAGAAATCATTAACAAATTTTATTGATATGCAAAATTCCTCATATTATTAATAAAATTTTGTAAATGAATTCAATTCAAGGTATATCCACATCCTTAGTATTTTTATGATATTAATACTTGGTTGTTACATTTTCACTTATGATTTCAATTCCACTTGGTGACTACCTATTCACCTAGGTTTCCAACCTATTATTCATTTATTTCCACATAAGGGTGAACATCAAACCCTAGATCATGTCTTTAACTCAACTTAGGGTATTCATTCTCATAGGTCAACTTTAAGCATAACATGTGTCTATCCAATCTCTCTCACTCATAATAAGATAAAATAAATGTTTGACTACAATCGAAATACAAAGTTAATCCCATTCCAAAAGTAGGGATGGTGTACCCAGGCATCACCATCTTAGAATGTCAAATTTTAGGTTCCAAACCATAAATAGATTTAATCCCACAATTTTCTTAACTTCCATGTCCTTACATGGAAAGTGGACTTTTCATCATCATTATATGAGTCCTTGTATTCTTTATATCTACATCTCATGTATTATGAGCCTTAGTCACTTCCTTGAAGTCTGTAGAGGTACAAGTACCTTTCGAGTAATCTCCTCTTGGCTTCGTGGGCCTTATGAACTTAGGGAGTGCCTCTCCTATTTACCCCTTGGGCCTCATGAACACATGAAGGTGGTCAATTCCTGACCCATGGGCCTCAGGAAAACATCGATGGCCATCTCCTGACACTATGGTCTAATGAATTTAGGGCACGATCACCTCTCAATCCCATTGGTCTTATGTACCTTTAAGCTTCCCTATGTGTCCTAGATTGACTTAGGTGTCTACCTTATTTAGGGTTTATCAAGATATCTTTATTTTCATATATAATTCTTTAACCCAGATTACAACCATCTCTTACGGTGCACATTATTCACTTTATGTCCCTTCATTGGGCTCATGGAAACCTTCCCTTCTAGGCTTGGCCTTATACTGTCAGCCACTTCCATAGTGAATTTTCCTTGTGTCCCTCAAAGATGGAATCTTGGGTTCAAAGAACATATGTACCATCATGTTTTGTATACTTAAAATTTCTAGGTTTTAGGTGACATTCAAGGTTACCTCAATTCCCAACTGATAAGTCAACTCAACTTTCTAGGGAAGGTCCTAACCTAGGGTGTCTTATTGACTCACAAGAGGAGGTTAGGCTCACTAGCCACAACCCAACCCCACTTGTTTAGGGTTTTTCCTCACTCATAGGTCCTTTTCCATTCTTTGGTTGGCCCGCCCACAGTCAGGATACCAAACTTGAAAATTAAATTGAGGGTTTCATATTTTCATTTTTAGGCAACCTTAAAATGTATTTTCTACTATAACTTCCCAACCATTATTTCTCAATCTCTGAGGTCTACACAGTCGTTGGGGGTAATCATCATGATGTACCTGCTTGCTGGAGGTACTTCCAATAATGCACCCATTCGTTGGGGGTAGTTCCAATAGAATGCTCACTCTCTGAGGGTAGCATACCCACTCGCTGGGGGTAGAATACCCACTCTCTTGGGGAAATTTCAATAACCTACCCACTCAACTTTTTGGGTCATTCCTTAATTGGGGGATGCATAAAGGTGAAGTCATTTGACCTATCTCTATTTTCTCTCTCCTTCTTTACCACCCCTCCCTTTATAACCTTAGCATCACTACCTCCAATCTATATAAGAGATTATATGACCATGGGTGGATCTAGAGGACTACAAAAAAGATGTCGAGAACAACCAACCCTCCTCTAACATGTGAGAAACTAGGACGATGGCCAAGAGCATTGTGATCTGGTGTAGGCCGACATCCAAGGAAGGAGGGAACGTCTATATGAGGGTGGGGGGTTGATAGAGTGGGGCGGACATTGTTGTAGCCTTCAAGATTTTGTCTTGAAGAGGGGGAGTGTATTGGATGGTTAACCTTGCCAGAGATCACGAGCATGGAGTAGCACAAGTAGGTGGAGATAACTAAATGAAACCATCATCTGTCAGATAGAGAGAAATGCCTAGGGGAAGAGAGGGGACGACAAAGGTCCATGGAGGGGTGAGACCAAAACACATCAGTGGAGAAGGAGGCAAGAACAAGTGGACCAAAATCGACCACTGAGGAAGGAGCATTGGACATCGACGCAAGCGCAACGTCATGTGTCACGTAGAACCGTGTTGCCATGTTGAAGAAAGCTCATGGGCGTTGGACCATTTTTCCTCTTAATGCACACTTATGAGACAAGGACAAACGAGTCCTTTCCCTAAAGAACCAAGCTAGCTAGGATACAAATATGAATCAAAGGTAATATACTGACATGTCAATCTCTGATTGGCCTACATATGCCCAATTTATAATAATTCTAGATAATTATTGGCAACTCAAAACACAACGATATTATATATCATTTTAATAAGCAAAATGAGAGGAACGCAAAAAATATAATTGAGACTTAATTATTCTTACTATTGAAAAAAGTACATGGGACACATGTTAAGTGGTGATTAAATCACACAAACCCTAGATTTGTATATTAATAATTTTGAATATGTTTCATTGAAATGCAAATTTATAAAGAGGAATATAATGGTGTTTTAACATGATCATGACCATGATGATGATAATTAGAGTCACTATTGTGCATAATCATGCATATGAAGAACTAGGGTTAAAGATCCTAATTTTCCATGTTGTTAATGAATTTAATGTGATCAAAGTGTTCCTAATGAAAGGATATGATGTATAGGGTTTAGAATGCAATATTCTTTATCATTGGGATCTTTAGATGTATTATCTAACATAGTTTCTCCTAATGACATAAGAGGCCTAACTTGATAATCAAGGTTACACATGATATATGATGAGGACTAATAACTACAATTAAGTATCATGCGATGGAACTAGGGTTTGCACCCTTATTCCTTAATCTAAGTCCATTTTAACCGTAAATCCTAGAGTAGGTTCGAGTAGGGTTTAATGTGATTATGGTGATGGTGACACTTTAGGTTTTATATATATGTAGATTTAATTTTGATTGCTTGATTTTCTTTCTTGATTGGATAATATGCTTAAAGTAAGACTATGAGATATGCATGGTTCTATAAAAGGTATGTGATTACACTTATGACTACCCACAATAGTTTGTTGGTGTTTTCCAATGATTTATCATGGATTAAATAAACAAATTGTTGAGTGTTTATTTACATTTTGTACAATTATAATGCCACTATGAGTATGACATAAATAAAGATATCATATTTTGAAACTTTGGATGACATGCATTGAGGGGTGATGCACACGAGCCCTAGAGGGAAAGTCATCACACCCAAGATAATGTATTCAATGTTGGTTAGAATATAAGATGAAAATTTCATTTATTATTTTGCAAATAATTGATTGTTAATAAGTTGTTATCTTACTTGCACACATTTTCATGCAACCCACGTACAAATTATGTTTTAAATTGTTGATCAGTGCTTTGTTTTATGCCATTCTTGGTAAATGCAATACATGAAGATAATCAGATATGATGTACGAGATGGAATTAACTAAAAACATTAAAGCTAAGTAAAGGAGGATTACATAGATACATCTTCTCATATGCATAGTTCTCATGTAATAATTCATGCAACTCTTTCGAGGAGCATCTTGTAAACAACATTTTAATTAATGGAAATTATTTACTATTTTTTGCATCAGGTTAAATTTAGATCCTTGGGAATTTAAGGTAATGGAACTCAACTTTTTGGGTCTTTCCTTAATTGGGGGATGCAGGATGGTGAGGTCATTACAATTATGGTGAGAGAAATCTCTTTGGTATTCTTGATATCTTTCTAATGTTCCACTCAAGTTCTCACTAGGTTTTTGCATGAAGCTGGTAATCTAGTATCTGCAGCGTACAATTTTCTCACTAGGATTGAACTTGGTGATGAAGGTATCAACTAGGGGTTCTATTCAAATATTCTTTGATGTATCAGAGCTTAGAACCATACTTACTGATCTTCTGAGCAGTAGCCCAGCTGGTCACAGCTCGGGGCCCCTCACGAAGGGTTTTGGGTTTGACTCCCGTTGGAAGCGCTGCTCGGAAGTGAATTTTCTACAGCGTCAACCGGCCTCTGATGTGACTTATTGAGATACCAGTGTGCGGACACATGAGTCTCCCGTGTTTACCATTCCGGCTATCTGAGCCTCTGCCTTGGGGGGGTGGGTTTCACCTGGAAAACTAAAAAAAAAGCTTGGAACCATACTAGATATTTGCATGTTAAAGAGAAACAAAACATTTTGTAGTAGATAACGTCTTGCAACACTTTACTGATCTTCTGAGTGTTTCTTGTGTTTCTAAAGGCATCCAGATGATGGTAAGGATTAACTTTGGCTAACTTTCCCCTACAAGTTCGTTATTGAACCATGGACCAATAGGATGAATTCAACTTTAAGTTTGCAAGATTGAAGTGGGGGAGAACAATTGGGTTCCTTGTCTTATTATCATGTTTGGAAACCATGGATAAGAGAGACAGACCTCCATCACATGAGGGTTAATTTTGTCCATTACCTCAATCACCTCCACCAACAAGAAACACTTCATGTAGTGGGTTTATTCCATTCCCTTTCCCAAGTCCTCTTTTGCCTCCTTGAGAGGCCATGACTTCTTTAGTGAATGAAGAAAGATTGATTCACACTAAGGACTTGAAAGAAATATTAAGGGTCAAGGTTAAAAACTGGACAAGTTACATAAGTTCAAGATGTATAGAGTTATGTATGCCCAGAAAAGAAATCATATGATGATTGTAATGGAGTATCTTGTATATGATTTGATTGATAATAAACACAATCTTCCAATTATTCTATTTTATTCAGTTATAAGATAATGATGTTACATAATGAATGTCTAAAGAATGATGGCACTCGATCACGTATGTCTTCAGATTGAGGACCTGAATAATGAGAGCATACATATGTTAAGACTGTATATATGCATTCTTGTTATGTCCCTAGTTGGTTGTTATTGTGCAAGTTAATAGACAACAATAACACAAAAACCTAGAGTGTGTGTTGGTTAATGATAGAATCTCATTATTCATGATATGTGATTTCAAACTTGTAATGACCCATCCCCCTATTATCCCCAATTCACGTGGACCGAGAGGGCAAGGGTCATTATTATATTTACAAGATCGAGGTTGAGCAACTAACCAAAAATAATTATAAAGTTCACTAAAAGGAAAAAGAGTTTGCTACAATATGAAAGATAAACTCTCAACCTAGGAGTTACATGGTATGTAAAAGTATTATTTGCAACATGAAAGAAAAACTATCTATCTAAGTCCTCCAATGTAATTTTAAGCAACTTTCATTTTGGTGCCTTCTTCTCTGGAAGTCCATTTTGTAGTCTACTAGCAGTTTAACCTAATATGTCATGAAGCAAAATAGTAGTCGGTATATCGAGATATACTAGTGTGTGGGGTGCAAGAAAAAAGGTTCATATAAGTGTAATAACATATCACAACAATTATTTTTGCATAATCAAAGTTACAACTTTGTCATAACCTCTAAACCATGTTTTACTTAATATCTAGGAATACCCTCTCCTAGGATTTTGTCCATGCAGTGGACTTAGGCCCCATACCTAATCATGGGATTGGTTCCATATTGGCCTTCCTAATCATGGGCTTGACGCTTTAGGCCTTCCCAATCATGGTCTTGATCATAGTCATCTCAAAGACTTTCTTTCTCTATCACCCCTAGAGTTAATATGAGGGGTTTCAAGAAAGTTACTTCTTTTATAGAATGTCAAACTCATATGGACTTTATCAATTGTAGGAAATAGATAATCAAGCAAGAAGTTTAGTTGTAATCTATTCAAGAAACCTCAGAAGTCGGTTAAGGGAAGTAGTCATAGGCGTAACCACTTATCTTTCTAAGAAGTGACTTAAAGTTCAAGTAATCAGGTGCAAATGAAATCAAGCAAGCTATTACCTAGAAATTAATGCATAACACCCAAGTATTACTATTTTGTCCATGATCTAACATTAAGAATGACTTGGGTTCGAAGTTAGGGTTTTAGGTTAACATTTGGCTTTCATTAGGGTTTTGTCTTCCCAAAACCTAATTATCACATTTAATGCCTTTTTAACTTCCATACCCTAATTTTGATATTATATGCATTCTTAATCTCAATTTAAGTCCAAGATGTCCTTTTAATCCAAAAGGATTAAACTTTATCCATCTAAGTAATTTAAGAAAGTTATATTCATTAAAACTAAGAAGTTAGGGTTTCCATGCTTTTAATACATTGGAGTTAGTAACTTTAGGCACTTATGAAAATCAAGGAAGAATCAGATCTTAAATTATATTTTATTGGATTCCTTGCTTTTTTCTGATAAAAAATGCCACATATTTGTATTTTTCAACCGAAGGATGGATTTTTAGTTGATTTTTCAAGGTCTAGCTATTTCTCTAATTTTTTATTTTAAAGGCAAGGAAATACCTTTTCTTGGAAATGCTTGACCGCTGGATTTCTAGTCACAACTAACTATTACATGAATCGTGCGGTGAGGATTAGTTCTATCCACTCAACCCCCCTCTTAACTTAAATGGAACCCTTATTGCAAGGTTTGATTACTGGTCCAAGGTGGATTAAAATCTGATGGTTTCATGTTCTCCCACTAATCATAGCCTTCTTCTTCACATGTTGTAGGGCACATGGAAGAATAGCTCATTAGAGAAAGATGGAGTGAGAGAGAGGAGGTGGTTCCTGGGACAAAGCTTCTTAGTTTGAGTTCTAATGCCCTGGCGAAGTTAGGGGATGGTGTTATATAGGGTATGTGTTGAGATTATGGTTAAAAACATGGGGGTGAGAAAAGGTTGTAGCAAGAATTTGTTCTTGGCCCACAAGCCATGACTTCACCTCTTATCAGAGGATTTCCTCTTTGTCTTTGCAAATCAAATCAGCGGTTCCATTAGTTTGCGTTGAGGTGGGCTTTAGAGAGATAATCGAAGGATTACGTAATGAAGTGAACAACACCCCTTTCCTTTTTTGGCACGTGGTAGTGGACGACACATGTGTTGTCTAACTCTCGTTCCAACAACCACTAAGCTATAAGAGAAATAAAACATCGAGCCATGTATTCCTATTAGGAAAAAAATGTGACTTTTACATATACTAACTCAATAATACTTCCACTTTAAGAAAATGTAAATAATCCAAATCTTTATCTTCTTTAATACTTTTAATCTCAAATTTTAGTGGAAACTCTTTTGCTCTTATATCTAGGTGTGGGCAAGATTTGAGACCAAAATACACAAGTTGAAGATTCTTTTATTTGTATCCAAGTCTCCCTCTTATTTCATTTATTTAAGGAATCAAATTAATTATTTTCTTTCCCAAATTTATCTAGATTATCTATTGTAATATCTTTTCTCATTAGTTATAATATAGAAACAAGACCAAACCGTTAGTTGCCTTCAAGAACACTTTTTTAGTAAACTCCACATAATTCCATATGTAGTTTACTAATTACCCATTAATTTTAGTAATTCATTTATTGTGGGATTTTTTCTCTTTCTTTACCCCATATCTTTTATTGGATTATTGAAAAAGTAAAATCACAAAATCCATTGTGAAGGAGAATTTGCAAGTTAAAACCATACTTTAAAAAAAAGCATAGCAAACTTTCTAACATATCCTTAACAGTCAAATATTTACATTAAAATTATGTAAATATATGTGAAAAACCATGTGATAACATCCTTCCCTCTTATAGGAATTTTGTCCTCAAAATTCAACTTCACCTACAAAAAGTTTAGGATGAGACTTTTCCATGTCTGTCTTTAGCTCCCATGTGGCTTCATCCTCACCATTGTTCTATAGAAGAACCTTTACCATCTCTATATTTTTAATCCTGAGATCTTTTACCTTGGAGATTATTATCTTCACAGGTGACTAAAGGTATGTCAATCTCCCTTAAAGTTCTATAGGCTCAATGTTCAACAAATGGGCAGGATCCTTCACATAGCACTTTAGATTGGATACGTAGAATACATCGTGCATCATACTATAGTATGGAGGTAATGCTAGATGATAAGCATCCTTTCTAATCAGTTCTAAAATCTCAAATGAACCCACATATCGAGGTCTCATCTTTTCTCTATTTTTCACTATGGCTCGGAGGGGTCAAATTTTTAGAAATACATGGTCACCTACAGTGAAGTACAAATCTGTCTGCTTTGCATCAACATATGACTTTTGTCGATCTTGGGATCACTTCAGCCTCTACATGATCAAAGCAACCTTGTCATCATACATCTGTAGTTCTTCTGACCTAAGCAAGGTCATCTCACCAACATCATCCCAATGAAGTAGTGACTGACACAACCCCACATAAAGAGCTTGATACAGAGGCATCTTGATATTGGATTGGTAATTGTTGTTATAGTAAAACTCATTTAAGGACAAGTATTGATCCCATGATCCACCCCAATCTAGCACACAAGCTCTCAACATATCTTATATGGTATGGATCATTCTTTCTGATTATCTATCCGTTTGGGGGTGATAGGCTATGCTAAATTTCAGCCTCGTACTAAGTTCCTCTTGAACTTATTTCCAAAAACTTGAATTGAACTAGGGATCACGATAAGAGATAATGGAACTCGAAATACCATGCAAATGAACTATATCTATAATGTAAAGCCCAACTAAGTCTGACACCTCGGCAGTGGATTTTAGGGTAAGGAAGTGTGCTAACATTGTTAGGTGCTCCACCACAACCCATATTGCATCATGACATTTTATTGTATTAGTAAGACCCATCACAAAATCCATGGTGATTTGGTCCCATTTCCACTCAGGAATCTCAATCAATGGCAGTAACTGGTGTGTTTCTACCAATGGTGTTACACACTACTCAATTAGATTTTGAATAGATGCAACCCCATGAATAGAAGCAAACTGTGGACTAAACTTTCAAATTTATAAAGTACCTACACAAAAAACCTAATTCTACTAAAATGCTAACCCACAAGCACACGAGGTCATGTCAAAGTTTAGGTAAGGTTGCAAGGATAGGGTCAATCCACAGGGAAAAAGGTGGCACTAGATCTAGGTTAGTTTTTAGGATGGGTTCCTATTGCGAAGTCTAGAGTTTAAGGGTTTGAAGGTTGTTTTGATTGATTACACTAAGTTGAGTAGGAAAGCAATTAAGGGAAAGAATACAAGATTAAAACCTAAGTTAAACCTAGACAGTTAATTCTAATGAGCAATAAAAGACAAGGTAAGGCAAGAAAAGAGCAATCTACACTAAGGCAAGAAAAGAGAGGCCGACACTACACTAAGATATCAAACATGGAGAAAGAGCAAGAAGAGACCTAAACTAGAAAGAGAAAAGAAATAACAAGGCAAAAAGCTAACTTAAACAAGTAAAGAACTAACTAAGCTAACACTAGCTAAGTAAGAAAACGATTAGGGCTTTAAAGAAAGTAAGGGAAATGTGGACTGTTTAGGGGATGCACTTATCAATTAAGTTTGGGGAGACATATGAACATATTGATTTCATTTAGATATTTAAATCAAACCACAAGCTAGAGTCTAATGAATTATCCTAAATGACTAACTGGGCATGGATATGCTAGGTTGTGTATAGGGGAACTATTCCCTAACACTCCCTACTACCATTGTGAGGCTCAATTGGGTTAGGGTTTAGGTGTAATTGAATCAGAGTCTAAACAAGCCTAGATTTCTTGGTTATATGATCTTAGGATGTTTAGGGGCTGAGGTTAGTAATGGGAGTGGAAGTGAGGTTTTAGGCCTCCCATCGCCGACATTTAGCCTTGAGAAAGATCCATGCTAAGCACACCAAATTCATATAAACTAGCTACTTAGATCTCTCAACTAGGGTTAGGAAATTTTATTATAATGCAGGAAGATGGGTGGCTAGCTAGGGATCCAAGAATTGAACCTAGGAGAAAATCTTAAAATTCACACATACAAGCAATTCCCCTAAATTCCTAGGTAATGTCAAGAACAAACCAACAAGAAATTCATGGAAAGTGAGATAGAAATAGAACATAATCATTATCAAATGAAATTACAATGTTTACATATCATTTTACCCCAACATGGTAACCAAGTAACATTTTTCACCCCAAACAGCCCACCCAAGGGGCCTAACTACTCATAACAATGCAAAATACAAAAATAAGGGAGAAAGAGGTAGAATAAGCCATGAAGCTCAGTGTAGATGGAGAATCCTCCACTTTAGCTACTACAGGACATCCTCCTCTCTCCTCCAAGGTGCAATGACATGGGATTATGGTGGAATAGGGGAAAAACACTAGGAAACTAGGCTTTTGGTGGTGGAAATGGTGAAATGGAGTGGAATGGAGGTGGAGAAGGAGTGGAATGGGTGGAATGCAAAAATGGGGAGCTAGAAGGTGGTAGAAGATAACTAACCTCATTCTAGAGCCACCACCTAGGTATATATAGGTGTGGGGGAAGCAATAGGTCAAGTGGGGGTAAAGTGGGAAATGCAGTGCAAAAGTAGCTAGGTTTTTGCGAGAACACTACTGTGGTGCAGAGGGGTGAGAATGGCTATGGTGGATGGGAACGACCAAGGTGAGAAATGGGGAAAATCATAGGGACTTGGTTGGTTTTGAACTAGAAGTGGCACGACCATGGTGGTCACCACGGTCGTGGTAGGGCAAGGGTAGCAATGGCAGTGGTGGCTTGGATTTCCTTGCCCGTTCTTGGCTCCTAGGCTGTTCTGCTCTAAAGGTCACATGGTCGTGCTATGTGACATGACAATTTTGTAGTTGATCCACCACAACCATTCTGTGTGGCAAGGCTATGGTGATTTCTGCTTTACTCGTAGGTGACTTTGTTGATTTGCAAGTATGCTAGCATGGCTGTTCTATGGTACGACGACCGTGCTGGCCTCTGGATCCGCACTTGGACTTGTTTCTTTGGATTTTCTTTGGCATATTTTATTCAATGGAAATTTGTCCACTAGGGGTAGGTTGAGGGAGAATCATACTTCACTTTAGGCCTTTCTAAGGGTAGAGAAACCCTACGATAACTCCTTCTCTCTCTCTTCCATCAAGTGTGGTCCAACATCAATAATTTAAGTATTGTATACGTCATTAGTTCGATCCTTTGTAGGAACTACCTGTAATAATGAAATTGCAACATGAATTTGTTTATCATAAAGAGATTCGTTATTCCTGACCCTACCTCACCTTAATCGTTATTTGAACAAAAATATCACAGTAAACTTTTGGTAAAAGTTATGTCTTGGTCCGAGTGGGGATAACATTTTTCATCTGCATGTCTATGTAGTTTGGAAAAATTCAAATATCTCAGAGATAGATTGTGGCGACCGTCTCGCGAAAATAAGATTAACTAATGCGGAAGCGTTCATTAAGCAGCGGATTACAAAAAATCACTAACAATTAAAACTTTTTGCAAAGGGATCCATTCATAGGAAAACTCTTTCATTCAGAACCAAAGTAAAACTTTACATCCTGGTTCATATATATACATCTCATGTACTTTTGCTTCTCGAGGAATACAAACATTAACTACTCTGTCTTAACTGTACACAGGTAGTATAAAACCTTCGAGGCATTGAGCCAAAATCTCGAAATCATTAACTAATACTCCGAGGACCTGAGAGTACAGAGACGACACATAGGACTTCTATATACATCTGAACATGACATGACAGTCAATGTCTCCACCTGAGACTTTACTGGTGTCCCTGCTACTGCTGATGTCCTTCACCTCCTGAAGGATTCCTGTCTCCTCATCCGCGTCCACCTAAAAATGTGGTTCCCACGGGGGTGAGACAATTATAAAAATTGCCCCAGCGAGAGATATAACTCTCCGCCAGAAACATTATTATTGCAACTTAATAAGATAAATATGAATAGGGAAATCATATTTATTTGACAGCAGATATTTTAATGTCTAACATATTAAATCATTATTCTATATCAAAAGCATTGCAACTGTAACTTGATAGAAGCAACATGTCACTTATCCTTTAATGAATAGGAAGAACATGTATAACATCTATTCAAACAACAGAATCATTACCACTGCATTAACTTTCTTCAAGCTTAGATCATATATCTAAAGCCTGGCATTTTCAATGTGGAGTCATGGCCCGTAGCCATACTCTTTTCACAAGGTGTTGGGATCTCAATCCCTTATTTCAACACTGGGAATTCTCATCCCTTCACAATTTTAATGCACTAACATGTGATTCTGGGTAATTAAACCCTTAGCTCATCACCGGAGAATTGTTACCACATTCTCCAGCAATTAACACCTTTAGGTCATCTGACCAAGGTAAGCATGATACTTGTTATACAAGCATCCATCATGGCACTTGATGCACATTAACTCTCTTGCCACCTCTTACCAGGAACAAGGTATATTATGGCACACAAGGCCCAATTAACAATTCAAACTAATAATACATCATAGCTCATACCTGGCTATGCTCATCATCTCATAATACCTGCATGGTTAGCACATATAATAGCAGTACATCAATTATCTATCAATACCATGCAAAAACAATGTATTAATAATTCAAGGGTATTACCCTTAATCCTTTACCAGGATTTGGATTTCCATCACACATAGCTCATCAGAACACTGTACATCTTGTCACCTTTCACTAGGCAACAACTTTATTCACATGGCTCACAAAACCATTCACATCGTGTCACCTCTCACTAGGCAACAACTTTATTCACATGGCGCACAAGGCCATTCACATCTTGTCACCTCTCACTAGGAAACAACTTTATTCACATGGCGCACAAGGTCATTCACATCTTGTCACCTCTCACTAGGCAACAACTTTATTCACATGGCGCACAAGGCCATTCACATCTTGTCACCTCTCACTAGGCAACAACTTTATTCACATGGCGCACAAGGCCATTCACATCTTGTCACCTCTCACTAGGCAACAACTTAAAACAAAGGCTTACAAGCCCAACTCATCTTGTTACTTCTTTCTCAGTAAAAAAAACATAATGGCACATATGGCCAATCAATTCTTATCAAATAAACATCATAGCTCATACCTGGCTATGATCATCAACTCATGAGACCTGCATGATTGTCACACATGATAATAGACTTATCAAGTTCACAACACATCATGCAATACAGGGTAACACCACTATTCCCTTACCAAGGTTAGGGTTTACCATCAATTAGGGCTTTCTCTCACATATCATTACCCTTCATTAAGAATAGGGTTTTCCATTATTAACCATTTAGGGTTTCAAGATCATATTATCAATGATCAAACCCTAGTTCATTGCTCCCCACATCTAGGAGCCAACATTTATACCATAAGTATTCAATCATACTTATTTATTCTCATCAATTATCATTAAATGATTATCATCACAAGGTATGAGTATCTCTCTCATCCTTAAGTTGAGAATTAACAAAACGACCATGTTAGGTCACTTTCAATTCAGCTCTAAGTCAAGCATAGACCACCACGGCCATGTTACCTTGCACGGTCGTGCAAAGTGAAGCTACCACGGCCGTGCTACCCTGCACGGTCATGCTGAGTAAAGTCGCCACGGCCGTGCTTCCTTGCACGGTTGTGCTACATAGGATCATCACATGAATCATATTTCTATATATATGAATTCTATTATTTGATCCTTTCAACTTGATTAGGTCACATCAACCCTTCAATCAAATGCATACAACTATGATTAACATAGTGTACCAAGTCATTGGTCCTATAAGCAATTAGGGATTCATTCCCAATTAAGGTTTCTCATGGAATCACCCTCAATTAGGGTTCCACATGGATACACCCTCAGCTAGGGTTTACTATTCATCCTAATTAGTGATTTCACATGTAGTCAACCTCTTATTAGGGTTATACATGGAATCAGCCTCAATTAGGGTTTACATCATGTATTGGATCCATGCATTTGTTATGCATTAATAACTAGTACCATTAAAGGTATCTCCAACCTAATCACATTAGGTTTTCAAAAAGGTTTGATCCATTGGACCTTCAATAACATGAGGTATCCAATTGAATTTGGGTTTCCAATGTTGATTCCTTCAATCATTGAAATCATGGAACCAATCATCAGTTGGACCTATACTCATACTTCAATTGAGTTTAATAGGTAAACCTACAACTGATTTGACCCTCAATTGACCCTCAATTGATCATCAATTAGGGTTTGATTCAATTGATATAGGGCTTGGAATCGATGATCCTTCAACACTAATCAATGCAGAACTAGTTGCATTGAAACCATTGAACCATCATCCAAATTGGGTATGACCTGACCCCAAACGGTCTTGAGGTCGTTTGGATGACCTCCAAACGGTCTTGAGACCGTTTTCCCATCATATCACTCAAATCCAAGCCATCCAATTAAGGTTTGGATCATTGGATTGATCACCAAATCAACATTGCATTGTATAACAACTAGGTACCTTTAGACCTTCAAACACCTAACCATACTCAACCCTAGACCTCCAAACGGTCTTGGGTGACCACCAAACGGTCTTGAGGTCGTTTTGATGACCTCCAAACGGTCTTGAGACCGTTTTCCCATCATATAACTCAAATCCAAGCCATCCAATTAGGGTTTTGTTCATTGAAGTGCTCACCAAATCAGCAATCTATTGCAGATCAACTTGATATCTTTAGACCTTCAACCACTGAACTATACTCAACCCTAGACCTCCAAACGGTCTTGGGTGACCACCAAACGGTCTTGAGGTCGTTTGGATGACCTCCAAACGATCTTGAGACCGTTTGACCATCCATCCTTTGGACTCTAGTGAAAATTCATCATGGATTGGTCTATCGAGTTGATCAACAAATCAGCACTACATTGCAATATGATTAGTACTTTTGGACCTTCAATTGGTCCACTATACTTGACCCCAGACCTCCAAACGGTCTTGAGGTGACCCCAAACGGTCTTGAGACCGTTTGGATGATCCCCCAAACGGTCTTGAGACCGTTTGGGCTAATCAACCCAAAATCTCAAATTAGCTCATTGTGATTTCAGCACTGATTTCAATTAGGGTTAGCCCAATTGATTAGCTTTCAACTCATGACTAGTTTGGAATTAATCCATCAAATTTGGTGAGTCATTAGATCACATCATTAGGAACAGTAATCCCAAACGGTCAACGCTTGGTCAATGCACTCAAACGGTCTTGAGACCGTTTGCCCAAAAAGTTCAATTAAATCAGATTGAAAATCAGCACTTAATCCAATTAGGTTTCCCTAATTGATTAGGCTTCAACTCACGATTCCTTTGAAGTTAATCCCTCAAATTTGGAGGGTTATTAATAAACATAATTATGAACAGGAATCCCATACGGTCAACGCTTGGTCAACCATCTCAAACGGTCTTGAAACCGTTTGCTCAACCAGGTCAAGTTAATCAGGTTGAAAATCAGCACATAATTCAATTCGATTGCCTAATTGATTGGTCTTCAACTCTCGATTCCTTTGAAGTTAATCCCTCAAATTTGGAGGGTTATCAGCCTACATAATTAGTAACACAATTACCAAACGGTCAACGCTTGGTCAACCATCTCAAACGGTCTTGAGACCGTTTTCTCCCAAACGGTCTCAAACCGTTTGCCCTTAAACGGTTTGCTGAAACCGCATAGCCAATCAAATTAAAACGATTTGGAGTAGCTATCAAAACGGTTTTTCTTGGTAATTTTCTTTGGATAAGCATATAGGATGATTTCATCATCCCCTTCCTTCGAAAAACCAAGAACAGCAACCGTTCTTGATGGAAATTGCAGCAAGAAACAAGAGTTCATCAAATTGAAGAAATCAATCAACAAAGCATAAAGAATTGATGCAATAGCAATGTTTAAGGGTTTGAGTTATAAAACCCGCCTCCAATTGAGCTCCAAAGCTCCAAGATCACGCCATTAATGGTGGATGAAGCTTTCGCAACTCCCCCTAGGCTCGTCTTCAATCTTTTGATTGCAAAAGTTGGCTAGGGTTGAAGAGGAGATCGAAATAAGAAGGAATCCATAATTTATTTTCGATTTCAACCATGAAATCAAGGAGAACGAAGGTCAAGGACTCACCCACAAGTTGGGGACGTGCTCCCTGCTCCTCCCTAGCTCCTAGGTCGGTTTTGCAAGCAAGGGGAAGAAGAAAATCTAAAAAAGGCCTTGGTTTGGGCTTGGAAATGGCACTTTTATAAAGAAATTGATGAGAGAGAATATGCCTTATAAATATGCATTAAATTCCAAAAATATGGCCGCCTCTTCCCCCTCAAATCCCCTAAGGACGAGGCACCTTCCTTTTCCTTTAATTCTCCTTCATTATCCTTGATTTAAAGAAAATCAAATTAAGCACCTTAATGCTTATTATATTAATATCCATATGTGAGTGGGTTTTCTTTTTCTTATAATAAGGTGAGTGGAATTTCACCTACTTAGGATATTTTCGTTCCTTATCTTGGCAAAGAAACGTTCATCCTTATTCAAAATCAACCCAAAACATTTTGGTTGAAAGCCCTTCAATTATTTTTATTCATTTTTGCCCTAAATCAAATTAGGGTTTCAATTAGGCATTAATCTTGATTATTTTAATATCAAGATTCTCTCTCCTCCAACTTAATTCAAATGAGGCACACATCTCATTTTATTTGCTATAAATGATTCCAAGAAACATTAGGGACCTTATTGAAGTGGTAATTTGCATATTGAACCCTAGGTCTTGGGTAAATTGCACTTTTCACCAAAACTAGGTTTTAATGCACAACACTGCTTTACAAGCTTAATCTTGGTGCCCAAGCTTGTGAAAACCATACCACTACATCATATTCATTCTTATGATGTCTCAACATCAGAGGAACATCTTACCATGCAACATTTGCAATTTAACCCCTCAACTAGGGTAATTTGCACTTTGGTCCAAAATAAGCAAACATTGCTTCAACATTGCTCAAACAGGACCAAAATTGAAACATAAGTTTCTTATGAGGCCTAATTACTTTTCCCAAGATAAGATTAAGAATCTACTTAACCTTATTAGGCAAAACATCTAGGGTTAAATCATAACCCAGGTCAGGGATGTTACAAATTATAAACCCCTAACAAGGATTTCGTCCCCGAAATCCCAGGAAAAGGAGGAACAGATTATTCATTAATCATGCCCTCAAGTCTCCAGATATCATCTTAATATCATGGAGATATCATGAATTCTGTAATTCCACACAAGGCTCCTTTCACTAATTCAACCTTACCAATGTTTATGCAGAGCATAAACCCCTAACATATGATGTCCATATTATTGGAAAGAAGAAGCATAAAAGAACATACTTCTATCATCACCCAAGAATATTTATCAAAAGGAACAACATATATATCTAACAAAGATAATTTACTCAGTAATCCTTTAACAAACTCTATGTAATTGGGATTGTTCACATAGTTCTTCTTATTAGTTGGAAATGCCACATAGCTTTTCCCTTTTTGATTGGGAATGACACATAGCTCTTCCCTTTTTGTTGGGGATGACACATAGCTTTCCCTTTTTGATTGGGAATGACACATAGCTCTTCCCTTTTTGTTGGGGATGACACATAGCTTTCCCTTTTTGATTGGGAATGACACATAGCTCTTCCCTTTTTGATTGGGAATGACACATAGCTCTTCCCTTTTTGATTGGGAATGACACATAGCTCTTCCCTTTTTGATTGGGAATGACACATAGCTCTTCCCTTTTTGTTGGGGATGACACATAGCTTTCCCTTTTTGATTGGGAATGACACATAGCTCTTCCCTTTTTGTTGGGGATGACACATAGCTTTCCCTTTTTGATTGGGAATGACACATAGCTCTTCCCTTTTTGATTGGGAATGACACATAGCTCTTCCCTTTTTGTTGGGGATGACACATAGCTTTCCCTTTTTGATTGGGAATGACACATAGCTCTTCCCTTTTTGTTGGGGATGACACATAGCTTTCCCTTTTTGATTGGGAATGACACATAGCTCTTCCCTTTTTGATTGGGAATGACACATAGCTCTTCCCTTTTTAATTGGGAATGACACATAGCTCTTCCCTTTTTGTTTAGGGTTGGAATTGCACAAAGCATCTTCCTTTATTGGAATTGCACAAAGCATCTTCCTTTATCGATTCCATATTTCTTATTTCATGATACTCATTAGATTGTCTCAGAATGACTACTTGATCAGAGCAATCAAAAATACAACAATCTAAGAGTTTCCATACCCACTTTATCATCAATAGTTGTATACCTGGCCAGGGTTTACAAATACTGAGATCAAGTAGTATGCACTTACATGCTATCATATTCCTTGCTTTTCATATCATTATACACACATGATTTTCCCTTGTTCCAACATGACTAAGTCATTTAGGAACTCTTTTAGAGCTCAAACTTTCTGTATTAAGGATTGATAACCTAGATTGTAAAGCTAGTATCCAGTCCCCTATATGCATTATTGTTGCCCTAATCTGTCCAACAAGAGCATGATCATAGGATTCTCTATCCTGATCAGGTCTTAATGGGGATTCTCAGGCACTCATACTATTCTCGTCTGATCCCTTGCACCTCTTCTTGGTGCAGCAACATTGCCCTCAGTAATGTGTTTCTTGTGTTCTCCAGTCATTTTAAACTTTACCCTTTTTCTACACAAGAAGAAATCATTATAGGGTATACTGGAGGACACTAACACAGACTCACAACTTAGTCCTATGTCTCTGTAGACTCAGCGAACCTAGAGCTCTGATACCACTAAATTGTGGCGACCGTCTCGCGAAAATAAGATTAACTAATGCGGAAGCGTTCATTAAGTAGCAGATTACCAAAAATGACTAAAAATTAAAACTTTTTGCAAAGGGATCCATTCATAGGAAAACTCTTTCCTTCAGAACCAAAGTAAAACTTTACATCCTGGTGCATATATATACATCTCATGTACTTTTGTTTCTCGAGGAATACAAACATTAACTACTCTGTCTTAACTGTACACAGGTAGTATAAAACCCTCGAGGCATTGAGCCAAAATCTCGAAATCATTAATTAATACTCCGAGGACTTGAGAGTACAGAGACGACACATAGGACTTCTATATACATCTGAACATGACATGACAGTCAATGTCTCCACCTGAGACTTTACTGCTGTCCCTGCTACTGCTGATGTCCTTCACCTCCTGAAGGATTCCTGTCTCCTCGTCCGCGTCCACCTAAAAATGTGGTTCCCACGGGGGTGAGACAATTATAAAAATTGCCCCAGTGAGAGATATAACTCTCCGCCAGAAACATTATTATTGCAACTTAATAAGATAAATATGAATAGGGAAATCATATTTATTTGACAGCAGATATTTTAATGTCTAACAGATTAAATCATTATTCTATATCAAAAGCATTGCAACTGTAACTTGATAGAAGCAACATGTCACTTATCCTTTAATGAATAGGAAGAACATGTATAACATCTATTCAAAATACAGAATCATTACCACTGCATTAAATTTCTTCAAGCTTAGATCATATATCTAAAGCCTGGCATTTTCAATGTGGAGTCATGGCCCGTAGCCATACTCTTTTCACAAGGTGTTGGGATCTCAATCCCTTATTTCAACACTGGGAATTCTCATCCCTTCACAATTTTAATGCACTAACATGTGATTCTGGGCAATTAAACCCTTAGCTCATCACCGGAGCATTGTTACCACATTCTCCAGCAATTAACACCTTTAGGTCATCTGACCAAGGTAAGCATGATACTTGTTATACAAGCATCCATCATGGCACTTGATGCACATTAACTCTCTTGCCACCTCTTACCAGGCACAAGGTATATTATGGCACACAAGGCCCAATTAACAATTCAAACTAATAATACATCATAGCTCATACCTGGCTATGCTCATCATCTCATAATACCTGCATGGTTAGCACATATAATAGCAGTACATCAATTATCTATCAATACCATGCAAAAACAATGTATTAATCATTCAAGGGTATTACCCTTAATCCTTTACCAGGATTTGGATTTCCATCACACATAGCTCATCAGAACACTGTACATATTGTCACCTTTTACTAGGAAACAACTTTATTCACATGGCTCACAAAACCATTCACATCGTGTCACCTCTCACTAGGCAACAACTTTATTCACATGGCGCACAAGGCCATTCACATCTTGTCACCTCTCACTAGGCAACAACTTTATTCACATGGCGCACAAGGTCATTCACATCTTGTCACCTCGCACTAGGAAACAACTTTATTCACATGGCGCACAAGGCCATTCACATCTTGTCACCTCTCACTAGGCAACAACTTTATTCACATGGCGCACAAGGCCGTTCACATCTTGTCACCTCTCACTAGGCAACAACTTAAAACAAAGGCTTACAAGCCCAACTCATCTTTTTACTTCTTTCTCAGTAAAAAAAACATAATGGCACATATGGCCAATCAATTCTTATCAAATAAACATCATAGCTCATACCTGGCTATGATCATCAACTTATGAGACCTGCATGATTGTCATACATGATAATAGACTTATCAAGTTTACAACACATCATGCAATACAGGGTAACACCACTATTCCCTTACCAGGGTTAGGGTTTACCATCAATTAGGGCTTTCTCTCACATATCATTACCCTTCATTAAGAATAGGGTTTTCCATTATTAACCATTTAGGTTTTCAAGATCATATTATCAATGATCAAACCCTAGTTCATTGCTCCCCACATCTAGGAGCCAATATTTATAACATAAGTATTCAATCATACTTATTTATTCTCATCAATTATCATTAAATGATTATCATCACAAGGTATGAGTATCTCTCTCATCCTTAAGTTGAGAATTAACAAAACAACCATGTTAGGTCACTTTCAATTCAGCTCTAAGTCAAGCATAGACCACCACGGCCGTGCTACCTTGCACGGTCGTGCAAAGTGAAGCTACCACGGCTGTGCTACCCTGCACGGTCATGCTGAGTAAAGTCGCCATGACCGTGCTGCCTTGCACGGTCATGCTACATAGGATCATCACATGAATCATATTTATATATATATGAATTCTATTATTTGATCCTTTCAACTTGATTAGGTCACATCAATCCTTCAATCAAATGCATACAACTATGATTAACATAGTGTACCAAGTCATTGGTCCTATAAGAAATTAGGGATTCATTCCCAATTAAGGTTTCTCATGGAATCACCCTCAATTAGGGTTCCACATGGATACACCCTCATCTAGGGTTTACTATTCATCCTAATTAGTGATTTCACATGTAGTCAACCTATTATTAGGGTTATACATGGAATCAGCCTCAATTAGGGTTTACATCATGTATTGGATCCATGCATTTGTTATGCATTAATAACTAGTACCATTAAAGGTATCTCCCACCTAATCACATTAGGTTTTCAAAAAGGTTTGATCCATTGGACCTTCAATAACATGAGGTATCCAATTGAATTTGGGTTTCCAATGTTGATTCCTTCAATCATTGAAATCATGGAACCAAGCATCCGTTGGACCTATACTCATACTTCAATTGAGTTTAATAGGTCAACCTACAACTGATTTGACCCTCAATTGACCCTCAATTGATCATCAATTAGGGTTTGATTCAATTGAATTAGGGCTTGGAATCGATGATCCTTCAACACTAATCCATGCAGAACTAGTTGCATTGAAACCATTGAACCATCATCCAAATTGGGTATGACCTGACCCCAAACGGTCTTGAGGTCGTTTGGATGACCTCAAAACGGTCTTGAGACCGTTTTCCCATCATATCACTCAAATCTAAGCCATCCAGTTAAGGTTTGGATCATTGGATTGATCACCAAATCAACATTGCATTGTATAACAGCTTGGTACCTTTAGACCTTCAAACACCTAACCATACTCAACCCTAGACCTCCAAACGGTCTTGGGTGACCACCAAACGGTCTTGAGGTCGTTTGGATGACCTCCAAACGGTCTTGAGACCGTTTTCCCATCATATAACTCAAATCCAAGCCATCCAATTAGGGTTTGGTTCATTGAAGTGCTCACCAAATCAGCAATCTATTGCAGATCAACTTGATATCTTTAGACCTTCAACCACTGAACTATAATCAACCCTAGACCTCCAAACGGTCTTGGGTGACCACCAAACGGTCTTGAGGTCGTTTGGATGACCTCCAAACGGTCTTGAGACCGTTTGCCCATCCAACCTTTGGACTCTAGTGAAAATTCATCATGGATTGGTCTATCGAGTTGATCAACAAATCAGCACTACATTGCAATATGATTAGTACTTTTGGACCTTAAATTGGTCAACTATACATGACCCCAGACCTCCAAACGGTCTTGAGGTGACCCCAAACGGTCTTGAGACCGTTTGGATGATCCCCCAAACGGTCTTGAAACCGTTTGGGCTAATCAACCCAAAATCTCAAATTAGCTCATTGTGATTTCAACACTGATTTCAATTAGGGTTAGCCCAATTGATTAGCCTTCAACTCATGACTCGTTTGGAATTAATCCATCAAATTTGGTGAGTCATTATATCACAGAATTAGGAACAGTAATCCCAAACGGTCAACGCTTGGTCAACGCACTCAAATGGTCTTGAGACCATTTGCCCAAAAAGTTCAATTAAATCAGATTGAAAATCAGCACTTAATCCAATTAGGTTTCCCTATTTGATTAGGCTTCAACTCACGATTCCTTTGGAGTTAATCCCTCAAATTTGGAGGGTTATTAATAAACATAATTATGAACAGGAATCGCATACGGTCAACGCTTTGTCAACCATCTCAAACGGTCTTGAAACCGTTTGCTCAACCAGGTCAAGTTAATCAGGTTGAAAATCAGCACATAATTCAATTCGATTGCCTAATTGATTGGCCTTCAACTCTCGATTCCTTTGGAGTTAATCCCTCAAATTTGGAGGGTTATCATCCTACATAATTAGGAACAAAATTCCCAAACGGTCAATGCTTGGTCAACCATTTCAAACGGTCTTGAGACCGTTTTCTTCCAAACGGTCTCAAACCGTTTGCCCTTAAACGGTTTGCTGAAACCGCATAGCCAATCAAATTAAAACGATTTGGAGTAGCTATCAAAACGGTTTTGCTTAGTAATTTTCTTTGGATAAGCATCTAGGATGATGTCATCATCCTCTTCCTTCGAACAACCAATAACAGCAACCGTTCTTGATGGAAATTGCAGCAAGAAACAAGAGTGCATCAAATTGAACAAATCAATCAACAAAGCATAAAGAATTGATGCAATAGCAATGTTTAAGGGTTTGAGTTATAAAACTCACCTCCAATTGAGCTCCAAAGCTCCAAGATCACGCCATTAATGGTGGATGAAGCTCTAGCAACTCCCCCTAGGCTCGTCCTCAAGCTTTTGATTGCAAAAGTTGGCTAGGGTTGAAGAGGAGATCGAAATAAGAAGGAATCCATAATTTATTTTCGATTTCCACCATGAAATCAAGGAGAACGAAGGTCAAGGGCTCACCCACAGGTTGGGGACGTGCTCCCTGCTCCTCCCTAGCTCCTTAGTCGGTTTTGCAAGCAAGGGGAAGAACAAAATCCGAAAAAGGCCTTGGTTTGGGCTTGGAAATGGCACTTTTATAAAGAAATTGATGAGAGAGAATATGCCTTATAAAAATGCATTTTATTCCAAAAATATGGCCGCCTCTTCCCCCTCAAATCCCCTAAGGACGAGGCACCTTTCTTTGCCTTTAATTCTCCTTCATTATCCTTGATTTAAATAAAATCAAATTAAGCACCTTAATGCTTATTATATTAATATCCATATGTGAGTGGGTTTTCTTTTTCTTATAATAAGGTGAGTGGAATTTCACCTACTTAGGATATTTTCGTTCCTTATCTTGGAAAAGGAACATTCATCCTTATTCAAAATCAACCCAAAACATTTTGGTTGAAAGCCCTTCAATTATTTTTATTCATTTTTGCCCTAAATCAAATTAGGGTTTCAATTAGGCATTAATCTTGATTATATTAATATCAAGATTCTCTCTCCTCCAACTTAATTCAAATGAGGCACCCATCTCATTTTATTTGCTATACATGATTCCAAGAAACATTAGGGACCTTATTGAAGTGGTAATTTTCATATTGAACCCTAGGTCTTCGGTAAATTGCACTTTTCACCAAAACTAGGTTTTAATGCACAACACTGCTTTACAAGCTTAATCTTGGTGCCCAAGCTTGTGAAAACCATACCACTACATAATATTCATTCTTATGATGTCTCAACATCAGAGGAACATCTTACCATGCAACATTTGCAATTTAACCCCTCAACTAGGGTAATTTGCACTTTGGTCCAAAATAAGCAAACATTGCTTCAACATTGCTCAAACAGGACCAAAATTGAAACATAAGTTTCTTATGAGGCCTAATTACTTTTCCCAAGATAAGATTAAGAATCTACTTAACCTTATTAGGAAAAACATCTAGGGTTAAATCATAACCCAGGTCAGGGATGTTACAAATTATAAACCCCTAACAAGGATTTCGTCCCCGAAATCCCAGGAAAAGGAGGAACAGATTATTCATTACTCATGCCCTCAAGTCTCCACATATCATCTTAATATCATGGAGATATCATGAATTCTGTAATTCCACACAAGGCTCCTTTCACTAATTCAACCTTACCAATGTTTATGCAGAGCATAAACCCCTAACATATGATGTCCATATTATTGGAAAGAAGAAGCATAAAAGAACATACTTCTATCATCACCCAAGAATATTTATCAAAAGGAACAACATATATATCTAACAAAGATAATTTACTCAGTAATCCTTTAACAAACTCTATGTAATTGGGATTGTTCACATAGTTCTTCTTATTAGTTGGAAATGCCACATAGCTTTTCCCTTTTTGATTGGGAATGACACATAGCTCTTCCCTTTTTGTTGGGGATGACACATAGCTTTCCCTTTTTGATTGGGAATGACACATAGCTCTTCCCTTTTTGTTGGGGATGACACATAGCTTTCCCTTTTTGATTGGGAATGACACATAGCTCTTCCCTTTTTGATTGGGAATGACACATAGCTCTTCCCTTTTTGATTGGGAATGACACATAGCTCTTCCCTTTTTGTTGGGGATGACACATAGCTTTCCCTTTTTGATTGGGAATGACACATAGCTCTTCCCTTTTTGTTGGGGATGACACATAGCTTTCCCTTTTTGATTGGGAATGACACATAGCTCTTCCCTTTTTGATTGGGAATGACACATAGCTCTTCCCTTTTTGTTGGGGATGACACATAGCTTTCCCTTTTTGATTGGGAATGACACATAGCTCTTCCCTTATTGTTGGGGATGACACATAGCTTTCCCTTTTTGATTGGGAATGACACATAGCTCTTCCATTTTTGATTGGGAATGAGACATAGCTCTTCCCTTTTTGATTGGGAATGACACATAGCTCTTCCCTTTTTGTTTAGGGTTGGAATTGCACAAAGCATCTTCCTTTATTGGAATTGCACAAAGCATCTTCCTTTATTGATTCCATATTTCTTATTTCATGATACTCATTAGATTGTCTCAGAATGACTACTTGATCAGAGCAATCAAAAAGACAACAATCTAAGAGTTTCCATACCCACTTTATCATCAATAGTTGTATACCTGGCCAGGGTTTACAAATACTGAGATCAAGTAGTATGCACTTACATGCTATCATATTCCTTGCTTTTCATATCATTATACACACATGATTTTCCCTTGTTCCAACATGACTAAGTCATTTAGGAACTCTTTTAAAGCTCAAACTTTCTGTATTAAGGACTGATAACCTAGATTGTAAAGCTAATATCCACTCCCCTATATGCATTATTGTTGCCCTAATCTGTCCAACAAGAGCATGATCATAGGATTCTCTATCCTGATCAGGTCTTAATGGGGATTCTCAGGCACTCATACTATTCTCGTATGATCCCTTGCACCTCTTCTTGGTGCAGCACCATTGCCCTCAGCAATGTGTTTCTTGTGTTCTCCAGTCATTTTAAACTTTACCCTTTTTCTACACAAGCAGAAATCATTATAGGGTATATTGGAGGACACTAACACAGACTCAACAACTTAGTCCTATGTCTCTGTAGACTCAGCGAACCTAGAGCTCTAATACCACTAAATTGTGGCGACCGTCTCGCGAAAATAAGATTAACTAATGCGGAAGCATTCATTAAGCAGCGGATTACTAAAAATCACTAAAATTTAAAACTTTTTGTAAAGGGATCCATTCATAGGAAAACTCTTTCATTCAGAACCAAAGTAAAACTTTACATTCTGGTTCATATATATACATCTCATGTACTTTTGCTTCTCGAGGAATACAAACATTAACTACTCTGTCTTAACTGTACACAGGTAGTATAAAACCCTCGAGGCATTGAGCCAAAATCTCGAAATCATTAACTAATACTCCGAGGACCTGAGAGTACAGAGACGACACATAAGACTTCTATATATATCTGAACATGACATGACAGTCAATGTCTCCACTTGAGACTTTACTGCTGTCCCTGTTACTGCTGATGTCCTTCACCTCCTGAAGGATTCCAGTCTCCTCGTCCGCGTCCACCTAAAAATGTGGTTCCCACGGGGGTGAGACAATTATAAAAATTGCCCCAGCGAGAGATATAACTCTCCGCCAGAAACATTATTATTGCAACTTAATAAGATAAATATGAATAGGGAAATCATATTTATTTGACAGTAGATATTTTAATGTCTAACAGATTAAATCATTATTCTATATCAAAAGCATTGCAACTGTAACTTGATAGAATCAACATGTCACTTATCCTTTAATGAATAGGAAGAACATTTATAACATCTATTCAAACAACAGAATCATTACCACTGCATTAACTTTCTTCAAGCTTAGATCATATATCTAAAGCCTGGCATTTTCAATGTGGAGTCATGGCCCGTAGCCATACTCTTTTCACAAGGTGTTGGGATCTCAATCCCTTATTTCAACACTGGGAATTCTCACCCCTTCACAATTTTAATGCACTAACATGTGATTCTAGGTAATTAAACCCTTAGCTCATCACCGGAGCATTGTTACCACATTCTCCAGCAATTAACAGCTTTAGGTCATCTGACCAAGGTAAGCATGATACTTGTTATACAAGCATCCATCATGGCACTTGATGCACATTAACTCTCTTGCCACCTCTTACCAGGCACAAGGTATATTATGGCACACAAGGCCCAATTAACAATTCAAACTAATAATACATCATAGCTCATACCTGGCTATGCTCATCATCTCATATTACCTGCATGGTTAGCACATATAATAGCAGTACATCAATTATCTATCAATACCATGCAAAAACAATGTATTAATAATTCAAGGGTATTACCCTTAATCCTTTACTAGGATTTTGATTTCCATCACACATAGCTCATCAGAACACTGTACATCTTGTCACCTTTCACTAGGCAACAACTTTATTCACATGGCTCACAAAACCATTCACATCGTGTCACCTCTCACTAGGCAACAACTTTATTCACATGGCGCACAAGGCCATTCACATCTTGTCACCTCTCACTAGGCAACAACTTTATTCACATGGCGCACAAGGTCATTCACATCTTGTCACCTCTCACTAGGCAACAACTTTATTCACATGGCGCACAAGGCCATTCACATCTTGTCACCTCTCACTAGGCAACAACTTTATTCACATGGCGCACAAGGCCATTCACATCTTGTCACCTCTCACTAGGCAACAACTTAAAACAAAGGCTTACAAGCCCAACTCATCTTGTTACTTCTTTCTCATTAACAAAAACATAATGGCACATATGGCCAATCAATTCTTATCAAATAAACATCATAGCTCATACTTGGCTATGATCATCAACTCATGAGACCTGCATGATTGTCACACATGATAATAGACTTATCAAGTTCACAACACATCATGCAATATAGGGTAACACCACTATTCCCTTACCTGGGTTAGGGTTTACCATCAATTAGGGCTTTCTCTCACATATCATTACCCTTCATTAAGAATAGGGTTTTCCATTATTAACCATTTAGGTTTTCAAGATCATATTATCAATGATCAAACCCTAGTTCATTGCTCCCCACATCTAGGAGCCAACATTTATACCATAAGTATTCAATCATACTTATTTATTCTCATCAATTATCATTAAATGATTATCATCACAAGGTATGAGTATCTCTCTCATCCTTAAGTTGAGAATTAACAAAACGACCATGTTAGGTCACTTTCAATTCAGCTCTAAGTCAAGCATAGACCACCACGACCGTGCTACCTTGCACGGTCGTGCAAAGTGAAGCTACCATGGCCGTGCTACCCTGCACGGTCATGCTGAGTAAAGTCGCCACGGCCGTGCTGCCTTGCACGGTCGTGCTACATAGGATCATCACATGAATCATATTTATATATATATGAATTCTATTATTTGATCCTTTCAACTTGATTAGGTCACATCAACCCTTCAATCAAATGCATACAACTATGATTAACATAGTGTACCAAGTCATTGGTCCTATAAGCAATTAGGGATTCATTCCCAATTAAGGTTTCTCATGGAATCACCCTCAATTAGGGTTCCACATGGATACACCCTCAGCTAGGGTTTACTATTCATCCTAATTAGTGATTTCACATGTAGTCAACCTCTTATTAGGGTTATACATGGAATCAGCCTCAATTAGGGTTTACATCATGTATTGGATCCATGCATTTGTTATGCATTAATAACTAGTACCATTAAAGGTATCTCCCACCTAATCACATTAGGTTTTCAAAAAGGTTTGATCCATTGGACCTTCAATAACATGAGGTATCCAATTGAATTTGGGTTTCCAATGTTGATTCCTTCAATCATTGAAATCATGGAACCAATCATCAGTTGGACCTATACTCATACTTCAATTGAGTTTAATAGGTCAACCTACAACTGATTTGACCCTCAATTGACCCTCAATTGATCATCAATTAGGGTTTGATTCAATTGAATTAGGGCTTGGAATCGATGATCCTTCAACACTAATCAATGCAGAACTAGTTGAATTGAAACCATTGAACCATCATCCAAATTGGGTATGACCTGACCCCAAACGGTCTTGAGGTCGTTTGGATGACCTCCAAACGGTCTTGAGACCGTTTTCCCATCATATCACTCAAATACAAGCCATCCAATTAAGGTTTGGATCATTGGATTGATCACCAAATGAGCATTGCATTGTATAACAACTTGGTACCTTTAGACCTTCAAACACCTAACCATACTCAACCCTAGACCTCCAAACGGTCTTGGGTGACCACCAAACGGTCTTGAGGTCGTTTGGATGACCTCCAAATGGTCTTGAGACCGTTTTCCCATCATATAACTCAAATCCAAGCCATCCAATTAGGGTTTGGTTCATTGAAGTGCTCACCAAATCAGCAATCTATTGCAGATCAACTTGATATCTTTAGACCTTCAACCACTGAACTATACTCAACCCTAGACCTCCAAACGGTCTTGGGTGACCACCAAACGGTCTTGAGGTCGTTTGGATGACCTCCAAACGGTCTTGAGACCGTTTGCCCACCCAACCTTTGGACTCTAGTGAAAATTCATCATGGATTGGTCTATCGAGTTGATCAACAAATCAGCACTACATTGCAATATGATTAGTACTTTTGGACCTTCAATTGGTCAACTATACTTGACCCCAGACCTCCAAACGGTCTTGAGGTGACCCCAAACGGTCTTGAGACCGTTTGGATGATCCCCCAAACGGTATTGAGACCGTTTGGGCTAATCAACCCAAAATCTCAAATTAGCTCATTGTGATTTCAGCACTGATTTCAATTAGGGTTAGCCCAATTGATTAGCCTTCAACTCATGACTCGTTTGGAATTAATCCATAAAATTTGGTGAGTCATTAGATCACATCATTAGGAACAGTAATACAAAACGTCAATGCTTGGTCAACGCACTCAAACGGTCTTGAGACCGTTTGCCCAAAAAGTTCAATTAAATCAGATTGAAAATCAGCACTTAATCCAATTAGGTTTCCCTAATTGATTAGGCTTCAACTCACGATTCCTTTGGAGTTAATCCCTCAAATTTGGAGGGTTATTAATAAAAATAATTATGAACAGGAATCCCATACGGTCAACGCTTGGTCAACCATCTCAAACGGTCTTGAAACCGGTTTCTCAGCCAGGTCAAGTTAATCAGGTTGAAAATCAGCACATAATTCAATTCGATTGCCTATTTGATTGGCCTTCAACTCTCGATTCCTTTGGATTTAATCCCTCAAACGTGGAGGGTTATCAGACTAAATAATTAGGAACAAAATTCCCAAACGGTCAACGCTTGGTCAACCATCTCAAACGGTCTTGAGACCATTTGCTCCCAAACGGTCTCAAACCGTTTGCCCTTAAACGGTTTGCTGAAACCGCATAGCCAATCAAATTAAAACGATTTGGAGTAGCTATCAAAACGGTTTTGCTTGGTAATTTTCTTTGGATAAGCATCTAGGATGATGTAATCATCCCCTTCTTTCTAAAAACCAAGAACAGAAACCGTTCTTGATGGAAATTACAGCAAGAAACAAGAGTGCATCAAATTGAAGAAATCAATCAACAAAGCATAAAGAATTGATGCAATAGCAATGTTTAAGGGTTTGAGTTATAAAACCCGCCGTCAATTGAGCTCCAAAGCTCCAAGAGCACGCCATTAATGGTGGATGAAGCTCTAGAAACTCCCCCTAGGCTCGTCCTCAAGCTTTTGATTGCAAAAGTTGGCTAGGGTTGAAGAGGAGATCGAAATAAGAAGGAATCCATAATTTATTTTCGATTTCCACCATGAAATCAAGGAGAACGAAGGTCAAGGGCTCACCCACAGGTTGGGTACGTGCTCCCTGCTCCTCCCTAGCTCCTTGGTCGGTTTTGCAAGCAAGGGGAAGAAGAAAATCCGAAAAAGGCCTTGGTTTGGGCTTGGAAATGGCACTTTTATAAAGAAATTGATGAGAGAGAATATGCCTTATAAAAATGCATTGAATTCCAAAAATATGGCCGCCTCTTCCCCCTCAAATCCCCTAAGGACGAGGCACCTTCCTTTGCCTTTAATTCTCCTTCATTATCCTTGATTTAAAGAAAATCAAATTAAGCACCTTAATGCTTATTATATTAATATCCATATGTGAGTGGGTTTTCTTTTTCTTATAATAAGGTGAGTGGAATTTCACCTACTTAGGATATTTTCGTTCCTTATCTTGGCAAAGGAATGTTCATCCTTATTAAAAATCAACCCAAAACATTTTGGTTGAAAGCCCTTCAATTATTTTTATTCATTTTTGCCCTAAATCAAATTAGGGTTTCAATTAGGCATTAATCTTGATTATTTTAATATCAAGATTCTCTCTCCTCCAACTTAATTCAAATGAGGCACCCATCTCATTTTATTTGATATACATGATTCCAAGAAACATTAGGGACCTTATTGAAGTGGTAATTTGCATATTGAAACCTAGGTCTTGGGTAAATTGCACTCTTCACCAAAACTAGGTTTTAATGCACAACACTGCTTTACAAGCTTAATCTTGGTGCCCAAGCTTGTGAAAACCATACCACTACATCATATTCATTCTTATGATGTCTCAACATCAGAGGAACATCTTACCATGCAACATTTTCAATTTAACCCCTCAACTAGGGTAATTTGCACTTTGGTCCAAAATAAGCAAACATTGTTTCAACATTGCTCAAACAGGACCAAAATTGAAACATAAGTTTCTTATGAGGCCTAATTACTTTTCCCAAGATAAGATTAAGAATCTACTTAACCTTATTAGGCAAAACATCTAGGGTTAAATCATAACCCAGGTCAGGGATGTTACATAGATATAGAGGTAGAGGAATTTGTCGAACGAACCACACTCCTTCTTATACGTTAGGAGTCCATTGATGAAAAGGGGCTGGGAAAAGCTTGAACCCAATTCCTACAATGATGGATATAAGTGCAATTGAAATTCTCGGGGAGTTATACATTTTTGTATTGATAAGACCATTCACTATTTCTTGAAGCTCGATCCCCCCCCCCAGATAAACCATATAGCCAAGAGAAACCATAAACTAGAATAGAAGAGCTTGCCCCGCCCATGAGTAAATATTTCGTAGTAGCCTCATTAGACCGTACATCTCTCTTGGTATATCCAAATAATAGGTAGGAACATAAACTGAATCATTCTATAGCTACAAAGATATTTCTTGAATCATTAGCACCACAAAAAAATTCCTCCTAGAGTAGATGTTAATTCGAATAATAGAAACTCTGTTATAGCCATTTTTGTACATTCAATGTATTCTACGTATAGAGGAATACATAGAGTTGAACATAGTAAAATAAGAAATTGAAATATTTTGTTGAAATTATTTGTTTGGAAATTTCCCGAAAAGCTAATCATAGGTTCTTCTCTCCATTGGAACAATAGGGCCATTATGCTCATTACTAAACTTGTTGAAGAGATGAAATAGAACCAATGTCTATCTTTTTGATTAGAGGTTGAATCGATCATCAGAAGAAGAACTAGGCCAAAAATTAGGATACATTCTGGGAAAATGATACTTCCATTGAAGAGAAGTAAATGAAACACTTTCATGAAAATTCTCATAAAATCGAGAATGAAGTTTTCATTCTGTACATCATTCTAGTTCATGTGTTTTCCAAAAGGGGAGTATTTATATTTGTAAAGGAAGTAATGGTCTAGACCTTTCCATGAGAACAATAATTGGGTGTTGAATGTGTATCGACTATTTTACACTAATGCTACCACAAAGAAGGATCACTTAACTCTACCATTCATTGACCATGTACTATAACATCTAAGTAGCCATTATTATTTCTGCTACTTGGTTTGAGTAATCTGGATTCTATTAGGTCCCTATTCATTCTGTCAACTAGGAAAGATGACATTTACATGTTTCTTTTGAATATTTATTAATACACTAATGTCATGTACTAGAAAGATGTCAAGAAAAGCAACTAGTTTTGAATTGGGAGAAGTGCCACTTGATGGTATGAGATGGTATCATATTAGGCCACAATCTTTTAGGAATTTAATTAGGGCATAGGATTTATGAAGTCAAATTTAAGTGGCAAAACAAAAATTGATGTTATTTCTATGTTTGGTGATGTCGGTACAAAACCTTCTTGGTCATGTAGGTTATTTCCGCTTGAATATCAAAGAGTTCTCCAAGATATCAAAGCCATTGTCAAAATTCTGATAAAGGATGCCCACATGTCTTTGATGATGATTGCCTCAAAGCATTCCATAGTCTAAAAATACTTTGACATTGGCACCTATCATAAATGCCTTTTGATTGGGATCTTCCATTTAAGTTGATGTGCGACAATAGTGATTATGCCCTTGGGGTGAGTATATCATATTAACATATGACTCTAGCTTGCCATGACATGGCTTCCACATGTCATTCTTAAAGTGGTTATGTCCAATATAACTTGTTCTCCAAACAATGCTCATGGAATTGAGTTGATATTTGATATCTTGACTGGAGAGACAGTCATCACTCATCATACATACTAGTATTGTGTATTGTTGTTGTCATATATTATCCACAATAATAACTGAGTAAGGACATTATTACATCTATTCATTATCACAATATTGAAACAAACATAACAAGTGTAATATCCTTTATTAATAATCAAATGTAAAATGTATATGTAATATGATTATCACGTGATGGCTCTCAAGACATACATCCAATACTCCACACCTGATGTTATTTAAGATGTCTCACATCAGAAGATGGATACCAACATAATTTATGTGCACCTTGTTGTGTATCTGATCAGTTGTAGATATAGATGATGCTACATATAAAAAAAATTCTTATGTTGCAAAATGCATACCTAACCATAGTTGTAAGTAATTATTTTATTTCATATCAATATAATGTTTGTTTGAATGTGTATCTTTTAATCTAAATTGATTGCAATAGTTTCTTAAATTCATTTCTATGGGCGTATGCACATAGGTGGTCAACATTAAAATATGCTAGTTTTAGGAGGCTGATACCATATAAGTTCCTAACTTGGTTGAGTGCCATCTATACGATCTAAGGGTACTTGTTTCATTTTGATTTTTTTGTACTAAATTCATTGTTGAATTTGACGTAATTGACTTTATTGAAAGAACATATATTAGAATCAATAATCATGTCCTACACGATGTTATTACAATGAATGACATGTTATTTGTGGCATTTTTTGAGTGTGACATATATGATCCATGCTTCCACATTGTTAAAAATGTATTACATTGGGTTTGTTTATTATAATTTGTTTGGGAAGTGCAATTAAATGCTTCTTCTTGCTGGTGTTTGGTGGGATGTTGATAATAAATAAGACTGTAAGAGTGTTTGGTGAGGAACATAGAGTATGACTTTTTATAAATTCATTTTGGATAAAGTAAGGAAGAATCCATTTTGGGACCATATAAACTGGTTACAAAGAGCAAGGAAATTTTTTCTATGGTGGTAGATGGTAGTGATAATAAAGTAGATCACTACCATGTTGGGAAGAAAAAAATAGAATATAACTATTTGCTAATATGTCTTTTTCATTTCCAAACAAATCCATTGAAGTCCTTCAACATTCCCACCCACCCTACCATTTCCTTTCCCCTATTACATACCAACTCAATAAGTATTATTTCATATATATATATATATATATATATATATATATATATATATATATATATATATTTGTGTGTGTGTGTGTGTAGATATGGGTTCATAATAGAAAGACACATATGGCACATTTGATCAAAGGTAGACATCTTTTGAGATTTATTTCTCGATTTAAATTTTTTGGATACAATTAGTCATGCTTATTCTTCTTAGATTTCATAAATTTGTTGGGATTGTCTAGAAAAGACTCTAATTAGTGGTGGATGATGGAATCATAGTAATAAATTTGTTGCTTCCATGTTGGGAAGGAAAAATATATAGTTTTTTTTAATAAAATAGCTTCTCTATCTCCAAATAAACCCACCATTCTTTTCAACAATTCTACCCTACCCACCCCTTCCTTTCCCATAGCACATACTAACCCAATAAGTATGCTTACATTTGTATATATATCTGCATATTGATATGGGATTCATTATCAAAGGAGACACAATTGTCACATTTTATCACTGATAGAAACGATTAGAGCCATATGTCATATCTTATTATTGTTGGATGTAATAAGGCACGACTCAATTTGTTTGGGCACTTATAAATTCGTCCAGAAGGATAAGAAAAGACCTTTTGTGGTGGCCCATATGAATGTGAGTTGTTCACAAACCGTTACCGTGTTGAAAAGGATAATAAAATATTTTTTTTACATAATATGAAGGAAAACATAGATACCATGCAAAAGATTTGTATGTAATTTAATGAGAGAAATTAATATATATAGAAAATATATAATTGGATAAAATGTTAGTGAGAAATATATTAAGATACTTGTATATCCCACAACTAATATAATAAATTGCATATACTCTAATTCTTATGGAAAAGAATTTATTTGCTTCTTAATTTATTCACTTTGCTACACACAAATCTACATGATAAAATTAATTTCTCTTACAATCCTCATCCCTTCTTTATCTATCACTTTTCCTTTAATTTTCACTTATTAAATTTATTGTAGGTATAAAGTAGTCAAATTTGAGGATAGTCTAAAACAACAACAAAAAAGATTTGATTTATTAGTTTGTACATCATCCAAATTTTACTTAATTTCTTTATAATCGTACAATTCACCAACTACATTCCATTTTTTATTTTTTTTTCATTAAAATTGTCCAATATTTTATATTCATACTTTAATGATAAATAATTAAATTTTTGTTTTATATATGCATTGTCCGAGTAATATGAGAAAATGGCACCTAAAAATTTAGTCACTTTATGATCTCATACAACATTTTTTTATTTTTTTATTAATTTAAGTGTACTATAATTATGTTTTAGTATATAACTCCTATTCGAAACGCTATTTGTCGTAACTATATTGGTAAAATTCTATAATCTCCAAAATACTTGGGGGGTGTGACATAGAATGGATGTTGGATGTTGATAATAAATTGCGTTTATACCATGTTAGAAAGGAAAATTATATTATAACCTTTTGCTGACAAAGGGATTTCCCACTTCTAAATGAATCCAACAAAGTTCTTCAACAATCCCACCGTCCACATACCTTCTTTCCTCTAGGTATATACCAACCCAATAGGCGGTTTTTTATATGTATATACTTATATTGATGTTGGATTCATAATCAAATGAGAGATACATTCTATAAATTGATTGGAGTTGTATTTCTCATTTTATAATTGTTGGATACAATAAGCCACAATTTTGATATGTTTGGGTGCTTCTAAAATTTGTTAGGAAGAGTGAGGAGAGACTTTTCTTTGATTGTGCGACAAGGACATAATATTTGTTGATCGTCTGAAAGACATTAATACTAATGGGGTGGGCGTGTAGGTGTGGAGCATGTGACATTCATATAGCTAGAGGGCAAGTGGTTGGTGATGCTCAACAAGACTAGTAGTAGGAGGGGGAGAATGGTAGAGAAGGTTGACTGAAGAAGTGGTTCGGAAAAAGCGACACCACAAATCTATGAATAAATCCATGGCGTCTAGCTCAGTTCTCCTCCCTCTAAGACTCTCAATTGTTATAAATTCTGGTTTCTCTCTTGTTGGACCTAGATATCCGCTTGATTGTGTAGAGGAGATCTATCTGCCCCTCTTTGTCTCTGGTATGTCTTGGCCCTTCACTATTCAATAGAGGAAGGATGATAGTGGCAAAGAGATAGTAGCATACGATGGGAAAATGATATTTGATGTGGTTGCCAACTTCTCATTGCGGAAAAGAGAGGAGAAAACACATGGTAGGCCAGTGTCGGGAAGGAAGATGAGGAAAGGAGCAATGTTTTTGTTTGGAATATGTAGTGCGGTAGGTGTTGGTGATGGATTCTCTCAGGTATTGATTGAAGAGTTTGGTGGGTGCCCCCGTTAGATATTTTAGAGAGAGAAAAAGAAGCAGAGAGAGAGGTTGTAATGGGGGAAGAACGAGGACAATGAGAGTATAAGAGCATCATGAAAGAAAAGGTGGTGGATGTGTGGTGTGTTTAGTTTAGTGTCTCATTTCTCATATCAGGGGTGTACTCCTACTAATGTGTTGGGTGTGTTTCTGTGTGAATTCAAGATGTGTTGACACATGGATTTTGACTTTTGGGCTTGCAGAGTGAAGGTAAGGTTGTGATTTCCCTGATAGTGGTGTCACTAGTAAGCTTGATTGCATAGCATCGACTCACCTCACCTCCTCTCAGGATGTTTCCCTTTAAAGCTAATCTATCGATCTATCTCGCACAATCTCTCTTGTGCGATGAAAGTGAACATGAGACATCTTATCTGTATACCGAGCCTCTGCCAACTAAAGGCAATACCAACCTTCTACCCATGTTGTCCATATCCGTTTGGTCGTCGTGTGTCCTCCCTCTCTCCTCGGTCAGATAGCAAGCTGGCTCAACCTTTGCTTGTGATTTTTGAGAATAAACGCACCATAACGGAATTCGTATAAAATCTATACTACTATAAAAAGAGCGAGTTTGATGTTGCGCTCTCCTTGATTCACTCTCTTCTCTCCTTTTTTCAAGGAATTTTTCTCCTACAAATATTTATTCTCACACTCTCCTATTAACTTTTATTATCTTTAATTCTGTATTTCTCTCTCCATCCCACGGAAATAGTTCCTTGATTCTCTCATTTCAAGCAACCAATACAAATATCATTTTCCGTAGGGACCCTTTCACGGACGAGTCCTCTCCCTGCATATTTCCAATACATTTTATATATCACGTGCATGTGCACGTGTGCGTTCACTAGTTACAAAAACAAATCGCCACTACTCCATAGCTCCTGAATAACAACATTTTCTATTGAGGTTTGATTTCACCAAACACAGTAGTTAGCTTCAGCTAAGAGACGAGACATGCCAACCTCTACGCCACACCTCCATCGCCTTTTTTATCTATTTTTGGCCTGTCGCCTTGCGATACCCTCATTTCGTCCTCCTGCTTCCTCGTTACAGCTCCGTTCTCTCTCACTGTCACTTTTCACTCTCTCTGGTATATCTAGCATACGTCAGCTAGACTCCTTTATCAATAGAGGTATGCTATACTCATTTTCGAATCCATAATGGAACCCCACTCATTCTCCACCAAATGTTTGAGAGTATAACATATAGAATATGTATTTTATTTGTTATATACTGAAACATGTGGTGGAGAATGAGTGGAGTTTCAATTTGGATTCTAAAATGGTGTTCACCTAGCATATTTCTTCCCACTTATCAGTACTCATCACCAACCCTTACCTCACTCCAGACAAGAACATCCCTTCTTCTTCACCTTTGTTTTCCGACACCGACCAAGCACATCACATGTTTCTTCCCCATTTCAGCAATGCAAACTATATCAAGAAAAATTATGGGCATAGTCACCTTTCTACCCACTCGCCCATTCGGTTTTGGGAAATGAGAACTGACACATGTTGTCAACTATAATTAAAGAAATAAAGGATGAGAGTAGTAGAAGAGAGAGAAAATATTTTATTCATAACTTTCAATCCAGAGCGTATTTTTAGATGAAATAATTTGTATTAGAATCCTTGTAAAAATACTTTCCAACATGTTGACATACTTTAAAATAATGATAATACACGAGAAAAAATATAGTATCTGTATTTTAGGATGTCATACACATGTTTTGGGTACAGACGTACAATACTCGTGAGTATAATACAACACCTTTGTGTTTCCCCCAAATTATGTACAATAGCTACTTGTTCATGTATGGATTCGATTGAGCTAACAGTAGCAATGAGTTTAGTATTGTACTTTTGAATGAAGGGGATGAAGGATTAGTTGTTCTTAAACAATAGTTGAAAATATTGTACTTTAGTAAAATGTGTATGCTTTTAGTAAAATGTGAATTAGTTTATATAAGTCCGGTATGTGGTTATTGACATTCTTTTATACATGGAAAATCTCGTACTGTACTAAAAAGATCATCAAATCATGTTATTATTGTTATCACTCGTATGGTACCTCTATCACTATACGTCTAATACAATATTTTGTATTAGAAAATGTGATTTTTAGTACTGTACTTCTTGTAGAATGTGTGTGTATCCTTGTATACAATTTTTGTCAAACATGAAATTCTAAATGCATGCAAAAATTATTATAAATGATAAAATGTATAGTACTTACAGATTTGTGACAAAATATTGAGTGTAAAAAATAAGGAGGCAATTAGTACTGTACGTCTCTACATATTATGAATGTATATACTTTACAAAAATGAAATATGATTGTTAGTACGTACTTCTAGTAGTGTATTTTTTATTAAAAATTTAGTTAATAGTATTGTACTTCTTGTAGAATGTGTGGATATCCTTGTATATGATTTTGAGCAAACTCTACATTCTGAATGTATGTAAAAATTAATATAAATGATAAAATATACATTATTTATGGATTTATGGCATAATATAGAATATGAAGAAATAAAGAAGCAATAAGTATTGTACACGAATGGTCAAGCTGAGTACAGTACCCGAAAATGTACTATACTTTTTTATACTTCTATCCTCTCTTAACATACTTCTAATATTATTTTTTCAAAGTATGTCAAATTGGTCTTGATGGAAAGTATTTTTTATGATGAACTATGTTGTTTGTTTTGACCTAAAATTCCTTATGATTTCAGAGTTATTTGCAAAACATTTTTCTCTCTCCAGTTTTTTCTCTTTCATGGTGTATTTACTTTTTCTGCCACATTAGCATTGACTGCACATCCCAACAACCGGATGGGTGATCGGGTGGAAGGGTGGGGATGTGTAGCGTAGCTCCTATATCAATATCATCTCGTGCTACCCCTCTTCGTCACACACTCTCTCTCTACCCTCTCTCCATCCCCCTTCTTTGGCAGAGAGCTGAGACTTTCCAAAGATTGAGAGAGCAGATGCAGACGAAGAGACCTTCCCACTATAGATAAGGGCAGAGATGTAGGTCCTCCGATAGAGGAACCGGAGCCACCTCTACTAATCAAGAGAGGGAGGAGAATAGAGCAACCAGACTGCAACAACCCTCTCTCCTTGTTATCTCCTATTGAAAATGGATCGAGAGGGTAATGGGCCATTATCATAACTTCATGATACTAGTTTAACAAATAACTAATTATAATTTGACAATTTTATTGAATAGGGAAAGATTTCTTACAATTATGAGAACCTCCTCAAACATTATTATGAAGAAATATAACTAAACATAAAGAAAGAAAGAAATTATCTATCTAATCCTCCAAGTAACTTTAGATCTTTTCGTTTGGTGCCATCATCTAAAATAGTTCATCTCTTCATGATTGTCGATTAACCTAAAACACCGATAAATAAAATGTGAATCAGTATATTACTATACTGTTTACATGGTGCAACCAAAATGAACACATATATGTGTAATAATATATTCATCTGTAAATAATTGAACTTGTGTTTTCTGTATAACTTACCGACCCATGTCTTCCTACCTCTATGGATACATTCACTCCCTTACTCCATCATTGGATTTTGTAGGGTTTGGTCCAACATTAGACTTATATGACTATTCCATCATTGGACTTGGTGACATGTACATCCATATTCAGGCCACTTCCTCAATGACCCATCCTTAGTTTCCAGGGATTATTATCCCTTCAGCTACCCCTTTAGAGAATGCACAAGTGGGTTACAAAAAGGTTATACTTATGTAATGTGATACACATATGCCCTAATGATTTTGCAAGAATTAAATAAACAAGAAAGTAATTTAATTTTCAGTGCACGTGAAAAACCAAAAAATGTCAGAACTCAATAAGGCAATTATCCATAATTAACCATGTCCCTTTTTTCGGAGTGTCTGGGATCCAATCAAATAGAGAAAATCAACCAACCAAGCATTCATCCTGCAAAATAAACCCCTAACAAGGATTCTCCCCCGAAATCCTACACGAACAAATATGAGTACTTCCTACACATCTCATCTTCTAACTCCCATGTGGCTTCTTCCACACCACGATGATGCCACATAACTTTCACTAAGGATATATCCTTCTTTGTCAACTTCTTCACTCTCCTATCTAGGATCAATACATGACCCTCAACATATGACACATCCTCCTCCAACTCTACCTCCACCGAATGCAACGTCTGCTTTGTATCAGGGTGACACTATCTCAACATTGAGATATGGAAGACACTATTCAACCTGTGTAACTCTGGCAGTATCTCCAACTTGTATGCCACCTTACCAACACATGCCACAATAAGGTAAGATCCCATATATCTCGGAGCTGACTTACCCTACTTACTAAACCTCAACACACCCTTCCAAGGGGAAACCTTAATGTATACCAAGTCCCTAACTTGGAACACTAATGGTTTGCAACAGTAATCAACATATGAATTTTGTCTATTTTGGGCTGCCTTCAACTACTGTTGTTCAAGGGAAATATAGCATCTGGTAGGCAGTAGGAATAAATTTTTTTACTACCATATTCCTGATTAAACTAGCAGATTGGATCAACAACTATATAATGAAAAGGATGGTTTCTAAGATATACCTGGTCATACAACAAGTCCATTGACATCTCCTTGTCATTGTAGTCATGTAACTATCTTCTAGTTTCACTGGGACTCGTTTGTTCTGCCTCCTGGTCTTCATCACAAACAACAGGTTGACATTGTCCTCCTAGTGGGAAAAGCATCCACACCTTGAGAGAAGTCACACGGACCGCTGAGAACTCATGTCATCCTACTAGAATGGACAAGAAGAAGTTGTCCCTCCCGTTGGTGTAGTAGTCACCAACTTACACTCCCACAATTGTTCTCCCTTTCTATCCTTTCCTTTATCGGGTATGAATTGCTCGAATTCTCTCAGTTACCACAACCAGTGAAGACAAACAGTTGTCAGAGTCAATTGATGTGTTTGAGAAGCCCCCAGTACCCTCTATTTATAGGAGGGGTTAGGGTTAGAGTGCCTAGTCTGTGTGGAATTTGAAGGGATTGGAATCTCAAATTTTCACAACCTGTGAATGGTGAACTGGTCAGTTTTCTAGGTGAACCTATAGGTTGGCACATGAGCTGCCGGTCATTTTGTATGTTCTCCAATCACATATGAATTGAAAATTCTATCCCAATAAATACACGACATGACATCAGCAAAATTCTATGATACAATCGAATTGCACTACAAACCAGGCATCTCGTAGCGAGAGCTGATCATCTCACAACCCCCATCTAGTTAGTTCACTAAGTGAACCAAACGGTTGGCACCCTAGTTTGTCCAGAACTCAATCAATGCAATATCCAATCGACCTGAAACACCAACAAGTCATTTCATCACACAACTCGATCATTTTGGAGTCCAGGCAGTTGATTAGTTGCTTGAATTGAATACCTAAACACTTGAGTAATCAATCCAATTATCATTCAAGATCAAAACTCCTCTTCTAGTTCATTCCTATGTGTGAGACCCTATAGGTCCCATATTATGTTCGCATTGAATGTTTATAACCAGTTATGACATTACAAGCAAATAGCGGTGCATAGTCACCCATCCTTGCTATCCAAGTAAATAGAAGTTGGAGAACAACTTCAATCTACAATCTATGTTTGGTATTAAAATGTTTGTATAGTTCCTTTGTCACTGATATCCAGTTTGAACTTGAGGCATGGGGCAATCATCCTCTTCAACATTCAATCTATGTTTCTTAAACCAGAGCAGATTGTCTAAGATATACATAAAGCTCAATATCACACATTGACTCACATGTGCATGGCCATACATTTCTCAGACTCATTTATCAAGAGACATAAGATTATCATACTCCTATAGGAGGGACAAATCTCATATAAAACACTTAAAGTCATTCCCATTTGTCCCAGTGTACTCAATCATCTCCTTTATGATAATTCTTATTTAGGATTATGGTGGATGATGTTAAAGCACACCGAGCAACATGTGATGAGTGTAGTGACTTCAAGTCTAAGAACCACAATCATTACTAACACTGTGAAAGCTAACTATGACTATCATTGTAATGGTTTCCATGTGTTACTGTCATGGTGGGTCTGTCTAATACACTGTTCTCTAACATGAATATGTGTGATTGGTTTGATATCACATATCATGACTAATGAGATTCTGTCATCAACTAATACACAATCTAGTCTTATCTGTTATTATTGTCTATCTTCCTTCCACAATAACTTCTGGTCAGGGACATAATGAGGATGTATATACTCTTAACATCCATATGATCTCATTGTTTAAGTCACGTACTTCAAGACATACGACATTGATTAATGTCATTCTCTATTCATTTATTATGTTACATCATTATCTCATAACTATTTAAAACATAATAAATTGGAAGCTTGCCATTATTATTAATCAAATAATTTGCAAATTATGCCATTACAATCATAATATGATTGACTCTCTAGGCATACATACCAACAGACTCCCACTTGCACTTAGATCCAATCACCAACGAATCTTATCCCAACGGATTAACATGTCCATCATGCTTCTACTGCAAAAGTGCCTTTGTCAAGGGTTATCAAAAATTTTCTCGGTTGGTACTCTATAAATATTCACATCTCCTCACTGTCTGATCTCTCATATGAGATGGAACCACCTATGTATATGCTTGGAACGTTGATGTGATCTGGATTCCTTATCTTATGAAATGGCTCTATTGTTGTCACAAAATAGCTTAATTGTGCCAATTATGCTAGGAACTAAAATATCTAGAGGGGAGCGAATAGAGATTTTTACTTTAAAATTTAATTAAAAACTAAAGCAAAGAATGACTAGGAAACAAGGAAGACACTTATATTTAGAGTGATTCCAACCATTCAATCAAAGGTTGTCAGTCCGCTACCCAATTGTTTCCAATTAGGATTTTGAAAGTGATTTATTTTATTTACATCACAAGGATGTTACAACAAAATACAATCACCTTCCATTCGCAGTAGCCTTCACCTTGAAGTACCCTCAACCTCCTTGAAGCAAACTTCTGAGTGTAGCCTCAAGCAACCTTGGAGAAACCTTCACCACCTTTAAGTAGCTCCACCACCTTGAGATAGACTTCACCTAGAAGTAGCTCCAACCTCCTTTGAAGAAGCCTTCTCAAAGTAACCTCAAGCAATCTTGGAGCATCCTTCACTTCCTTGAAGTAGCTCCACCACCTTGAGATAGCCTTCACCTAGAAGTAGCTCCAACCTCCTTCAAAGCAACCAGGTTGAAGTAAGCTCAAGCAGACCATTGAGTAGACTTCACTTTGTTGAAGTAGCACCAAGCAACCTCATTCAACAACCTCCAACCCTAGGAGTAGTCAAGGAGAAAAAGTACAATATAAATGAAATAGATTGGAAGAAAGAAAATACTTAACCAATGAAGTACATTGCTTGGATCCTATAACAAGCATTTAGATCTCCTATCCACTTAAGATGGACGTGGCTATATGTGGTGGCTAGGAGATTGTAGCTATAGGACACAACTCTAGAGCACAAGGAAGAAGATATCAAGTGAATCTCAGCTTTGTTACTCTCAGGAATGGATGCTCACGTGTATCTTATGTGTTTTGGCATCTAAGGCTTATCCTATTTATAGGAATGGTTTGCAAGTGTCTAGGGATGTTCTAGGGAGTCTCTAGAGTGTTCTTAGTGCTTAACTAGATGTTGGATACAAAGTAGTTGGGTTGCAACAACTAAAATGTTCGTTGAATGTGAAGTTTCAAGAACTTTTTTCGATCAACAATATTATCAACTGGGTGACTCTCAAACCACAACATTGTCAACAAGATGACTATCTAGTTCAGATGGTTCTAATTGTGGCATACAAATCACAGAAACATGGATTACTTAAGTGGGACTGTTCGTTAGCAACATATTACTGAAAATCACTAAAAATTAAAACCTTTTTACATAGTGATCCATACATTGGGAAATTCTTTCATAAAGAACCATAGTAATTCACTTACATTCTGGTTCACAAGTACATCTCTTGTACCATTCCTTCTCGAGGATTACAAGCATCAAGTGCCCTGTTAAAACTACACATAAGCAGCATAAAAACATTAAGGCATCAAGCCAAAATCTCAGCTTGGTTCATTAGACTAACTACTGACTCTGAGGACCTGAGAGTATAGAGATGACACATAGGACTCTATGTACAAGACATGACAGCCAATGTCTCCACATGAGTGTCACTGTTGTCCCTATTGCTACTACTGTTTCTCTTCTCCTGCTATAAGATTTCTGCCTCTTCTATTGCAACCACCTAAAAGTGTTGGTGACCAACGGAGTGAGACCCAGTCCCAACGAGAGATATAACTCTCCGTTAAAAACATTATTATTGTAGTTTAGTAGAATAAAACTGAGCAGAAGAATCATAAGTATTCAACAGAAGATAATTCAACTGTCTGATCATATTAGAACAATAACCTTGTTCAAAGCATTTCAACTGGTAACTTGATAAAATAGTATGTCATTTATCCAATAAGGAATATGAAGAACATGTATAACATTTATTCATTTAAAACATACTAAGCAAGATACCATCAACCAATGATTCTCATATTTCAACCTTAAGCAAATAAACTACACAGCTGATTACATTTTACAATCATACTTAATGCCTTGAAGAGATGAAGTATATCATCCATGCTCCAACCGACCATAATTACGGAAAGCATCGATACCACACAAGGTCAATGGAAGAGACGAACTCGAAGACCTCAACCTTCTCAGTCAGTACGAGATTATATGGCAGAGACATCATGTGTCAAACCACAATTAGCTTGCCAGGGTATATTGGCATCTTCACTATAGAGTTATAGCATGCATCATATACTCTCTTCAGGGTTATGGCCCGTAGTCAATGCCTGGTATCATATCATGGAGTCATGGCCCGTAGCCATACTCTTATTGGGTTATGGCCTATAACCAATCATGTACATAGGATATAGCCCGTAGTCAATCCTATGGGGCATAAGGATATAGTTGCCCAATTACCCCCGCATATTCAAAAATATGCACTCCGAGTTTAACTCGTTTCATCATTCAGCAAATTCTGACGCTGATGGATCTGTGGTCAGGGAAACTACATTATATGATATTACTTGATTAATTAAGTGTATTACCATATTCTTTTAGCATCAGACAAGTTTCCAAACATTAATTATTTTAACAATTGCTTCAAAGAATGTGTAATACTTTCATCAAGTAATATTCAAATCATTATAGAAGCATTGGGATCTCAATCCCTCATCTCATCAGGAGCATTCTCATCTTTTCACAAGCTCGTCACCATGATTATAGAAAATGGGTATTCAAACCCACAGTTCAACAAAGAACACCTATTACCACTTATCAAGTAACTCAACACCTTCAGGTCATCTGACCAAGGTAAACATGATACTTTCTACACAAGCATCTCACATGGCTTACAAAGCTCATTTCATCTCTTGTTACCTCTTACTAAGCAACAAGGCATATTATGGCTCACAAGGCCCATTAACAGTAATAAATGAAACATCATAGCTCATACCTAGCTATGCTCCTCATCTCATAATACCTGCATGGTTAGCACACTTGATAACATCCATATCAATTACATTTTAGCACCATGGAATACAAAGTAACACCACTTATACCCTTATTAAGGTTAGGTTTTCCCAATTCATATCAATTAGGGTTACTCATCACTTTACTCAAATTAGGGATGGGTTTTCCAGTTAGGGTTTCATAATACATATCATCACCCTGGATTAGGGTTTCATATCACATTACCCTATATCAGGGTTTCACATTACATTCTTACCTTGAATTAAGGTTTCTCATAACATTTCCCCCAAAATTAGAGTTTCATGTAGCTTTACCCAAGATTAGGGTTTTCATGAAGCATTCCCTTAAATTAGGTTTTTCATCAAAATACTCTAAATTAGGGTTTCTCATCTCATTACCCTAAATTAGGGTTACCCATGACCCTAGATTAGGGTTTCATCTATATTTACCCTAAATTAGGGTTAAGGTTCATCAACCTTCTCAATTAGGGTTTCATGATCTCATCATCATAGATCAAACCTTAATTACATATTTTATTCATGTAAATTTTTTTTTTGAGGATCAATCACTACATGACTAACACTCATGTATAAGTTCCTCTCTCTCATCCTCTCTAAGATGTTGATTATTTCATTCTTGATTAGATTGGATCAATATGAATGAGGGGTTAGCATAGTGTATTAAGTCATTTTTCCCATATGCATCAAAGGTTAACCACTCTAAAGGTACTAATAGTCTAAGTACTTTAGAGGTACAACCACTGGATTTAACTTGGATATATGATATTGACAATCAAGGGATTAATTGGTCTTTCATAACTTTGAATATATTAGATTTCCAAATGGTTTTGTTACTTTTGAACCTTCAAACGGTCTTGAGGTGCTTGACCTCATTCGGTCTTGAGGTGCTTGACCTCCATTCGATCTTGAGGTGCTTGACCACCATTCACTCTTGAGGTGCTTGACCTCCATTCGGTATTGAGGTACTTAACCTCCATTCAGTCTTGATGTGCTTGACCACCATTCGGTCTTGAGGTGCTTGACCTCCATTTGATCTTAAGGTGTTTGACCTCCATTCGGTCTTGAGGTTCTTGACCTCCATTCGATCTTGAGGTGCTTGACCTCCATTCGGTCTTGAGGTGCTTGAACTCTATTCGGTCTTGAGGTTGTTTAACCGCAAACAATCTTGAGACCATTTGGTGTCAAACGGTCTTGAGACCGTTTGACCCATCCAATCATTGAAATTGGTTGAATCCAATTAGGGTTTCTTCAACAACCCGATTTAGGGTTTTTACTCAAGTAACCTTAAAGTGTTGAACCCTTTGAAATTAATTCAATTAAGTACTATTGGATCATCATCAATCTACATCAGCATTGATCCTCTAAATGGTTTGAGACCGTTTGATCTCAAACGGTCTGGAGACCGTTTACTCCCAAACGGTCTTGAGACCGTTTGGTTTCAATTGATCTTGAAACCGATTGGTCCCAAAATTGAAACCGGTTTCCCAAGATATTCATTAAGGTGTGTTCTTATGATGATTTCATCATCATCAAGCTTAAATCCTTCAAAATATACTGCCATTATTATGGAAATTCTATCAATTATTCAAAGGAATTTCAAGAAGAACAAAATGATCAACAAATGATGACGAATTGAATGTAATAATAACATTTAAGGGTTTAAGTTATATAACCTACCTTCAAAGTTGAAATCAAGATTCAATCTTTATGTCTATAATGGTGAATGAAGCTTTCTCAACCTCCCAAGGTCTGTCCTCAAGCTTTTAAGTGAAAACAAATGGCTAGAATTGAAGATTGAATGGAGAAAAGAAGAAATCAAGTATTGATTTTCGAGTTCCGCCATGAAATCAAGGTTGAAGATGATTAAGGAGCTTACCAAAGGTTGGGGCACGTCCTCATGTTGCTCCTAAGCTCCCTTGTGCATGGCCAAAGCCGGGAGAGAAAGAAAATCTGAAAAATGAGTCTTTGGTTGAGGGGAAATGAAGTGTATATAAAGGAATTTCAAGAGACAGAAAGTTTTATAATAATTCTTCGACTCCCCAACTTGATGCCACTTATCCCCCTCACTTCCTTGCATAAGAATCCACCTTATTTTTCCTTTAATTCCTCTTCATTATCCTTGAATTAAAGGAAAAGCAATTAAGCACCTTAATTCGTATAATACTAATATCCCATATTTAGTGGATATTACTTTTTAGTTAACTAATGTGAGTGGGATCTCCACTCACTTAGGATATTTTTAGTGCCATAGAAAGGCACAAGGACGTACACACTTATCCAAATTCAACCGTCACATATTTGGTTGAAGGGCACTCCCATTAATATATTTATGTTTGCATTAAATTGAATTAGGGTTTTAATTGTGCTTAAATCTTGATTATTTTAATATCAAGATTCTCTCTCCTATAAAGTGATTCAAATGAGGTGCCCCTCTCATTTTATTTTCTATAAATGATTCCAAGAAACATGGGGGACTCTCTTGAGATGGTATTTTGCATAATGAACCCTAGGTTTTGGGTAATTTGCACATTACACCAAAACTAGGTTTTAATGCACAAACATTGCTCAACAAGCTCTGCCTTGGTACTCAGGCTGTCACAAGCCATACCTCTGCATCATTATCATTATTATGATGCTTCAACATCTTAGGAACATTTTATCATGTACAATTTGCAAGTTAACCCCTCAACTTGGGTAATTTGCACTTTAGTCCAAAACAAGCAAAACATTGTTTCAACTTTATTCAAAAAGGACTAAAATTGAAACATAAGTTACTCTTGAGCCTTAATTACTTTCAAGAGATAAGAGAAAGCATATAATTACTTTATTAAGCAAAACATCTAGGGTTAAAGCAAAACCCAGGTCAGGGATGTTACAAATTATCCACCCCTAACAGGGATTTTGTCCCCAAAATCATCAAGAGAAAAGAGAAGGGTACTTCCTCCTCATCTCTTCCTCTAGCGCCCATGTAGCTTCTTAAATGCCACAGTGATGCCAGAGAACTTTCACAAGACATATGTCTTTGTTTTTTAGCTTTTTAATTCTTTTATCAAGGATCATCATAGGTCCTTCAATGTATGATATATCATCATTTAATTCTACCTCCAAAGGTTGCAAAACTAGCTCTGTGTCAGGATGACACTTTCTCAGCATGGAGATATGGAACACTGGATGCAACTTATGCAGCTCAGGTGGCAATTCCAACTTATAGACTACCTTTCCAATCCGTTCAATGATTGGATAAGGCCCCATAAATCTAGGAGCTCACTTCCCCTTCTTGCCAAATCTAAGGACACCTTTCCAAGGCGAGACATTGAGATATACTCTGTGTCCAACTTGGAATTCTAACAGTCTTCTCCGTTTGTTGGCATATGATTTCTGTCTATCCTGTGTAGTCTTCAATTGTTGTTGTATTACTTTAATCTCCTCAGTGGTCTGCTGCACAAGCTCAGGACCCAAAAGTTGATATTCTCCTTTTTCATACCAACATAAAGGAGATCTATAACGTCTACCATATAATGCTTCATATGGTGCCATATCAATACTGTGCTGATAGTTGTTATTGTAAGCAAATTCTATCAAGCTCATGTGTAGATCTCAACTTCCTACAAACTGAAGGACACATGCCCTAAGCAAATCCTCCAAAGTTTGTATGGTCCTCTCAGATTGTCCATCTGTCTGGGGGTGAAAGGTTGTACTAAACCTTAACTGTGTACCCAAAGCTTTGTGTAGTCGTTCCCAAAAATGACTCGTGAACTGGGAACCTCTATCAGATACGATAGTAGATGGAACCCCATGCAACCACACTATCTCATCTACATATATCTGTGCAAGCTTCTCAATAGTGTAGGTTGTTTTGACAGGAAGGAAATGTGTTGTCTTAGTCAACCTATCAACTATCACCCATATGGAATCATGGCCTTTGGTTGTTCTAGGCAAGCCAACCACAAAATCCATGGTAACATGATCCCATTTCCACTGTGGTATAGACAAAGGTTGCATTGTTCCTGTGGGCTTCTGATGTTCAACTTTAACCTACTGACATACCAGAGACCGCATAACAAACTCAACAACATCTTTCTCCAATCCTGGCCACCAATATATATCCTTCAAGTTACGATACATTTTGGTGCTCCCTGGATGCATTGCATACATTGAAGAATGGGCTTCCTCCAAGACTAACTTCCTTAAGTCATTGGCATCAGGTACTACCATCCTACCATGGTAACAGACCACCTGATCATCTGACTCATGAAAGCCATCTCATTTTGTCACTACCATACTCTGACCCGATCTGCTGAACTACAATACCAACTTGCTGTGCTTCTTTAATCTGCTGTCTCAGAGTAGGTGTTACTTGCATCTCAGCTAATATCCCGGCTAACAAATTTACCTTATGCTGTATATTGTTTTTCCTCAAGGAGATAAACATCTCTCTTAGAGAACACTAAGGAGTTCAATTGTGCTTTATCTAAGGTTGGTGATGATGATTTTCAACTCAGTGCATCAGCCACTACATAAGCCTTCCCTGGATGATAATCAATTTTACAATCATAGTCCTTGATTAACTCCATCCAGTGGTGTTGTCTCATATTCAACTCATGTTGTGAGAAGATATATTTTAGATTCTTATGGTCTGTGAAAATCTGAAATGTTTCTCCATAGAGATAATGTCTCCAGATCTTCAAAGCATTGACCACAACAGCTAGCTCTAGATCATGGGTTGGATAATTCTCCTCGTGTTTCTTAAACTGTCGAGAAGCTAAAGAAATCACTTGATTATCCTGCATCAACACACATCCTAGACCATTCTTAGATGCATCAAAAAAAACTATGTACGCCTTCCCTTGCTCAAAATCAATCTCTCGGGGCGGAGGTACACCTGGAAGCTCCTCAGGAAATACATCTTCAAATTCCCTAACTATCGGAACTTCAGAAGGATTAGGGTTCTCCATTGTGGTATCTACTAGATGTGCCAAGAATGCAAAGCATGCTTATCTCATTAGCTTTTCAGCTACCATTTCTGACACAAGACAGGTTGGAAGAATCTTTCTATCTCCCTGAAAGATCCATGTGTCACCATTATTTGTGAACAAAACTTGCTTGGAATCACAATACAACACAACCTTATCCATTTCTAGGGTGTCCATCCCAAGAATTATATCAAACCCATGCATCTCAAGTGGTATAAGTTCCACCTGAATGTGATGTTCAGAAAAGTAAAGAATGTAGGGAGAACACACCTCCTGCAACACTGCAGATCCGAACAAAGGAGTTTCTAATAACAAACTTTCTGCCCTATGACTAGCTGTCATATTGCAATCATGAATCACTCTTCGAGTGATAAAGGAATGCGTAGCACCCGGATCGATCAAAACAGATACGAAGCAGAATGAAGACATATTAGAATAAAATAGTTCCATCTGACCTGTCACATCCCTTGGGTTAACTACTGCTTCAGGTTGATTCATCGCATAAAATCTAGTCGTTTCTTGTTATTGACCGATGCTCGGTAGTTGGGTGCTGACGAACCAGCTTGGGACGCTTGTCCATGTCCTCGAGTGCCACTTGAAAACTGCCTCCTCTGAGAGCACTGTTGACTCTGCCTCTGGGGTTGAGTCACCATTGTGTTCCCGACTGGGCAAACCCTTTCCAGATGTCCCAATTATCTACACTGATAACAGATGCTGGTCTCAGGATAGGGTCTATGAGGTCCAATCACCGATGTTGATGCTGTTCTAGGGGGCTCTATTTGGAACAAAACTATGGCCCCTACCCCTACTTGACGTCCATTGCGTCTGGGTATTGAATCTTGATGGTTTTGTCGGTGCAGAAAACCTTAGCTTCTTAAAGCCCTCTGACCTTTGTCGTTGAAACTAAGTGTACACCTTCTTACCACTGGTCTGTCGCTTCTTGATCATAGACCTTTCTATCCCTCTCACGGACTCCACAAATGTGGCAAACCTCTCCCTATTCTCCAAAGCAGACACAAGAGTGGTCAATTCAGCATTCAACCCCTTCTCAAAACGTCGAATTCTTTCCTCATCAGTAGCTGCCATATGCAGACAGAACCACAAAAGCTCCATGAACTTAGCCTCATACTCGCTAATGTTCATCGATCCTTGTCTTATCTTCTCAAACTGAGATATCGTTTCATATAAATAAGTCTTAGGGAAGTATCTAGTGATGAATTCTCATCAGAATTCTTCCCATCCAACCTCGACACATGGCCTTTTGCCTTCTTCAATAGTCCACCAATGACCAGAATTCCCTTTCAATAGGTACACTGCATGCCTCACCTTTTTGGCTTCAAGTATATTGAGGTTTCTGAAAGCCTTCTCCAGTTCGGTCAACCATAAGTCTGCATCTATTGGGTCAGCTGTACCAGCATACTCTGTGGCTCCTACCCGGCGAAGCCTCTCAAAAGTCTTACCAGCTCCATGTCCCTCGTTATGGGTTGGTGCCCTCGGTGCAGGTGGTGGCATCCTATCCACCATATGCGTCATAGTTGCCATAAACTGCCCAAATACATCATGGAAAGCTAGGTTCTCTATCATGGCTGGGTCAAACTGGGGTTGTTTAGGTATGGGTTCCTCCCTAGTCTGGTCCCTTACACCTTTTCCTGGTGCAGCAACGCTACTCTCAACAACATATTCCTCATGTGATCCAGACATCTTCAAGTTCTTCTTCTCCTATATGAGCAGAAGACACTATCAGATAAACTGGAAGACACTAGAACAGACTCAACAACCTTAATCCTATGTCTCTATAGACTCAGCGAACCTAGAGCTCTGATACCACTAACTTGTGGCGTACAAATCACAGAAACATGGATTACTTAAGTGGAAGCATTCGTTAATAGCGGATTACTAAAAATCACTAAAAATTAAAACCTTTGTACAAAGTGATCCATACATTGGGAAATTCATTCATAAAGAACCATAGTAATTCAATTACATTCTGGTTCACACATACATCTCTTGTAGCATTCCTTCTCAAGGATTACAAGCATCAACTGCCATGTTAAAACTACACATAAGCAGCATAAAAACATTAAGGCATCAAGCCAAAATCCCAGATCGGTTCATTAGACTAACTACTGACACTGAGGACCTGAGAGTACAGCGACAACACATAGGACTCTATGTACAAGACATGACAGCCAGTGTCTCCACTTGAGTGTCACTGCTATCCCTATTGTTGCTGCTGCTGCTCTTCTCCTGCTACAGGATTTCTGCCTCTTCTTACGCGTCCACCTAAAAGTGTTGGTGACCAACAGAGTGAGACCCAGTCCTAGCAAGAGATATAACTCTCTGCCAAAAACATTATTATTGTAGTTTAGTAGAATAAAACTGAGCAGAAGAATCATAAGTATTCAACAGTAGATAATTCAACTGTCTGAGCATATTAGAACAATAATCTTGTTCAAAAAATTTCAACTGGTAACTTGATAAAATAGTATGTCATTTATCCAATAAGGAATATGAAGAACATGTATAACATTTATTCATTTAAAACATACTAAGAAAGATACCATCAACCAATGATTCTCGTATTTCAACCTTAAGCAAATACGCTACACGGCTGATTACATTTTACAATCATACTTAATATCCTGAAGAGATGAAGTATACCATTCATGCTCCAAGTGACCATAATTACGGAAAGCATCAGTACCATAGAAAGTCAATGGAAGAGCCAGACTCCAAGACCTCAACCTTTTCGGTCAGTACAGGATTATATGGCAGAGACATCATGTGTCAAACTGCAATTTCCTTGTCAGGATATATTGGCATCTTCTCTATTGAGTTATATCCCGCAACATATACTCTCTTCAGGGTTATGGCCCGTAGCCAATGTCTGGTTTCATATCATGGAGTCATGGCCCGTAGCCATACTCTTAATGGGGTATGGTCCATAACCAATCCCATACATAGGATATAGCCCGCAGCCAGTCCTATGGGGCATAAGGATATCGTTTCCTAATTACCCCCACATATTCAAAAATATGCGCTCTGAGTTTAACTTGTTTCACCATTCAGCAAATTCTGACGTTGATGGATCTATGGTCAGGGCAACTACATTATATGATATCACTTGATTAATTAAGTGTATTACCATATTCTTTTAGCATCAGACAAGTTTCCAAACATCAATTATTTTAACAATTGCTTCAAAGAATGTGTAATACTTTCATCTAGTACTATTCAAATCTTTATCAAAGCATTGGGATCTCAATCCCTCATCTCATCAGGATCATTCTCATCTTTTCACAAGCTCGTCACCATGATTATAGAAAATGGGCTTTCAAACCCTCAGTTCAACAAAGAACACCTGTTACCACTTATCAGGTAACTCAACACCTTCAGGTCATCTGACCAAGGTAAACATGATACTTGCTACACACGCATCTCACATGGCTTACAAAGCTCATTTCATCTCTTGTTACCTCTTACTAAGCAACAAGGCATATTATGGCTCACAAGGCCCATTAACAGTATTAAATGAAACATCATAGATTATACCTAGCTATGCTCCTCATCTCATAATACCTGCATGGTTAGCACACTGGATAACAGCCATATCAATTACATTTTAGCACCATGGTATACAGTCATATCATTAGGGCTGGGTTTTCCAGTTCGGGTTTCATAATACATAACATCACGCTGGATTAGGGTTTCATATCACATTACCCTATATTAGGGTTTCACATTACAGTCTTACCTTGAATTAAGGTTTCTCATAACATTTCCCACAAAATTAGAGTTTCATGTAGCTTTACCCAAGATTAGGGTTTTCATGAAGCATTCCCTTAAATTAGGGTTTTTCATCAAAATACCCTGAATTAGGGTTTCTCATCTCATTACCCTAAATTAGGGTTACACCATCACCCTAGATTAGGGTTTCATCTAGCTTTACCCTAAATTAGGGTTAAGGTTCATCAACCTTCTCAATTAGGGTTTCATGATCTCATCATCATAGATCAAACCCTAATTACATATTATTTTCATGTAAAAAAATGTTGTAGATCAATCACTACATGACTAACACTCATGTATAAGTTCCTCTCTCTCATCCTCTCTAGGATGTTAATTACTTCATTCTTGATTAGATTGGATCAATATGAATGAGGGGTTAGCAAAGTGTATTATGTCATTTCTCCCATAAGCATCAAAGGTTAACCACTCTAAAGGTACTAATCATCTAAGTACTTTAGAGGTAAAAGCACTGGATTTAACTTGGATATATGCTATTGACAATCAAGGGATTAATTGGTCTTTCATAACCTTGAATATATTAGATTTCCAAATTATTTTGTTACTTTTGAACCTTCAAATGGTCTTGAGGTGCTTGACCTCCATTCGGTCTTGAGGTGATTGACCTCCATTCGGTCTTTAGGTGCTTGACCTCCATTCGGTCTTGAGGTGCTTGACCACCATTGGGTCTTGAGGTGCTTGACCTCCATTCAGTCTTGAGGTGCTTGACCACCATTCGGTCTTGAGGTGCTTGACCTCCATTCGATCTTGAGGTGCTTGACCTCCATTCGGTCTTGAGGTGCTTGACCTCCATTCGATCTTGAGGTGCTTGACCTCCATTCGGTCTTGAGCTTCTTGACCTCCATTCAGTCTTGAGTTCGTTTAACCCCAAACGGTCTTGAGACCATTTGACCCATCCAATCATTGAAATTGGTTGAATCCAATTAGGGTTTCTTCAACAACCCAATTTAGGGTTTGTACTCAAGTAACCTTAAAGTGTTGAACCCTTTGAAATTAATTCAATTAAGTACTATTGGATCATCATCAATCTACATCATCATTGATCCTCCAAACAGTTTGAGACCGTTTGATCTCAAATGGTCTTGAGACCGTTTACTCGCAAACGGTCTTGAGACCGTTTGGTTTCAATCAATCTTAAAACCGAGTGGTCCCAAAATAGAAACTATTTGCCCAAGATATTCATTAAGGTGTGTGCTTATGATGATGTCATCATCATAATCAAGCTTTGATCCTTCAAAATCTACTGCCATTCTTATGGAAATTCTATCAATTATTCAAAGGAATTTCAAGAAGAACAAAAGGATCAACAAATGATGAAGAATTGAATGTAATAATAACATTTAAGGGTTTAAGTTATATAACCCACCTTCAAAGTTGAAACCAAGCTTCAAGATTCACGTCTCTAATGGTGAATGAAGCTTTCTCAACCTCCCAAGGTCCGTCCTCAAGCTTTTGAGTGAAAAGAAACTGTTAGAATTGAAGATTGAATGGAGAAAAGAAGAAATCAAGCATTGATTTTCGATTTCCGCCATGAAATCAAGGTTGAAGAAGATTAAGGAGCTTACCTACAGGTTGGGGCACGTACTCCTGTTTCTCCTAAGCTCCCTTGTGCACGGCCAAAGCAAGGAGAGAAAGAAAATCCGAAAAAGAGTCTTTGGTTGAGTGGGAAATGAAGTGTATATAAAGGAATTTCAAGAGAGAGAAAGTTTTATAATAATCCTTCAACTCCCCAACTTGATGACACTTATCCCCCTCACTTCCTTGCATACAAATCCACCTTCTTTTTCCTTTAATTCATCTTCATTATCCTTGAACTAAAGGAAAAGCAATTAAGCACCTTAATTTATATAATACTAATATCCCATATTTAGTGGATATTACTTTTTAGTTAACTAATGTGAGTGGGCTCTCCACTCACTTAGGATATATTCGGTGCCATATAAAGGCACAAGGACGTCCACACTTATCCAAATTCAACCTTCACATATTTGGTTGAAGGGAACTCCCATTAATATATTTATTTTTGCATTAAATTGAATTAGGGTTTCAATTGTGCTTAAATCTTGATTATTTTAATATCAAGATTCTCTCTCCTCCAAAGTGATTCAAATGAGGCCCCCCTCTCATTTTATTTTCTCTACATGATGCCAAGAAACATGGGGGACTCTCTTGAGATGGTATTTTGCATAATGAACCCTAGGTTTTGGGTAATTTGCACATTACACCAAAACTAGGTTTTAATGCACAAACGTTGCTCAACAAGCTCTACCTTGGTACTTAGCTGTCACAAGCCATACCTCTGCATCATTCTCATTCTTATGATGCTTCAACATCTGAGGAACATTTTACCATGTACAATTTTCAAGTTAACCCCTCAACTTGTGTAATTTGCACTTTAGTCCAAAATAAGCAAAACATTGTTTCAACATTATTAAAAAAGGACTAAAATTGAAACATAAGTTCCTCTTGAGCCTTAATTACTTTTCAAGAAATAAGAGCAAGCATATAATTACTTTATTAAGCAAAAAATCTAGGGTTAAAGCATAACCCAGGTCAGGGATGTTACACTAATAGCTATATGTCTATCTGTCTCATATTTAAACCTATTACAAGGGCCATATCTCGGTTGACAATATTGTCAGCCAAAATTGACTCATAACTAAATATTTTCAAAGGTTTTTCTAGTTTGTTTGAATCTTCAGCCAAGTGATTCTTTGTCAAATATTTGTCAACCGAGAAGGACTTTTTGTAAGGATTTGTAGTGTATGTGACGTCATATTGATGACTCATGCGAAACCTATCAACTGTGAAGTCTTCATGTGAGTGTAAGATAGTGTTTTGGGTGGATAGGGGAAATCCAACACTTGATTTACCTGATACCTGAGTACTTGTACATTATATACTTGTACAGGTTTTTAAATTGAATACAATTATGAAAATATTAAGAATTTAAGCACATCATTCTTCAACTATCCACATGGTATGATCTCCTCATCTTCTTGAACCCTAAAATACTCAAGTAGCACATTATATCTACAAGAATGAAATATTTGTCATCATCAAAACAAAGGGTATGCTAATGTCCAATTTAGCCAACAATCTTGCCCTTTTTGAAGATGACAAACATTCCTAAAATATAAGAAAAAAATTTGAAAATAAATTTGAAAATAAATGAGTTTCATACTTGTGATATACCTAAAATGAATAGGTTCTTTGATCTCATAAAAGTATGCTAATATACCTAAAGAGATATAGAACAGGATATCCATCTCTTAAGAAAATTTAGCACCAATTAATATTAATCCTAGAGATCATGAAACTCATGAGAATATTTTACTTTATTTCATTTCTCCCCCTTTGTCATTTCAAAAGGATAATCATATGTTTAAGTCAATAAGACTCCCACTTAATTGATTACTCCCCCTTAATTGTTTACTTCATAAAGAATGCCAAATTTAGCCACAATTCAAAAAACAATATTAATTTCTCAACCATTTGAAAGGGATGTTAAGCCTTGCAATGATATGAGATTCCTTTAGGCTCAAGGTCGGATCAATGAATGTATTTTTATATTCATTTCTCAACCATTTACAAGGGATGTAAAGCCCTGAAATGATATGGGATTCCTTTAGGCTCATAGTGGAATCAGTAAATGCATCTCTAAAGAAATATAAGGGATGTTAACCCCAAATTGGTGTAGAGAATCCAATTAAGAGCAAGATAAAAAATATATGCACAATATATCCTAGAATTTTTGTGAACCCCCCTAATCTCATAACAAAAGTGAGATTAAAAGTACTAAGACATTTCAAATCATAACCAACTTTAAAATGAATTGATTAAGGAAGACTATGAGTCAATTTTTATAAGCAATCTTGTTTCTTGTACTATTTTAAAATTTTCTCTTATTCAGAGTATTTAACATGATGAACAAATAACATATTTAATATACCAATGTTGGGTGAAAGTGAATTATTTGATTTACAAATAAGCATTTTTAGCCTTATTTGTGGTCGACCATGGCTTCGACCGGGGTGCCCCTCGGTCGAACTATTTGTCGATCAAGAGGCAATTGTGTAGATTTCCAATTAATGGAGTTTATGTAGTTTAATAAAGATATCAGGTTTTCCTCTATATTAACATAAGTGACCAATCATCTTTATGCATATTAATCATATTTCAAGTCATGGGTTTAAGAAACATAGATACCTTCCCTTATGATTCTATCTTGGAAACAATTGTTACATACATTTGAAGAGTATGATGTCTGAATAAGTTGCTGGAGTTAAATGACCGAAAGTCTTAGAAATTAATGCATAATTCATAGCAATATCTATTTCTTCTCATTATAACCTAACCTTATTTCATCATGCCCATATAGTTCCAATGATTTTTTGGCCTTTAGGTCTAGCAAGTGAATTTTATTCATTGTTCTTGGTAAGCTCATATAGCAATTGTCCAGTAGTCAACTCATTTAGGATATTACTAAGTCTTGTTGTGTATAATCATAATTTATGTAGACCTATAAGTCCTAGATTTTTTTCTAGATATTGAATATTCTAGGATAAAGTCTTTTTGTGACTTAAGATCAAATTTGTCTTTACCATCTTTTGTCAAAGATAAAATTCATATAGAGCCAAAAAAATTTTTGAGAATGAGTTCTAGTGAGCAAACTTTTAGTTTTGAAAAGAAATCATACTTTTACTTTCCTATAATACAAAAATTTCATATTTATCACAAAATTTTTGGTAATGATTATATTCTAAGAAAGTTTCTTGTATGAACAACCTTTTTATGCCATAATAATTCATTGTTTTCATATAGTGTCCATATAGTTAAGAGGTTTACAATCATTTTTACTTTTTATATGCTCCTATGAATCATAACCATTGTCATAGTACTTATGTTGTAGTTCTTTTACAAATAGCACATTTAAAAGTTTTTACCAACATCTTTGATGCCAATAGTTTTACCTTTGAAACTTTCTTCACATGTGACTAATAATTTTGCCTTTTCTCCAAGTGTATGAAAATCTTCTTATTTCTGGACATGTGCTTTTTAGAGGAATGTTCATAGACCATCCAACCTGTGAAGTATGAACATTTTGGTCCCATATAGAGGTCCTTTTGGTTAAGAGCATTACTATAAATATTTTATCATTTCAACTATTTAGAACAATTTAATATGAAGAGTTCATTATAGATTTGGGTCACCAATTTAATTTCAAGTGAATAATTTTATTTTTAATAAATAGTTCTAACAAAACTACCTTCGGTAGAACTTTTCTTCCATAGGAAGACTTCTCAGTTTAAATCTTTGTCGACTGGGATAAAGTACTATGGGTTTTACCAGTAAAAACAATTCTAATAGAACAACCTTTACTTGAACTTTTCCTTGACCAAAAGAGATTTCGGTCGAGCACTTTATCGACCGAGATGAAGTTCTGTTCATTTCCAGTAAATTTAGCATTTTTAATGTAACAATATCATGTCATTATTTTTGTATAACACAATTAAGCAATCAGAATATACAAAGATATACAAGCTCAAGCTTATTTTTTTTGAGATAAGACATTATGAATTTCAAAGTGAAGTATAGGTCAAATCTCAACTAATATGTCCAACCATTTAAGTAGGAGGTTTTGGAACCCAAAACAAGTCAAAATATTTCTTCTTCTTGTATGGATAGAAAATGAATAGTGACCAAGACATAAAAAGTAATGACAACAAATAAAATCAATTTCAATCTTCTTAGCATTTTAGTTATGTGTGAGATTGTCTTTGGGCACATAGATGATATTTGGTTTGGGTTTTTGTGTTTTTATTGTTTTAGGATTTTGAGATGATTTCTTTCTAGGTACATAGCCTAGACCCCTTCTTCCTTTTTGTCCAAAATAGTTATCTAAGATTTTATCAAGAATATTATTACTCTTTAGACTATCAACATGTTTTTGTAGCATAGTAATTTCATCATTTTTCTTTGCAATATCTAGTTTTTCTTGATCTAAACTTGAAAGCAAGGAATCTCTTTCTCTATCGATAATATCATAATTTGAATGAGAACATAGAACATGTTGAGTTTGATAATTATTCATCTTAGCAAGCAATTCAATCTTTTCTTAAGAAAGAATATTATTTTTGGTTTCTAGAGAAAGCAACATGATATTGTAATCATTAATAGATGATTTTAAAGTATATTTTTTTAGACATTATGATTTCTTTTCAAAAGTAAGATCATTCTACTTAGCATACAAATCATCATTAGTTTTTATAAGATTCTTTAATTTCCTTTTACAACCAACATATTTATCATGTAGTTCTTCAATACTAGTGACTAGCTCTTCTTTAGATAAATCAAGAAGACATACCTCACTTTCTTCTTCATTGGTTGTTGAAATGAAACATGTTACCTTATCTTATTTTGTCATGAGACATTCTACTTGTTCTTGATCACTCTCAATTTCATAGCTTGAATTATCCCAACTACTTTGTAGGCCTTTTCTTTCTTCTTGAGAGAGGATTTCTTTCCCTTCTTGACTTTAGGACATTCATTTTTTAAATATCCCTTCTTGCCACATTCAAAGCACCTAAGAGAAGAAGAAGAGACACCAGAATTTTTGTTAGATTTAAATCTTCTATATTCCTTACCATTTACAATGAGAGACTCCTCTTTACTATGTTCTTCACTTGTTTTGTTGCTTTCTTGATTGATAGCTTTAGTTACCGCCTTAAATGAAATGTCCTTCCTTTTCTCCTTTTCGTGTTTGTATTCAATCTTTCTTCTTCTTCAAGGGTAACTTCATGAGTCTCTAGATTTCCAATGAGTTGTTCCATTCTCAGTGTGGTAAGGTCATTGGCTTCTTTAATGACTGTCACCTTTGGCTTCTATTTTGGAGGCAAGGATCTAAGGATCTTAGACACCTAGTCTTACTCACTTATATACTTACCTCATACACTCAAGTTGTTAACAAAAGAAGAAAATGTTACATACATTTCGCTAATAGACTCATTAGATTGCATATGAAATTGTTCAAACTTTTGTTTAAGCATGTAATCTTGGTATTTTTAACTTGAGTGGCATCTTCATGTGTAATTGAAAGTTTATGACATATTTCATAAGCATTTTCACATGAGGATATCCTATTAAACTCTCAATGGAAATAGAACAATATAAAATTCTTACTGCTTTTGCATTCAATTGAACTTGCTTTACTATTTTGGGATTCCATGTTGCAAACACCGTTCTAGGAAGCTCATAGGGCAAGGACACCATCTTCCAAAGGTCCAAGCTGATACCTTGGAAGTAAAATTACATCCTTCTTTTCCAATAAGTATAGTTGTTTCCACAAAGTGGTAGTGGCTGAGTCACATGAGTTCCTTCAAGGTTGAGGTTTTTAAGCAAGTTGTCCCCCATTCTTCAAGACCTATTAGGACTGCTTGAAGAACAACTCTGATACCAATTGAAAGATCTAGAGGGGGTGTTTTGATATTTTAAAATTAAATTAAAAACATAAAGAAAATAAGGATGAGGAAACAAGGAAGACACTTTGACTTAGAGTGGTTCCAACCTTTGAATCAAAGGTTGTCAGTCCACTACCCAATTGTTTCTAATTGGGATTTTGAAAGTGATTTATTTTATTTACCTTGCAAGGATGCTATAACAAAATACAATCACTTCCACTCAAAGTAGCCTCACCTTGAAGTAGCCTCAACCTCCATGAAGAAGCCTCCTTAAAGTAACCTCAAGCAACCTTGGAGCAGTCTTCACCATGTTGAAGTAGATCCACCACCTTGAGATAGACATCACCTAGAAGTATCTCCAACCTCCTTTGAAGAAGCATTCTTGAAGTAACCTCAAGCAATCTTGGAGAAACCTTCACTTGCTTGAAGTAGCTCAACCACCTTGAGATAACCTTCACCTAGAAGTATCTCCAACCTCCTTTGAATCTGCCTTATTGAAGTAACCTCAAGCACACCTTGGAGCAGCCTTCACTTTGTTGAAGTAGCACAAAGAAACCTCCATTCAAAAATCTCCAGCCCTAGTAGTAGTCAAGGTGAACAAAGTATAATATAAAAGAAATAGATTGGAAGAAGGAAAATACTTAACCAATGAAGTACAACTATTTGATCCTATATCAAGAATATAGATCTCCTATACACTTAAGATGGACGTGGCTATATGTGGTGGCTAGAAGATTGTATCTATAGGACACAAATCTAGAGAACAAGGAAGAAGATAGCTAGTGAATCTCAACTATGTTGCTCTCAAGAATGGATGTTCAAGTGTTGCTTGTGTGTTTTGGGTGTCGTAAGGCTTATCCTATTTGTAGGAATGGTTTGAAAGTGTGTAGGGATGTTCTAGAGAGTCTCTAGAGTGTCCTATGTGCTTAACTATCCATTTGGTAGAAAGTAGTTGGGTTGCAATGACTAAAATATTCGTCAAAATGTGAAGTTTCTAGAACTTTTCTCGGTCGACAATATTGTCGAAGGAATGACTCTTGGTCCACAATATTTTCGACCAGATGACTGTCTGGTTCTGCTAGCTCTAATAGCTATATGTTTGTCTCTCTCTTGCTTAAACCTATTATTGGGTCCATATCTCAATCGACAATACTGTCTACTAAAATTGACTCATAACTAAATTTTTTCAAAGTTATTTCTTGGTTGTTGAGTCTTTAACGAAGTCATTCTTGGTTGACAATTTTGTTGACCGAGAAGGACTTTTTACAAGGATTTGTAGTGTATGTGAGGTCCTGTTGATGGCTCATGTGAAACCTATCAACCCTAAAGTCTTCATGTGAGTGTAAGATAGGGTTTTGGATGGATAGGGAAATTATAACGCTTGATTTACATGATATCTAAGTACTTGTTCATTATATATTTGTACAAGTTTTTACATTGCGTACAATCATGAAAATATTAAGCATTTAAGCACATCATTCTTCAAATATCCACATGGTATGATCTCCTCATCTTCTTGAACCCTTAAATATTCAAGTAGCATGTTAGATCCACAAGAATGAAATGTTTATCATCATCAAAACAAAGGGTATGCTAATGTCCAATTTATCCAACAAGAACAATCCCAAGTTTAGAGATGAACTTCTTGATCCATACAACCTCCTTTGCTGCATTTGATGTAGCAATATACTCGAACTCTATTATATAATGGAAAACTGTTTCTTGCTTGGAACTTTTCCAACACACAGCTTCATTGTTTAGGCAAAACACAAATTGTGGTTGTGATCTATAATCATCTTTTTTAGTTTGGAAGCTTGCATCGGTGTAGCCCTCTATTACCAAATCTTCCTCTCCGCCGTTGATAAGAAATTGATCCTTAGTTCTTCTCAAGTAGTTTAGGATATTCTTGATGACTCTCCAATGAGCATCACCTGGATCTGATTCATATATGCTCGTCATGCTAAAGGCATATGAGACTCAGGACAAGTACATAACACTGTATACATGATTGATCCAATTTCTTATATAAATGGGGTCGTACTCATGTGTTCCCTTTCTTTATAAGAATTGGTACTTTGAGCTTATATATGGTAACTTCATGTACAAAGGGTAGGTTTCCTATCTTTGATCTCTCCATGCTGAATCGCTTCAATACTATGTCAATGTATGTTCTTTGACTTAGTCCAAGAAGCCTTCTAGATCTATCTCTATAAATCTTGATACCCAAGATGTAGGAATGTCATTCCCAACCATGTCTTTACCTTTTGTAAAGTAGGGATGTCATCCTCATCAACAACATGTCATCTACATAGAATATGAGGAATGTCACTATGCTCCCACTAACCTGCTTGTACACAGAAGTTCATCTTTATTTTGAGTAAAGCCAAACTCTTTTACTATCTCATCAAAATAAAGAATCTAGCTCTGAGATGTTTGCTTAAATCCATAGATAAACCTTTGTAGCTTCCAAACTTTATTTGCATATGTTGGATTTATAAAACCCTCAGGTTGTGTCATATACACATCCTTGAGAAGGTTCCCATTAATAAATGTGGTTTTAACATCCATCTACCAAATCTCATAGTCATGATAAGATTCAACCGCAAGCATGATCCTAATGGACTTAACCATGGCTATTGGAGAAAAGGTTTTATCATAGTCAACACCTTGAACTTATCTAAAACCCTTTGCAACCAATCTTCCCTTATAGTTTTGTACTTTATTATCCATGTCAGTCCTCTTCTTGAAGACCCAAATGCACCCTATGGGTTTTACCCATTTAGGTGGATCCACCAAGGTCCATATCTTGTTGGTATACATGGATTCCATCTCAAATCTCATGACCTCAAGCCATTTTTCAGACTGTGGTCCCTCAGTAGCTTCTAGATAGTTTGTTGGCTCATCATATATGACCAACTGACCACCTTCCTGAGTCACAAGATATCCAAATATTTCAAGTTCAAGGTGTGTCCTACAGGATCTATGAGGTTCATGTATTACTTGAGGAGTTTGAGATTCCACAATAATATGTGATTCTCTTTGTTACTTTTGTACATGTATTGGTTCAATGTTTTCTTGTTGGTCTCGAACCTCTTCGAGCTCCACTTTCCTCCCACTGATTCCTTTGGATATGAATTCCTTTTCTATGAATAAATCATCTCTGGCAACAAAAAATTTTCTTTTCATATAGGGAATAAAAGTAATTCTGCAACAAAAACTTTTCTTTTCAGATAGGGAATAAAAGTAATTCCTTTAGTATCCTTAGGATATCCAACAAAATAACATTTATCAGATTTAGGGCCAAACTTTTTATGAAGCATTTTCCTTACATAAAATTCACATTCCCAAATATTCATAAAAGACACATTATGATTCTTACCATACCATAACTCATATGGTGTCTTTTGAACCGATTTAGATGGTACTCAGTTTAGTGTAAATGAGGTAGTTTCTAGAGCATAACTAGAGAAGGTAGTCAGAATCTCAACAAATCTCATCATTGATTGCACCATATCCATCAATGTGTGATTCTTATTTTTTGATACACCATTATGCTGAGGTGTTGAAGTTGGAGTCCACTAAGATACAATCCCATGTGATCTCAAAAAGTCCTCAAACTCTTAGATTAAGTATTTTCCACCTCATCAGAATGAAGTGCCTTTATACTTTTTCCAAGTTAATTTTTTACATCATTCATAAACTCCTTGAGCATGTCAAGAGTTTCTGTCTTATGTTTCATTAAGTAAACATAATCATACCTAATAAAGTCATCAATGAAGGGAATGAAGTATTGATACCCACCTCTAGCGGTTGTTCTAAAAGTCCCACATACATCAGTATGCATGAGTCCTAAAAGATCACCAACCATCTCATTGTTACCAGTGTAAGGGGGTCTTAGCCATCTTGCCCAACATGAAAGATTCACATGTCTCTAATAATTCAAAATCAAAAGAGTCCAAATAGCCATCTTTATAGAGTCTAGAAATCTAATTCTCATTTATGTTCCCTAGACGACGATGCCAAAGATATGAGTTTTAGTCTTTTGGTATTTACATTATAAACATCTATCTTTAGATCTAGAAAATAAAGACCACAAGACATTGTGACACTTCCATAAAAGATCCAAACTTTGAAATTGAACATCGACCATTCCTAATGTGAAATTTGTATGCATCCTTGTCCATACAAGATACAAAAATGATGTTTCTATTTATGACAGGTACATAATAGCAGTTCATTAAATCTATTACAAGCCCTATGGACAAAGATAAATTATAGGTTCTAATTGTAGAAGTATAAACTCTTGCTCCATTTGCGAATCACAATTCAACCTCGCCCTTTCCCAAAGGCCTACTTTTTAGATCTTGCATATTTGAGGATATGTGAGTTCCACATCTAGTATCTAGTACCCATGATGAATAAGTAGATAAGTTTATCTCAATAACGTACATACCTATAGTGGAGATATGTATCTCCATTTTCTTTATCCTGAATTCTTTCAAGTACACAGGATAAGTTCCTCTAGTACTTTTCTTACTCGTCATCTTGAGTGTTGGAGATCTGTATTTGGCCTTGGCCTCACAACTCTTCATGGCCTTGCTTTCATCCTTGGACTCAACTTTCATTGATCACCATCATGGATTTTTCCTTCTTCTTTCTTGCTTCGGCATGAATCATAATACTAAGAAAGTATGACATCGGTATGGCCATATTATTTAAGCGGTAACACTCAATAAAGTTGCTATATGATTCTTGCAATGATTTTAGAATCATATCTGTGGACAACTCTTGGCTAAATGAGAATCCCAATTCTTCAAGATGATACACATGTCCAATCATATTGACAACATGATCTTCTACTGAGTCTCCCTCCATAATTTTACACTCGAAGAGCACCTTTATGACATTGTCCCTTTCTTGCTTTGAGATTATGGTCCATTTACCTAAGAGGTGTTGCCATCTCAAGAATCCCCATATCTTCACACTGATCATGCAACTCATAGTTCATGCATCTTAGCATAAGGTATTTTATTTACAGGTATCATGGCCATGCTTCCAGTAAGCATCCACTTTAGCCCTAGGCACATTAATAGCAGGTATTTTTGGCACTGGTTTATCAAGGACATAGAATTTTTACTCTTCATTGAGAACCCTTCTCAAAGTCCAAACCCAACTTTTGATATTTTTCCTATCAAGTTTGTCCTTCCTAAGGACTGATCACAATATTAATTTGTTTTTCATTTGATTCTACAAGAGAAAAATTGCATTTTGTCAAAAACTCTTTTGATTAATTTGATTTAAAATTTTTGACGATAATGAATTATGTCTTTAATTAATTATCACTCGCACTATTTTATTCAAATTTATAGTCCTCACATATCAAACTAGAAGATTGCAGTGTAAAACTTTCTAGTGAGACAAGATCCAAAATCATTCCACTATTACCTGGTCAACACCAACGTCCATAGTCAATTATCAAGGTAGGTAATTTTTGCCAATTGCATCATATGTAACTCTTGGATAGATGATATGAAAAAATATATGCCATGATCATCTGCATGATTCTAGTGCTTCATATCACTAAGGTCACACAATTAAGACTAGCCCAAAATCCAACACGATAATAATGCACCGCGCTTGGCGGTCCCCATTATCACCATAACACTTCCAGGAGATAGAGAGCACACCACCCTTGGGGTGCCCATGCTTACTCAATCAAGCTTTTCATGAGTGATGCTAATGGGAAGAATCTGAGACTTAATATTTAATTAAGGTAGTTCATATTTATAAATACATATACTTTATCTAATCACCACATATATAGTACATATCATATACATGCTATATCCCACAACTAAAACATGCAATAAACAAAGGCAATGCTTATGGCCATACTAATGCAATTTCTTGGAGCCACAAGGAATTACCACAACCTAGGGCCACATCACATGGAGAAACCTATTATTGATGAAGATTCGTGCCTACCAATATGGGTTGATTGGTTCAACCTTTAAACTAATCGGCTCTCCTCCTAGCTGGTCGGTTGGTCGTCATACCGATCGTCTGGTTTGTGGTCCTCCATTCGATCGGTCGAGTCTGCCATCCGATCAGTTTATCTCATCCTCCTCTGTCATTTAGCTAACCAACTCACCTTTGAGATGGTTTGGTTGACCTGGTCTGAGCGTCTTTTTCCTTTTTGTAAAATAAACTATCCTACTACTACATGATTATAGAGAATCCTCGAGTTACATTTGAGGGGAGAAAAGGTAGGAGAGAGTAATTCTTTTACAATTGGAAGATAAGGTACAACCTCAGTATGCAAACTGAGATAAATCAAGAATAATCAATCACACAACCATGCTGATAACCATGCTAAACATCCACCATCAAAACTGGTTTTTAAGGTGACACATGTAAATTGCATATATATATATATATATATATATTATTGATTTGGGATAATGCATGTTATTTTATTGCACAAAATTATTTGCATTGCATGCAATAAATTAATGATAAACTATAAATTCAATCATATCGATTATCCCAAAATATAGTAGACTATTGTGACTTTGATACCACTGTATGGAAATATGGCATCAAGTAGGCGGTGAAAACAAGATTTTTACTACCATATTCTTCATTAAATGAATAGATCATGTCAACAACTATATAATGGAAAGTATGGTTTCGAAGATGTACCTAGTCCTGGACAAAGTCCAACGACATCTCCTCGGCATTGTAGTTGTGCAGTTGTCTTCTAGTTGCACTGGGACTCATCTTCTGCGCCTCCTAGTCTTCACCACAGACAGTAGGTTGATGTTGTCCTCCTAGACAGAAAAACATCCATGCCTCTACAGAAGTCCACACGGACCGCCTAGAACTCCTGTCGTCTTATTAGAATGGATAGGAAGGAGTTGTCCTTCCCATTGGTTTACTAGTCACCAACTTTATCTTCCACAAATGTTCTCCCTTTCTATCCCACCCTTTATCAGGTAGACTTGCTCAGGTTCTCTTGGTTACCACAACAAAAATACAAACAATTGTTAGAGGTAATTTTTATGTTTGAAAAGCCCCCACTACCCCTCTAGATATAGGAGGGGTTAGGGTTAGGGTTTCCAGTCTGTGTGGGAGTGGACGGGACTGAAATCTCAAATTTTCACGACATACAAACTATGAAATGATCGATTCACCAGGAGAAACAGTTGGTTCTCTAGGTGAACTAGTCGGTTGGCACGCGAGTCGATTGGTTCGCACAATGAAGCAATCATTTTCCATGTTTCTGAATCACATATGAATTGTCAATTCTATTATAATTAATGCACATCATGACATCAATACTAATCCTTGATGCAATTTAAATTACTGTACGAACCAGACGTCTCGTGGAGCAATTCAGTCATCTCACAACCTCCACCCGATCGGTTCACTATTTGAAGTGGTCAGTCGGTGCCCTAGTTCATACAAAACTCAGCCAATGCAATATCCAATCAACCTAACACTCCAACCAATCATTTCATCACATGAGCCGATTGGTAGGGAGTCTAGTCAGTTTATTTGTTGCTTTGATTAAATATTGAAACACGTTAGTAATCAATCCAATTATCACCCAATATCAAAAATTCTCTTCTAAGTCAGTTCCTATGTGTGACCTTATAGGTCATATATCAAATTGTCAGTGAATGTTCATAATCGGTTATGAAATTACAAGCAAAGAGTGGTGTCTAGTCACACATCACTGATATCCAAGTAAATGGAAAGTTGGAGAACAACTTAAACCTACAATTTGTGTTTGGTGTTACAGTGTTTGTATAGTTCCTTTGTCACTGATATCCAGATTGAACTTGAGGCATGGAGTTTTCATCCTTTTCAACATTCAATCTTTGTTTCTTGAACCAGAACAGATTGTCTGAGATATACGTAAGCTCAATATCACACATGACTCACATGTGCTTGGCCATGCATTTCTCAATCTCACTTATTAAGAGGCCTATGATATCATACTCTTATAGGAGGGACAAATCCCATATACATCACTCATAGTCGTCCCTATGTGTCACAATGTACTCAATCATCACCTTTATGATAATCCTTATTCAAGATTGTGGTGGATGATGTTAAAGCACACCGAATGACATGTGGTGAGTGTAGCTACTTCAGGTCTAAGAATCACAATCACCACCAACACTATGAAATATAACAATGACTACCATTGTAATGGTTTCCATGTGATACTCTAATGGTGGGTTTGTTTGATACACTGTTCTCTAACATGTATCTGTGTGATTGGTTTGATATCACATATCATGACTAATGAGATTTTGTCATCAACCAAGACACATTAAAGTCTTTTGTTTTACTGTTGTCTATATGCCTTCCATAATAACATCCGACCAGGGACGTAATACGAATGTATATACTCTTCACTCTTTATGATCTCATTGTTCAAGTCACGCACTTGATGACATACATTATTGAGTAATATCATTATCTAGACATTTATTATGTTACATCATTATCTCAGAATTGAACAATATATAATAAATTGGAATATTTCCTTTATTATTAATCAAATCATTTACAAATTATGTCATTACAATCCTCATATGATTTTCTCTCTGGGAATGCATACCAATAGTTGTGTCACCTTGATCTTCTCTATAGTTTAATGCACTAGCCCAAAAGCTGATACTCACCAGTCTCGCAACAACAAAGAGGTGACTGACAACTCCTCTTGTACAAAGCTTCATGCGGTGGCATGTCTATACTCCTATGATAGTTGTTGTTGTAGGCAAAATCTTTCAAACTTAGATGCACATCCCAACTACCCAAAAACTACAACACACAAGCCCTCAAGATCTTCTAAAGCTTGAATGATCCTCTCTGGATGACCATCTATCTATGGGTGGATGGTTGTGCTAAACCTCAGTTGTGTCCCCATAGCTAAATGCAGATACTCCCAAAAACAACTAGTAAACTGTAGACCTCTATCGGATACTATGGTAACTGGAATGCCATGCAACTGATCTATCTCATCAACATATATATGTGCCAACTTCTCTATTGTATACGTCATCTTAACTGGAAAGAAGTGATTTGACTTGGTCAAACTATAAACTATCACCCAAACGGAATCATGACCTTTGGTATTCCTGGGAAGACCAACCACAAAGTCCATAGTTGTATGATCATATTTCCACTGTGGTGTCGGTAAAGGTTGTAATGTTCCCACAAGCTTCTGATGCTCAACATTGACCTACTGACAGACTAGACAGTTAGCAACAAACTCTACCACATCACACTTTAGATCTGGCCACCAATATAGATCCTTCAGATTATGGTACATCTTGGTACTTCCAGGATGTGTTGCATACATCGAGGAATGATCTTCCTCATACCATCATCATCTGGAACGACTATCATGTTATGAAAGAAAATTGTCCCAACCTCTATCTCATGGAAACCATCATACTTCTTACTGCTAAACTTTGCTCTGATATTCTGCATCATGACATCACTCTTCTGAGCATTCCTGATCTACTACATCAAGGTAGGTTTCACCTACAATTGTGCCAAAAACCTTGCTAACAAGGAAACCTCCAACTGAACGTTCATCTACTGAAGCAATACCAACATGCCCTGCTTGTGACATACCAAAGCCTATAATTGTTCCTTGTCTGCAGAAGATTACGAAGATAACTTCCTACTCAAAGCATCAACCACCACATTTGCCTTCCTTGGATGGTAGTCTATCGCATAATCATAATCCTTTATCATATCATCCATCTCGTTTGTCTCATGTTCATCTCCTGCTTTGAAAATATATATTGAAGGTTCTTGTGGTTAGTGAAGATTCAAATCTTCTATCCATACAGATAGTGTCTCAAAATCTTAAAGGTTGAACCATGGCTAGTAGCTTTAGATCATTTGTCAAGTAGTTCTCCTTGTATTTGTGAAAGAAATCACATTCTTGTCGTACATCAGCACACATCCCAAGTCATTCTTTGAATCATCACAAAAGATAATGTAACCTTTCCCTTGCTATGGAAGAACTAACACTAGAGCATTAGTCAACTTCTCCTTCCACAAATGGAAAGAGCATTGGCACTTGTCATCTGAAATAATGTAACCTCCTATGGTAACCTTTCCCTTGCCTTATTTCGTCAACTTCGTTAGGGGACACGATACATAACTGAAATTATTAATGAATCTCCTATGGTAACCAAACAAACCTAAGAAACTCTAGACCTTAGTTAGTGTCTTGGGATGTACCCATTCTAGACTTAACCTTCTTCGGGTCTACACAAACGCCCTTAGCAGATATAACACGACCCATAAAAGCCACCTCAGTCAGTCAGAACTCACACTTACGAAACTTGGCATGTAGTCGGTGCTACCTCAAAAACGTTATCTCTTGGTGTAGGTGTTGCTCATGTTGCTGATTATCCCTAGAGTATATCAAGATGTCATCAATAAACACTACAATAAACTGATCTAGACATGGTCTGAGCACCCTATTCATCTTATCAATGAAAGTTGCTGGCACGTTGGTTAGCTAAAATGGCATAACCACAAACTTGTAATGACCATAACTAGTCCTCAAAGTAGACTTGGGTATGCAATCCACCTTAATCCTCAACTGGCAGTAGCCTGATCTTAGATCTATATTCAAGAACATTGTATAACCTCTAAACTATTCAAATGAATCATCAATCCTTGGTAAAGGGTTCTTGTTCTTCACTATAACCTTGTTCAATTGTCGGTAGTCTGTGCACAACCTCATGGAACCATCCTTCTACTTCAAAAATAACTAGAGAACATCCCAAGGGGAAGTGCTCAGTCTAATGAAATGCTTCTCCAACAACTCTTGCATCTGCTTCTTCAACTCATGCATCTCTATTGGTGCCATCATGTAGGGTGCTTGTGCTATGGTTTGTGTTCCTGGAACAAGATTGATCTCAAAATTGATCTATTTAGGAGGGGGAACACTAGGAAACTCTTCAAGAAACACATCCTTAAGCTCTTGCAATATCTGTGCCTCTTGGATACTAGGACTCCTCACTATATTATCCATAACATGTGCCAAGAAAGCCTCACATCCCTATTTCATCACCTCTTGTCATTGTCGACACCAAACATGTAGGAAGAATTTTCCTATCTCCATGTAAGATCCACAAAACATCTCCATCACATAATGTCACCAACTTGTAAATATAGTCCAAAACAATCTTATAATTCTCTAAGGTATCTATACCCAAGATCATATCAAATCCATGCATGTCAATAACATAAAATCCACTTGAATGTTGCATCCGGAAAAACAATTAATGCAAGATGGACACACCTTCCGCAACTTAGTGGAACCAAGAAGAGAGGTTTCTATCTGAAGACTATTAGATCTACCATAAACATGCAGATTACAACTATTCATCACCTCTCTGGTGATAAAAGAGTGCATCACATCCAGGTCAACCAAAATAGATAAGAAAGAAGAAGCAGATAAGTCAGAATGAAAAAGTTCCATCTGACCTGCCAGGACCTGTGGATTGACCACTCCCTCTACATGACTCATAGCATAGAATCTAGCCATCTCTTATTGTCATCCACATCCTCTGTTAGCTGGTCCAGATGACCCCGTATGCGATGTCTGATCACATCCTCTACCACAACCACTACTAAACTGTTGCTACTACGAACCTTAATGACTCTACGTTGGTTGTTGTGTCACTTCTTCATCCTTCATTGGGAAAGTCAATCTGATATGCCCTACTTGTCCACACTTGTGAAAATTCCTTGAATCATACTATGGCCTAAACGGCCCTATCAATGACAAAAATGTTGCATTGTGGGCTCCTGCTGGTGGAAAACTGTGACCTCATCCCCTGCTCGGGTGCCACTGTGACATCACACCTCATTTTAGCTAAAAAAAGGTTGATCTCTGATGTGACTGTGGTGATGAGAACCTTGGCTTCTCAAAGCCACCAGATGATTGTCCTTGGAAGTGTGCTGACCTCTTCTCAGTGTTGGTTTCATGCTTCTCAATAGAAGACCTCTCAATCCTACGCATTGACTCCACAAAGGTAGAGAGCCTCTCTCTGTTACCCAAAACAAATGTTGAACTAGTCAACTCCACGATCAAAGCCTTCTCAAACCTCCAGATCCTCTCCTTAATTATCATCTCCATGTGAGTGTAGAACCTCAAAAACTCCATAAACTTGGCCTCATACTCATTGATCGACATTGATACTTGACACAACTTCTCAAACTATGCCATCTTTGCATTGAGATATGTCTTTGGGAAGTAACAACTCACAAACTCCTATCAAAAATCTTCCAAACCTACCACAACTCCAGGTCACTTCTCCTTTTCTATGGACTACTAATGGCCAACACTACCCTTCAATAGATAAACAATGTGCTTCACCTTGTCCTCTTCTGGGATGTTGAGGATCTTGAAAGCCTTCTCAAGCTCCATCAACCACATATCAACGTCATTTGGGTTCGCTACATTCACATACTCAATTGATCTAACACGTCTCAGGCTCTCGAACTTCTTCCCAAAACCCTGAGATTCCACATTAGGTAGATCTTCCCTAACTTGAGGTACAGACGCTCTATTGTCTATATGTGTAATCGTTGCCATGAGTTTTCCAAACATGGACTGAAAGGTAGGATTTTCCATGGCGGTAGGGTCAAAATGAGGCACACCCCCATCTCTAGCACTCTATCCTAACTTTCATACCTCCTAGCACCACCTCCTGGCATGACGTAGCTACTCTCAACATGTTCTTCATGTTCTCTAAACATATCTAAATAAGCATAAACCATGTTCAGACATGTTGGATTATGTAAGAATATACACAAACCCTAAGTCATATGTCCCTGTAGACTCAGCGAACCTGGAGTTCTGATATTGAGCTATCATGTTAAGCCTTTCCACATTAAACGAGATTACTCAAAACAAAACACAGGATTGACTACCAAAAAACCACATACCTAGAAAAGTAGGTAAATGAAAAAAAAATCAACATTACCATCATGTTCAAAAATATTTACACAAAGGTTCAACAACTTGCATATCGACACATACCATAATAGATATTTACATATATGTCCAATGGTCTCAGCCACAACCTGTAGATGAAGATATTATTCCACATATACATCTTATATACAAACATTGGCACACTATCAAAATCTCATGTCGATGTACATATCATCTACAAAATGCCCCCGACTGGAACAGAGAGTATAGAGATGGCTCTAGGACACTACTACCAACTAACCAACCTTCTACTCCTACTTCTCTCCAAGCTTCTCTTCCTCACCACCATGATCATGACATCTCTAGCAATCACCTAAAAAGATATGGTGACCCACAAGGGGAGTCCAATGTCCCAGTGAGAGATATAACTCTCAACAATGATTATTGATTACATAAGTATATTATTAGATAGTTTAATTTGTGTAAACAAACTAATCAGATTAAACAAGTTAAACTAATAGGCATCGCAATAGGCATGCTTAATAAGAAATATAAGGGAATAGATAAATATATCATTTAATCAATAAGTGATTTCTTTTAGCACATTACATAACAACAAAGCAGTATAAGAAGCAAGGAAAGTTAACACCAATGTCAATCATGTTTAACCCTAATAGATATACTCCATGGCTATATTACATTTTTATTTATTCTTGTTGAGTTTGAGGTATACCACTCAGACTCCAACTGACCACTACTAATTCAAAATTAGTGCCATACAAGATCTAGGAGAGTCAAATCCCTAAGATTTCATCCACCCTCAGTAAGTACGAGTAAGCTGCAATGACATGTACTCCAGCTAAAAAATAGCCTAGGCTACCCTTAATATATAGGTCACAACACTAGTAACAAGGGTTTTCAAAACCCTATTATCCAAGGTATAACCACAATCGTCCTCAATCACATGACATATACAAATACTTGAGACACGACCACAGTCATTCTCCTGCTAAGGTACAAACGTAGACATCCTCGAAATCTTGGGATCAAGATGCACTCCAAGCTTCCCTTACAAATACTTGTTTCCCCATCCAGCAAGTTCTAACACTAAATGGTTCAACAATACAAGGAACTACATGATTAGGGTTTCACTTGATTAGTTAATGTCAATTGGGTGTCTATTAACTACATCAATCAAGTTACATACAAACCCAAAAAGCATACTACAACAATGTAGGTATATTGCAACTGCAAAAGATATAAAACATATGAGATATAAATCTTATTACATCATCACATGATATCAATCCTTTTCACATCATGATGAGGATCACACATGCAATAAGTCTTCACCATGCCCAAAGTTTATTAGGACCAACACATGATTCCCTATAAGAACATCATTATCTTTCCATGCCTTACCAATGGATCATCATACCATCACCATACAAGTGATATACAAGTTTGGCATAACATGACTTATAACAACTTATAATGTTCATTTAGAAAAAAGTTAGGGTTACAACAACATATATAGAGAAAGTATTTCTCATTATACTTAATCATACAAGAAAACTAAAAGTTATTAACAATCATCACGTACTTGTATTAGGGTCAGGCTCAACAAGAATAGTTGGGTTAACATTACCAATCAACACATTACAAAACCTTAGGTTTGTATTCATTCAAGGGCAAAGGTATAACAACTACATCATGTGCAATCAAACACCAACACTCATTCTTAACATTCTCATCAAATCATGTAATCAACCATCGAATCTTTGAACTTCAAGAACAACTAACGGATTAGGGTTACTATATCAAAATACCATCAATTATAGACATCAAAACATATCAACCATGGGAGGAATTCTTCATCGACCACCTAGGGTAGAAATCACTTCCGCGACCACTAAAATTAGGGTTCACCATTTTGGTGATCGTTGAGGTTATCCACCCTCAGCAACCACTAGGGGTAGGCACCATCAGTGACCCTAGTGTTAGATGTTATCTGAGACAACTAGGGTCAGATGCCATCAGTGACTACTAGGTTTAGGGTTAGAGTCCTTGGCAACCAAAAAAGTTTACGTCTCATTGACCAACTTGGAATCAGAACTTGGAGACCGCATAAGATCAAATCTTTGGCAACCCCCAAAATAGTTCAAAGCCTCAACTACCACATAGGGTCAAAATTCAACAACCACATTTGTGAAACCTTAGAGACCATATGGATCGGATCTCATCAACCATCTAGAGTTCAAACCTTCCATATAGTTTAGAATCTTAGCAATCTCCAGAGTGAAATCTTGGTGTCCAAAGGGGATGAAAGTCTTATACGACAACTTTGAAACAAAATTCTTGGTGACCAATCATGATTTTAAAAACATTCGTACCCAAATAAGATACAAAACAACAACAAAGTCAATGCCATTAGTCCACACAAGGAAGTCAAGTAAATTGAACCAAAACCAAACCATTAGGTACCAATTCAAGGAGTAGAAACCATCTTCAAACCCTAGGAATGAAACATCATTTGGGAGAGAAAGACTCAACTTTTCTACATGTAAGAAAGGTCTAGGATGGCCACTTCCATTAAGAAAAGCATGAACAAAGTTTAGGGTTCATACAAATGATAAACTACTCAAGAATTATCCTCAGTTCAAACCCTAGGAAAAGATAGATTCTTCTTGTTTAGAACTTCATTGAAGAGAAAGATCATGTACATGAAAGGTAAGAGTTAATGATACTTGTGGAGAAAGTTATATAATTCACCTTAGAGATGATGTAGAAACTCCAAACAGCAAGGTAGCTTGAAGGGAGGAGAGAAGAAACCCTAGCTTAAGCACTCCTATCGACTAAGCTAGCTCCTTGTCCAAAAGGAGAGCAAACCCTAAGTCAAGGAGGCAAGAAAGAGGTGTTTTTCAGGATCTAACTCAAGCGTCGCCCTAGAAAACCATGGATTCGGTCAATAAGAGAAAGAGAGAGGGTAGGCAACAAGGAAAATGAAGGAAAAGAGGGAGATCTCTCTTACCTAGGATAAGAAACTAAACATGGAAGCACCAAACGACCTCAACTAGGGTAGATCCAAACCATAAGTACACATGCAAGAAAGATAGGCCTCCTTCTACAACTTTGAGCTCTTCCTTCACCAATCAAGAGGGACGATCTGCAAGAGAAAGAAAAGAGAAAGTGGATTCAAAGGGTTTGGTTTCATGACAAGGAGGTATATATGGCTATGGGTGAGAGAGGAAAGAAGGTAGAAGTGTCTAACCATGTTTTCCATGTGTCCAAGGTAAAAGCACATCGCCCATGCAAGCATGTAATAAATGCAACTAGGTTGACCATATAGATTAACACCTGATGACCACAAAAAGAAATCTCATCGACCAGACTTGTTCAGAAAAAGCAATCGATCACTAAGAACTTTGGCGACAATTGATCTGAAAATCAAACGGTTGCTAATACTAGGAAAACTTGTAACCAAGCTGATTTAGGAACCTCATTGACCACCAACCCTAGGTATCACAAGAAACTGTGTCAACTGCCAACCCTAGAGAGTAGCATAAAACTTTGGCGACCACAAACACAAGGTGATCATCGGGTCCAAGGTCAACCATTGAGTTAGGGCATCGAAGGCAAACCCTAACAAGGTGCCCCATACAACCAATATATCAAATATGATACCAAAACATGTGAGGCACAAAAATCATGTGAAAAATTACATGAAACTCCCTAGATATAGGTAAAATGCATAAAAGTCCAAAACAAGCACATATATGCATAACATGCACAAACAATGCCCAAACTGGACCAAACATGAAACTTAAACTTGTCACAAGATATCAAAGAACATATTATGTTTTTTTAAGGTTTTTAATATCTAATTATGATAAGAAAGCATGTTCAACTAAAAGCAAGGTCAGGGGTCTTATAATTTTACTACCCTAATTAGGGGTAATAATATTTGTGAGATATTCTAATGAGGAAATTACCCATGGGTAACCCAATGCATCCATTATTGAGTTTATAAATCCCTATGGTCGAACTCCTTTCCTTAAGTTTTATGGTACAAAAATCCACCTCTTAAGGGATTAACCTATCATACAACTAACCACATAAAGGGCTCGAATGGGGTAGATCAAATAAGTCATTTATATCAAAAATTTGAAGTCATTCATTAACACTGAGGTTTAGGGTTACATATTTTGCTTAACTAGACACATGGTTCAACTCTGGGGGGTTTATTATTACCTAAAACATCACATGGTCACAACTTGGTTCGTGAAACCTTGAAATAAAGTGTGGATTTCTTACATATAGTGTAGTATTGAATATTAGTTGGGCACTGAAAACTTTGCCAAAGAAATAAAAAATGGTACCAAAATTGATTTGAGAACCAAGTCAATTACTTTTCATAATGTCAACATATACTAACTATTTTACCATGACTTCATTCCATTAATAGAGACTAATGATTCCAACATCTATAAAGGAATACCAAAATATCCCTAACCTATAGCTTAGCATAGGAGGTGGGAAGGTTTTGTCACAAAACTATTTATTACCCTAAGTCCAAACTCCTAATGATTACAAATCCAAAGGCAAGTAGACTTGGACGTCTGTCTGTAGAATGAGAAAAATATTTCACACAGGAAATATATATGTAAAAGTAGTAACAACAAGATATAACAAGATACAAAAGGGGATAGATAGGAATGTACCATTTCTATTTCACGATAACCCATTGGTTAATCATTTTAGATCTTAGAGACTTAAGTGCAGTGGATCTTCATTTTGTTGGATCTACGGTTCTAGAGGGGGGTGAATAGAGCTTCCAAATTCTCACAATTCTCACAAGAATAGTGAGACCTTCAAATTATATCAATTGAAACCAAATGCTAAAACTCAATTCAAAGTTATATCTAAACAAGCATAGCAAGGATGAGAGAGAGTGAAACAAAAACTTGGACAAGGTGGTTAGAGTTGTTCCAATCTACCAACTAGGAGACCGTCAATCCACTACCTAGAGAAGTCAACCTCTAGGACTTTGCAACTGATGTATACTTATATTCCATTATAAGAGATACAAGAAGACCACAATACATCCAAGACCTTACCTATTCAAGACAAGATTTTTTCACCTACACAAGGACTTACCCACTTGATCAAGATGTCTGCAACCTTCACAAGGACTTACCCATACTTGCATCAAGTCTTTGGCCTTGCTGGGATTACCCACTCTTCTTGAATCTTAAGCCTTGTCCTTCTCCTTCACTTGGAGAATATCTTCACGCCTTCTTCAGCCTTGAAGAAGAACATCGACTCATCCTTTTCTCAAAGAAGATCACTTCAACCTTTTCTCTTTGAGAAAGGGGATTGGGATGATGGAAAGATGGAGAGATTTACAAGATAACATTGAGGTAGATCTCTTACAACATGCCTAACTCACTCATAATCACGAAATGCTTTGTAAATGAGAGAGAGAAAGGGGATCAAAGGGTTGTAGCACACTCAACTATAGTAAGGACCAAGGATAGCATGAATGAGTAACCTTAAAATGAACTCCAAGAGGTCCTATTTATAGATGAGGATGTTCCTTTCAGTGTGGGATCACTAAGAATAAAAAATAGTTGTTCTACAACTTGCAAAGGATATATTTTCATTTCTAACAAATCTCTAATGGTTGGAATCACTTTTTCTGCATTTTCTATACAGTAAATTTGATCGAGTTTCAATAAAGATAACTTGGCCAATTCACTAACTGACTATGCCAATTTTCGAATTGGCAGTCGAGTTTGTCCTGGGGAAACTTGACCAACCATCAAAAATCAACTTTGGTCAGTAAATCATTCGATCAAGTTTTGTGAGTGTACAACTCGACCGATGGATCCATTTCCAAAATCCATCACTAATCGGTTGAGATTCAAACTCGACCAAATGAAGTGATGTGACAAATTTTTCAAAATGATTTTAAAGTGATCAAATGATAGAATTAAGTGTCCCTAATTTTTTTATTATCTTACTTACAATTCATATCATCAACACCAATGATTACAAAAATATTCTAAGGTGGTTTGAAGTGATTTCCAAAAAAGTGCATTTGCATTGCTTTTGACTTGAACTTGGACAAGATAGGTCTTCTGTAATTTGATCCTTTTCATGTATCTAAAGCTTGAAAGAAATATTAAATGAACAATTAGATACATATGAATGGAGTGGTTAAGTCATTATCAAAATAAGGACAATGCATAATTCTCAAGTCAACATTCTCCCCCTTTTTGACAATGACAAACCATTCCTCAACATATTGAAAAGGATATGTAAACTTATACCTTAGCTTTGTGAATTGCAAGGAGATTCATAATTTTAACTATGTAAATTTATCGCCTTCCATCTAGTATCACTCTTACCTACATAGTTATCCTTTTTAAACAAAGCAATATAACATGTATAGTACATGGTCCTTTAGCAAGTCACATGATAAAACATATATTTGAATAAGAAAAGGATCACATTGTTAATAAAAAGCAATATGGTAGAGATTCAAAACATAAAAATTCTCTCCCCCTTTTGGCATTATGAAAAAGTAAGGAGCATTAGAAAAGCATAGAAACAGGTCTTCTCCAAGTACAACTAAAAACATCCAACCATAAGATAAAATAGGAAACAACGTAACACACATCACACAAAGACTAGAGAGAAGCAAGAAATTTGTGTCATAATCATAATACGGGTAACATACCATCAACTCATGAGATAGAGTCAACCAGAGAGTAAGGGTACATATGAATACGATTACAACACTAAAAGCATATCATAAAAACAACTACAAGCCAAAATGATAAAAAACAACATGATTATATAAAATGGTATAGCTCAGATAATGTACCCAGATGTCTTAGTACAAAATAGTCTAGAAAGATATATATGATCAACATCTAAAGACAAAAACTAAAACATCTAAATGTCCATGGCATCTATGTTCACTACATCGTCATCATCGTCTTCATCATTAGAAGCTTCAGGCTTATAGTCCTCATCTTAATCAGAAGGTGCAACAGTGGCAATAGCTTCACCTTCATCACCATAAACACCCACAAAGCCATCGTCAAAACCATTTGAACCATACTCACCATCATCATCAGATGCCTCTTCATCATCATCAACAGCTTCCTCATCAACTTGGTCAGGCATCTCCTCATCGATAGAAGGACTGAAACCACGATGGGGCAACATGGCATTCTGCTCATCCCAAGACATACAAAGGTCATGCAACTCCTGGGCTTGAGAAAAAGTGGGAGAATAGGTGCCAAGTCCTGCAAGAAAGGTACCTATAGGTCCAGTAGGAAGAAGTATCACTCCACAGGTAGATCCACCAACAATAGAGGGTGTAGTAGCAGAAGCAACAGGAGGAGGGGCAAGATATAACTGATTATATTCATAAGATGCATAATCACCACCTGGGTAAGGTTGGTAGGCAGAATAAGGATGGGAACAAGATAGGTTCATGGTAGAATTGGTATAAAAGAGGTCCTAATGCAGATGTTCCTGAACCTGAAGGTTGCACGCATGCTGATGCATCTTGTAACCCATGAGGGCTTCATTTGATACATTGAATGAGGCGCGGGTAGGATGGGATAGTTGAAGAGGTGGAGATGCCTCGTTGGAGGTAGAAGCTCCATGTTTGGTAGAGGAAGGAGTAGAAACACTTTTATTGATTTTGGTCTCACTAATACATAATCCTTTTCGATAAGGTTTGTAATGAAGATTATGAAAAATAGACTTCCCAGTGATAAATTGGAAGAGACCACAAATCAGGGTTGGGTAGGGTGGGTGGGTACCTCAGGTGTTATTCCCTGTGTCAAAGTAGGTCATGTGGTGGAGAACATATCTATATCATTTGACTCTAATGTTTTTAAATAGCCAAAAGATAATCACTATGATATTCTCTACAATGTTAGTTTAATTCATTTTGGGATGAATATTACAGTTGACAACCAGAGCGAGAATGTAGTTTTTAAGGTCTAAGGAAGAAGTAGGTAGGGTGGACTTCTTCCTATAGCGAAATTAAGGATTCTTCAAGAATTTATGTATGTTAGGGAGAGTGATATCATATTGTTGTAGAAGGCCTCAGGGTCAAGTAGGTCAAAATACTCTGAGTAATCCTTTCTCCATGTGTCGGTTACCTCATTACCAGAGAAAAAGATATTTAGGGTATCTTCTAAGATAGATAATTTCTTACCGACAATCATGGAAGTAAGAATGACTTGAGTATTTGGTTGGGGTATAAGAGTGTCATAATTCAATGAAAAAATAGCTTAGAACTCATTAACTACCTTAGTGCTTATGATGGAATGGTTGTTTCACCTGTGTTCAATAATCAGGGCACACAGGTGATGATCATACAATATCTTGGCGACCTCATCTATGACCTTTTGCTTAAGGGGAGTAGGCTCAAACAAATCATGAAATGGATAGGGGTTCTTGGGAAGGAGCTCCGTGTACCAATTTAGAGTTTTCATTGAGACAAAGAAGGTATCGTCATAGGGAATGAGGCGAGATAAGAAGTAATGAGAGTCGAGTAAGGAGAAGATCACCACCTAGGGTCGTCTAAAAACTAGGGTTTATAGGGAAAGGATCTAGGACGATTAAACAAGGGCTGGCTAGGGCTACGAGAAGCAAGGTCGGGGCTAGGGGTGAGAGCTTGAGGGTGCTAGAGGTGGAATGGGTCGATTTTGCTTTAGTTGAGAGGGAGAAAAGTAGGATGAACCCTACTTAAGTGTTGATCTAGCATGTCCATCGATCATGTTTTGAGAAATGGAAACTCAACTGAATGGCTTTTTACAAAAGCTCTCGGCCACCAATCAGTCGAGTTTGCAACTCAACTGATAGAAAGTATGTCCCAAATTTAGAAATCTTAGTTTCTAGCCATTTGAGTGGCAATCAAATTTATTTTTGTAGTCCATTTTTCATTTTAAACATACTTAGGCACATATCACTCATCATTGGGTACTATTTAGCGATAAAACAATCGTTTGTGAAAATTACCCATAACAAGGGAAAAACAAGGCATAAGAACATGAAATTCTAGCACTTTAGAAAGCTAGGGTGATCATGACATGATAAAAGTATATAGGATAGATAGAAACTAACTAGAAGGCATATCAGATTCATCCAAAGTAGTGATGAGAAATTTAGAACCAATAAAATTAAATTTCTTTCTAGCTAGAGGTTTAGTAAAAATGTCCACCAACTGATTTTCCGTGTCTACATGTGTGATATAATATTCTTTTTGGCAATGTGATCATGAAGAAAATGATAACGAAACTCTATATGCTTGGCTCTACTATGGAATATAGGATTATAAGATAAATTTATTACACTAGTATTATCACAATAGATAGGAGAAGCATCAAAATAAATGTTAAAGTTTTGGAGCATTTGCTTCATCCATAGAATCTGTGCACAACAACTCCTAGCTACATTGTATTCCACCTTGGTAGTTGATAAATCCATTGTGCTTTGTTTCTTAGAAAACCAAGACACCAATCATGGTCCTAGGAGGAAGGAAGTGTCACTTGTGCACTTTCTATCAACCAAAAATTCTGCGTAATCAACATCACTATAAGCTATAAGAGTAAAGTCCCTTGACATGGGATACCACAATCTAAAATTTCAGATTTTAGCTAAGTATCATAAAATCCTCTTAACAACTACAAGATGTGATTTTTTGGGATTTGATTGAAATTGAGCACACAAGACAACACTAAACATTATGTCAGGTTTAGATGCAGTTAAATAAAGTAAACTTCCAATCATATCTCTATAGAGTTTCTCATCAACTTTGTCACCTTCTTCATCTTTATCAAGTTTGGTGGTGTTTGACATGGGGGTGTCCATCGGCTTGGTGTTCTCCATCCCAAAGTGCTTGAGTAGTTCACTTGTGTCCTTTTCTTGGTTGATGAAGTTCTCATCTATAGATTGCTTGATTTGAAAGTCGAGGAAGAAATTTAGCTCACCCATCATACTCATCTCAAACTCACACTGCATAAGATCACTAAACTCCTTGCAAAGATGAAGATTAGTTCCACCAAAGATGATATCATCAACATAAATTTTAATGATAAGAAAATTGTTAGAATTGTGTTTGAGAAATAAGGTAGAATCTACTTTACCCCTGATATACCCATGATATAATAAAAAGTTCTATAATTTCTCTTACCAAGCTCGAGGTGCTTGTTTGAGGATATAGAGAGCTTTTCACAATAGATAAACATGTTTAGGTAAACTATCATGTTCAATACCTGGAGGTTGTGTAACATACACTTCCTCCTTAATTGTACCATTCAAAAATGAACTTTTAACATCCATTTGATATAGAATAAAGTTCTTGTAATGAGAAAAAGCAAGCAACATACAAATGGATTCAAGTCTAGCTACATGAGCAATTGTTTCATCAAAATCTATACCTTCCTGTTGATTGTAGCCTTGAGGCAATAACCTTGCTTTATTACTTACCACCTTGTCGCTTTCATCTAGCCTGTTGTGGTAGAACCACTTGGTGCCAATGATATTTCTATCACATGTTCTTGCCACTAGAGTCCACACTTTGTTCTTTTTTAATTGCTTCAATTCTTCTTGCAAGACTAGGATCCATTCATCATCCCCAAGAGCTTCTTTGACGTTCTTTGGCTTGAGTTGTGAGATGAAGGCGTTATCTACTTGTTCCTTGTTGTAGGAAGAACACATCTTCACTCTTTCAATGGGATCACATATGATTATCACTTTAGGATGATTCTTTGCCAAAGGGGGAGTTGGATCCTTCTTTTATTCATCTATATCTTCTTCTTGGGTGGACACCACTTTTTTCTTTTAGGTGATGTTGAGTTCTTTCAAGATAGGGATTACTTCTTCTCCAACATCATCATTGGTAATATCTTTGGGAACATAGGGTTTAGCCTCAATAAATTTGATATTAACAGATTCTTCTACTTTAGATAGGTCAACATTATACACTCCATAAGCCTTGCTAGTAGTTTTATAGCTAAGAAAGAAAGCCATGTACGATTTTGGATCAAACTTGTCAAAAGAAACTTTTGTGTTTAAAACAAAACAAGGACACCCTAAAACATGAAAATACTCGATAGAAGTCTTCCTACCACGTCATAGCTCATAGGGGGTTTTCTTCAAAGTGGGATGCATGGAAACTCGATTTTGCACAAAACATGAGGTACTAATGGCTTCGGCCCAAAGCATCTTTGGATTGTCATACTCTAAAAGCATGCTCCTAGCCATTTCATAAAGTGACTTGTTATTTTTCTCTGCAACCCCATTTTTTTGAGGATTTCGTGGTGAAGATAAGTTATGTGCATAGCCTGATTATTCACAAAAACATTCAAAAAGATCATTTTCAAATTCTCCCCCATTATCACTTTGGATGGAAACAATCCGACTAGCAGCATCGTTCTCAACTCATCTACAAAAATTGGAGAAAACATCAAGTGTATATCTCTTAGAAACAATAAATAAGGTCCAAGTATATCAGGAAAAATCATCAATAATAACAAGACAATACTTGGAACCGCAAAGCAATTGAGTTCTCATAGGTCCAAATAGATCAATATGGAGAAGTTCAAGATTTCTCTTGGTACTAAGGACTCATTTGGATTTGAAGGAGGACTTGGTTTTCTTTCCTTGGGTACAGGTTTGACATTCCTCATCCTTTTCAAAATCCAATTTGAGAAGTCCCTTGACCAAGTCCTTTTTGCTCAACTTCTTCAATTGATGCATATTTACATGACCAAGTCGACAATGCCAAAGAGAAATATCATACAAATTGACTACAAGGCATCTACCAACAATAGGCTGAGTAGAGTCAAGCACAATTACATAAATATTACCATTCCTAGTTCCCTTATATATGACATGGTAAGTGAGGGAATCTAGGAGCAAAAATTTAAAGTAAGTAAATAGGACAAGGTAACCATTACCACATAATTGACTAACACTTATTCAATTGTGATTCAGGCCATCCACAAAGAGAATATTCTTAATACACAAGGATTCACCTACATCACCCTCACCTTTCACCTTACCTTTCTTATTGTCCCCAAAGCTAACCGAACAACCTTTCTTCTTTGTGAAATTATTGAAATGGATTATATCACTTTTCATATACTTTGTGCAACCTCTATCAACAATCCATTATCCTTTTTCCTACAAGAAAGGCGAGTGTCGATTCCCAACTCAAACTTTGGGATCAGGTGTTATATTGGGGACCCATTTAATCTTTGGGTTGGTCCCCTTAGGCTTGTAAAGATATAAGTAATATAATGGTCGTCACTTTTGCAATGAGAGAAAATCATTGAGTTCTTAGATTCAAAAGAATCTCCAACAACAAAGGATGTTTCCTTACTCTTTTTCTTACCTTTGGCCATACTCTTGCCCTTAGATGCCCCCCCTGAAAATCCCAAATCACTAGTACCACTTTGTTTGGTATAATGGTCAAGGATTTTTTAGGGGCTTTTTCGCTTTGAGAAATTTTTGCAGAGAGTCTCTAAGTATATGATTGCCATCAGTAAGAGATATAAAATTAGAAGAAAAACTAGCAAGGCCATCTCTAGTATGAACAAGGTCGACCTTTAAATAGAGGGCTTTAGTCAAATAAGAATCTTTTTCAAGAGTAATGGAAGAAAATCATTACTAGGAAAAATAGGTCTAGAAAATAAATCATTAACTTGACCAAGTACCCTAGCATTTTAAAATTTAAGTAATGTAATTTCTTTCAGATAAACATCCCTCTCATCTCTACAAGAATCACTAATAAGCTTAAGTTTAGAATTTTAAGTTTTAAGTTACTCAAGCTCATCTAGGCACTTTTGGTTGTCTTCCTTAATAGATTCAATATTCTTAAGATAGACACCATTCTCTACTTCAACTCAATTGTATTGGAGCTCAAGACCAAGAAATTGGCCTTGCAAGGTATAAATGCTCTAAAGATGAATTTTCTCATTTTTCTCAAGAATATCAAATTTTGCCCAACCTCTTATTTTTAGATTTACATTTGGAATAAGAAGAACAGATAGTAACAAGCATGTCGATAAGAGTTTCTTTATCTAACTCATCCAAACTTGATTTTACCCCACCTCTTCTTTTTAGATTTACATTCAGAATAAGAAGAACGGGTAGTAACAAGCATGTCAACAAGAGTTTCTTCAGCTTACTCATGCAAACTTACCGCACTTACCTCACCAATATCTTCACTTGTAGAGGCCATGAATGCAAGGTGGAACTCTCCATCTTCTTCAAATGTTGAGCCACTATAGGATGATCGTTCCCAAGCTACATGAGTTGTGTCTTTGTGTCTCCTCTCCGTCTTGTCCTTCCTCTTGTATTTGCTTTCTTTCTTATACTATTCCTCCTTCTTGGAGCTGCCTAAGTGGTGTAACTTTCTATCCTTAGGACTCACTCTTGTAGTGTCCTTTTTTACCACACTTGTAGCACCTTGGAGTAGTAGAAGAAGATTTCTTTCCTTTGAAGTGCTTTCCCTTAGAGAAGTTAGCTTCATTCTCACTAGGGCAAGCAAGCTGTAGTTGAAGGATAAGCTCCTTGTCAATTCTTGGCTCATGAGCATGTAGATTGCCAATAAGCTCCTTAATTAGAAGATCACCAAGACTTCTTACTTCTTCAATGGAGGTCACCTTTGACTCCCATCTCTTTGGAAGAGACCTCAAGATCTTTGAGTTGATTTCTCCTCTATTTTAAATGTGTCCCAAATAAGCTATGCCATTGATGATGATGTTGAGCCTTGAGTACATCTCAACAACTCCTTCTTTCTTCCCCATATTGAAGTTCTCTAGGAGGCTATTCAACATGTAGATATATTCCTCCTGTACATGCTTTGTGCCTTCATAGGTGATGCACAATTTGTCCCATATCTCATAGATTGTATCCCATGAGGAGATGCAGTTGAACTCATATGGAGTGAGGGCTTCATAAAAAATGTTGATTGCTTTGGTGTTGAACTGTGCATTCTTTAGGGCTTCTTCATTCCAAGTTTATACAATTCCAGGTGGATCCTTATAGGGTGTAATAATCACTTTCCACATATCAAAGTTCATCCGTTGAATGTAGAACTGCATCTGCCGCTTCCAATAGAGGAAGTTGGTGTCGTCGAAGACTGGGGGGTGAATGGAGAAGCCTCCCTCTAGGTTGAGGGAACTAAGTTGGTTCTCACCCATCTTCTTATCTTGTAGGAGATTTTTTGGAGAAGATTCTAGCTCTGATACCACTTGTTGGATCTAGGGCTCTAGAGGGGGGTGAATAGAGATTCAGAATTCTCATAAGAATAGTTATACCTTCCAATTATATCAATTGAAACCAAATGCTAAAACTCAATTTGAAGTTGTATCTAAACAAGCATAGAAAGTATGAGAGACATTGAAACAAACACTTAGACAAGGTGGTTAGAATGGTTCCAATATCCACACTAGGAGATCATCAATCCACTACTAAGAGAAGTCAACCTCTAGGACTTTGCAACCCATGTATACTTATATTCCACTATACGAGATACAAGAATACCACCATACATCCAAAGACTTACCTATTCAAGACAAGAGCCTTTCACCTACACAAGGACTTACCCACTTGGTCAAGATGTCTTCAGCCTTCACCAAGGACTTACCCACACTTAAATCAAGTCTTTGTCTTCACAGGGATTACCTACTCTTCTTAAATCTTCTACCTTGTCCTTCTCCTTCACTTGGAGAAGATCTTCACACCTTCTTCAGCCTTGAAGAAGAAGAACAAATCCTCCTTCACTCTGGGAAGATCACTTCAACCTTTGCTCTTTGTGTAAGGGGATTGGGAAGATGGAAAGATGGAGAGCATTACAAGATAACATTGAGGTAACTCTCTTACAACATGCCTAACTCAATCATAATCACGAAATACTTTGTAAATGAGAGAGAGAAAGGGGATCAAAGGGTTATAGCACACTCAAGTATAAGAAGGACCAAGGATAACATGAATGAGAAACCTTGTAATGAACTCCAAGAGGTCCTATTTATAGATGAGGGTGTTCCTTTGACTGTGGGATCACTTAAGAATGAAAAATAGTCCTTTTACAACTTGCAATGGATGTAGTTTCATTTCTAAAAAATCACCAATGGTTGGAATCACTTTTTCTACATTTTTCATACAGTTTATTCAGTCGAGCTTCAATAAAGATAACTAGGCAGATCCACTAACCAAAAAAGCCAATTTTCAAACTATCAACTGAGTTTTTCATGGGGAAACTCGACCGACTAGCAAAAATCAACTCTGGTTAGTAAATCAGTCGGTCTAGTTTTTCTAGTATACAACTCAACTGAGGGATCCATTTCCAAAAATCCATCACAAATCTGTCAAGATTTAAACTCGACCGATTAAAGTGCCATGACAAATTTTTCAAAATGATTTTAGAGTGCTCAAATGATGGAATTAAGTGTCCCTAGTTTTTTCTATCTTAGTTACATGTCATATCAGCAATATAAATGATAAGAAAAGTATTCTAAAATGGTTTGAAATGATTTTCACAAAAGTGCATTTGCATTGCTTTTGACTTGAACTTTGACAAGCTAGGGCTTGTGTGATTTGATCCTTTTCAGGTACCTAAAGCCTAAAATCAATCTTAAACAAACATATTAGATACATATGAATGGAATTGTTAAGTCATTATCAAAATATGGACAATGTATAACTCTCAAGTCAACACACTTGGAAACTATTGATTTGATAAAAAAAATATCAATGTGAGTGCATTGAGTACACTATGAAAAACATGTAACCATAGTTTAAGAGTAATATTAAGTTTTTTAGATAGAAACATCATAAAATGACATAACTAGAAACAAGACAAGAACACTTAATGACTTTGTATTATACAAAGCATGTGTTAGGTTTCTTCATCTATTATATCAACATAGCCTTTGACCACTTCTCAAGGAGGGGTCCCTGAGGGGCATTTAAGGGTTTAAGCGTATATGATCCCTATTTCTACATGAGGGAACTTTAGACCAAAGTCAATGAGATAACCCTATTTCATTCATTCCTTATGCCCTTACCCCAAGAATTCATGCAGGTACACCAGGTTATATAATGGATTCCTTTACATTATGTTCAAGGATTGTCAGCATACCATAACCAACATGAAAGTAGTATTGATGGGAAACCATAGCTCAACCAAGTAATTACCTAGCCAAGTATTCATATGAGCATACATACAAATAAGCCAATATCCTAGTAGGATCAAGAGATTAACTGTACCTTGTGAGTAGAATAAGAGTTATGATCCATGAGTAGATTCTAGAGAAGGTCCAATCCTAAGGGGACCTAAGATTTAAAAGTCATAAGAGAGGGTATCATATCAACAAAGTTTTCATAATATAAACATGTTCTGTTCCATGTGGATTTTATCCTAAACTTAAGTTTTCAAGCATTAAATCATAGTCCTGTCATGTCATCCAATCATGTAATTAATCATATAGTTTCAAGTATTACCAAAGCTACTTGGTTTATAGTGTTAACATCCACTTTATATTAGATATAAGGTGAGATCATAACTGAATTGGTGTTACAACCCCAATTTTTGGGTTCTTTTGCTAAGAAATGTAATTTCTCATTTTAAAGATATTGGAACAAATAATGATATGATTTGTTTGAATAAATGGATTTCGTTTACAATAGCCTTGATGTTTGTGTTGTGGGCTTTATTGGCTATTGGGCCCAAATAATAAGGAAATTCAATTAGTGAATGAATAATTGAATATTTGAGAAAAAAAATGTGGAAACATCTAGAACGCAAATCCAAAGAGGATTTCGTGCCTCTTGGGTTCCTTGGGTACCAAGGAGTCCAAGGTTGCAAAAAGAAAGCAATAAGAAAACTAAAGATAAATTAAGTATTTCTTTATTAAGAAATAAATTGAAAATAATGATAAAATGTGGAAAATGAGTGGAAAGTGGCATAAATGAGATTTCTTGGGGAAATTTCGTATCCATGAGGTTGTTAATATTAAAAGGAATGCCTATGAGGAAATAAAAGAGAAATAAAAAGAAATCCTCAAAAAGGAAATATTTTAATAAGAAATAACCATGATAATGAGAAATAATGCATTTAGATGCGTCTAGAAGGATAATGAATATCCAATAAAAAGGATTTCGAAATAATAAAGTTTCTTGGAGTCCCAAAAAAGAGGAAAGAAAGAGAAAATACAAAATTTCGAAAATAAAAGGATAATGTGATACATTATTAGTGAATTAGGAGGTATTGTTAAAAAGGAAAGTAATTTCTATTAAAGGAAATAGAATTTTGTGCCTATGGCATAGAACACAAGTATAAAAGAGATTAAGTAAGAGGATTTTCGAATCCCTAATTATCTAAGAGTTTTGGTCTATTAAAAGGGTGTTGAAGAGAGAGAAGTTTACTTCTTATATAAAGGAAATTGCTTCCTATTAGGAAAGGAGCTTGTTTTCCCTTGTATGAATGTCTTGGGGGCGTGGATACCTCCCCTATATAAGGGGTAGAGTTTTGGGTCGTGTGGGAAGGAAGTTCCACACAACAATACCTCTCTTCCTCTTCTTCCTCTTCATCTTTTTTGTCAAAACCCTTACTGGGAGAAGATAGAAAGATCCTGGAGCAAACCAGGGAACATGGAGCATTCTTGGTGGAAGCACGATACTCCCACACTGCCGGAGTAATGCTCGACGCTCAAACCTTTGCCTTCACCCCGACACAACGGTAGCAAGGCGGCTGCAAGCAGGCCGTGAAGTAGAGGTCTCACCCACATGGGTCTGCCATCATGGGCACGAGACGAGGAGCGATCTGAGCGCAGGAAGGGGCGTCGCAGGTGTGGGCATCATCCTGGATGGTTTCCGGTCCCTAGAGGAGAGGGGGCACGTGCATGTGTGTTGCAGATCGGCAGCAGGTGCAGCAGCAACCAAGGGATGATCATGCTGGTAAATGGCTGTATTCTCCACGACCTAGGGGTGCCATGTGTGCGCCCATGGTGCAACAAGGAAGGGCGGCCATCTCCGACCACCCATAGACCGAGAGTAGAGGGGATAACCCCCCCCCCCCCAACATACCAACCTGGGCGGCAGGCAGTGCAGGGTCGCGCAAGGAAGGAGATGACTTGGTCGTTGGACCGTCTTGCCCCTCTGTAGGCTGTAGCAGATACGACTTAACCGAGGGCAAGAAGGTCAATTCAAAATGTTTCCAAAGTAAGCAATGTTGCATGAAGATAAAGGCGACGTGGCGCCCTCTCATTGGTTGTGGTAAGTGATTTATTGCGAAAATCATATCTAATGATTGGTAACTCTGATTAGGACAAGTAATATATGAATTTTGATCAGAAGAATACAAGGAATCCAATAAAAATAGTTTGATATCCTGTGTCTGATCATAGTTCGAAATGTATAGTAAATTATCATCTTTAATGAATTAAAGATTAAGAAACCCTAGTTTGAAATGAATAAAGTGTTTAATATGGTTTAATGCATCATTACAGTTGATAATAACCTGTTAATTGTAAAAAGGTACTTTAAGATAAAAAAGGATGATCTTTGCACGTAATTAGTTTAATTTAGAGTTTATGTGCATAAATATGCTTGAAATTTGAAAAGTACATAAAGTTATTATCTTTAATGATTTAATTAATGAAAAACCCTTAGATTTAATGATAGATGGATTTAATGTTGTTCAATGGATAATTCAAGCTGATATCAACCTGTTGTTAATAAAAGTGAAAATAGAATCTTAAAAGATGATCTTTTTATATAATTGGCCTAATTTAGGGTTTCATGCATGAATATGCATTAATGAGCTTGAAAACCCTAATTTAGGGGAATATGTCTTTTAATTGTTTTAATTGTTAAAATCCATAAATAAATAGGGATATGCTGATCCTAAGTCAATGTGGGTATAAAAGACTATTAGAATGGATAGTTGAGCAATTAAGGTTCATATAAATGGAAAATAGTATTTTAGGGTTTGTTAGTCTAGAAGGGATAAAGTTTGAGAAATTGATCTAAGAAACCCTAATGAATATTAATGAACCTTAATGCGGATTAGAAACCCTAGAAAGTGACTCCAAGTGAATAAAGTAGATTCTTGATAATGTGTGTAATAAATAGAGTACATATTCTTTTCAGGAATTATGTGATGATTGAATTACTTGCTTGGATCTATTGATTGGCTTGATTGTATATACATGAAGTATATGTTGAATAATCTGCATGACTCATCAAATCAGGTATGTGGTTACGCTTTTGAATAATCGCTCTAGTTTCACGACGATTCCCGAAGTTTTAATCGGTTGCTTGAAAATAACTGTTGGATGTTTATTTATTTCATGCAACTATAAAGTGACTATGATTATCACTATAAATGTGTGTATATAATTGACTAGATACGGGTCCACCTCTATTGCTTTGAAAAGGCTAAAAAAAAGGGTAATCTTAGAGCAAGGTCTAGGTTACCGAGAGTTAGAAACTGGGCTACCTACGTGTAGTGCCATGAGACTCATTAGCCTGTCATGAGTTAAGGAGTGGGCTACTTACGAGTAGTGCCATGTGACTCAACCCTAGAAATTGGTTAACTTATAGGTTGATCATGAGGGGTTTAATGGGGACAACATAGAGGATAGGGTACTCTTGGATCACAGAGTTATATCTAAAATGTAATCTTGGTTGTTAAATGATTAATTGAATGATTACATTGTTAACATATTTACATAATTATTGTTTTCCCCACATACCAGCTTCAGTTGACCGACGTTTTGTTTGTCGGCGTTTTAGGAACAAGCCAAAAGGACAAACAGTAAATCATCATATTGTGAAATACATGAAGAAAATACAAGGAGGATTAGTTAGAGTAGAATCCTTAAGTGGATAGAAGTTTAGGGATCCAAGTTTTCAAAAAGGTATGCAAAAATTTATTTTCTTACAACTTTTAAGTATAGTATGTTAACATTTGATAATTATTAATTACCGAACCTTTGATCCGGAAGTTATGGGTGCGGCTTCGACCTCTCGGTCTCCCTTAATTGGGGTTTTTCAGGAAGTGGGGTCGTAACATTTGGTATCAGAGCATAGGTTCCTTAGTTAACCATTAATAAATATTAAAATTTACAAACTCCATAGAACCCAAGGGAGTTATTAGAGGATTATCTGAAAGACGGAGGTGTCTAGAAAAGAATCACGACCGGGGGCTGGCAATATTTTCCTCCGCACCGCTAGTCAGATTACGAGGACTCCCAGATCCGTGTGACTGCCTGGCCAAAGTCTTAGGGTATGAATCGAAATAAGATACCTTTAGGACTTTCTCATCTTATTTATCCCTTCTCATCACCAATTCTATTAAGGACCTTAAGTATTAGGGTTTTCCCTCTTCTCCTCACCTTCTTAAGGTATGGGTAAGATTAATAAGGTCTAAGGAATCCTCCATCAAATTAATGAAAAGCATGTAAATAAGATGTCATGGACATAAGCTTAATAGATTAAGCGCAAACTAAAGAATAGATACATGCTTAGTTCGAATGACATAAGTTACCATGTCCTCAGAAGAGACCTAAGGCTAGATCTTCTTGTCAGGAGGATAAGTTGGTCTTGGAGATAGAGATCTCCATTGCAAGTAGAGACCCGACACATCCTCTGAGGATGATGCTAACCCTAACCGTAAGTGAAGGTTAGAGAAAGATGAGTTAGACCAAGTGTTTGAAAGGACATGCCTTGGGGATGCCATATGATCCATGGGGTGACCTAGCACCTTTGACAACCCAACCATGGAAGGGTCGAGCAAGGATAGATCCTCCATGGATAAATCTAGAGAAACACCTATAGAACTCTATGGGATTATGAGAGTAGGGCATAGCATGCACCCAGAGTATGTTTGTAGGGTGAGCAATAGGTTGAAACCCTGACCAGGAGAGAGTGAAGGATGACCTATGAAATAAGCATAAAGAACTATGGATAACCTTGAGCGAACATAAGTTGAACATGGGCTTCAACCAGGTAGGGGAATGCTTTTGAGGTTGATCCTTCATGAAGAGAGGACCTCTAATGGTGAGGTTGGATGTAGGGTTAGCTCTAGAGAGAGCAGGAAACCCAACAAGAAGGTTGGAATCCTAAAACCCCAAGATATGAGGAACAATGGATTATAGGGGTTGCCTCATGACCGATCCCTAGAAGTTGATGATTCCTTGGTACCAAACCCTAGAGAGAGAAGATGAAGCGTCTGGTACCTATGTGCCTACGGTATAAGTGTTTACATTCTGAGAAAGGAAGAAGATGTTCTGTATACCCTAAAGTGGATTTGTAATAGATTATGACGCCTTGTACTTTATGGTTTGTCCTTGAGGAGGATCCAACTCTAAGTGTTTCTCGAGTTGAAGGATGACAGGAAGTGCACGTTATGCCTTTTGCAAGCTTGATTCATGGTTAAGAGATAGAGCATGCAGTTGGACACCTAAAAGTGAACCTAGGGTTCCTAGGCCTAAGAGGGGAAGTGGTATACCTAATTCTCATGATGGGAATTAAGTTGTTATAGTTTTGATCATGGTACTCCTCATACATAAAGGAAAGGGAAACCCCCCTTAAGTTTAAAGGTATGATTGATGAATCCCTCACAATAAAGTTGATGACACGGGAAGGTATGACCTTGATCTAATGTTGAAGAATGAGAACCCAGATGACCTAGCCTGGTTTAGTGGTCTGCTTGTGCCTTAATAGCTTACTAGGGTTAAGCATATGGATGTAAACCCTAGACCTAAGGGTGTTTGTGACCTTGTTATCGAGAGATAGTTTTCCTCCCATCCTGGGAGAGGGACTCCTTTGGTGGGGTGTATGTCAGTTTTGTCAGTTTAAGGTAACCTAAAGAGGTCTCATAGGATCTTGAGAAGCTAAGTGAAAAGTACATGGTATGAGAATGAACCTATAGGCCCATAGATATCCATCTCTAAGTGCATGTGCATGTGTTACCATGGAGGTAACCGGTATGGGGCTTGACCAAGGTAGGCAGGTTGACATGATCCTGATGAAAGGATGAAAGCCAGCCCATGAATGTAGAAAGAGAGATGATGAAGACTTAGGTAAGGTTCTAAGTGAACTTGTACTATGATGGAGAATCCTAAGTCTATCCTAGGGTCAGGTAGGGATAAGACCGATGAAAGTAGGAATTTCTTAATTCCCCAGTTGCACATGACCATAGGGTCGGGAGGTAACAGCTATCATTGTCTGAGGGCCATGGGTTAGGAGATTGATCACCTTCATGAACTCATGGGACCCAAAGGGCAGATGAGTAGGTCACTCTCTTGATGCATGAGGGAAGAGGGATGACCCCAAAAGAGCCGGTACCCTATAGACCTAGAGGAGATGACCAAGGATATAAACCTCAGTAGGTTCAAGACTAGTTTGGTATCATGATGTCTGTGATGTAGAGACATATGTGGCACGTTGCAACTTAGATGTAAAGGTGTATTGGCAAGGTGGGATGTACCATCTCTACTCTTGGAAGAGGAAGAACTCTGTATTTGGACTGTAGCCAAATGCTTATTTCCTCTTGTTATGGGGGTGAGAGATAGGACATTACGCATGCCATACACCAAGGATAAGAGATGATGTAGGTTGGAATGTTGTCATGAGAAATGGGGATACAGAAGATAACCTACCCTGGTAAAGTGAATGATACATGGATGGTTTGCAAACACTAAGAGGAATGAGGTAGTCACCTTATGAGGATGTTTTTATCATGAGCTAAGTGGAACTTACAAGCTATACCAGGTTGAGTTTGATCACCATGATGATGAAATCAGAGTGTGTTCTTAATGAAGATAGACATAGAGTTTGAGGAGAGATGATAAGTGAAATACATGTAAGTGTATGTCTTCAATGTTACCTAATACCTAAGGATGTGAAGTGGTAATGGATGCTCTGGTTGAGATACGTCTGACTTGTTTGACTAGAAGCTAGAAGAGGTTGTTTGGCTAACCCTAAGTTAGGAAAGGAGAGGTGTTTGGATAACACTCAGATTTAACAAGATACGTTGAAAAGTTAAGGGTTGTTTGGTTAGCCAGTCTAGTCCTTGATACGATGAAAGGATGGTGGTAGAACCTCAAGTGCACTTCTTTAGAAAAGAAGGTGATGAAACCCCGATAGAATGGTTTAGGGTTTTTGAGGTATTGATCTTGAAGAATAATGACATACAGGAGATCATGATTTTAAGATCACCATACACTGTATTACGAAGATAATAAGTGACAGTGGTACTTTAGATAAAGTTGCATATGGCCATGCAAGCCGAGGGTGAAGAATGAACACCAGTAACCCAGTGCATTGATATAAAGGATAAAGAGTCCCCGAAAGAGAAAGGGAGTTCATCACTATGGATGTTGTAAGTCTCCCCTGGACCAAGGAAGGTCGAGATGCAATATGGGTTATGATAGATCGCCTACCTAAATGACATGAGAAAGAAAGAGTTCTGTCAAGGGACCGATCTGGTTGAACTACCCATTAGAGAGATGGTTCAACTACACCAGGATGCAAGTTCAAAGGTTCTTGAGTTTGACCTAAAGGTTCACTTCCATAAAGTGGAAGTAGGTACACGAAAAACTCGATGTTAGTATAGTTTATCACCCATAATTAGTGGTTAGTATGATCCAGACTAAAGGGTCTGATGAGAGCATATGTGCTCATTCAGGGTGATAGCTAGAGACAATTCTTGTCCTATGAAAGATGTGATGATAACCACCATCGCCAGTGTCGGGAGTTAAAGAAGCTCTTTAAGGGAGGTTGTGTCGGTCACCACTTCAGTAAGGTGATGTTGGTTAAAGGACCACGTGATGGTTAGAAAAGGGCCACAGTGCGTGTAGACGAAGTCACTTTGATCGTGCAATGGCTGAAAGGAGCCTAGAGACGACGAGAGTCGTGAGCAGATACAAAGTAGACTGACATGCAGTTCACTGTGGGAGAATATGTGAAAATCCGACCCCTCTAAGTTATAGCTAAGAAATTGAGTCCCCGATGCATGGGTTCTTTTGATATGGTTTGGTGGAGAAGGTTAAGATTGACCTTACCCCTCAGGATAAAGTAATGTGTGATGAGTTCCATGTGTCCAATTTAGAGCACTATGTGAGGTGCCCCAACCATGTGCTGAGCAATGAACCTAGTGAGCCCCAAGGGAGGCTGAAATGACCTGAGTCACCTGTGCAATTTATAGACGCCAGGGTGAAAGAACTCAGAGAAAAGAATAAGTGATGATAAAGGTTCTTTGGAAGTGCCATGGGTAGGGTAAAGCCACATAGGGGCCAATGATGGACATGGAAAAATCTTATCCTGAATTGTTTGTTTGCTTGATAGAATTTTGAGGACAAAAATTCCTATAAGAGGGGAAGGATGTTACAACCCCAATTTTTGGGTTCTTTTGCTAAGAAATGTAATTTCTCATTTTAAAGATATTGGAACAAATAATGATATGATTTGTTTGAATAAATGGATTTCGTTTACAATAGCCTTGATGTTTGTGTTGTGGGCTTTATTCGCTATTGGGCCCAAATAACAAGGAAATTCAATTAGAAAATGAATAATTGAATATTTGAGAAAAGAAAAATGTGGAAACATCTAGAAGGCAAATCCAAAGAGGATTTCGTGCCTCTTGGTTCCTTGGGTACCAAGGAGTCCAAGGTTGCAAAAAGAAAGCAATAAGAAAAGAAAAGATTAATTAAGTATTTCTTTATTAAGAAATAAATTGAAAATAATGATAAAATGTGGAAAATGAGTGGAAAGAGGCATAAATGAGATTTCTTGGGGAAATTTTGTATCCATGAGGTTGCTAATATTAAAAGGAATGCCTATGAGGAAAATAAAAGAGAAATAAAAAGAAATCATCAAAAAGGAAATATTTTAATAAGAAATAACCTTGATAATGAGAAATAATGCATTTAGATGCATCTAGAAGGATAATGAATATCCAATAAAAAGGATTTCGAAATAATAAAGTTTCTTGGAGTCCCAATAAAGTGGAAAGAAAGAGAAAATACCAAATTTGCAAAATAAAAGGATAATGTGATACATTATTAATTAATTAGGAGGTATTGTTAAAAAAGGAAAGTAATTTCTATTAAAGGAAATAGAATTTCATGCCTATGGGATAGAAGGCAAGTATAAAAGAGATTAAGTAAGAGGATTTTCGAATCCCTAATTATCCAAGAGTTTTGGTCTATTAAAAGGGTGTTGAAGAGAGAGAAGTTTACTTCTTATTTAAAGGAAATTGCTTCCTATTAGGAAAGGAGCTTGTTTTCCCTTGTATGAACGTCTTGGGGGTGTGGATACCTCCCCTATATAAGGGGTAGAGTTCTGGGTCATGTGGAAAGGATGTTCCACACAACCATCCCTCTCTTCTTCTTCTTCCTCTTCATCTTCTTCGTCAAAACCCTTACTGGGAGAAGATAGAAAGATCCTGGAGCAAACCAGGGAACATGGAGCAGTCTTGGTGGAAGCATGATACTCCCACACCGCCGGAGTAATGCTCAACGCTCTACCCTTTTCCTTCACCCCAACACAATGGTAGCAAGGCGGCTACAAGCAGGCCGCGAAGTAGAGGTTTGGCCCACATAGGTCCGCCATCATGGGCACGAGACGAGGAGCGATCTGATCGCGGGAAGGGGGCGTCGCAGGTGTGGGCATCATCCTGGATGGTTGTCGGTCCCTGGAGGAGAGGGGGCACATGCATGTGTGTTGCAGATCGGCAGTAGGTGCATCAGCGACCAAGGGATGATCCTGCTGGTAAACGGCCGTATTGGCCACAACCTAGGGGCGCCATGTGTGCGCCCATGGTGCAGCAAGGAAGGGCGGCCATCTCTGGCATCCCACAGACCGAGAGTAGAGGGGATAACCCCCCCCCACAGACCAACCTGGGCGGCGGGCAGCGCAGGGTCGCGCAAGGAAGGAGATGACCTGGTCATTGGACCGTCTTGCCCCTCCGTGGGCTGTAGCAGATACGACTTAACCGAGGGCAAGAAGGTCAATTTGAAATGTTTCCAAAGAAAGCAATGTTGCATGAAGATAAAGGCGACGTGGCGCCCTCTCATTGGTTGTGGTAAGTGATTTATTGCAAAAATCATATCTAATGATTGGTAACTCCGATTAGGACAAGTAATAAATGGATTTTGATCAGAAGAATACAAGGAATCCAATAAAAATAGTTTTATAGCCTCAATCTAGTCATAGTTCGAAAAGTATAGTAAATTATCATCTTTAATGAATTAAAGATTAAGAAACCCTAGTTTGAAATGAATAAAGTGTTTAATAGGGTTTAATGGATCATTACAGTTGATAATAACCTGTTAATTGTAAAAAGGTACTTTAAGATCGAAAAGGATGATCTTTGCACGTAATTAGTTTAATTTAGAGTTTATGTGCATAAATATGTTTGAAATTTGAAAAGTACATAAAGTTATCATCTTTAATGATTTAATTAATGACAAACCCTTAGATTTGATGATAGATGGATTTAATGTTGTTCAATGGATAATTCAAGCTGATATTAACCTGTTGTTAATAAAAGTGAAAATAGAATCTTAAAAGATGATCTTTTTATATAATTGGCCTAATTTAGGGTTTCATGCATGAATATGCATTAATGAGCTTGAAAACCCTAATTTAGGGGAATATGTCTTTTAATTGTTTTAATTGTTCAAATCCATAAATAAATAGGGATATGTTGATCCTAAGTCAATGTGGGTATAAAAGACTATTAGAATGGATAGTTGAGCAATTAAGGTTCATATAAATGGAAAAGAGTATTTTAGGGTTTGTTAACCTAAAAGGGATAAAGTTTGAGAAATTAATCTAAGAAACCCTAATGAATATTAATGAAACGTTAATGTGAATTAGAAACCCTAGAAAGTGAATCCAAGTCAATAAAGTAGATTCTTGATAAAGTGTGTAATAAATAAAGTACATATTCTTTTCAGGAATTATGTGATGATTGAATTACTTGCTTAGAACTGTTGATTGGCTTGATTATATATACATGAAGTATAAGTTTAGAGATCCAAGTTTTCAAAAAGGTATGCAAAAATTTATTTTTTTACAGCTTTTAAGTATAGTCTGTTAAAATTTGATAATTATTCTTGGTTAATTATCGAACCTTTGATCCGGAAGTTATGGGTGCGGCTTTGACCTCTCGGTCTCCCTTAATTGGGGGTTATCGGGAAGTGGGGTCATAACAATTGGGGTCAAGTGGATCATCCAAATCTAGTAATTGTCATGATTTGATCATACAAAACATAACTAACCATACTATATCGTTTTTAAGCAAGATTGGTACATTTCAAAGCCACTTGATTATTAAGTATATGGATTTTAGATTTAGGGCTATAAGCATGATAAATCTATCTATTATAAGTTATTAATATAGCATGGATAGCATTAGAGTATGACCTACTAAGGGTAGAGCCCAACCATCAACATATGCCTTAACATCACATTAGTTGTAATATGTAAGTCATGAGTGCACAAGAGTGTGATTCATGGAATTTCATGTTACAAGTTAACTCAATGATTGATTTGGAGGTAAACATAAAGGTTTGGATATTATGGATTATCCTTGGCATAAGGAGTAAATCTCCCAAACAAATTACTATTTAGCATCACACTTTAGGGCATACTAGGTATTTAGGTCATATGGGTTACTAATGGAAACCATAGCATAAGAAAATACTCAAACATGGCTCACAACATTATAACGATTACTGATTTCACAATTAGGTGATTGTATGTCTATAAGAAAGGCTAAGGTTTGAACTTGATCAAGAAACATCATGCATGCATAGAAAGGGTTGATGTTTAGGTCAAGATAGTCATTTAGGGCACATTCAAAGGATTCATGACATGAACCATGTCAAAAATTGAGTAAACTTTATTAATTTATGGATACAATCATATTTTGTAACATAAGGAATCAAAATTGACTACTTGGTATCATTAATCATCTTTAAAAGTTTTAAACTAAGTATTTTTGAGAAATCAATAGATCTACAAGCATATTTAGGTTTCACAACTAGCCCCAATGGAGAGATCTCATTGAGAGGATCAAAAATCATATATCATATGCCATATTTGGACAAAGGACACATGAGTTATCATTTTTGGAACATATGCATTAAACATTATGAAAACGATATTGGAAACTAAGAAAGGCCATGGGCATTACATATTTCATGTGGCCTTTGATATGGGTCCTCAACCTGTCATCCGACTGTGGATGCACCATCACCCTAGCTCGTGGTGCCCAACAGTTGGGCCGGGTTGCGCCGGAACTCATGTAGATGCCCTCAGTAGGTCTTGCACACGTAGTCCACTGCCCACATAAATGGTGCTTCGTGTGCAAGAGAGGATGAGGTAGAGGTCCATATCTGCCCTTGGATCAACATCATGTGGCTCGAAGTCATCTTCCTATCCCAAACCTTCTCCCATGTGAATCAGTAAATATCACGGTGTTGTGATGGTTGTCTGCTCACCAAACCAAGGGCTAGGTTTGGGCCGCGGCCTTGGGAATGAGCAAAAACTGTCTGCCCTGGATCAGGGATGCCAGCTATGGCTACCTCCAGCCATCCTAGTCTCTAATCAGGAATGGGGTAGAGATGCCCAAAGATGATGGAGGTGGCACAAGAATTAGGTGGAAGAAGAGGCACATAATTGTGGTGCTAGGGTTTGAGGGAAATGAAGAGAACAGAGGTAACAACTTAGGGGAGAAGTTATATAGGGAAAGTGGGAGGCAATTGGTGTCAAAGTGGCGGGAAAGTGAGGGTAGATGAGTACCATCACCATTGTCTTCGCCTATGGTGTATGAAGTTAGGGGAAAATATGAGAGTTATTGGATGGACCTTGAATCTGAGTGTGAGATGTCCCATGGTTGACAAATAACAATCTTGGGATCTGGGATTTTAATTGGGCAAGGGGGTGAATCAAATCACGAGTGAGAAGGGAAAGAACAAAATGAATGTGGATAAGTTGTGCTCCCCAAATTGGGCCCCAAAAGGATGGCCCAAGAAGCAACCAAAAAGGAAAAAGACTATAAAATAGGTTTTAAAAATAAGGATCTTCAATCATGAATCTCTATCATCTGAGCTTCAAAGAAGATGAAATTTGATGTGTTGGAAATGTAAAAGAGAGACCTACAACTCTAGCACAACAATATGACACAACAATTCACAATTATATGCTCAAATTTTTAGGAAAGGTAATGATTTTTGATAGCAACTTAAACTTCATTTTCTCAACTTGAGTATCACCCAGGTGATACATGCATACTAGATGGACCAATTGTTTAAAAACACATATATACATGAAAATTGATGGTTAGAATAAGAGTGGGGTCAAAATTATAAGTCATAATGAAAGTGCAAATTTCTAGTTTATCACATCATCCCCACCCTAAAAGGAATTTTGTCCCCAAATAAATCAAGTCACTAATCGAGATTGGGTTTCCATATTCCATATCATATTCCTTCAACATCAAGACATTTCAAAATCGAGAAATAGAGCATCATGGTTGAGGTAAAGTCGCATTGATAATTTATTTGGTAAGTTCATCACAACAATCACAAATTTGGAGAGATCATCCTACAGATCACCATTTTGGAGAGATCACATTTTAGGTCAAACAAATAGAGATCTTAAATAAAGAGTACAACATGGCATTCATTCCCAACATTTAGGGTTCTAGCTTCTATTTTGTCCTAGGTGGGTTATAGATCCATGACTGAGAATTCATACTTCAACATTATAGACAAACATCATACTTCAACATCATGATTCCATGCTCAAAATAAATCGAAGGACCCACCCTAGTCCACATGTAGATGATCCCTAAGTCATAAATTGAGCGAGTTAACATAATCATCATTTCAAATTTTAAGATTTGGAAACATGAAAGTTTTCAGTCGTATATCAAGGGTGATATCAAGATCACAATCATGTGACCATAGGAGTGATATCAATATGAAGATCGTTAATCATGAGTCAAGATTTCTTACATCAATATAGAGAGTCAAGTTTGGGTGCTAAAGTCATATATGCAAACATTTTGAGGATAGGGTTTAGGTTCCTATTTAGACCTTAGGGTAGAGAACTCATCCATATATGTCAATCTAGAAACAATCGAGTGACATTTGGTGGTATAAACATCAATTGCAAGGTTATGGTATTCATCATTAATGAATGATATAAACATAGATATTTCTAGGAAGTCAGCCAAAAGCTATAGTTACCATAATCATTTAAAGATCATAACCAAAACAAGATTTCAAGATCAAGTATCAAGAGCATCATAGATTTAAACTATTATAGACTTAGGTCAAGAAATCAAAATTGGGTGGAAGGGGTTACCTTCTTGAACTCTGAAAAATCACAAGATGAAAATTTATAGGAGTATAGGAATGTTATGTAAGTTAGGGAATTGATATGTCAACCAACACCCTAATTTAGTACATTAGTCTACACCAGTCATGAGATATCAAGCATATCCAAATATGGTGAGTAACAATTGTAAAATCATGCTTCATAGGGTCATGATATCAAAGATCAAGATCATAATAGGGAAACCATACTTCAAGATTTTGCAAGATAAAGGTCATAATCTCATTCCCTTCCTTTTAAGATCATGGTAAGGGTAGATTTTGGTAATCAAAAAGTTAAATTGAGAACTCATTAGTTTGAGCATAATCAGGCGATATTGAGATATAGGTCCATCATGTTATTCAAATTGAATCTACAAGGAGGAATAATAGCCATTAGGGGATTTTCCTTATATAACGAGTCTTTCCATCATGATCTAGGTTTCCAAATACATTGTTATTTCTTGACATGACCCTTGTACATGTCAAATAAGGGAACATTTTGATTAAATGAGATCGAGGCTTGATGAAAAATATTGCAATATGGATTTTATCAATAGGGACCTCATCAAACATGAGGTCCCACAAACATATAAAGGACTTATATTCGTTTTGGTAATATTGAGTTTACATGAGTACACCACTTTTAAGTGTAATTTCATACACCATATTGGGTTTTCAATTCAAGTTTAGATCATGGCATTATCGTTTTAATCAACTTTCATGATTTCAAATGAGTTTTAGTTTTCCCATGCATAAGCTACCCATAATCGAGATGTCATGTGATTAATACTCAAGATGGAAGAATCACATGAGGGGATAAGAAGACTAACTAATCATCTACTTGGGTGGCTTAGGTGATCCCTAGAGAAGAGATGAGATAATAGAAGACTCTCTAAGATTTATGGGAATAAACCTAATCCAATGTTGGATTCACTTTGGATAGGTAGGTGGGCATAGGAACCTCAACCACCACACTAGTCTGATAGGAGGTGATTGCTAGACAGAAACTCTACATTTAGCACCACACCCATTGCCCTAGTTTCACCATTATGGACTTAGTTCTCCCTAGGTTCTAAAGATGTGTTATTCCTTAAACATATATAGAGGCCTATGTGTTTGGGTCTGATACCATTTGTTATAGAACTATTTGTTACCTTAAGTCCACACACCTAATGTCTACAAACCCAAAGGCAAGTGGACTTGGGCGTTCCCCCACAGAATGACACAAATATTTTGCACATGCAATATATATGTAAAATTAGTAACTATAAGATGTAAAAAGATATAAAAAGGGGATAGAGAAGCATGTACCCATTTCTATTTCAAGATAACCCATTGGTGTTTCATTTCAGATTTTAGTGAGTTGAGTGTAGTGGATCATCATTTGGTAACTAAAGTTTAATAAACAAAATATATAAATGTGAGTGCATTGAGTAAACAATGAAAAACATTTAGGAGTAATATAAAAGTTTCTTGTATAGAAACATCATAAAAATAAATAAGTATAAACAAAGCAAGAACACTTAACGACATTGTTTTATACAAAATATGTTTTAGGTTTATTTACCAATTCTCAGGGAAGGGTCCATCAGGGGATTTTGAGGATCAAAGCCTATATTCTCCCTATTTCTACATGAAGAACCTCAAGACCAAAGTCAATGAGCTAACCCTATTTCACTCGTGCCTTGTACCCTTACCCTAAGAATTCAGGCAGGTATACAAGGTTATATAATGGATTCCTTTACATTATGTTCAAGGTTTGTGAATATATTATAATCAACATGAAAGTAGTATTCCTAGGAAACATTAGCTCAAATAAGTAATTACCAAGCCAAGCATTCATACGAGTATACATACAAACAAGAAAATATCATAGTAGGGCCTGGAGATTAAGTGTAACCTGTGAGTAGAGTACGAGATATGATCCATGAGTAGATTCTAGAGATGGTCTAATCCCAAGGGGAACTAAGATTTAAAAATCATAAAAGAGGGTTTTAGATCATACAAGTTTGGATATTATAAACATATTGTAGTCCATGTAGATGTTAACCTAAACTTAGGTTTTCAATAATTCAATCATAATACCATCATGTCATCCACGCATGTAATTAATCACATAGTTTCAAGTATTACCAATGCTATTTTGGATATAGGGTTAACATCCACCTTATATTAGTATAAGGCGAGATCATAACTGATTTAGAGTTATTGGAATCATCAAAATTGAGTACAAGTCATACTATATTGTTTTCAAGAAAGATTGGTACATTTCAAAGTTATATGAGTATTAAGGAGATGGATTTGAGATTTAGAGATACCATCATGATAAATCTATTGATTCTAAGCTATTATAATAGCATTTATAGAATTAGAGTATGGCATAGTAAGGCTAGAGCCTAACAATCAACATCTGCCTTAACATAACATTAGTTGTCACATGTAGGTCATGAGTGCATAAGAGTGTGATTCATGGGATTTCATGTTACGAGTTATCTAAATGACTGATTTGGAGGTAAACATAAAGGTTCGAGCATTATGGCTCATCCTTGACATAAGGAGTGAAGTTCCTAAACATATAAGTACTTAGAATCACACTTTAGCACTTACTAGGTCTGTAAGTCATATGGGTTACTAATGGCAACCATAGCATAAGACCACAATCAAACATGGACATCAAATTAGAAGGATTACTAATTGCATAGTTAGGTGATTATATGATTGCAAGAAAGGCTAAGGTTTCAACATCATTAAGCTACATTGTACATGCACACAAAGGGGTGATGTTTATGTCAAGATAGTCATTTATGGCACAGAAAAAGGATCCAAGGCATCAACCATGTCAAAAGTGGAGTAAATTTTTTTGATTTTGGGATACAATCATATTTTGTAACATAAGGAACCAAAGTTGAGTACTTGGTAGCATTAATCAACTTCAAAAGTTTCAAAGTAAGTATTTTTGATAAATTAGCAGATCTATAAGCATATTTAAGTTTCACAACTAGCCCCAATGGAAAGGTCTCATTCAGAGGATCAAGAATTATATATTATATGTCATATTTGGCCAAAGGGTGCATAGTTATCATTTTTGGAACATATACATTAAAACATTATGAAAATGATATTGGAAAGTAAGGAAGGTAGGGGGCATTACATATTTCATGTGGTTTTTGGTCCAAGTCCCCGATTTGTCATCCACTAGTGACTACACAAACACCCTAACTTGCGGTGCCCAATAGTTGAGTTGGGTCAGAGCAGACTGCATGCAGACACCCTTAGTGGGTCTCGAAAATGCAGACCACCGCCCACCCAAGCGGTGCTCCTCGTGCAAGATAGGGAGAAGTCAATTTTTTCCCTTGGATTGACATCGCACGGATCCAAGTCATCTTCCTATCCTGAACCTTCACTCGTGTGGCTCGGTAGCTATTCCGTCGTCATGATGGTGTTCTGCTCACTGGAGCAAGGGCTAGGTCAGGGCTCGAGCCTTGGGCATGAGCAAAAACTATACATCTTGGCTATGAGAGGCCAACCACATATAGGAGATGCCCAAAGATGATGGTGGAGCCACCGCGGGAAGGAGGTGGAAGAGGAGGCATGAAATTAGGGTGTTCAGGTATGAGGGAAATGATGAAAAAGGAGGAAACAACTTAGGGGAGAAGTTACATAGGCAAAGAAGGTGGAAATTGGTGCCAAAATGACTGAAAATAATGGTAGGTGAGTCTCAGATCCATTGTCTCTGGCCATGGCTTATAGAGTTAGGGGAAAACATGAGTGCTGCCAGATGGATGTTGAATCTGAGGGTGAGAGATCCCATGGATGACAATCAATGATCTTTCAATTTGGGGTTCTAATTGGTCGAGGGTGGGGGTGACTCAGATTGTGAGTGAGAAGGTACAGAACAAAAGGGATGCAAATAGGTCAGAAACCCCAAATTGGGCCCCAAAAGGCCAGCCCAAGAAGAAACCAAAAAGGAAAAAGAATGTAAAATAAGTTTGAATTACAAGGATCTTTAGTCAAGCATATCTGTTTAATCTAAGCTCCAAATGAGACAACATTTGATGCGTTGGAAACGTAAGAGAGATACTTACAAAGGTAGCACAAGAATAGGGAACAAAATTTCACAAGGATATGATCAAATTCATAGGAAAGGTAATGATGCATGATATGAATTTAAACTTCATTTTTCTCAACTTGAGTATCACCGAGGTGATACATGCATACTATATGGACCAATTGTGTCAAAACTGATATATACATGAAAATTGATAATCAGAACAAGAGTGAAGTCAAAACTAGAAGTCATATTGAAAGTGTGAATCTCCAGGTTAGAACAAGTTTCTTGTTACACATGATCAACTGCTATCAAATCCTACTAAGGCACTACATCCACCATTCTCAATTTCACTCTAATTATAATCTAAATTATCTCATCTTGATACATAGGGAAGTAACATGATTGTTCCACCAGTATAGGAAGAAATTAGGGTTTCATCCTTACGTAGTGGTTCACAACCATGGTCACCAAAGGATAAGGTGAACCATTTAGTCAAAAAACTCATCATCTCATTCAATAGGTAAACTTATTATTATAGTACGGATATGAGAGAAGTGAAATCATAATCATACTTACATAAGATGCTTATTTCAACTATCTTCATATAGGGGAACATCAAGCTCGGTTGAAATAATGTCCACACCTTAGATGGAGAGGTTTAGTACACTCACTAAGTTAGCTTCATGTAGAAGGAAAGACCTATTTAATTGTAATGGAGTTAGCTTGTCTTATCACTTACTACCAAGGAAATCATCATCATTCTAACACTTAAGTTGGGTTCTATTTTTTAAATATGGTTATGGATATTCAAGGTAGTCTATTACACCTCCATAGAGAGGATAGGGTAACTAGCATTAAGAGTTTTGAAGTCAAAATACACTTCATGATGCTCAAACAAACTTCCTAGAACATGTGAGATACGAGTCAGATATTATAAGATTTAGCTCCATGTAGTGACACTTTTACTTGCATAAAGGGGCTAGGGTAATTATGGTTACTCAAGATTGAGTCTCAACTATATAAGTACTTTGTAAAGTGGAAGTGACCAATTTAGTTAAGGATTGCAACCCTAGTTAGTATTCTATGATTTAAGGATATACATATAAATACCTTATATAAGGTTATCTAATTTCCTAACATTAGATAACTTGAAATATACATATAACTGACTACTTTGCCTTTAAAACAATATTGTAAAGAACGAGGATTGGGAGAGTATCCACTCAAATGGTATGATACAAATAGCCATGTAAAGATAAAGCTGAATAAAAATAACTACTAGAAACTTATGAAGTGTATGCTTTATACAATTCTTCCTCATAATGAAAGGTAGTATTAAAAACTAAAAATTTCAACTAATTACACATATTCCAGTTGTTTATGGAGACCCATTTATCCCAAGATATTATCCACTTCAAACTCCTACAAATGATCTTCATGAATCATTGTCTTTTGAAGCACCTACACCTGGGTGGTTTGGGAACAACACCCAGAAAGAGACAAATAAAGGTATGGGTCAATAAACACTAAGTATTTTCACAATAACTACACTGGGATAGTAACACTAGGCCCACTGTCCAAGTGTTACAGCCTCAATTTTCCATGTGATTTCATAATTGAAATGTAATAATTTTATGAATATGGACTTGAATTGAGAAGGTTGTATGCTTTGCCTCAAAGAATGGATTTCTTCACAGATCTCCCCTTTGATATGAATTTCATAATATCTATTATTTTGATAATCCAATAATGGATGTAAAAGAGAAGAAGAGAAGAAAAGTTCAAATAATGGAGAAAGATACAATATAATGAATATTAAGCAAAGTATTTATGAAAAATATATGGAAATCTCTAGAGAGTGGCATTGATGGCCATAATTGATTAAATTTCATTTACTTTGGCCTTGTTTGTTTGTTAGTGGGCTTTGTTGGCCATTAAGCCCAATTGAAAAGAAAAGAGAAATAAAAAGAAAAGGATTTATCTAATAAAAGGAAATATATAAGAAAAGGATAAAAATAAGAGGAAAAATGCAAAGGGATATTTCCCATAATAAGATTTCGTGCCTTTAGGGTTTCTAGAGGTCCAAGGGATTCAAGATGTTGAGATAATGGCAAAGTAAAAATAAATATCAATTAAAATTGGCTTAATTAATGGATAACTTGGATGTGAAGGAAACACCCTTATCCGTTGGAATTTTGGTTTCAAATTTAATTGTAGATTAGATAATGCCAAGATGGAGTTTCCTATAAATTTTGAGAGAAAAATAGTAATCGAGGAGAGAGAAATGAAATTCCCAAGTTTCCTTATTAAATCCTCTTTTATTCATTTTTTTAAGAAATTAGGTTTCGGGGAGCGATATCGGCCGTTGGATGACCTGCGTGGTCCAAGGAACCACGGATCCCAGGGCATCCGATCATCATCTACCCTGAATCACATGAGGATTGGGTGAATAATTGGCAATTCGATTTCCCAGAGTTTGAGATGATAATTCAAAGATCTAGCGAGTCCATTGACTTTGGGAAAATGTTCTGAAGCATCTAGACCCTAAGTTTATGTGTTTTCATCGACGAGGGGAGAAGTTCCTAATTTGCTGGACTTCTAGACCCGACCCTATATATAGGGGGGGGGGGTATTTGAGGGCACTAGCAGACCTAAGACTTACCTCAAACACTGCAGAGAGCGACGACGAGGAGAACGACGGGCTCAATTTCAAGTTTGATCTTTACCTACTCCTCTGCACCCTACCGACCTCGTCGGAGCTCCAGCGACTCGTTCAAGGGGAAGGTTAAGTTCCATCGAGTAATTGAGTGGCTCATTAAGTTCGGGTGGCAGCAATGGAGCTTCCGAGCACCTTCGTTTCTTTGTTGGTGGCCTGGAGCTCAGAGTCAACCACGGAGTTGACTGCAACCCTATGCGTGAGCGGAGGAAGATGACGACCGACGATCGTTTGATCGCGGTCCAGTGTGATCCCAGGAAGAGATCCAATGATCTAGACCAAGAGAGGCTAATTTAGGCATGCACAACGGGAATCTTCAGATCTGGGGAGCAGATCATCGGTCCACTGATCAGACGGCTATCGATTTCCAATAAATCCCCTCTCTGCTCAATTAATATTGAAAAAGGCTTTTTCTTCTAAAAATCGTAGAAATTACTAGAAAACTCAGATGAATAAGCTTTATACATGAAATTTGATCTGAAAAATACAAGGAATAAGACAAAAATAGTTTGAAAGACTAATTCTATCTCTTTTAGCAAAAGTATATTATTTTGATGGAAAATGTATTAAAATTAGGTTAGAACCCCTAATTGATGGTAATAGATGTTTGTTTATTCGAGTATTATTAACCTGTTATATGATAATGTTGAGTTTTAACCTAATTTATAAGGATAATTGCTTGATTTGGGGTTTTAAACTTGATATGGTGGATAATACATGAAGAAACCCTAAATTAGGGTAGAAGAAGAGAAAGTTGTACTTAATCCGAAAATATGGAAATATTTGGTTAAAAGATGATCTTAGGATCTTTTATGATAGATGGATGATAAAATTAGGGTTTATGAGTAATTTTGTATAATTAGGGTTTAAAGGTATCAAAAGCGAGGCAAAACCCTAATTGCATTTGAAACCCTAAAAAAGTGGTAGAAAATCCTAAATGGAATAGAAACCCAAAGAAGCAAGATGATTCAGATAGATATTGATAAGAAGGAATTATATGTTATTTTAGGATTTTTTTACTTTCTTGCTTGGTTGGATTATCTTTCTTGGTTGATTCTACTCAAAGATATGTAAAATAGGTATGTGGTTATTTATGGTTAACCGCTTTAGTTTCATGGAGATTTCTCAGATGATTGATCGAATTCAATGCAACCTATCTGCTTGGATGTTCATATATGCAAATTCATTAAGTCACTATGATTATCATAATTATGATATAAGTGTGTAATCTCGCACCAACATACCACACCGATGTAAGATGCAATGAGGTCAAGCCCAAGAGGGAAGACCAATGGGAACCATGAGGGGTGACCCCAGGCACCAAGCTCACGATAAAGAAGGTGGACTTATGATATTGCATGACTATTGGGCTCCATGAGAGGTTACCCCAGGAACCAAGCTTAGGATGGAGAAGGTGGTCTTAAGTCAATTGCAAAAGTGAAACCCTAAGGAGGGTATTCCAGGGTTAGGGAAAAAGCGGTGGGGTTCGACACATGGAAAATGTAAATTAGATTGTTAATTAACTTGATTGTGATAATTAGGTTGTTAGCCTTATGTGTGAAATTTTGGTTGTCCCCACATACTGGCATATTCATTTATGTTGAACGACATTTTGGCTTGTCAGCATTTTAGGTACATCATTGAAAAGGACAAACAGTAAAGTGGCATATTGTGAAATTAAGAATTAAAGTGCAAGGAGGATTAGTTAGAATAGATTAAAGTTGTGGATAGAAGTAAGATATCCAAAGATTTTAAAAGGTATGCAAAGTTTTATTTTATTCTAGCTTTCAGTATAATTTGATAGAATTTTATAATTATTATTGATTATTTGTCGAACCTTTGATCTAGTTTATTGGGATAATGGCTCTGATCTCTGGGTCTCCCTTAATTCGGGGTTACCAGGAGGCGGGTTCGTTACATTTGGTATCATAGCATTGGTTAATCCTTAGTAATTATTAAATTTTACAAATTCCATAGATCTGATGGAGTTATTAAAGGATTTTCAGAAAGATGGAGATGTCTAGAAAAAGTTCACGTCTGGGGGCTGGCAATATTTTCCTCCACCCCGCAAGTCAGTTTATGAGGACTCCCGGATCTATGTGACTGCCCGACTAATGTTTTAGGATCTGACTCAAAATAAGATACCTTTAGGACTCTCTCATCTTGTTCATCCCTTTTCATCTCAAATTCTCTTAAAGATTCTAAGAGTTAGGGTTCTCTCTCTCTCCCTCACCCTCTTGAGGTATGGGTATGTATGAAAGATTAAGGAATCCTCCACAAAATTAATGAAAGGCATGTAACCAAGATATCATGGACATAAGCTTAATAGTTTAAGCATAAAATAAATATTAGCTACATGATTAGGATGTATGACATGTGTTATCATGTCCTTAGGAGAGACCTGAGGTTAGACCTTCTTGTCAGGAGGATGAGTAAAGAGTTGGTCTTAGAGGCAGAGATCTCCATTAAAGGTAGAGACTTGGCACATCCTCTGAGTATGATGCTAACCCTAACCCTAAGTGGTGGTTAGAGAGAGAGATGGCATGATGAGTTACATGTCATGGTCGACCATGTGCGTGGGTTGACATGCTTTTGGTCTTGAATACCTGTGAGAAGTGTGAGCTTAGTTGACCTAGTGTCTTTTGGACGACCCAGCCTGGAAGGGTTTTGAATGTTAGGGTGAAGGATAATTCCTTCATTAATGAGGTTAGTGATGACCATATAGAAACCCTATGAGCTTATATGAGCATGGAAAAGTATGCACCCAGAGTACATCAGTAGTGCTGGCAGTAGGATAAAACCCAGGCCAGAAGGGCATGTTGGATAGCTTATGAGATAAGCATAAAGAGAGAGAGCAAGACCTGAGAAAGATGGTTGGAAGCTTAGACTCTGAGATATGAGGATTAGTGAGGAGTATCTTGAGTGAACGTAGGTTTCACCCAAATAGGTGTATGCATGTGAGCTTAATCCACATTAGAGACAAAAACTCTAGTAGTAAGGTTGTTTGTATGGTTAAGCTCTAGAGAGAGAGAGCAAGACCTGAGAAAGATGGTTGGAAGCTTAGACTCTGAGATATGAGGATTAGTGAGGAGTTGGGTATGTTTTAACCTAGAATGGATGACCTATGTGGATGGTTGTGGTTGCCTCTTGCATGATCCATGGAGGCTTGTGGCATCTAGGTTGCCTTTAGAGGAAGCAAACCCTAGAGAAGGAAAGAGACTTATTGAACCAAGCTATGGATGTTGTAGGTTCCTACCTTACCTTCTAGGGATAGGAAGAAGAATTCCCTAGACCCTGAGAAAGTATAAGGTCAAGTTGTGATGCCTTATACCTAGTTGGTTGTCCTTGAGAAGGTCTCGACTCCGAGGTTTTGTTCATGTGGAAGGATAATAGGAAGTGTATGATGTACCTCGTGCATGCTTGGTTCGTCGTTAGAATGTTGAGCATGTTGTTGGGAAGCTTTTGCATAAGAGGAGAACCTAGGATTCCTAGATCTATAAGAGGGGAAGTGGTAGTACCTGGTGCACCTGATGCTCATGATGAGATTTGAGTTTCTATAGATTTGAGCAAGGCTCTCCTCATGTTTTGAGGAAAAGGGAAAAACCCCTTGGATTAAGGGGTATGTTTGTTGAACCCCTCACATATAGGTTGGTGACATGAGCATGTAGGATGATGGTCCAATGTTGAGGAATGAGAACAAGTATGACCTACCAATGAGAGTTAGTATGGTTTAGTAGGTGGTCTATTTCTTAGCTATGTGCCTTAGTAGCATGCTAGGGCTAAGCATGCTCATGTGGATATAAACCCTAGGCATAGGGGCGTTTGTGACCTTTGTTGCTATCAAGAGATAGTTTCCTCCCATCTAGGGAAGGGACCCTTCTTTAGGGTATGTATCAGCTTTTTTTTGGGTTTGAGGTAACCTAAAGATGTCTCATAGGATCTTGAGAAGCTAGGTAGAGAGTACATAGTATGAGAATGAACCTATAGACCCATAGATAACCATCTCTAAGTGCATGTGGATGTGTTACCATGGAAGTAACCAGTATGGGGCCTGACCGAAGTAGGTAGGTCGCCATGATCCCTATGAAAGGATGTAAGTAAGACCACGAATGCCGAGAGAGATGATGGAGACTTGGGTAAGGTTTCAAGTTGAATATGTACTATGTTAGAATCCGAAGTCTATCCTAGGATCAGGTAGGGATAAGACAGATGGGAGTAGGAGTTGCCTAATTCCCTAGTTGCACATCACCATAGGGTCGAGAGGTAACAACTATCATTGTCTAAGGACCATGGGTTAGGAGATTGATCACCATCATGAACTCATGGGACCCAAAGGGCGGATGAGGAGGGCACTCTCTGGTTGCATAAGGGAAGAGGGATGACCCCAAAAGTACTGGCACCCTACAGAACTAGAGGAGATGACTAAGGATTGTGTGACAACCCAGGTGGATTTGAGACCAGTTTTCCATGGAATTAAACTTGATATTGAGATGTTCATGATGTGGAAACATGTGATGCATGCTTCAACCTAGATGGGAAGGTGTACCGGCAATGTGGGATGCACTAGATCTACTCTTAGAACAAGAAGAACTTTGTGTTTGGACGGCCGCCAAATGCTTCTTTCCTCTCGTTATGGGGGTGAGAGATAAAGTAGTATGCATGCCATACACTAAGGATAAAGATGATGTGAGTTGAACACATTGCTATGATGTATGAGAATAGATATAATAGCATACCCTTATGGAGTGTATGATGTGTGGACGGTTTACAAACACCAAGAGAATAAGGTATTCTTATCATGAACTGTATGGAAATTTATGAGTTATACAAGGTTGAGTTTGATAACCAATTGGATGAGCTCTGAGTTTTCTTGATGAAGATAGACTTATAGTCTGAGATGAGATAATAAGTGGAATATCTGGAGGTGTATGTATTCATTGTTACCTAACACATAAAGATGAAAGGTGGTCATGGATGCTCTTGTTGAAACGTAGCTGCCTAGTTTAGCTAGTGGAAAGGCTGGAAGAGGTGGTTAGGTGAACACTAAGTTTGTGAGATATGTTTGGCTAACAATCAGATGTAATGATATCTGTTGATCGAATTAATGGTAGCTTGGTTAGCTAGCCTAGGGCTTGTTGTGATAGAAGGATGGTTGTAGAACCTCTGATGCAGTTCTCTAGAAAAGAAGGTGATGAAACCCACGACTAGACTGTTTTAGGGTTTTTGAGGAACCGACCTTGAGGAATCTTGACATATAGATATCACGATTTTAAGTTCACCATACACCGTGGTGCTACTAAGATAGTGAGTAGAAGTAGTACTTTGGATGCCTAAGATGAAAAGTGTACAATATTTGCATGTTGCTTGTTGTTGTGCATGCCAGGAGGTGAAGGGTGAACATCGGTAACCCGGTGTATTGATACAGAGGATAAAGAGTCCCCGAGATGGATTGGGAGTTGATCACTATGGATGTTGTAGTGAGTCTCCCACTGGACCGAGGAAGGTCAAGATGTGATATGGGTTATGGTTGATCACCTTACCTAGATGACATGATCTAAGAGAAAGAGAGAGTACTGTCCGGGGACAGATCCGGTTGAACTACATGTAAGAGAGATGGTTCAACTAAACTATGATGCGAGTTCAAAGGTTCTTGAGTATGACCTAAAGATTCACTTCTATGAGGTGGAAGTAGATATATGAAGAGCTCGATGTTAGTACAACTTATCACCCCTAACTGATGGTTAGTATGATCTAGACTAGAGGGTCTGATAAGAGTGTGTGCACTCATTTAGGGTGATGTATGGAGATAGTTCTTGTCCTATGTAAGATGTGATGATAGCCACCATAGCCAGTATTGAGATGTAAGAAGCTCTGTAAGGGAGTTTGTGTCGGTCATCGCTTCATGAAGATGATGTCAGTGGAAAGACCTTGTGAAGGTCAGAGAGACCATAGTGAGTACAGATGAGGTCGCTTTGATCATGTGATGGCTGAGAAAGCCTAGGGAGCGACATGAGTCATGAGCTTATGCGAAGCAGACTGACGTGCAATACACTGTGGGAGAATATGTGATATGAAAATCTGACCCCTTTGAGCTATAGTTGAGAAAGTTGAGACCTCAATACATCTGTCCATTTGGGATGGATTGGTGGAGATGGTTATGTTTATCCTTGCCTCTCAAGATAATGTGATGTATGATGTGTTCCATGAGTCTTATCTAGAGAACTATGTGAGGTACCCAAGCCATGTGATGATCCATGAACCTATTTAGCTTTAAGAGAAGCTGAAATGTCCTGAGTCACCTATGAGGGTACGAGATACCAAGGTGAGAGAGAGCTGAGATGTAAGAATATAAGATGATGACGGTTCACAAAAAGCAGAGTGGGTAAAGACACATGGGAGCCATGATGGACATGAGGAAGCCTTATCCTTCTTGTTTGTATGTTTGATGGAATTTTCAGGGCAAAATTCCTATAAGAGGGGAAGGATGTTACAACCTCAATTTTCCATGTGATTTCATAATTGAAATGTAATAATTTTATGAATATGGACATGAAATTAGAAGGTTGTATGCTTTGCCTCAAAGAATGGATTTCTTCACAAATCTCCCCTTTGATATGAATTTCGTAATATCTACTATTTTGATAATGCAATAATGGATATAAAAGAGAAGAAGAGAAGAAAAGTTCAAATAATGGGGAAAGATACAAGATAATGAATATTAAGCAAAGTATTTATGAAAAATATATGGAAATCTCTAGAGAGTGGCATTGATGGAGACAATTGATTAAATTTCATTTACTTTGGCCTTGTTTGTTTATTAATGGGCTTTGTTGTCCATTAAGCCCAATTGAAAAGAAAAGAGAAATAAAAAGAAAAGGAAATATATAAGAAAATGATAAAAATAAGAGGATAAAGGTAAAGGGATATTTACCAATATGGGATTTCATGCCTTTAGGGTTCCTTGAAGTCCAAGGGATTCAAGATGTTAAGATAATGAAAAAGGAAAAACAAATATCAATTAAAATTGGTTTAATTAATGGATAACTTGGATGTGAAGGAAACACCCTTATCCGTTGAAATTTGGGTTTCAAATTTAACACTCGATTAGATAATGCCAAGATGGAGTTTTCTATAAATTTTGAGAGAAAAATAGTAATCGAGGAAAGATAAATGAATTTCCCAAGTATCCTTGTCAAAATCCCCTTTTATTCGTTTTTTTAAGAAATTAGGTTATGGGGGAGTGATATCGACCGTTGGATGACCTGCGTGGTCCAAGGAACCACAGATCCCAGGGTAGATGATCATCGTCTACCCCGAATCATAGGAGGATAGGGAGTAGAATTGGGAATTCGATTTCCCAGAGTTTGCGACGATAATTCGAAGATCTAGCAAGTCCATAGACTTTGGGAGAATGTTTTGAAGCATCTAGACCCTGAGTTTACATGTTATCGTCGACGAGGGGATAAGTTCCCAATTTACCGGACTTCTAGACCCAACCCTATATATAGATGGGTATTCGAGGGCACTAGTAGACCTAAGACTTACCCCAAACATTGCAGAGAGCGACAACGAGGAGACTACGAGCTAAATTTCAAGTTTGATCCTAACCTACCCCTCTGCAACCTGTTGACCTCGTCAGAGCTCCCGTGACTTGTTCAAGGGGAATGTCAAGTTCGATCGAGCAATTGAATGGATCGTTGAGTTTGGGTGGTAGCGGCAGAGCTTCCGAGCACCTTTCTTTCTTTGCTGGTGGCCTGGAGCTCGGAGTCAACTGCGAAGTTGACCGCTACCCTGTGCACGAGCTGAGGAAGATGATGACCGACAGTCGTCCGATCACGGTTCAGCGTGATCCCAGGTAGAGATCCAATGATTTAGAGCAAGAGTGACTAATTTAGGCACGTGCAATGGGAATCGTCAAATCTGGGGAGCGGATCACCGGTCCACTGATCATACGGCTATCGATTTTCCGATCAATCCCCTCTCTGCTCAATTAATATTGAAAAAGGCTTTTTCTTATAAAAATCATAGAAATTGCTAGAAAACTCAGATGAATAAACATTATACATTAAAGTTGATTAGAAAAATACAAGGAATAAGATAAAAATAGTTTGAAAGCTTAATTCCGTCTCTTTTTGCAAAATTATATTATTTTGATGGAAAATATATTAAAATTATGTTAGAAACCCTAATTGACGATAATGGATGTTTTTATGAGGAATAATGGGTTTATTCGAGTATTATTAATCTGTTATATGATAATATTGAGTCTTAAACTGATTTAGAAGGATAATTGCATGATTTAGGGTTTTTAACCTAATATGGTGGATAATACATGAAGAAACCCTAAATTAGGGTAGAAGAAGAGAAAATTGTACTTAATCTGAAAATATGGAAATATTTGGTTAAAAGATGATCTTAGGATCATTTACGAGAGATGGATGTGAAAATTAGGGTTTATAAGTAATTTTGTATAATTAGGTTTTAAAGGTATTAAAAGTGAGGTAAAACCCTAATTGTATATGAAACCCTAAAAAAGAGGTAGAAAATCCTAAAAGGAACAGAAACCGTAAGAAGCAAGATGATTTGGATAGATCTTGATAAGAAGGAATTATATGTTATTTTAGGATTTTTGTACTTGCTTTCTTGGTTGGATTATCTTTCTTGGTTGATTCTATCTCAAAGATCTGCCAAACAGGTATGTGGTTATTTATGGTTAACCGCTTTAGTTTCATGGAGATTTCTCAGATGATTGATCGAATTGAATGCAACCTATCTACTTGGATGTTCATATATGCAAATTCATAAAGTCACTATGATTATCATAATTATGATATAAGTGTGTACTCTTGCACCTACATGCCACCCTAATGTAAGATGCAATGACGTCAAGCCCAAGAGGGAAGACCAATGGGCAACATGAGGGATGACCCCATGCACCAAGCTTAGGATAGAGAAGGTGGCCTTATGATATTGCATGACTATTGGGCTCCATGAGAGGTGACCCAGGAACCAAGCTCTGGATGGAGAAGGTGGCCTTAAGTCATTTGCAAAACAGAAACCCTAAGGAGGGTATTCCAGGGTTAGGGCAAAAGCGGTGGGGTTTGACACATTGAAAATGTAAATTGGATTGTTAATTAACTTGATTATGATAATTAGGTTGTTAGCCTTATGTTTGAAATTTTGGTTGTCCCCACATACCGGCATATTCATTTATGCTGACTGACATTTTGGCTGGTCGACGTTTTAGGTACATCATTGAAAAGGACAAACAGTAAAGTGGCATATTTTGAAAGTAAGAATTAAAGTGCAAGGAGGAGTAGTTAGAATAGATTGAAGTTGTGGATAGAAGTTAGATATCCAAAGTTTTTAAAAGGTATGCAAAGTTTTATTTTATTCCAGCTTTCAGTATAGTTTGGTAGAATTTTATAATTATTATTGATAGTTTGTCAAACCTTTGATCTAGTTTATTGGGATAACGACTCTGACCTTTGGGTATCCCTTAATTGGGGGTTACCAGGAGGCGGGTTCGTTACACCAAGGCTCTAGTAGAGTTTTAGGAATGAAAAATGGCCCCACAAACCACCACTAGCCTTAACTACGCACTTTTTCCTCACTCACGCACAAGTCAAGATAAACTTCCTGATTAGTCACCCAGCCTAGTACTACTCTGGGCTAATATTTCTTAAACACAAAGTCTTTAATGATGGGCTCCCTAGAATGCAGATGCACCTTGGTGATATGCATAGTCTGATCATTCCTTTTAATATCATTTTATTTGAGGCCTCAATTCCTAGGATGTTACAATCTCCCCTACTTACATCCTCATCAAGGCTCAACCATATGGCCTCATAATATTTCCCCATTTCAGTGCTGACCTAGATGACCCATGGACATCGAGGTCCCAATCACGGAATACCAGTGCAAGGGTGGCTACATCACCATGGACATCCCTTTCCAACATGCTTGGACCACACATTTCAAGACAATCATGCCACATGCCCATGTGGGCCCCACCAACTGGAGGGGTTTTGGCTTTGATACTATTTGTAACAGTTGGGCCCACTGCCCAAGTCTCTAGAAGAGTTTCATGAATGATGAGTGGCCCAAAAGACCACCACCACTACTACAGAAATAACATTCAGTGTCACTTTTCTGGGAATCAGTTCTTTACCAAAACTAACGCCTATAATATTCAACGTCGGATATTTAGGAACTCCGACGTCTATATTCGAAGACCAGTCGGATACGGGTACCGCTTTATATTCAGCGTTGGCTGGGTAAAACAAATTGATGCCTAAAATCGCCTGCAAAATCCAATTTTTGAACGAAATTTTTTTTTGCCCCAAAGTAGCACATACAGCGTCGGTGTTTTAACAAATAACCGACGCCGATATAAGATGGAAATTTGCACAAAAAGTTCCAATATAGGCGTCGGTTATCCTTTTGAAAATCGACGCTGATAATGGTTCCTGCCAAATAATTTAGGGCAAAGATTGTCTAATTGGACGTCGGTCTTTTAATATCAACTGACGTTTAAAGGTAAAATGTGTAAGTTTTCCAGATAACCGACGCTATTGAAAAACTTATAGACCAGTATCACCCGTCTCTTCCCCTTCCTTCCTGTTTCATTGTGATAGTTTGCTATGATCGCCGGTCACCTAAAATCGCCTGACGATCGCTTGCCGTCGCTTCTGCTCACCGGTCTGCTCTACTTCTGTCGCCGCTTCTGCTCACCGGTCTGCTATACTTCCGCCGCTGCTTCTGCTCGCCGGTCTGCTCTGCTGCCGCCGCCGGTCTGCTGCTTCTCGCTGCCACTTGCTGCCGTCGTCGCTTGCTGCTCGCCATTCTGGTCATCGCCTGCTCGCTACCACTGCTGCCGCCGGTCGCCGCCGCTCTTCTCCACGCTAGCTCCAGGTATCCCTAGCCTCTTTGCTTCCTTCTCTGTAGCTTTCCTTCTACGTAGCTCCTTACCAACAGCAAGCACGACCGTGGCTGTGTTGGGCTACCACGGACGTGCTGTCCTGCACGGCCGTGGTAGGCCAACACAACCACGGTCGTGCTTGCTATTGGTTAGGGCAAGCACGGCATGGCTGTGGTAGGCCAACACAGCCACGGCCGTGCTTGCTGTTGGTAAGGATATGAACAAATCTTTATGTAATGCTTTATGTAAATCCTAGGATACAAACAAATCTTTTACTTGCATATATTTGTGTTTCTAATCCTAGTGTTTGACCTAATTCAGTAAATTTTGATGCATGTTGAAATAAGATTTAAACATGTCCATAGTAGCATCCTAATTTGATTTGATTAAACCCTAACATTGATGAAACACTAACATCAATTGTGATGAAACCCTAACATTAATTGTGATGAAACCCTAACATGTACCTATCTATTATTATGTTTGTTAGCCTAGAAACCCGTCCAAGATTTACTCATTAGGAGTAAATCTTGGACAGTCCCCGATTTGGGACTGTTCTTTAACACCTAATCTCACTTAGGATGTAAGTGTATAATGTGTATTGGGTTTTTGAGAAAATTTCAGTAGCATTTCCCCGTTTGTTCTCTAAGTACATATGTACTTAGAGAACAGCGGGGAAATGCTGCCGAAATTTTCTTGAAAACCCAATACACATTATACACTTACTAGTGAGAATAGGTGTTCAAGGATGGGATAGGTGGTACACATTTATTATATATCAGAATGACTTCACATGTGTTTAAGCCCTGAATTTCACTACTACAAAACATGTCTTTGGCATCGGATGTTTATGCCCTTTTGTTGTTGCCAACTCCACAAAATATTGAAGCTAATGATGACTTATATGTGCGCGGAGATCACAATGAAGGATTGTTAATTGATAAAAGATCACAATTTTAAAGGCATGCATGTTTATATTTTTTTATTGAAGCTAAATGTTTGCTTTTTTAATATCAATATCATTTTCAGATTTGATGTTTTATTATCTTCTATTTAATACAAATGCTAAATGTTTTCCTTTTTAATGACATTTTCAGATGGCTGACCATGATTTGCATGATGTCCATGATGAGCATGAAGTCCATGATGAGCATGTTGTCCATGATGAGCATGGCCAGGATACCAATGTAAGTTCTAAAAACATATCTTGTATTTCTATAAAATTCATTATCTTCGAGTTATGTCATATATCCCATATTTCTATATTGGGCTAATTCATTGTGTTTATTTTTGTCAAATTTTAGGTTGATGATGCACATGTACCCACTGAAGCACTGGAGGAACTTGATGCGCATCACCAAACACTTAACAAGAAAAGGGGCATCACTCTGTTGAAGAAGTTAATAGCGCTAAGTGGCAGGGGATCCAGATTGGTTGTGGAGTTTGATAATGGAGGAAATGCAATTGGAGTGAACCGCAATAATTTTGTAAACTATCTTGGGGTTGTCACTTGAAGCCATTGTGGTGTTAAGTATGATAATTGGCATAAAGTTCCTCAGGAGAAGAAAGACTTGATATGGAAGGATTTATGTGTGAGTTATTATTATTTGCAATTATATTTTGTAGATTACAATTTCTATTATTTGCAATTCTATTTTTGAATACTAGTTAATAAGAATTCTATTTTACAGAATCTGTTTGCATTTGATGAGAAGCTGCATCATAAAAGTGCAATGCAACACATTGAAAAGATGCTAAGGAACTATAGGACAAATCTCAACAGAGAATACATAAAAGATGGTGATAAGAAGAAGTCAACCCTTGAACAGTGGAACTTCTTGGACAAAGAAGATTGGGACACGCTTGTTTCTTCAAGAAAATCTGAAGAATTCAAGGTATTAGGCGTCACTCCTAATTTAATTAATATACGTTGTATTAACCTATTCAAGATTAACATTTAGTGCTACTAACCAAATCATTAATGTGCATACTAACTAGGCCCTCAGTGAGGTGCAAAAAGTAAGGCGTGCACTGAATGTGCATGACCACACTATGGGTCCAAAGGGCTATGCAAGCGTTCGCCAAAGACTACAGGCGGAGTCTGTTGCTACTCAGGAGTCCTCTAATACATGTGCCACACCCATGCCTCGCCATGATTTCTGGATAGCTGGGAGGAAAAACAAGAAGGGTGAAATAAAGGAGCCTGTAACTGCTGAGCCGACTGCAAAAATGGTAAAATACAACTCTTAGAGCAATCGTTTGAATATTGATTATTTGTGGTGTTAACTTACCAATTTCTGTTGATGGTGATTAGCGGGAGCTGCACGAGCAGAGGAAACAAGGCACGTTCATCCCTCAGGGAACAAGGGATGAATTGACAATTGCTCTTGGTAACCCAGAGCATCCTGGACGTGTTAGGGGTGCAGGCGTAGGTGTGGGCATCAAAGCATTCTTTCGGCCATCCCAGCGCAAACCCAGAGAAGGACTTTCACAAGAAGATAACCTATTCTTTTTTTAGAATGTTACCGCAAAAGGAAATTCAATAATAAGAAGCTAATGTTTCTTTTATCCATGTATAGGAGAATAAGAGAGTCGAGGATATAGTTTCTAAGAAGGTCAATGATATAGTTGCTGAGAAGGTCAAGGAAGAAATAGTGCGGTGGCAGGCATCTCAGGCTTCCAATCAGCCTATGGTGACCCACTCTTCTCTTGATGCACAGACTGAGAGTAATCCTGTAGACCCACCGCCTAACACGTCTACTGTAAGTATTGTTTATGACATTGTAGCTAGTCTTTTCAAGATGATATGTTTTCAAGATGATGTATATATATGTATAATATTCTTTACGTAAATTTGTAGGCATTGAAGCCATGCCGCATAAGAATACAAGACTATGTTGTTGCAGAGGCACAGGCTTACCAATCCCTTCCTGGGGCAATGTTTCACGGGACTCCAATGCCACATGGCTACATTCGTGTGAGCGCGATACGTGTATTACCCGATTGGAGGGAAGCTACATTGCCATATCCCCACCCGGATATTGATACACTTGCTGAGGCAGAAGGCGGGGTGATATTGTGGCCCAAAGCAGATGTCGTCTACACTACTGAAATTGTAAAATAAATTTAGATTACTTTAGATTGTTAATGTGTATATATGAGGTCAATTGATATGAAATTATATATACATGTTAAAAAGAAGACACCCGGAGCACCTAGGCCTCCACCTCCACTTCCTGCATTACAAAGTTCGGTTCCAACTGACCTAAAATACCTGTTAGGTCCTGCTCGTAGGGGAATGGCATGTTGGCTACGGGCACATAATATACATTGCCCTATAATTGTTTCTTTAGAAGCGAATTATGCAGGTCAATCATATGAAAGCTCTTTATTTATACAAGATATTATTGGGATGTTTATGTATGATTGGCTGAATACTTCAATGATAGAGACATGGATAAGGTGAGATCTTATTTATACATCCATATACCTTGTGTAAGATCCAGTAATCTGGTTTCTTATATCTTAATGCATACGTAATACATGTTTTGCAGCTACTTAGTCGAAAATCAATGCAAACAATTTGCATTTGATCATGTGGGATTTTTGATATCATCATTGATTAGTATGGTAGCTAAAGACCCTGATAGGGTTCAACAATACTGTATAGATGTTTTTACAATTTTCGGTCAGCAAAAGAAGACGATAATAATAGCTTCATTCAATGTCAAGTAAGTTTACTTTATTTATAATTTGGACTTAAGAAAATTACATTTTTATTGTGGATTTTGAGTTATTAATTTTTAACTTTCTTACCTCTAGCGGTAGGCATTGGGAGTTACTAGTTATTCTCCCCGGGACGTTCACTGTTTATTATCTAGATCCTGCGGGGAGTACATTGAATACTAAAATTAGACACGTAATGAGAATGCCATTATTCTGGTGAGAAATATTTCATTTTTATACCCATTAACATCTATTATTACATTACTATTTAATTATGCAATTTACTATGTTACATTAACATGTAGGGGTTTAGATGCATTCAAAAATGCTGGAGGAAAGGTCCCAATGAGAAAGAACTAGCCAATAATTTGGGAGAACGTAAAAGTAAGTTCCCGACTCCAATGTATATATTATTTATGTGAACTGTGCTTAGTTGTATTTTTTAATATTTTGTATGTTTCAATTTATAGTGTGCTACACAAGACAACGGCTGGGCATGCACATACTATGTGATGCAATTTATGCAGATGATTATCCAATATGCCACATTGGACATCAATACCATACATGAGGTATTATATATAGTCTCATTAGTTAGTATGAAATATATCAATCTTATTTTTATATTATTACTTATATATATACATCATTCTCTTTGCAGGTGTTTAAAACTGACCACACTATAGGTAAATGCTTAAAAGATGTTCATGCTCCATATACGATGGAAGTATTAAATAAAGTAAGAGAAGAATGGGCAAGAGCCATACAAACAGTGGCGATTGTAAAATATAATTGGGATGTTGATAGCGATGTTGAATGATATTTTGTAAATGAATATTTCTAAATGTTTATACATGTCTGAATGTTTCTACATGTATTTGAATATTTCTACATGTGTGAATGTGAGAATTGAATTGATGTCTGAATGTATCTACTTGTGTGAAAAGTATATATGTTGATTTTGCAGGTTTGTGGCCTATTTGTAGGCTGATATCAATGGATGTCGTAAACCTGCAGTTCAGAAAACTGAACTGTAGGTTCTCATCATGTTGACCAGCCACAGCAGGCCTGCAAAGTGATAAAAAAAATTAAAATATAGGTGTCAGTTATTTATAGAACACTGTCATCAAAGGCTTACAGCGTCGGTTATTAGATAAAAACCGCCGCCTAATATGACAAACAACTCGACTGTGTAGGAAAGCACGGCTGTGGCGGGAAATGGCGGAGGTTATTAGTATAACACCGATGCCTATAGTACTAAACACGATCGTGCATGGAAGCATGGCCGTGGCGTCTGGAAATATGGTGTCGGTTATTTATTTGCAAACTGACGCAGAAAGTGTCCTAGATGGCGCCCTTTTTGAAGCACGAACCCTTTTGGCGTTCGACCTTTAGCGGCGCCCACATAGGCGTCACTTGAGAACCGTTGCTAAAAGGGGTTAAACAACCGACGCCAAAGACATGTTATGTAGTAGTGCACTATCCTTAACTATGCTCTTTGTCCTCACTCATGCTCAAGCTAGGATAAACTTCTGGACTGGTCACCCATCCCAGTACTACTCTGGGTTGATCACACTTAACCAATATTTATTAGTGATGAGCTCCCTGAAAAGGAGGTTCACCTTGGTGATATGGGTAGTCCAATCATTTAATTTAAGATCATTTTATCTGAGGCCTCAAATCCTGGGAAGTTACATGGACATTATAGATTGGATAAGTATATAAGTTGTGGGTTCCCATTCAAGAAGGGGTTCGTAAGAAGTAGGTAAATTCAAGAAAGGATAAACAAAAGAATGATACATTAAAGAATGATAGAACATCACAAAGCATGTTTCCATAATGATTTCACAATATCAAAAAAATATTACATTTATATATGAGATAGACCATATATCTAACATAGTGCCATAACATCATTCAATCAAGGCCTAAAAGAAATAGAATGTAAACACACACCATGGGAAAAATATGCACACCCTATAATATAAATGGTTGCTCCCGTGAACCATTACTCTATATAAAAAAATCAAACATCCAATATTTATAGATTGGGAGGACCTATGGCTCATTCTTAATTCAATTTCCAAGTATCACTACATGTGGGGTCATAGTTTTTAATGAACTTAGATAAATAAGCATTTGAAAATGGAATGATAAGGATGGTGTGCCAAAGTGAGTTTTCAAATGACTAATTATGTACCTTGTTATCCTTCAATTCTTGAATTTTGACTAAAATTTATCATCCTTGGATAAATTTACAAGTTTTTGGCACATAATTGAGTATTTTGATGTATATTATGTTGGCTAAATGGACATCTAAAAATCCCTTTGTTTTGATTATGACAAACATTTCATTCTTATTAATCTAACGAGCTACTTGAGTGTGCAGGATGACAAAGTAGCAAGGGAAAATCCAAGAGCTTACTTAGTTATATTTTCATGCAATGTAATCAATGTTGTAAAACTTGTACAAGTATATAATGTACAAGTACTTAGAATTGCATGTAAATCAAGCGTTAGATTTTCCCTAGCCAAACACCATAGTTAGACATGTCATCCCATTTAATTAGGATCACCTTTGCACACTCACACATATAATTAATTCTTAAATTGAAACTTTGAAACAGGATCATTCTCGGTCGACAAACTCCTCGACCGAGACACTCTCGGTCGACAATCTTCTCGACCGAGAAAGATCCAAAGTAGCCGTTAGACACAACAGACAAGTTAGTTGGCAGTTGAAGAAAGACGTTGCAAATCACTTGTTCCAGAGAGCCTGTCGGTCGACAAAAGTTCGACCGAGTAGGTGTCTCGGTCGACCATTTGTCGACCGAGATGGTCTCTGACAGCAACTGCAGAATAAAGTAATTAGCCGTTGTTAAAGCAACAACTTTGTACCTAACGGCTAGTTAAGCACTTAGAAACCCCTAGAAGTTGTCTAGAATGTCCTTAAGCATACTTAGGCCATTCCTATAAATAGGACAAGCCATAGGACACTAGAATATACTTGTTACACTTGAGAATACACTTGAGCATACTTCAGCAATCTTTTGCAAGCAATTTGAGCACTGTGATCATTGGCCTACATTCTCCTTAGCTCAATCTCGTGTCCTATAGGCTAGATTCTCCTACCCACAGCAATCACAAGTTCACATACTTGGCTAGGAGATCTTACGCTTGATCTAGGCATATCAAGCCTCAGGCTTAAAGGATAAGTTGTAATTTCCTTTTTCTTTCTTGTTCCTTTTTATCTTTTGTACTCTCCTTGCTACTCCTAGGGTTGGAGGCTGCGGATTGGAGAGGGTTGACTTCTCAGGTGGAGAAGGGGACTTCAAGCTACTTCAAGAAGGCTATCGCAAGGGAAGCTACTTCAGAAGGTTGGTGCAACGGGAGTTGGTGCATCTACTTCTAGGGAAGGCTGCTTCAAGGTTGGCGATTACTTCTAGGTGAAGGCTGCTTGAAGGGTTTAGGAAAAGAGATTGTATTTTATGTAAATTCCTTGAGAGGTAATAAAATAAATTTCTTTTCAAATCCCAGTTGGGTAAGCAACCGGGTAGTGGACTGACGGCTATAGTATTTGCTATAGTTGGAACCACTCTAAACCTTGTGTCTCCTTGTCCAATATTTTCATTGTGGTTGTTTGAGTTTCAATAATTGTTAAAATCTTTATAAAACTCTATTCACCCCCCTCTAGTAGTTTTCAATTGGTATCAGAGCAAGGCTTCAAGGAACCCTAACAAGGTCTTGAAGAAATGGGTGATGGAATGCTCAACAACCTCAACATTGAAGGGACTCTTGTTGCTAGGCCGCCGGCATTCGATGGAACAAACTACCAATACTAGAAGAGAAGGATGAAGTTCTACTTCCAAGGCGTCAACTGGGATCTATGGAGAATGGTATCTACTCCTTATGAATTCCCTCAAAATGACTTTGCGGAATGGGATGCAAACACGGTAAAACAGGCCCAAATGAACGCAAAGGCTGTAAGCATTTTATATTGTTCTATTTCTGTAGGAGAATTTAATAGAATATCAAATTGTGATACAGCATATGATATTTGGCATAGATTTTCCATCACTTATGAGGGTACAGCCCAAGTCAAAAATTCCAAAATTATTCTGCTTAAAACAAAGCTTGAACATTTTCGTATGGATCCAAATGAATCTATTAGTGAAATGTATTCAAAATTCTCTACTATTGTTAATGGTTTAAGTGCCTTAGGAAAACCTGTCCTTGAGGAAGATCAAGTATCAAAAATTCTTTGATCACTTCCTCCAAAGTACAAGCCAAAGGTGACAGCCATTGCAGAAGCAAACGACCTCACTCGCCTCAAAATGGAACAACTCATTGGTAATTTAGAAGCTCATGAAGCAGATCTAGAAGAGGAAGAAAGAAGAGAACGTGAACACCAAAGTGGGAAGAAGAAGGATGTGGCTCTCAACGCCTCAAAAGTTGTCACACAAGAAAGTGAGGAGTCAAGTGAAGAAGAAGAAGAAGCCTTAATCGTCAACGGTAAGAAGTACAAAAGGTTTAAATCTAACAAAATTTCTAGTTCCTCAACTCCCAGGTGCTTTGAATGTGGGAAGAAAGGGCATTTCAAAAATGAATGCCCCAAAGCAAAGAAGGGAAAGAAAAGCTCACATAAGAAGAAAGGAGAAAAAGCCTATAAAGCTGCCTGGGATGAGTCAAGTGACAGTGAAAGCGGAGAAGAGGTGGAATGTCTAATGGCAAGAGAAGAAAATGAAGACTCTCAAGAGGTAAGCCTAGTTGATCTTTCTAAAGAAGAGTTAGTTACTAGTTTACAAGAAACTCATGATAAGTATGTTGATGCTAAGAAGAAACTAAAGAAGGCTATAAAATCAAATAATGAGCTTATTGCCAAATTAGATGAACTTTCTTATGAAAAGAACAACATTGATCTTGAAAATGTATCTTTAAAAACATCTTTAGATGATTGCACTAGAAAGCTACTCAATTTGGAAACCAATGTTGATCTTCTATCAAAAGAAAAGACTGATTTGCTAGCTAAACTACAAGATTATCAAACTCAACCTATCTTGTGCAACCATTCGGACTATGATAATATTGTAAAAGAAAAGGATTCATTGTTTTCTGATTTAGACCAAGCAAGAAAAGATATACATAAGAAGATGAATGACATTGCTACGTTGCAAAGAGAACTTTATAAGTTAAGAAGAAAAGATATTCTTGATAACATATTGAAAGTTGGTAATGTTTTCAATGGAAGAAAAGGTTTGGGATATGTTCCAAAGAAAAACCAACCCAAAAAGACCCAAACTATGTTTGTACCCAAGAACACAATGATTAGAAAGAGAAATGAAATTGACTCTATTACTTGTCATTTCTGCTTACGTCTTGGACATTATTGTTTTTCATGCCCCTACAAGACTAAGGAGTCCGACTTAGTTTGGATCCCAAAACCCTAAACTTAGAAGAATGGAATGTAGTTGAGATATGACCAAATGCTTAATTTTGCTATTTATATTGTCTTATCTCAACAAAAGGTGCTATGCTTATTGTTATTATTTTTCTGCATAAACAGAAATTCTGTCGGTCGAAGTATTGTCGACCGAGCTCTGGGTCGGTCGAAGTATTGTCGACCGACTGGATGTCTTTAACAAATAAAAATTTTTACAGCACCTATTTCGGTCGAAAACTGGTCAACCGAGAAATTTTCTGTGTTTTTGCTTGTGATACAGTAACCTGCTCGATCGAGAAATTGTCGACCGAGACAAATATCGGTCGAACAATTGTCGACCGACTGGTTTTCTGTATCAGAACTTTTATATACACTTAAAAGGTTTCTAACCATATCGGACCATCACATGGGTACCAAAATCTACATTCTAATGCAGGAATGGGTAGTTGACAGTGGCTTCTCCAAACACATGACTGGGAACAAGGACGCATTTCAAACTTTTGAAGAAAAGAAAAGTGGAACGGTCACCTTTGGAGACAATGGTAAGGGAAAAATCGTTGGAATAGGTAATGTTGGAACAAATCTCGAAATTAAAAATGTTCTACTTGTTGATGGATTGCATCATAATCTAATAAGTGTAAGTCAACTATGTGATAGTGGTTATGATGTGTTATTTAACAAAACCTGCTGCAAACTATTGATAGAAAACACTACAAATGTCGTTTATGAAGGAAATAGAGTTGGAAATCTTTATATCCTTAAACCAAACTCTATGAAATCAGTAGTAGGTAAATGCTTGCTTGCAAATGAAAATACCTTACAACTATGGAATAAAAAGCTAGGACATGCTAGTTCACATGCTATTAAAAGGTTAGTGAAATATGATCTTGTTCGTGGATTACCTACTTTGTCTTTTGATCAAGTTGAAAACTGTGAACCCTGCACAATGGGAAAGCAAACCAAAACATCTTTTAAATCAAAACATGTACTTAGCACCAGTAGATCCTTAGAATTAATTCATATGGACTTATTTGGACCAATGAGGACACAATCTATTGGTGGTAAACGATACTGTTTTGTTATTGTTGATGATTATAGTAGATATACATGGGTACATTTTATTGCAACTAAAGATGATACTATTCATGTCTTTATGCAATTTTGTTCCAAGATTGAAAATCTTTTACAACATAAAATATGTACCATTAGAAGTGATCATGGTGGCGAATTTGAGAATCATACATTTGAGACCTTTTGTACATCTCAAGGGTATACTCATAATTTTTCTGCTCCACGTACCCCACAACAAAATGGTATAGTTGAATGGAAAAATCGATCTCTACAAGAAATGGCTAGGACCATGATGCTTGAACACAACACACCTAAAACCTTTTGGGCTGAAGCTGTAAACACTGCTTGTTATGTGCTTAATAGAGTAACTGTTCACTCTCATTTGAAGAAAACTCAATATGAAATATTACACTCTAAGAAACCTAGAGTTGACTATTTTCATACTTTTGGCTCCACATGCTACATTTTAAATACCAAAGATGATAGAGACAAGTTTGATTCTAAATCACACAAAGCATTCTTCTTGGGATATTCCACTTCTAGCAAAGCCTTTAGAGTATATAACACTATCTCTAGAAAAGTTGAGGAATCCATTCATGTTTCTTTTCATGAAGAATCGAAGTCTGAAAATCTAGATATCATTGATCTCACTAATCAATTCGAAAATATAATCATTTCCAATGATAGTGAGAAAATTCCTATATCCGATTCCCAAGTTGAAACACAACCTACACCTAGGCTTATCAAGGATCATCCCCAAGAACTAATTATTGGAGATCCAAATGATAAAGTCAAAACTCGGTCATCCTTCAAAGATGTTGCAAACATGGCTTTTGTTTCTATCATTGAACCTAAGAAGATATCTGAAGCTCTTAAGGATGATTACTGGATAATAGCCATGCAAGAGGAGTTAAATCAATTCACTAAAAATGATGTATGGGATTTAGTTCCTAAACCACAAGATAAAACTATCATAGGAACTAAATGGGTATTTAGGAACAAGCTCAATGAGGCAGGAGAAGTCATAAGGAATAAAGCTCGGTTAGTAGCACAAGGATATAATCAACAAGAAGGAATAGATTTTGATGAAACATATGCACCCGTAGCTAGACTTGAAGCTATTAGGATGTTACTAGCTATTGCTGCCCATAAAAACATTAAGCTATATCAAATGGATGTCAAAAGTGCATTTCTAAATGGCATCATACAAGAAGAAGTTTATGTTGCTCAACCACCTGGCTTTGAAATACCAGAAAAAGGTGACCATGTTTATAAACTTAAAAAGGCACTTTATGGTCTAAAACAAGCACCTAGGAATTGGTATGAACGGCTCAAGACATATCTTTTTGATAATGGTTTTTCTATTGGAAATTCAGATTCTACTTTATTTTTCAAAACATATGCATCTGATTTCCTAGTTGTGCAAATATATGTTGATGACATTATTTTTGGAGCTTCTAATGATTCATTATGCACACAATTCAGTGACATTATGCAAAAAGAATTTGAAATGAGTCTCATGGGTGAACTAACATTCTTTCTTGGTTTTCAAATTAAGCAAACACCTGCAGGAATTTTCATAAGCCAAGAAAAATATACTAAAGAACTTTTAAAACGTTTTGGGATGGATCAATGCAAACATGCTACTACTCCTATGGCTACCTCTATCAAAATTGATAAGGATGAAAATGGGGAACCTATTGATGATTCCTTATATAGAGCCATGATTGGTAGTTTTCTATACTTAACTGCTTCTCGACCGGACATTATGTTTTCCGTTGGTCTTTGTGCTCGATTTCAATCCCAACCTATGCAATCTCATTTTCTAGCGGTTAAAAGAATTCTTCGATATCTAGCTGGTACTACTTGTTTTGGTTTATGGTATCCAAAAGGACAATCCCTGGATTTTAAAGCATATACTGATGCGGATTATGCTGGTTGTCGACTTGATCGCAAAAGTACTAGTGGTGGATGTTTCTTATTAGGGAGAGCCTTAGTATCTTGGTTTAGCAAGAAACAAAATACGGTTGCCCTATCTACAACTGAAGCTGAATATATGGCAGCCGGGTCTTGTTGTGCTCAAGTGCTTTATATGCAATAGGTATTAAGCGATTATGGTTTTAATCTTTCATCTACACCTATTTTTTGTGACAACACGAGCGCCATAAACTTAGCACACAATCCTATTTTACACAGCCGGGCAAAACACATTGAAATCCGTCATCACTTCTTAAGGGATCACATCTCAAAGCATCATGTTTCCCTTCATCATGTTGATACGGAAATCAATTGGCTGATATTTTTACAAAACCGCTTCCACTAGATCAATTCAACAACATTAGGAAGCAATTGCTTATTACTCCTTTGGAAGATGTTTTCTTTGATATCTGCGGTTCTTAAAATGAATATGTTTACTTGTTTCATTTTGGCTTTTCAATGGACATCTTTTTCATTCTATTTGACGGGATATCTAATTAAGGGGGAGTTTTTATCAAAACGGTTATCTAATTAAGGGGGAGTTTTTTATTAAAACGGTTATCTTTTTGAAATGACAAAGGGGGAGAGATATATAAAACTATAACTTAGTATTTATGAAAAACTCAATCAATGAGTTTCATAAATATACTCTTGGCTTTACATTGAAAGTTGCTACATTCCCAAATGAACTGGAATTCATGTTCCATAATTCATTGGGAATAATAAGCACACATTTTATAAACAAGAGGAAAAGATACATAAGGCAATCTAAAGGTATGAAATTCATATGTTTTATATTTATTTTGGAAATGTTTGTCATCTTCAAAAAGGGGGAGATTGTTGGCTAAATGGACATCTAAAAATCCCTTTGTTTTGATTATGACAAACATTTCATTCTTATTAATCTAACGAGCTACTTGAGTGTGCAGGATGACAAAGTAGCAAGGGAAAATCCAAGAGCTTACTTAGTTATATTTTCATGCAATGTAATCAATGTTGTAAAACTTGTACGAATATATAATGTACAAGTACTTAGAATTGCATGTAAATCAAGCGTTAGATTTTCCCTAGCCAAACACCATAGTTAGACATGTCATCCCATTTAATTAGGATCACCTTTTCACACTCACACATATAATTAATGCTTAAATTGAAACTTTGAAACAGGATCATTCTCGGTCGACAAACTCCTCTACCGAGACACTCTCGGTCGACAATCTTCTCGACCGAGAAAGATCCAAAGTAGCCGTTAGACACAACAGACAAGTTAGTTGGCAGTTGAAGAAAGACGTTGCAAATCACTTGTTCCAGAGAGCCTGTCGATCGACAAAAGTTCGACCGAGTAGGTGTCTCGGTCGACCATTTGTCGACCGAGATGGTCTCTGAGAGCAACTGCAGAATAAAGTAATTAGCCGTTGTTAAAGCAACAACTTTGTACCTAACGGCTAGTTAAGCACTTAGAAACCCCTAGAAGTTGTCTAGAACGTCCTTAAGCATACTTAGGCCATTCCTATAAATAGGACAAGCCATAGGACACTAGAATATACTTGTTACACTTGAGAATACACTTGAGCATACTTGAGCAATCTTTTGCAAGCAATTTGAGCACTGTGATCATTGGCCTACATTCTCCTTAGCTCAATCTCGTGTCCTATAGGCTAGATTCTCCTACCCACAGCAATCACAAGTTCACATACTTGGCTAGGAGATCTTACGCTTGATCTAGGCATATCAAGCCTCAGGCTTAAAGGATAAGTTGTAATTTCCTTTTTCTTTCTTGTTCCTTTTTATCTTTTGTACTCTCCTTGCTACTCCTAGGGTTGGAGGCTGCGGATTGGAGAGGGTTGACTTCTCAGGTGGAGAAGGGGACTTCAAGCTACTTCAAGAAGGCTATCGCAAGGGAAGCTACTTCAGAAGGCTGGTGCAACGGGAGTTGGTGCATCTACTTCTAGGGAAGGCTGCTTCAAGGTTGGCGATTACTTCTAGGTGAAGGCTGCTTGAAGGGTTTAGGAAAAGAGATTGTATTTTATGTAAATTCCTTGAGAGGTAATAAAATAAATTTCTTTTCAAATCCTGGTTGGGTAAGCAACCGGGTAGTGGACTGACGGCTATAGTATTTGCTATAGTTGGAACCACTCTAAACCTTGTGTCTCCTTGTCCAATATTTTCATTGTGGTTGTTTGAGTTTCAATAATTGTTAAAATCTTTATAAAACTCTATTCACCCCCCCTCTAGTAGTTTTCATATTACACCTTGTGTATATATAAATACACTTCTATTTTAATTTATACTACTTTGAATCATTTAATATACAGATTTATCCTATGAATCCCAAAATTTTTGTATATGTTCTACAACATATTGTGAACCTTGGATCCAAATATTGCTAAAATTGGACCTTTCTAGCCCCATCAAGAATTTTTATAGGTTGCCTTTGTTAACCCCTTTTTCCATTTCAATTATCATTTTTGGGTCAAAATCCACCCTTCTGTGCCTAATCTGCACTCAACATCATCCCACCCAAGCAAGGAATGAACTGACCCACCCATGGCTCATCCTCTACCTCAGATAGGGCATGTGGAATCTTGGATCTAAGGCACATAGACATTATTATGGCCTCATGATTCTCCTTCTTCACATGTCGCTATATCCCTAGCTCTCTCTCTCCCTCTCTATTAATCTTATATTGGTCATAAATGTACATACATTATAGGAAATGGGGAAAATTGTAGTGTATTCTAATTGTAGGAGCACGATGACATAATGAGACTACTTCTAACATCTAAATTCCAAACCCTCTTCTAGTAGTTCTTATATAATGATCTTGGTGGTTATAATGAGACCAAAAGTGAATCATTGACTAGTCCTTTCATTTTTATTATAAGATATTTTTGAATTAGTTTTGGATCTACCTTTATCTTGAACTTTAATGTATAACCTTGAAATTTGATAAAGATTTAGGATCTGATGATAGTCTAACATATATGACCTAATAAAATCATTAATCCTCACATGCAATCTTGATATACGACATTGACAATAAATTGTGGAATCGTGTTACTTGTTTATTTTGAGTATGAATGATTATCATTACAGTTATGTGGAACAAATATCCTAGATCTTGTTATTTGGATACCAAAAGTTCTTGAAAATTAACTTGAAAATTATTTACTCAATCCTTGACCAGGTTCATACCCTATCCCCTAATGTACTCCATCTTCAAACTTGTGACTTGAAATATTTTTGAAAGGTACGTGTACTATATCCTATCACCATTTTTTAATCTAATGTTATGAATGGTTACATATTTATGACTAAAAACACTTGGAAAATTACTAATATGATCTACCTCGTTGCTTACTGACTAGTGTTCCAATTTCCTATGTATAGATTGTTTGTTCTTTTTTTTGGTAATCAGACTGTATTATAGTCCTCTTGTTTATTAGTACCGATCATCTGAACCTTTCTCCTTGTCATTTTTTTGTTGATAAAAAGGTTAGATGTTTTTTTTGTAAGAATTACACAAAAGGAAAGGCCCCATGGAGAGTGTTTCAAGAAGGGAAAAAATAATGAAAGAATGATGAGTTTTGCTGGAAAGCCAGCGAATATACAATGTAACTCAAAGTTTTAAAAAGAATATAAAGTCAATATAGAACTATCTACACAAACCAAAAATAAGAAAGAAGTGCAGCAAGTTTCATAGATAAACATGCTCATCTATCGATCCAAGAAACACCCTATATAGAAGCAATTGTAAGAAAGCAATACCAAGGAAGAAATAATAGTATGCTTCAGGGAAAAAATAACTCATCTGCATAACTAGAGCCATCCTAGAATAGGAAAAATAAACTTCCGTAGATCAAAAGATTGTTGTTCTCTATCATCATGAACCCTAATATTTCTCTCCATCCACACGTAATAATGGATGCTCATATTGGTGAACAACTATTTCCTAGGTTTAAGTTGAATTAGCTCAGATCATGAAGAGAAGGGACCACAATTATCATGTTGACATATATCTTTAGTATATTCACATCTGAATAGAAGATGGTTCATGCCTTCATAACAATGCTTGTAGAGAAAGCACCTAGAAAACTCTATAATCCCTCTTCTCCTAGGATAGTTAGAAGTAGGCAATTTGTTATGAGTATATATCCACATGTGGAGTATGAATTTTCTCATTACTTTACTTTTCCCAAATTAGCTGAAAATAGGTGATTCAGAATTAGAAATTTTAATTGAATCCTAAATATCTTTTACCCTAGGCTTCCTTTGGTTAGAACAAGAAATGTAATCATTAAATTTAGAGAAATCCTCCTTTCTACTAAAGAACTCAACATGATTCTTGTTGTTCCTATTATTAAGAATATTCCAGTGATCATCAAAATTAATAGCACTAAAATATTTGTTACTTGGAATACCAAGTTTTAAAATAGCATCTTGACCAAGAACATTGTGCAAAAATATTTGTCTAAAACCCATGGGTCCTTCCAAAGTTTAATATTGTTTCCATTAGAAATTTTGCACTTAATTAAATGAGATAACCATCTCTCTTGATAATATTAGAGAACAACCAAGACGTAGGTGAAGATATGGTAGCAAAACAGAAGGAATCTTTGGATAAATATTTTTCATTTATCCATTTGACCCAGTGACAATCCTTTTGGTTTGTGATATCACATAAATTTAACAAATGGAAAGAATGGGAGACATCCCTTAGTTTTTGAATACGCAGAACTCCTTCTGATTTTGGTTTGGGCATTATGTCCCATTTGACTAGATGAAGCATGGGTTTATCATCAGATTTCCCCCATAGAAAATCTCGATTAACCTTTTCTAGATTGTCCATAGTAGAAGTAGACAAAGGAAGGGAGGCATGCTAGTAAAGATGAACTTCATTGAGTATAGATTGAATTAATTCAAGCCTATAAGGCATGGAAAGCTATTTTGTTTTCCAATCTTCAAGCTTGAACTTCAATTTATGAATTAGAGGTGAACATGGAGATTTGGATGGCTTGCCAATAAAGAGGGGAACTTCTATGTACTTTTAAGGAAGAGAACATATACTGAAGTTGAGGATAGAGTTAACATTTGATTTCCCTGCTTCTTTATGAGAATAATTTCACATTCCAAAGGAATCTAAGACCAAATAAATTAAAAAAATGACCAAGGATAGATTTAATACCAATTGCATTGTTGGTATTTGCATCAACAAATATCATTAGATCCTCTATGAAGATGAGGTGAGACATGGACATAGATTTAGAAGCTCTAAGGGGTGAGATAGTGCCACTATTCAGAGCATAATTCATAATATTTTAAAAAGAATGCAAGACAATAACAAAGATATAAGGGGCAATCAGATCTTCTTGTCTGATCCCATGGGAAGGTTTGAAATCCTTTGTTGGTTCTCCATTGATAAGTATACTATAATAAGTAGAATGGAAGATGCTTGAAATCAAGTTTATCTAGATAGTGGGAAAGTTCTATTGATAAAATAGAGAACATGGAATCCCACATAACCAAATCATGTGCTTTATAGATATCTATTATCAAGGACATTTTGCAAATAGAGTTTGCTCTGTTGAACTCTTGGAGGATTTCATTGGTTAGAAGTATGACATCTATAATCTTCTGACTTTGATAAAAGTAGCTTGATTGCTACTGATAATACTAATGAGAACACCTTGTAGTTTGTTTTGAAAAATCTATAGGGGGGTGAATAGAGCTTTTGTAATTTAAAATGCAATTAAAAACTTCAAGAAAAGAAGCAGGAGGAAACAAGGAAGAAGCTTTGATGTAGAGTGATTCCAACATTTGAATCAAAGGTTGTCAATCCACTACCCAATTGTCTCCAAATGGGAATTCAAAAGTGATTTATTTTATTTACCTTGCAAGGATGTTACAACAAAATATAATCACATTCCACCTCCTTGAAGTAACCTTCACCTTGAAGTGGCATCAACCTCCATGAAGCATCCTTCTTGAAGTAACCACAATCCCTTGGAGTAGCCTTCACCACCTTGAAGTAGCTTCACCACCTTGAGGTAGCCTTCACCTAGAAGTATATGCAACCTCCTTTGGAGTAGCCTTCATGAAGTAACCTTAAGCACTTGGAGCAGCCTTGACCATCTTGATGTAGCTCCACCACCTTGAGGTAGCCTTCACCTAGAAGTATCTCCAACCTCCTTTGAAGAAACCTTCTTGAAGTAACCTCAATCACATCGTGTAGCAACCTTCTTCATCTTGAAGTAGCTCCAAGAAACCTCCCTCATACAACCTCCTACACATGGAAAAGTCAAGAAGAACAAATACAATACAAAGGAAATAGATTGGAAGAAAGAAATACTTAATCAATGAATTACAACGTCTTGATTCCTATGTCAAGCATACAGATTCCCTATCCACTTAATATGGATGTTGCTATGTGGTGGCTAGGAGATTGTACCTATAGAACACAACTTTGGAGAACAAGGAAGAAGATAGCAAGTGATTCTCAACTTTTTTGCTCTCTAGAATGATTTCTCAAGTTTATCTCATGTCTATTGGGTGTTTGAAGGCTTCTCCTAATTATAGGAATGGTTTGCATGTGATTAGGGACATTGCAGGAAGTCTCTACAGTGTTCTTAGTGCTTAACTAGTCGTTAGGTAGAAAGTAGTTGAGTTGCAATGGTTAAAATGTTCCGAGTTTTGAAGAACATTCCAAAACCCAATTCAGTCAACAAGTTTTTCAACGGACCATCTCTCGGTCAAGAATTTCTTTGACCAAGCCTAAGTTTAATGCAAGTGTATTCCAATGACTATCCTCAACTCCCAATCACTCAGTCTAACAGTCATATGATTTGGACCAAGGTTGTGTTTTGAGCAACACTAATTTCGACCAAAATTGACTTAGAGCACAAATGTGTACAATTTTGACTCGTGCTCTGAGTCCTCGATCGAGGTGGTTCTCCGTCGACAATATTTTTGACCAATAATATTACTGGTACAAGTTTTTGAACAACTGAGTAAATGATTGTTCTGATGAAAGATAATGGCTCTAGTCTTTAGGGGGATTCTAACTAAGGGTTTTGAAGCGATAGGGGAGATCTAATGCTTGATTTAAAGGATATCTAAATACTTTACTTCATATATTTGCACAAGTTTTTACATTGAGTGCAATCATGAAAATATTAAAAATTTAAGTGCATTGATGTTCAACTATCCACTTATTATGATCTCCTCATTTTCTTGAACCCTGAAATACTCAAGTAGCATGATAGAAATACAAGAATGAAATATTTTTCATCATCAAAACAAAGGGTATACTAATGTCTAATGTAGCCAACAATATCCCCCTTTTTGATGATGACAATCATTCCTAAAATATAAGCAAAATATTTGAAATGAAATGAGTTCCATACCTATGACATACCTTAGATGAATAACTCCTTGGGTATCATAAAATGTATGCTATTATGCCTAAAGAGATATGGAACATCATATCCATCTCTTAAGGCAATTCAGAACCAATTAATGTCAAGCAAAGAGATCATGAAACTCATGTTCATTAAAATATTTTAAATATTTTTACTTTATTTTATTTCCCCCACTTTGTCATTTCAAAAATATAATCATATGTGTAGGTTAATAAAACTCCCCCTTAATTGATTACTCCCCCTCAATTTATTATTTGTAAGAAAAATGTCAAATTTAGGCACAATTCAAAAACCAATATTAATTTCTTGACCATTTACAAGAGATGTTATGACCTGAAATGATATGAGATTCCTTTAGGATCATATAGGGAACAATAAATGTATCTCTAACAAAATATAAGGTATGTTAAGCCCATATTTGTATAGAGTATGGGAATTAATTTATTGAGAAAATAGATCAAATTGAGCTATTGTCTAGTTACCAATCAAAGGAATGTCAAGTCTTTTGTGATAAAAAGACCCAATAATGTAAAATTAACCGATCATTATTTTCTCAACCATTTACAAGCGATGTTAAGACTTGAAACGATATGACAATCCTTTGAGCTCATAATGAAAAAATATATCTAGACCAAATATAAGGGAGGTTAAGCCCATATTAGTGTAGAAAATCCAATTAAGAGCAAGATAAAGAAGATATGCACATTATATCCAAGAATTTTATGAGCTCCTCCTAAAATACTCAAAAGTGAGCTAACAAATGTTAAGGTATTTCAAATCATAACCAAATTTGGAATCAATTGATCAAGTAATACTATGAGTCATTTTTTATGATCTTTAAGAAATTTTGCTTCTTGCACTATATTAATTCAGAAATTTCTCTCATTCTGAGTATTTAACTTGATGAGAAAATTATAGATTTAATATATAATGTTGGGTGCAAGTGAATGATCTTATTTACCAATAAGCATTTTTGTCACACTTATTTTCAGCCGACCATGACTTTGACCGAGGTGTCCCTCGGTCGAACTCCTTGTCGGCCGAGAGGCAATCTGTAAAATTTCAGAACCTGTAGCTTATCGAGAATTATCCAAGATATAAAATTTTCTTCTATATTAGCATAAGTGACTAATCAGCTCTATTTGGTTTGTTTCATCATGCCCATTTAGTTCCAATGATTTTTTTTCCTTTAGGTCTAGGAACTAAATCTTATACACTATTCTAGATAAACTCATATAGCAATTGTCCAATAATCAAGTCTTTTAGGACTTATGACTATGTATTGACTTTGTATAATCATCATTTATTATTCAACACTCTTAGTTGTAGACTTATAAATCCTAGATGCTTTTCTAGATGTTGAAAATTTCAAGATAAAGCCATTTTGTGATTTTTAATCGAATTTTTTTCTACCATCTTTTGTTGAAGAGAAAACAACATCCTTTAATATGAATTGATAAAATTCACATAGGACCAAATAAATTTATGTGAATGAGTTCTAATGATCTAGTAAGCAAAGTATTATTTTTGAAAAGAGATCTTAATTTGTTTTCCTGGAATACACAAATCTCATTTTATCAAAAGAAAGCTTAGGTAATGAGCTTATTCTAAGAAATTTGTCTCAATTTAAGTGTGACAAGTGTATCCATAGAGTTAAGAGGTTTACAAATATTTTTCTTTAATCAACAACATTGATATTTTCTTATGACTCATAACCATTGTCATAGCACTTACGATGTAGTTATTTGACTAATACCACATTTTGAAATTTCTACCAACATTACAATGACAATAGTTTTACCTTTGAAATTTTCTCCAACCATGACCAATAACTTTACCTTTTCTCCAAGTGTATAAAAAGCTTACTTGTTTCTGGTCATATGTTTTTAAGAGAATTTTCTATAGACCATCCAAACCTACAAAGTATAAAATTTTTTGGAACCCATATAGTGGTCCTTTTGGTTATGAATGATTTTCATTATTTTGAAAATGTATGAATTAGAATGAAAGACATTTTATAGATATCAACTATTGATTTCAAGTAAATGACTTCAATAGCAAAAATTTCTCACAGAATTGTTTTCTATCAAATTTGTTTTCGACCGATAATCATCTCGGTTGAGATTCTTGTTACAACCCCAATTCTGGGTTCATTTGCTGAGAAATGTAAATTCTCATGTTAAATATATTTGGAAAAAAATAATAATACAATCTATTGATTTCGTTTACAATAGCCTTGATGATTATGTTGTGGGCTTTATTGGCTATTGGGCCCAATGACAAGGGAAATTCAGTTAATTAATGAATAATTGAGAATTTGAGAAAAGAAAGGTGTGGAAACCTCTAGAAGGCAAAATAGCTTAATCCAAAGGTGGATTTCGTGCCACATGGGTTCTTTGAGTTCCAAGGAGTCCAAAGTCGCATGATAATGCAAAAAGAAAAGAAAAAGGTCAATTAAGTATTTCTTTATTAAGAAGGAAATTGGAAATAATAGTAAAATGTGGAAAACAAGTGAAAAGAGGTATAATTGAGTTATCCTTGGTGGAATTTCATATCCCAAGGATTCCTAATGTTAAAAGGAATACCAATGAGGAAAATAAAAGAGAAATAAAGAAAACCCTCAAAAAGAGATATTTTGATAAATAAGATAATGGGAAATAAAGGATAAAAGATAAATTAAAGGTCAATGTATATTCCCAAGATGGGTTTTCGAGCCATTAAGGTTCCTTAAGGTTCAAGGAACTCAAAATGATAATTTAATAGCAAAAGAAAGAGAAAATAAGCAAGAAATATACTTACTCGAGTAATATCTTGCACCTAATGAAAAGGTACGTTTTCTTTTAGATAATGAGCCTAATTTTGGCAGAAAGGTAGATAAAGTTATTATTAACTTTCCCTTAAAATTTGGTGTTAAATGGATGAGTGGTTTGGGAGATACGAATTTCACAAAATCCATAAAAGACTAGGAAAGTATTAAAAGTTGTGTTTTTGATTTCTACTGGGAATACTTTTGCTAATGCGTGTGTAATAGCAGTCATTGATCTAGGATCCAACGACGACTGCTTTGTCACCTACCTCGGGCCATGTAAGGAAAGTGGCAGAGATTTCCAAAGGGTTTCCCTCTCGATTGAATGCATAAGAAAACTCGGGGACCTTTCCTTTAGATTTGGGAGACCAGGGTGAACTCGCCTACCCTGGGTTTTGCCTGGTTTGGAGCTCTCTAGAAGCTTTGCCCAAACCACAGGTGCCGTGAAACCCAACTCTCGATCCTAGTATCTATATAAGGGCTTTAGCGCCCCACGCAAAGGATGAGACCAATCGTAAGACTCGGCCGAATCTAGGGTGTTCATCCCATCCTTCAATTCTGCCAACCGATCTCCATTTTCTTCCCTCCCTTCTACTATGTTCCATCAGCGAACTCCTTCTCTCCTTCCTCGTTGGCACTGCCTCCCAAGAAATTGGGGACGGTGGTGAGTCAGGCGAGGAGCAGCGGAGGATTCCGCTCCAAAACCCAGCCCTCCAGCACCCTGTTGCCCAAAGTCAACCTCTAGGTTGACTGCAACCTGGAGCTGGGGAACGCAGGCTCACGAGCGCTGGGCAAGCACGAGGTTGAAGGTGAGAAAGGAGGGAATGATGTATCTTTAGATCCAAAGGGGGGATCATCGATCCATTGATCATCGATCATCAGATCAAGAAGTCAGGGGCAATGATGTAATGTCACTGTGACTGGGATGCAAAGAAAGTTGTGCAGCGTTAGATCCAAAGGGGGGATCATCGATCCACTGATCCAACAGCCGTCATTTTTTTTGGTATTTCTCCTCTCTGATTGATTTTGCATAAAAGTGGGTTTTCTTGCGAAATCCATAGAAATTACTAGGAATCTCAGATTGATAAAATCAAAATATGAAAGTTGACTAGAAAAATACAAGGAACAAGATAAAAATGGTTTGGACACCTAAATCTATATATTTTAGCAAAAGTGCATATTTTGAATAGAAAAGGTATTAATTTATGGTTAGAAAACCTAATTGATGATCGAAATTAGATTTAATCTTGCAAGTGTGTAAATTCGAGAATTATTAACTGGTTTTATGATTAAGATATATTGTAACTTGTTTTGATGATAAAATTGCAAGGATTAGGGTTTTAATCCTAATATGTTGATTTAAAACCCTTAGAAATCCTAAGTGAGGGAAAAGGGGAGAAAGAATATAATAACCTGATAATTAGGATTTTTGTGATCCAAATCTGATATTAAGATCTTAATGGGAAACAAACTGAGATCATTAGGATTTGATGGATATTTTGATATAAATAAAGTAAAAGTGGTGAAAACCTAATTATGGTCGAACCTTAAAAAGGGCTAGTAACCCTAGGGCATGATTAGACCTATTAGATTTGTAAACCGTGATCCGTGATAGAAAATATTGGATGAATATTTCAGGATTAAATTGTGCTTGATTTAGTCTGGATTACTCAACTGAATCTGCATTCAAGTCAGCTTGATAGGTATGTGGTTACGCTTATGAATATATCGAGTTAGTTTTTCAAAGTTTTTCGAAGTTTTTATTGATGTTTCCATCATGGCTTGAATTAAACTGTTGGATGTATTTAATTCATGCAAAGTATAATGTGAATATGACTATCACATAAGAGATATTCCTACTAGCCCAGATCCTAGTCCCCTCTGTAGCTTAATCGGTGGACCTAGTAATTGGCTACAAATGGGGTAGGCCCATCAGGTCATTGGATGACTTAGTAAATGGCTACCAATGGGGTAGGTCCATCAAGTCACATTGACTTAGATATTGGACTATCTATGGGTAGTGCCATGCGACTCAACCCTAGATATTGATCTACGTGTTAGGTAGGATCATGCGGGGTTTAATAAGGATCTACCTAGAGAGAGGTAGTATCTCAGTCCGCTGCAGGGACAGCACAGAGATAGGGGATAGGAAAGGATTGAGTAGTATGGTTTAAAATGTAATCTTGGTTGTTAAATGATAATTGGTTGATTACTTTGTTATTATAGTTGCATGATTATTGTTTCCTCCACATACCAACTTCTTGTTGACCGACATTTTGTCTGTCGGTATTTTAGGTACAATCAAAAGAACAAACAGTAAAGTGACATATGTGGAATTAAATGAGAAGTAACGTGCACAGGAGGATTAGTTAGATTAGTATCTTTATGGATAGAAGATTAGAAATCCCAGATTTTAACAGGTAAACAAAGTTTTATCTTATACCCATTTTCAGTTTAGTTAGTAGAATTTCATAATTATTATTGATTATTTGACGAACCTTTGATCCTGTTAATTGAATAACGGCTCTGACCTTCGGGTCTCCCTTAATTGGGGGTTACCAGGAGGCGGGGTTGTTACAATTCTTGTAGACTAAATAGAGTTCTGCAGATTTTTTAGAGCATGTACTATTTATAGTATGAACATGATATTTCTTATTACATTGTTCTAATCCAAATAATACATTTAATCAATCAACTAAACAAAGATATACAAGTTGACTCTTATTTTAGTTGAGATAAGACATTATGAATTTCAAAATGAATTTTAGGTCGAATCACTTCTAATATGTCCAACATTTATAAGTTGGAGGTTTTGCAACCCAAACCAAGTCAACATCCTTTTTTTTTCTTTTATGGAAAAGAAAATGAATAATCACCAAAAAGTAAACAGTGATGACAACAACAAAAAATCAATTTCATTTCTTTTCTTAGCATTATGGTCATTTGCTAGATTGTCTTTAGGAACATACATGACCTTGGTCTTGGGCACTTCTATCTTCCTAGCTCTAGGATTTTGATAGGATTTATCTTTTGGTACATAACCTAGGCCTCTACTTCCAACTTGTCCAAAGTTTTGTAAGATTTTATCAAGAATATCTTATTCTTCAAGCCATTAATATTCTTTTACAACTTAACAATTTCATTAATTTTCTTTGTAGTATATAACTTTGTTTGATCTAAACTAGAAAAAAAGTTATCTCTTTCTTTAACAACAACATCAGAGTCTGAATGAGTACATAGAATAGGTTGAGTTTGAAATTTATTTATCTTAGCAAGCAATTCAACATTTTCTTGAGAAAGAAGATAATTGTTTGTTTCTAAAGAAAACAACTTGATATTGTAATCATTAATAGATGATTTCAAGATGTCTTTTTCATACATAATATTTTCATTTTTAGAAGTAAGATCATACAATTTAGTTGTTTTTTTGGAAAATTTGGGTAAATATATTCCAAAACCCCTAAAAGGGGACAAAGGTACAAACCACATCCTTATGTGTAGTTACCGACTATCAACATCAGAGACGAGGATTTACATAGATTGAGCAATTAACAAATATCCCAGTTCCTAGCTATAAGAGAAGATACATTTAATAAATTCCTCCAATAGTTAGAAAAGAACTTCATGATCTCTAAGGAGTGTTGTGTGAAGATGGCAGTATAATTCGATGAGCCTCCATTATGAAGTCTTCTATTCCTTTCAACCCAAATAAGATGCACTGCTCTAGTGATCACCCAAAGTTCAATGATGCTATTGTGTTTGGATCTACTACCAATAATTGATAGACAAGTATGCAAGGAATAAGAGGACCTAATATTCAGCTTTAATTGAGCTCTACCCCAAACATATTTCTAGAACTTGCATCTTTCAAAAGGTTGAGAGACAGAATATGTATCTTATTGGCAAAGGAGGAAAGGAGATGATTGCACACCTGACCATATGCTAAACTTTTCAGAGGTAGGAAGAATGTTTTTGAGTGATCTGTAAGTTGTGAGCCTCCATCTAGGATAATGCTTAGATAGCCATAATATCTCAAAAGCTATATCATTGGGAAGCTTTTAGCGATAGACGTTCCATAAGATCTGGTCATCCACATCGGTATACGAAGGCCAAAGCAGCCACATTCTTCTACAACATGTAGATCCCGCCAAAGGATGAGTAGTGGCAGGTAGAATAGCACCAGAACGTCTAGTCATCCAAGAACTGTAGATGCCTGAACTATTGAGAAGTTTCTTTGTTCTTTTTAGGGTGTAGTAATCAGTGAGTTCATCCAATTTTTTGAGACCTAGACCCCATTCATCAGGTGGAAAAGAAAAACTAGACCAGCTAGGCGGATGAGTAGAACTTCCTCATATGAAGTCAGACATGAGCAACTCCATTCTTCTCAAGACTAAGATGGGTATTTCCCCATTCTCATCCAATAAGAGATCAGTCCCATAGCACAATATTCGATTAGCATGAGTCGACCCACCATAGAAATCATGGAACTAGGCCATCTCTGGATCATATCACGTAGCTTATCAAGACATTCATGGAATATTATTCTTCTCAGATTCCCACCAGCCAAAGGGAAACCTAGATATTTGGTAGGCCAGGAGCCTCTTTGGATATCCCTAGAATTGAATAGGCCATCCTTGTTGTGACATGAAGAGGAGAAGTAGAGTTGCATCTTGTTAGGATTGCATTTCATGCTAGAGACATTCCCAAATGTTAGGAGAAGGTTTTTGAGATGAATAAGACTGTGAGGCCAACCTTCAATGAAGATAAGTACGTCATCAGTAAATAAGAGGTGACTTAGAACTTTTTTTCTATTTATAGGATAGCTTATGAGCTGTTTCTTGTCATGAGCATCATCAATGCATCTATTGATATGTTCCCTAGCAATAACAAATAATAAAGGAGACAAAGGATCACCCTATTGAAGACCATTAGAGCTTTTAAAGAAACCAACCGAAGAGCCATTCAGAAGAAGAGAAAATGAAGGAGTTTCCACACATTGTTTGATTAAGGCAATCCATCTCTCACTAAATCGAAGATTAGATAGATAGTCCCATAGGTAAGACCATGTATGTTATGACCCATAACTAAGATAACTAATAAGTACCATGATAATAGCATCATTATGTCAATTGAGTTGAATTAAGTATGCATAGAAGCAATTAGTGTTTTGATCATGTGTTACTAGTCAATTAGGATTATTTCTTACTTTTAGGGTTTAGAGGACCTCGTGCTTGAAGCCTTGCAAAAAGAATCATTTGATTTGGACCTTTGAGTCAATAGTTATGACGTTTTTAGGTTTCTATGGTCTTGGATGCAATTTTTCTAGAAATTAGTTATTTCTTTCCTTTTTCCCTTTCACCCTTATCTTCTTCACGTGATCGATTCACAGAGCAACCGCAGATGTGACGCCCGATAGAATAGTAGCAGGGTGATTTTAGGCACCCTAGCTCTGTTTCCTGCAGCACTTTGCTCTGTCCATCTTCTTCCTCTACCTCCCTTCCTCTTCCTTCCCCTTTCCTTGCCCTAACCACAGCCACAACCATCAGCTAGGGCGGCGCCCTTGTACCTACGGCCAGCAACAATAGTAGTTGTGCGAAGAAGCAGCTAGGAGCCTCCTTAGGCATGGCCAGCAGCACCAAACGCTGCCCTCAACTACGACCAAGAGCCAAGGTAGGAAATTGCTGCATCTCGCCTCCATTGCGCCACCTGCACCTTGATTTAGCAGGGGCAGCGCCCCATCTAAAAGCAGCAGCAGCTGCTGCAAGAAGCAACGGCCAGGAGCATCTAGGGCATAGCGAGCACCCGAAATCGACGCCAATGAGCTCAGTTTGAGGTCCAAATCAAGGATCCACAGCCCTAGCCATGAGCAGCAACACCCAGCTTGATTCCTCCATCTGTTCGTGAGAAAGTTGTTGTTTGATTGCAGCAGGTTGATATCCAGAGCAAACCAAGACGACCCAACGAATGCCCGGAAACTAATCTCTAGACTTGTTTCCAGATGTATTTGGACATCCCAAACCGCAGTGAGTAGAATCTCACTTCCCAAAGCACGATTTAACTCCATAAAATAGACGATTTTAGTTCGATCTGTGTTATTCGCGGGTAACATCGGTTACCCAGGTGTCAGGCAGTGACAACGTCGCCTAACTTTTATTGCACTATTCAATTCATCACATTCTACATGATTTGGTTTATTAATTGATGTGTGTGGTTTTGGTTAGTGGAATTATATGGTTGATTAAAACCTAAATTACTTAGTTAAATGTTGAAAATGTTAGCACACGACCAGTTGCTGGACATTTTGGGTATAAACCCAGGCTGTACGATTTTAATAATTCAATTGATGCACGATTACAAAGAAATGATGATGATAAGAAAACGTTCAAGAAAACCTAGTTGCACGCTCCCTACTACACTTAATGTGAGCAGTTTAATAACTATACAAATTGGCACATTTTCCAAAGAAATTATTTGAAATTTTCAATTAATATTATTAATTCATGTCATAATAAGTAATTAACTCTTAACTGAGTTATGTGATGCACAAACCAGGACTAGGGTTAATGTGCACGTTTTTTGAAAAATTTCAAATAATTTATAGATGCTACAGACAATTTCTCATATGTCGACTAATTTACTCTTATTAGTGCATTAAGAGGTCCAATTGCATGATTTTAGTGTATAAGTGCCAAGTTGACAAGAATTAAATTTATTTAATCTACCTGCAAGTACAATATGTTGATTTCTCAGTAAATTACAGTGTTTGAGCATATTGCACTGCCAAGCTAGAAATGATATACATGTTGTATTTATAAGTTTCAGATAAATAGACTTGGTACCATAGAGATACCAAAGCCAAGAATAAGTAAGAGAGAGATGCAATGTAGTAAGAGCTTTTCTAGGATAATAAAATAATAGATTAAGGGCCCTGACACCGTAGAATCCCTTTGAGAGGTCTGCGCCTTAGGGATGAAATGACCTACCCTAGCAGTGTGTCCAGTATATGGGTGTCTCAATGCACCCACAGAGCGTGCAGGGAGATGAAGCCCTTGAGGAAGTCTCCTAAGAGAAGATAGGTAACCGAACATGAATTGGAAGTCCCAGTGGTAACCCAGAGGTACCCACAGAGCATACCAAGTTGTGTCCCATAGAGCTTCTCAGACCCTCCGCCTGTGTACTCAGCCTAGAGGAGGAGTCCAATTTATGGCACCATAGGAGTGTTGAGGCCAGAGTGCCAGTTTTCCTATTACAGACCAGGACAACAGTCAGACTTAACTATCCAGGGGTGTCGACTAAGTCTTGGACGGTGGGATCGTAGTTCACTACGAGTCTTCATATGTAGAGTACACTGCATATGATTAGGGCATAAAATAAAATATGGTCATATAGGTTCACAGAGTTAGTTAAACAGTTAAGAATGATTTGAGTTAGTTTCACAACAGTTGTCATTTAAATGAAATTTTAGTATTCTCTGTTATTTAATCGTATCTACAGCCTTGCAACAGTTGTTTTCTTAATGAAATGTTGATATCTCCTGTTGTTTAAATTATATTGCTTAGATCTGCTCAGTATATTATTATCTGGTATTTTATTCCAATTAATAAACATAAATGAGTTATATGCGTTGGTTGGGTGAAATTCTATTAACTGAGCGAGTAGCTCACCAACCTACTGAAACATTTAAAATTTTCAGGTCAGTGTCAGCACGAGGAAGTTGAAGGATCGTATCACCCAAGTACTTAGAAGGTATTTTGTAGTTAGTTAGAGGTCTCTTAGTCCTTTCCACTCAGTCCTTGGACATGTGGTATGGTAGAGAGAGAGAGAATGAAATGTAATATGTAGTTTAGTTTTTAATTAACTATTATACTTTATATTCCGCAAGTAAGATGTAATATGTTGTTTAAACTCTGAGGTATCTTTCACGATTTAGAAACACTAAGTTTGCTTCTGCAAGTTTAAGTAAGATTTTAGTATTGTCCAAATTATGAGATTCTTCTTTAAGTTAATTTTAAGTGATTAAGAAAAGACAAGGTTAAGGGTAGTTTACCGAGGGTGACTCCCCTGTCTCCGGGGTCATTAGAGATGGCATGGGGATCTGGGCATCATAACTAATTTTGGTATCAGAGTATAGGCTGAATACATGGTTACTCTAAGTCAAGGTCAGGGGATGGTAAGAGACCAATATGATTAGGATTAGGGTGTTTTCCTTCTAACTGCAATTTTCTAACAAGAAGTGTTCTGTTATACTATTGCATATGGCAGGAAGAGGATGTGGTCATGAGGACAAAGATGAGATCCACATTGGACCTGATGCTCAAGTGATGGGTCCAGGTGGTGGAGATGATGTGGATGAGGAGGCATCAAGGATGTACAAAATGTTTCTTGAAACCAGAGAAAAGTATAAGATGGAGAGGAGAGCTTCTACCTCGACCAGCAAGGACCTGATGAGATCCTATGAGCCGGTTAAGAAGCTTTGAGGCACTGAGTTCAATGGAATTGTGGCATCCAACTTATAAAAATGAAATTTACTTAAGTGGAAGCGAATCATTTGCAACAGATTACTGAAAATCACTAAAATTAAAACTTTTTTTTTTGCAAAGAGATCCACACATGGGAAATCTTTTTCATCAAGAACCAAAGTATAATATTTACATTCTGTTCCATAAATACACAACTTGTGCTATCTCTTCTCGAGGATTACAACATCAGCTGTCCTATTCATCATTAAATACAGACATGATAAAACCTCAAGGCATCAAGCCAAAATATCAGATCGACTCAATAAAAACACTGACTACTAACTCTGAGGACCTGAGAGTATAGAGATGACACATAGGACTTTCTAACTATATGACTAGACAGGCAGTATCTCCACCTGAGATATTATTGTTGTCCTTGATGCTGCTGCTGTTGTTCGTTCTCTGCGAAAGGTTTCCTGCCTATTTGTCCGCGTCCACCTAAAAACATTAGATCCTACGGGGGTGAGACAATTGTAAATTGCCCCAGCGGGAGATATAACTCTCCGACCAAACATTATTATTGTAGTTATATACATAATACTGGATAGACAATATGCAGTTTAAAGCATTCTCATATTAAAGCATTGTAACTATCTATGATAGAACAATAGATCAACTTTTCTCTTAATAAGGAATAGGAAGAACATGTATATTATTTATCCTCCATATTATACCATCATGTCAAACTTCTCTTGTGACACTCATTATCTTGATATGTCACCCATGAGACATTCTTGTTTCAACTTATTGGCCTTAGCCAATTTGCTAAACAGATTTTGGTTATATTGGACATGAGAGTGTGCATCATCATGTCTTATTCAGGCATTGGCCTATACCAATCCTATATAAATATTCCAGGCATTGGATTACACCAATCCTATGCAAATAGTACAAGCATTAGACTTATATTATTCCTGTGTATCGATTCCAAGTATTGAACTATGTCAATCCTGTGTAACTATTCCAAGTATTGATCTATGTCAATCCTGTGCAACTTTTCCAGGTATTGATCTATGTCAATCCTATGTAACTATTCCAGGTATTGATCTATGTCAATCATGTGCAACTATTCCAGGTATTGGGTTATTACCAATCCTGTGTTATTATTCCAGGTAATTGGAGTTAGCCAATCATGTGTTATTATTCCAGGTATTGGGAGTTAGCCAATCATGTGTTATTATTCCAGGTATTGGGAGTTAGCCAATCATGTGTTATTATTACAGGTATTGGGAGTTAGCCAATCATGTGTTATTATTCTAGGTATTGGGAGTTAGCCAATCCTGTGCATTCCAGGTATTGGGAGTTATCCAATCATGTGTTATTATTCCAGGTATTGAACCAAGTCGATCCTGTGACATTATTCCAGGTATTGGGATTTAACCAATCATGTACAATTGTTATTCCAGTTATTAGACTATGATAATTATGTGCCTCTATTCCAGGTATTGAACTATCCCAATCCTGTGATTTATTCCAGGTATTGATCTATATCAATCATGGGTAACCTTTAAAACATTTTGTTACCTCTCACTAGGCAACAACCATCCTCATAACTCATAAGGCCCATAAAGCATCTGGTCACCTCTCACTAGGCAACATAACATATTACTTCATGTAATACAATATTAACACCTCTATTCCCTCAATAGGGTTAGGGCTTACTATTCATATCATATTATGATTTCTCATGTCCCATTACCCAATTTAGGGTTAAGGTTTCCCATCTCACATTAGGATTTCATAGTTTTCAAAGTATATCAACTTTGAGATGCTAACTGTGAAGTCTTTCATATCTTGATGTATCACTTACCTCATTACTTCCAACTTTCTTGAGTTATCATCTTATCTTAGATTAAGGTATTTCCCATCTTAATCCTTTCATCCACTAACATATCACTCTTACCATGAAGTGCATATGTTACACATTTTTTTTTTGGTCTCCCAAAGCGTGTGCCTCCCTTTTTTTGATTTTTTGAAGAGTTACAGAAAGAATACAAAGCAAGAAAAAGCTTTAACAGCTAAAAGCAGACTAACAGCTAGCTATCTGTACAAGCTAAGTAAATCTATCTATATCTTTCTTCACTTTACTCCAGAGCTGCGAACCTGGATAGTCCAGATTTAAGAAAGTCCTTAGGTTCCTTTCAGTCCAGAGCGCATTCACAGTAAGAAGAATGCAAGTATTACTCTTCCTGTCAGTAAAAGAAGAAAACTCCTGAATGGAAGTCGGCAACTTAGGAATGAGATTCTCTAAAATAGCTTCCTTCCAGACTCTCTCAGCATAAACGCAAGAGACAAAAATGTGCTCCATATCTTCTGTACACTCCCTACATAATTCACATCTCGAAGCTAAATTGTACCATCGATTCTTCATATGATCATGTGTAAGAAGCTTCCCAAGCATCAACCTCCAAGCAAGAAACTGACATCTAGCTGGAGCTTTTGATCTCCAGACCCATTTACTCCAGCTAACAGAAACATGCTTTTCACGCATAAGATTCCAGAACTCTCTCATTTTTGTAGGAGTCCCTTTATCAAGCAACAAGTTTCCTTAAAGCTTACTCACAACTGGAACATAAGAACGAATAGAATCCACAATCCTATTCCAGTGTCTAGATCTGCTGCCTTTCCATTCCCCTCCATCAACAAGGCAGCTAAACTTAGCAAACTTACCTTTCCCCAGCTTCAAGATGTCCCTCTTATCAGTAATATCATCAAGGAACATTCCTTTAGAGACCCACGGTTCTCTCCAGATGAAAGTAGACAACCCAGCTTCAATAGAAACTCTTCTAATAATCATATCCCGAGTTCTAAGAATATATCTCCACATCTAGGAAGGATTGGATGAGCATCCAACTCTCCATATGACCATTCATACGTTACACATATGAATGGTCCAATTATCTTTAATGATATGAACTCATCTCAGGTTAAGGCATTGCTTACAATAAGCTTGCCTATAATCAACCAATTATGATATTTCACCCTTATAAGGTTTTACCCACTATTTTATTATTAGGGTTCTGGGTTGTCATCATGTTGTCCAAGATTAACGCTTCATGTATTATAACTTCAAATAGGATTTCACATGCCTTTACCCTTTATTAGGGCTTTGGGATTTCACATACTATCATACTTCATTAGAATTAGGATTGCATATAACATTACCCTACATTGGGCTTTCACATCTCATTGTCTATACTTAATGTTTACTATTCATCCCAACTAGGGATTTCTCATGGCATCATCCTCAATTAGGGTTTCCCATGGAATCAACCTCAATTAGGGATTCACATTGAATCAACCTCAATTAGGGATTCACATGGAATCAACCTCAATTAGGGATTCACATTTTATTATCTTGGTTTAGAGCCACAACATTACCCTGGATTTGGGTTACATCTGATATTGCTCTAAATTAGGGTTAGGGCTCAACAACCTTCTTGATTAGGGTTTCATGATCTATTTATTAAGGATCATACCCTATTCATCACATGATCAATACTCATATAAGAATTCCTTTCCATCATCCTCTCAGCTTGATTAGGTTACATCAACCCTTCAATCAAGTATATACAATTATGATTAACATAATGTACCAAGTCATTGTTCTTATACACAATTAGGGTTTATCCCTTAATTGGCACTAATCACTTAGGTACTATTAGGGTTTCAACCTTTTTACCTTCATTGATTATCATTACTAATCATCATTGGATCAATGGATCATTCATCATCTAAATTCTCAAGAAATTCAATTACATTGGACCTCCATTACATAAGGTATCCAATTGAATTGACCAATTGAATCTTCAATTACAATAGGTGTCCAAGTGGATTAACCAATTGAGTCCTCAATTAATTTTGACTACTTGAGCCCCAAATGGTCCTGGACATTCAAAGTTCAAACGGTTTGAAACTGTTTGGTAAAGGTGGTGCTTGAGACCGTTTGCTAAAGCAAGTACTTGAAACCGTTTGCTAAAGCACCTTTTGAAATTGCATGGGCTCAACTAGTTTGGGATCGTTTGGTCCCAAACGGTCTTGAGACCATTTGGACTCAAACGGTCTTGAGACCGTTTGGTCCAGACCTCCTCAAAACCGCATGGACCAAAGATGGTCTCAACCTATCAAATCGATTTGGGGTTCTCAATGTTGATTCCTTCAATCATTGAATTCATGTAACCAATCTTCAATTGGACCCATAACCATACTTCAATTGAGTTAAATAGGTCAACCTTCAACTGATTTGACCCTCAATTATTCATCAATTAGGGTTTGAGTCAATTGAATTAGGGTTTGGAATCGATGATCCTTCAACATAAACAATGTTTAACTAGTTACTTTAAAACTATTGGTCCATCATCCAAATTGAACATGATCTGACCCCAAACAGTCTTGAGGACATTTGGATGACCTCCAAACGTTCTTGAGACCATTTTCCCACCTCATCACTGAAATCCAAATCATCCAATTAGGGTTTGGAACATTGGATTGATCAACAAGTCAACATTTGATTGCACTTCAACTTAGTACCTTTAGATCTTCAAACACCTAACCATAGTCAACCCTAGACCTCCAAACGGTCTTGGGTGACCCCCAAATGGTCTTGGGATCGTTTGGGTGATTCCCAAATGGTTTTGAAACCATTTGGGTCAATCAACCCAAAGCATCAACTCATTCAATTGCAAAATAAGCACTTAGCGGATTAGGGTTTATACCATATGTTTGAATCTTCAAATACCTAACCATACTCAACCGTAAACCTCCAAATGGTCTTGGTTGACCTCCAAAAGGTCTTGAGACCGTTTGGGTGATTCCCAAACGGTTTTGAAACTGTTTGGGGCAATCAACCCAAGTTTCAAACTCAATTACTTATGAAATCAGCATTCAACCCGATTAGGGTTTAGGCGATTGTCAATTACTTATGAAATCAGCATTCAACCCGATTAGGGTTTCGGCGATTCATGGACCTTCAACTCATGAACCGATTGGAGTTAATCAATAATAATTGGTGGGTCTTTAACCTAGATCATTATGAACAAGTCCCCAAATGGTAAACCCTGGTAAACATCACCAAATGGTCTGAAATCGTTTGGTCTCATGTGGTTTGGTGAAACCGTTTGCTACTAAATGGTTTGAAACTGTTTGCTTCCAAAACACAAACTGTTTGGACATTTGATTGAAACTGTTTGGTCTAGATATTTGGAGAGGTGTGTGCTTCTGATGATGTCATCATCATCAAGCTCTAGACCCACGAAACCTGCTGTGATTTCCATGGAATTTGCATCAATCAACCAAATCAATAATTGTAACTAGAGAAATGATTATTATTTGATGGGGAATTGAATACAATAGCAAAGTTAGGGTTTCAAGTTATAAAACCCACCTCTAATTGGGCTCCAAAGCTCCAAGCTCACGACAACAATGGTGGATGAAGCTCTTGCAACTCCCCTTAGGCTCGTCCTCAAGCTTTTGGTTGAAAAGATTGGCTAGGGTTGAAGAGGAGATCGAAATAAGAAGAAATCCATAATTTATTTTCGATTTTCACCATGGAATCAAGGTGAAATGGATCAAGAACCTTACCAACAGGTTGGGGTTCGTCCTCCAGGTCCTCCCTATCTCCCTTGGTCGGTTTCCAAACAAGGAGAAGAAGTACAAACGAAAACGCCTTTCATTTGGCTTGTAAATGGTCTTTTTATAAGAAATTCAAGGAGAGAGAAAGTGCCTTATAAAAATTCATTTAATCCTAAAAATGCTGCCGCCTCTTCCCCCTCAACTCCTTGGCCACGAAGCCATCTTGTTTTCCTATTATTCCTCTCAATTATCCATGATTTAAAGAAAAGCAAATTAAGCACCTCAAATCATATTATACTAATATCCATAAGTGAGTGGATATTTCTTTTTCTTATAAACTTGTGAGTGAGTTATCCATTCCTTTGGATATTTGCATGGTACTTGCAAGGATCAAGTATGTTGACGCGAATCTGAATTCAACCATTTTAATTTTGGTTGAAGGCCCTTTAATTAATACATTTATTTTTTCCCTAAATCGAATTAGGGTTTCAATTAGGATTAAATCTTGATTATTTTAATATCAAGATTCTCTCTCCTCCAACTTAATTCAAATGAGGCGCCCCTCTCATTTTCTTTGCTCTACATGGTGCCAAGAAACATTAGGGACCTTATTGAAGTGGTGATTTGCATATTGAACCCTAGGTTTTGGGTAAGTTGCGCTTTACACCAAAACTAGGTTTTAATGCACAAACATTGCTTTATCAGCTTTTCCTTGGTACTCAGGCTACCAAAAGCCATACCTTTGCATCATCTTCATTATCATGATTCTTCAACACATAAGGAACATCTTATCATGCAACATTTGCAATCTAACCCCTCAACTTGCATAATTTGCACTTTAGTAAAAAATAAGCAAACATTGCTTCAACATTGTTTAAACATGACCAAAATTGAAACATAAGTTTCTCAAGAGCCCTAATTACTTTTCACAAGATAAGATTAAGCATATAATCATCTTTGTTAATCAAAACACCTAGGGTTAAAGTATAACCCACTTCAGGGATGTTACAAATTATAAACCCCAAACAAGGATTTTGTCCCCGAAATCCCTGATAAAGAGAAACATATATTATCCATGCATCATATCATCATGTCCTCACGTAACATCTCATTATTATGGAGACACCATAGAGTTTTGATCAAAAAAAGTTATTTCACACAAATTTATCATGGAATGGTTCACATGGAACACATACTCCCATGTTCCTTAGTTGGTTCAGTATTTCTCTTTCAAGATCACCATTATATTTTGTCATCCACTTGAGACTATAAGTCTTTTCATACCCTGATTGTGTCATCTCACCTGATAACACCATACTATCTTTTCTAATTACCTGCACTAACTATCTCATTAGTTATACATTCTCTTATCATAAGGAAAGGTTACTTATCAATTAAGAACTTATCTCAAAGATATCTTCAATTGTTATGTTTATGCAAAACATAAACCCCTAACATGTGATGTTCATATTGTTTTACATGAGTAATTTTATTTCATAATTGACCATTTCACATATTCAACATAAACCATCTATTATTTATTAGATACCAGAATTTCTTACCTTGGTATCTATCACATGTATTAAAAACACATCACTTATTTATTTTCCTTTCATCTTGGGGCATTACTTGTTACATATATCTTCATCTTGGAGCCAAAGTCCAAGATAAACTGATACATTTCTAAGTATCCATCACATAAACATCATTATATTATGCACATCAAAGTGTTCTATGACCCACTTGATTGCCGTGTCCCTGAGAGAAAAGAAAACAAGGAATCATATTCCTCATTCTAATTTTATGAGGATTATGCTTTTAATTCCTCATACAAACATGCTCATCTGAGGTTATCTCAGATTTCTCTTTCTTATGCTTAGAACAGGACACATTTATTCATTTCATGCTTCTTATTTTAGATTGTATCAGAATGACTGCTTGATCAGGGCAATCAAAAAGATTACAATCCAAGAGTTTCCATACTCACTTTATCATCAACTGTTGTATACCTGGCCAGGGTATATAAATACTAAGATTAAGTAGTATGCACTTTTTATACTATCATATTCCTTACTTTTCATATTATCACAAGTATAAGATTTAACATTACTAGGTTTTACCCAGGCATCTCTTCAATACCCCATCTTCTTCTCATAGAGGTAAGAGCAACATGAACATCTATAATGTTTATTATGCAAAATATAAGTCCTCATAGGACTAATCAAAGAAAACTCAATCAATTACCTTCTCAAATTAACTCAGGAAATCATAAAAATACATATAAGAATGACATTATTTTGTCTAACCTGTCATGATTCGTGGATTATTCACTGCTTCAGGCTGGTTCTGCCTCAGAGGTTGATTCACCATAACATTTCTAGCTGAGCAATCTCTTGCCAGATGTCCAACCTATCTACACAGGTAGCAAATTCTGGGTGCCAGGTATGGTATAGAGGGTTCTTTACCCTTTCTAGATGACCATTGCCTTGGTGCACTAAGTGCTGGTTGTACTGGTGGTACCAAAATCTTTCCCCTTTTTGGAACTGTTGGGCCTCTGTCCATGGATTTGGATAGGCCTTTTCTCAATTTTCTCTTCCTTGTTCTTTGTTGGACAATTCTTTACAATATGTCCAGGCTTTCTACACCTATAGCAAATTCTGCTTTTGGGTTGAAACCTATTCCTTCCTTCACTATTTATTGATTCAACAGGTTGAGGTTGAGCACAGACTTGTTCTATGTCTAGAACTTCATCAATTCCCATTGCTTCCACCTGCTAATGTGGATTAAATATCCTGTTGATGTCCAAAACATCATCATTAGGGGCTGGTAATCTAGGTTGCACTGCTAGTGCTCGATCCATTAAATACATCATGGTTTCGCTAAATTCCCCAACAGTGATTCCTTAGGAAGGATTTCTTATCACAGTTGGATTAGCTAGGGGGTTCTCAAGCAATTGTCCCTCTCTTGCCTGCTCCCCTGCACCTCTTCTTGGTGCAGCATTGCTGCTTTCTGCAGCAAACTCCTCATGTGACCCAGTCATCTTCAAGTTCTTCTTCTCCCATATGAGAAGAAGACACTATCAGATACACTGGATGACACTAGAACAGACTCTACTACCTTAGTCCTATGTCACTGTAGACTCAGCGAACCTAGAGCTCTGAAACCACTAAATCGTGGCATCCAACTTATAAAAATGAAATTTACTTAAGCGGAAGTGAATCATTTGCAACGGATTACTGAAAATCACTAAAAATTAAAACTATTTTTTGCAAAGAGATCCACACACGGGAAATCTTTTTCATCAAGAACCAAAGTATAATATTTACATTCTATTCCATAAGTAGACAGCCTGTACTATCTCTTCTCGAGGATTACAACATCAGCTGTCCTATTCATCATTAAATACAGACAGCTTAAAACCTCAAGGCATCAAGTCAAAATCTCAGATCGATTCAATAAAAACACTGACTACTGACTCTGAGGACCTGAGAGTACAGAGATGACACATAGGACTTTCTAACTATATGACTAGACAGGCAGTATCTCCACTTGAGATATTACTACTGTCCTTGATGTTGTTGTTGTTGTTCTGTCTCTGCTAAAGGTTTCCCGCCTCTTTGTCTACGTCCACCTAAAAACATTGGATCCCATGGGGGTGAGACAATTGTAAATTGCCCCAGCGGGAGATATAACTCTCCACCAATATTGCAGTTATATACATAAAGATGGACAGAGGATATGCAGTTTAAAGCATTCTCATCTTAAAGCATTGTAACTATCTATGATAGAACAATAGATCAACTTTTCACTTAATAAGGAATAGGAAGAACATGTATATAATTTATCCTCCATATTATACCATCATGTCAAACTACTCTTGCGACACTCATTATCTTGATATGTCAGCCATGAGACATTCTTGTTTCAACTTATTGGCCTTAGCCAATTTGCTAAACAGATTTTGGTTATATTGGACATGAGAGTGTGCATCATCATGTCTTATTCAGGCATTGGTCTATACCAATCCTATATAAATATTCCAGGAATTGGATTACACCAATCCTATGCAACTAGTACAAGCATTAGACTTATATTATTCCTGTGTATCCATTCCAAGTATTGAACTATGTCAATCATGTGCAACTATTCCAAGTATTGATCTATGTCAATTCTGTGTAACTATTCCAGGTATTGATCTATGTCAATCCTGTGCAACTATTCTAGGTATTGATCTATGTCAATCTTGAGTAACTATTCCAGGTATTGATCTATGTCAATCCTGTGCAACTATTCTAGGTATTGGGTTATTACCAATCCTGTGTTATTATTCCAGGTATTGGGAGTTAGCCAATCCTATGTTATTATTCCAGGTATTGGGAATTAGCCAATCATGTGCTATTATTCCAGATATTGGGAGTTAGCCAATCTTGTGTTATTATTCCAGGTATTGGGAGTTAGCCAATCCTGTGTTATTATTCCAGGTATTGGGAGTTGGCCAATCCTGTGCATTCCAGGTATTGGGAGTTAACCAATCCTGTGTTATTATTCCAGGTATTGAACCAAGTCAATCCTGTGACATTATTCCAAGTATTGGGTATTAACCAATCTTGTACAATTGTTATTCCAGGTATACTATGTTAATTCTGTGCCTCTATTCCAGGTATTGAACTATCTCAATCCTGTGATTTATTACAGGTATTGATCTATATCAATCCTGGGTAACCTTTAAAACATTTTGTTACCTCTCACTAGGCAACAACCATCCTCATAACTCATAAGGCCCATAAAGCATCTTGTCACCTCTCACTAGGCAACATAACATATTACTTCATGTAATACAATATTAACACCTCTATTCTCTCAATAGGGTTAGGGCTTACTATTCATATCATATTATGATTTCTCATGTCCAATTACCCAATTTAGGGTTAAGGTTTCCCATCTCACATTAGGATTTCATAGTTATCAAAGTATATCAACTTTGAGATGCTAACTGTGAAGTCTTTTGTATCTTGATGTATCACTTACCTCATTACTTCCAACTTTCTTGAGTTATCATCTTATCTTGGATTAAGGTATTTCCCATCTTAATCCTTTCATCCACTAACCTATCACTCTTACCATGAAGTGCATAGGTTACACATATGAATGGTCCAATTATCTTTAATGATATGAACTCATCTCAGGTTAAGGCATTGCTTACAATAAGCTTGCCTATAATCAACCATTTATGATATTTCACCCTTACAAGGTTTTACCCACTGTTTTATTATTAGGGTTCTGGGTTGTCATCATGTTGTCTAAGATTAAGGATTCATGTATTATAACTTCAATTAGGATTTCACATTCCTTTACCCTTTATTAGGGCTTTGGGATTTCACATAATGTCATACTTCATTAGAGTTAGGATTGCATATAACATTACCCTACATTGGGCTTTCACATCTCATTGTTTATACTTAATGTTTACTATTCATCCTAACTAGGGATTTCTCATGGCATCATCCTCAATTAGGGTTTCCCATGGAATCAACCTCAATTAGGGATTCACATTGAATCAACCTCAATTAGGGATTCACATGGAATTAAACTCAATTAGGGATTCACATTTTATTATCTTGGTTTAGAGCCACAACATTACCCTAGATTTGGGTTACATCTGATATTGCTCTAAATTAGGGTTAGGGCTCAACAACCTTCTTGATTAGGGTTTCATGATCTATTTATCAAGGATCATACCCTATTCATCACATGATCAATACTCATATAGAATTCCTTTCCATCATCCTCTCAGCTTGATTAGGTTACATCAACCCTTCAATCAAGTATATACAATTATGATTAACATAATGTACCAATTCATTGTTCTTATAGGCAATTAGGGTTTATCCCTTAATTGGCACTAATCACTTAGGTACTATTAGGGTTTCAACCTTTGTACTTTCATTGATTATCTTTACTAATCATCATTGGATCAATGGATCATTCATCATCTTAATTCTCAAGAGATTCAATTACATTGGACCTCCATTACATAAGGTATCCAATCGAATTGACCAATTGAATCTTCAATTACAATAGGTGTCCAAGTGGATTAACCAATTGAGTCCTCAATTAATTTTGAATTCTTAAGCCCCAAATGGTCTTGGTCATTCAAAGTTCAAATGGTTTGAAACCATTTGGTAAAGGTGGTGCTTGAGACCGTTTGCTAAAGCAAGTACTTGAAACTGTTTGCTAAAGCACATTTTGAATCTGCATGGGCTCAACCGGTTTGGGATCGTTTGGTCCCAAATGCTCTTGAGACTGTTTGGTCCCAAACGGTCTTGAGACCATTTGGACTCAAAAGGTCTTGAGACAATTTGGACTCAAATGGTCTTGGGACCGTTTGGTCCAAACCTCCTCAAAACTGCATGGACCAATGATGGTCTCAACCTATCAAATCGATTTGGGGTTCTCAATGTTGATTCCTTCAATCATTGAATTCATGTAACCAATCTTCAATCAAACCCATCACCATACTTCAATTGAGTTAAATAGGTCAACCTTCAACTGATTTGACCCTCAATTGACCCTCAATTAGTCATCAATTAGGGTTTGAGTCAATTGAATTAGGGTTTGGAATCGATGATCCTTCAACATTAATCAATGTGTAACTAGTTACCTTAAAACTATTGGACTATCATCCAAATTGAACATGACCTGACCCCAAACGGTCTTGAGGTCATTTGGATGACCTCCAAACGGTCTTGAGACCGTTTTCCCACCTCATCACTCAAATCCAAGTCATCCAATTAGGGTTTGGAACATTGGATTGATCAACAAGTCAGCATTTGATTGCACTTCAACTTAGTACCTTTAGATCTTCAAACACCTAACCATAGTCAACCCTAGACCTCCAAACGGTCTTGGGTGACCCCCAAATGGTCGTGGGATCCTTTGGGTGATTGCCAAATGGTTTTGAAACCGTTTGTGTCAATCAACCCAAAGCATCAACTCATTCAATTGGAAAATCAGCACTTAGCCAATTAGGGTTTATACCATATGTTTGAATCTTCAAATACCTAACCATACTCAAGCATAGACCTCCAAACGGTATTGGCTGACCTCCAAAGGGTATTGAGACCGTTTGAGTGATTCCCAAATGGTTTTGAAACCGTTTGGGTCAATCAACCCAAGTTTCAAACTCAATTACTTATGAAATCAGCACTCAACCCGATTAGGGTTTAGGCGATTGATGGACCTTCAATTCATGAACCGATTGGAGTTAATCAATAATAACTGGTGGGTCTTTAACCTAGATCATTATGAACAAGTCCTCAAACGGTCAACCCTGGTCAACATCACCAAACGGTCTGAAACCGTTTGGTCTCATGCGGTTTGGTGAAACCGTTTGCTACTAAACGGTTTGAAACAGTTTGCTCCCACAACACAAACCGTTTGAACATTTGATTGAAACCGTTTGGTCTAGATATTTGGAGAGGTGTGTGCTTATGATGATGTCATCATAATCAAGCTCTATACCCACGAAACCTGCTGTGATTTCCATGGAATTTGCATCAATCAACCAAATCAATAATTGTAACTAGAGAAATGATCATTATTTGATGGGGAATTGAATACAATAACAAAGTTAGGGTTTCAAGTTATAAACCCCACCTCCAATTGGGATCCAAAGCTCCAAGATCACGACAACAATGGTGGATGAAGCTCTTGCAACTCCCCTTAGTCTTGTCCTCAAGCTTTTGGTTGAAAAGATTGGCTAGGGTTGAAGAGGAGATCGAAATAAGAAGAAATCCATTATTTATTTTCGATTTTCACCATGGAATCAAGGTGAAATGGATAAAGAACCTTACCAACAGGTTGGGGGTCGTCCTACAGGTCCTCCCTAGCTCCCTTGGTCGGTTTCCAAGCAAGGAGAAGAACTGCGAACGAAAAAGCCTTTCATATGGCTTGTAAATGGTCTTTTTATAAGAAATTCAAGGAGAGAGAAAGTGCCTTATAAAAATTCATTTAATCCCAAAAATGGTGCCGCCTCTTCCCCCTCAACTCCTTGGCCACGAAGCCATCTTGTTTTCCTATTATTCCTCTCAATTATCCATGATTTAAAGAAAAGCAAATTAAGTACCTCAAATCATATTATACTAATATCCATAAGTGAGTGGATATTTCTTTTTCTTATAAAATTGTGAGTGAGTTATCCATTCCTGTGGATATTTTCGTGGTCCTTGCAAGGCTCAAGGATTTCCACGCACATCTAAATCCAACCATTTTAATTTTGGTTGAAGGCCCTTTAATTAATACATTTATTTTTGCCCTAAATCGAATTAGGGTTTCAATTAGGATTAAATCTTGATTATTTTAATATCAAGATTCTCTCTCCTCCAACTTAATTCAAATGAGGCGCCCCTCTCATTTTATTTGGTCTACATGGTGACAAGAAAAATTAGGGACCTTATTGAAGTGGTAATTTGCATATTGAACCCTCGGTTTTGGGTAAATTGCACTTTACACCAAAACTAGGTTTTAATGCACAAACATTGCTTTATCAGCTTTTCATTGGTACTCAGGCTACCACAAGCCATACCTTTGCATCATCTTCATTCTCATGATGCTTCAACACATAATGAACATCTTATCATGCAACATTTGCAATCTAACCCCTCAACTTGGGTAATTTGCACTTTAGTTCAAAATAAGCAAACATTGCTTCAACATTGTTTAAACATGACCAAAATTGAAACATAAGTTTCTCAAGAGCCCTAATTACTTTTCACAAGATAAGATTAAGCATATAATCATCTTTCTTAATCAAAACACCTAGGGTTAAAGTATAACCCAGTTCAGGGATGTTATAGGTACTACGGACTCCGCAGTGGCAGATGAATGGATGAGACAGCTAGAGAAAATGTTTCATCTGATGGAGCTGTCTGAGGAAAGACAAATCAATCATGCAGTTTATTTGCTTAAATGTGATGCAGAGCTCTGGTGGCATGGAGTGGAAGATGAAAGGAGGAACACAGTATTGACTTGGAAGGATTTTGTTGATGAATTCCATCTTAAGTACTACCCACCTACCTTTCTGAGTGAGAAAATAAGACATCTACAGAATATCAGACAAGGAAGTATGACAATTGGTGAATATGAGGCACATTTCACAAGGTTGGGAAATTTCTATCCACAACTTGTTCCTAATGATGTAGAAAAGTGCAGAAGATTTCAAGAAGGATTAAGATTAGAGATTAGACACACTATTTCATCCATTGGTCGAAGAGATAGAGAAAACTTTGGGGAATTTGTGGAAGCAGCGAGACGTGTAGAAGAGTCAGTTAATGTTGATAAGCAGTCTAAGAGTAATAAAAGATTTGTAGATTTTATTAGAAGGGGACAAAGCAATGGTGGATATATAGGAGGTGGTGGTTTCTTTTCAAAGATAGGATGAGGACTTGGCTGTTTTGGTAGACAAGGATCTAGTTTTCATCAAGTGGAGGAAGACCTAACTCCAGTAGATGGAATACACAGTCTACATGGACACCTCCAACTAGGTCTTCTGGATCATCAGTCTCAGTGACAGGTCCGCTAAGGAAAGAGGTACCGAGGTGTGATATCTGTGGGAAGCTGCACTCTGGTCTGTGTTGGGGTGCAGATGTTCAGGGTTGTTATATCTGCAGATAGATGGGACACTTTAGAAGGAATTGCCCCCAGTTACAGCAGTCAGCATCACAGGATTCCCAGTCACAGTATTAGAATGTTCTGAGATAGGCTCCAGCTGGAGGACCCAGTTCCTCTATAGCTTCAGGTTCCCGAGGTGGTGCAGCACCCAAAGCTAGGGAAGGAAAACAAGGACATCGTGGGAGAGGAATAGCTTCAGGATGCTTCTTCTCTTTGACACCATAAGAAGGTATTGTTTCTTCCTGAGTGATTACAGGAGAAATGCTCTTCTTTAACAACATTTCAGTTACGGTTTTGATAGATCTAGGTGTTACACATTCATTTATACAACGTTCTTTAGCTTGTGAGCTTAATCTGTTAACCCAGGAGTTATCGGTTGAGTTGTTGTTGAGGGTTCCGTTAGGTGAACCGACAGTGTTGACAGAGTTATGTCCGGGATGTTTACTGACTTTTGGTGGTTACACCATCGTGGTTAATATTATACCCCTAGATATTAACTCTTTTCAAATTATCTTGGGTATGGATTGCCTAGAGACGTATCGAGTTCAAGTCGACTGTTGGAATAAGGAGGTTGTCTTTCAACAGGGTGGATTTTCTTGTGTCTTTACTAGAGATAGGAAAGTTTTGCCTATGTGTATCATATCAGCCGATGTAGCTGATAAGATGTTGCAGAAAGGTTGTGAGGAATTCGTGGCACATGTAGTCGATACTAGAGCATAGAAGAGTACAGTCAACATATGGGATGTGCCAGTGTTCTATGAGTTCCCAGATGTTTTCCCAGATGAGTTTCCAGGTCTACCTTCTGAAGGAGAGATAGACTTTGAGATCCAGGTGTTGCCAGATAGTCAACCTGTAGTGTTGCCAGCCTACAGAATGGCACCTACAGAGTTGGAGGAACTTAAGATTTAGTTACAGGAATTATTGGATACGGGTTTCATTCGACCTAGTTCTTCACCATGGGGAGCTCCAGTCTTGTTTGTGAAAAAGAAAAATGGTACCATGAGTTTATGTATAGATTACACACAGTTGAATAAGATCACCATCAAGAATAAGTACTTGTTGCCAAGGATAGATGACTTGTTTGATCAGTTGCTTGGAGTGATGATCTTTTCGAAGATAGACTTCAGATCTGGATATCACCAATTGAGGATAAAGGCTTTAGATATTCCTAATTTGGCTTTCAGAACAAGATACATGCATTATGAGTTTCTGGTCATGTTGTTTGGACTGACTAATGCCCCAGCAGCGTTAATGGATATGATGAACTGGATTTTCAAACCATTCTTGGATTAGTTCATAGTAGTTTTCATAGATGACATTCTGATCTATTCCACAGATGATGAGCAACATGAGCAGCATCTGAGGATAGCATTACAGTTGCTGAGAAAGCACCAGTTATATGCTAAGTTCAGTAAGTGTGAGTTTTGGTTATCTGAGGTGTCTTTTCTTAGACATGTCATCTGAGGAGATGGAGTATGTGTTGACCCTAAGAAAGTCGACTCTGTTGTATAATGGGAGCAGCCTAAGACTCCTACTGAGATAAGAAGCTTCTAAGGATTGGCAAGTTACTATAGGAGATTCATTCAGAACTTTAGTGTTATAGCGTCACCTCTGACATGCTTAACGAGAAAGGGCACACTGTTTGTCTGGTCAGAAAATTGTGAGAAGAGTTTTTAGATCTTGAAGAAGAGATTGACTACAGCACCAATGTTGATCCTGCCCGAGGCAGGTAAAGGCTACATAGTGTTTTTTTATGCTTCAAGGAGAGGTTTAGGTTGTGTGTTGATGCATGAAGGCAAAGTAGTAGCTTATGCATCTAGACATCTTAAGAAAAATGAGGAGAATTACCCAACACATGATTTGGAGTTAGCTATTGTAGTTCATGCTCTTAAGACATGGCATCACTATCTTTATGGTGAGGCATGTTAGGTGTTTACGGATCATAAGAGTTTGAAATATATCTTCACCCAGAAGGATCTATATCATAGACAATAGAGATGGTTAGAATTGATCATGGGTTATGATGTGATGATAGATTATCATCCTGGTAAGGCAAATGTGGTAGCAGATGCCCTCATCAGGAAGTCAAGTTCAATAGATGATGCATTCTCTATGGCATGTTTCAAGAGAGACCTGCTAGTAGAAATGCGGAAGTTGAACTTAGACTTAGGGGTGACTGAGTAGAGTGGTTTGATTGCACAGATGCAAGTCAAGCCTACTTTTTATGATCAGATCAAGGAACTTCAGCAGAGTGTTAGTGAGTTATGACAGATCATGCAGGATATGACAGAGGAAAAAGACCAGAGTTCATATTTTCAGATGATGGTTTGTTGTATCAGCATGACAGGTTGTGTGTACTTGGAGAGAGTGGTTTGAAAGAATATATTCTTGAGTAAGTGCATGCATCGATGTATGTTATTCATCTAGGTAACACTAAGATGTATAGGAATCTCAAGGAGTTTTACTGGTGGCCTGATATGAAAAAGGATGTAGCTGAGTATGTGGCTAGATGTAGTGTGTGCCAACATGTTAAGGTTGAGCATCAGAAACCTACAGGTACCTTGCAATCTATTCCTATACCAAAGTGGAAGTGGGAACATATCACAATGGATTTTGTGGTAGGGTTGCCCAGGATACCTAGAGGTTGTGACTCGATATGGGTGATTGTGGATAGACTAACTAAGTCTGCTAACTTTCTTCCTATTAAGTCAACCTTTGATGTCCCGAAGTTGGCTAAGATATATGTGGATGAGATAGTCAGGCTGCATGGTATCCCAGTTTCAATTATATCGGATACAGACCCTAAGTTCACATCCAGGTTTAGGAATCATTTGCATCGTGCTTTGGGCACAAAATTGAGGTTCAGTACAACTTTTCGCCCACAGACGGATGGTCAGTCAGAGAGGACCATTCAGACTCTTGAGGACATGTTGAGAGCATGTGTCTTGCATTTCAGTGGAAGTTGGGAAGAACACTTGAGCCTTATAGAGTTTGCATACAACAATAGTCACCATTCCAATCTTGGTATGGCCCCGTATGAAGATCTGTATGGCAAAAAGTGTAGACAACTTGTATGTTGGTACGAGGTGGGTGACAAAGAGATTCTTGAACCAGAGATAGTGGATTTGACTAATGAAAAGATAACAGTGATTAGAGAACAGTTGAAAGTTGCACAAGATAGGCAGAAGAGTTACGCTGAGAAAAGACGTAGACCTCTTGAGTTTGAGGTTGGTGATGAAGTGTATCTGAAAGTTTCACCATGGAAAGGAGTGTTGAGGTTTGGCAAGAGAGGCAAACTGACTCCTAGGTTTATGGACCCATATCCTGTCATTGAGATGATTGGACCTGTATCCTACAGGTTGGATTTTCCATCTGAGTTGGCTAATCTACATGATGTGTTTCATGTATCGATGCTGAAGAAGTGTTACCCTAGTACAGAGAAGATAGTTGACCCGAAACCTGCACAGCTCAGATCAGATGTGTCCTATGTTGAAAGACCAGTACAAATAGTTGATCGAAGGATCAAGAAACTCAAGAATCAAGAAATACCATTAGTGAAGGTTCTGTGGAGGAACCACAACCTAGAGGAAGCCATGTGGGAGCTTGAATCAGAGATGCGTAACAAGTTTCCTTTTCTCTTTTAAGAATTTTGGGATGAAATTCTTATAAGGGAGGGAGATTGTTATGACCCATAACTATGTTAACTAATAAGTACCATGGTAATAGCATCATTATGTCAATTAAGTTGAATTAAGCACTCATAGATGCAATTAGTGTTTTGATCATGTGTTACTAGTTAATTAGGATGATTTCTTGCTTAGAGGTGTAGAGGACCTCATGCTTGAATCCTTGCAAAAATAATCATTCAATTTGGACCTTTGAGTCAATAGTTATGACGTTTGTAGGTTTCTATGGATTTAAATGCAATTTTTCTAGAAATTAGCTATTTCTTTCCTTTTTCCCTTTCACCCTTATCTTCTTCATGAGATCAATTCACAGAGAAACCACAGAAGCAGTGCATGATAGAATAGAAGCATGGCGATTTTGGGCACCCTAGCTCTATTTCCTATAGATCTTTGCTCCGCCCATCTTCCTCCTCTACCTCCCTTCCTCCTTCCTTCCCCTTTCCATGCCCTAACCACAGACACAACCATTAGCTAGGGCGGATCCCTTGTACCTGCGGCCAGCAGCAGCAGTAGCTACGTGAAGCAGGAGCTAGGAGCTGCCTTGGGTGCAGCCAGCAACACCAAACATTGCCCTCAACTCCGACCAAGAGCCCAAGGCAGGAAACCGCCGCATCTTGCCTCCATTGCGCCGTCTACACCTTGATTTAGTAGGGGTGGTGCCCCATCTAACAGCAGCAGCAGCTACAAGAAGTAACAGACAGGAGCATCTAGGCACAGCTAGCACCCGAAATTGATGCCAACGAGCTCAGCTTGAGGTCCAGATCTGGGATCCGCAGCCCTAGCCACGAGCAACAACATCCAGCTTGATTCCTACACCTTTGTGTGAGAAAGTTGTTGTTTGATTGCAGTAGGTTGATATCCAGAGCAAACCAAGGTGTAAGATGACCCAACGAATGCCCATAAATTGGCCTCTGGACGTGTTTCCAGACAAATTCGGACATCCCAAACCGCGGTGAGTAGAATCTCACTTCCCAAAGCATGATTTAACTCCATGAAACACATGATTTTGGTTTTATCTGCGTTATTCGTGGTGACTCAGAGGGACCTAAATCTGAGACAGAGGTGATGACGGAATATATGAAAGACTATGATTTCACCATCGCCAATCACTCAGGAAAGGCAAATGTTGTAGCAAATGGTCTTAGTAGAAAACAACTCAAGTGTGGAGCTCTCTTGTCTAGCCAGTGGAGAGGACTGGAAGAGTTTTCTAGGTGGACTCTGCATTTTCTAGAAGACCATATCTGAGTGGGGAACATCAAGATTAAACTAGACCTATTGACCAAGTTGGTATCTTCCAGTTAGCCAGCCCCGAGCTTGACAAGATGAAAGGTTTGTTAGAGTAACCTTAGATCCATCTCTCAGTGGGAGTAGATGGTGGAATCCACTAGAAGTATCATATTTGGGTTCCTGAAGATTTTCCATTGAAGGATCGTATCTTGCAAGAAGGTCATGGATCTAATACATGATACACACTAGAACTACCCAAATATTTAAGGATTTGCAGCGGTACTTTTAATGGACTGGAACGAAGAGTGATATAGCGACATATGTGGCCAGTTGTCTCACTTTCCAGCTGGTGAAGGTTGAACACCATTGACCCGATGTATTGCTATAGTCAATTGAGATTCTTGAGTGGAAATGGGAATAGATCACCATGGACTTTGTGATGGGTCTCTCCAAGACCAAGAGAGGTCATGAAGCAATATGGTGTGGTAGATTGCCTTACCAAATTAGCACATTTCCTTGCCTTAAAGACCACTACCAAAGTGACAAATCTAGCTGAGCTTTAAATCATAGAGATTGTATGAATGCATGGTATTTTGAGTTTGATCATTTCTAGTTGTGACCCAAAGTTCACTTCCATGTTGTGGAAGCAGGTGCAAGAGGAACTCAACTCTAGAACAAAGTTTAGCACATCTTATCACCCCCAGATAGATGGACAGTTAGAAAGGACAATCCATACTTTAGAGGATCTGTTGAGAGCATGTGTGCTCGATTGGTGTGGATCATGGAAGCAATACCTACCCCTCATTGAGTTTTCTTACAATAACAACTACCAGGCCAGTATCGAGATGTGTCCGTATGAAGTTCTCTATGGGAGGCCATGTCGGTCACTATTTCAATGGGATGATGTCAGTGAGAGGAACTTGTTGAGTTCAGAGGAGCTATAGTTGTATGCTGGAAAAGTCACTTTGATCAAGAAAAGGATGAAGAGAAACTAGGATCAACATAAGTCGTATGCTGATGCGAAGCACATTGACTTGCATTTCACTATGGGAAAACATGTGTTTTTGAAAATACCACCCCTCCGATCTATATGTAAGAATAGAGGAAAGTTGAGTCCCCAATATGTGGGTCCGTTTGAGATTCTAGAACAGATTAGTGAAGCTACATATCGTTTGGGCATACCCCCTCAGTATAGTATGATGCATGATATTTTCCATGTGTCCAATCTGAAGTGCTATGAGAAGGACATGTGCCATGTGTTGAGCATTGAACCTATTGAAATCCAAGGGAGGCTGACATACCCTGAGTCACCTGTGAGGGAACTGGATACCAAGGTGAAAGAGCTCAGGAATAAAAAGATAGAGATGGTAAAGGTTCTCTGGAAGCACCATGGAGAGGATGAAGCCACATGGGAGCTGAAGACAGACATGGAAAAGGCCTACGCTTATTTGTTTGTTTGATCGGTTGAATTTTGGGGACAAAATTCCTATAAGGGGGAGAGGATGTTATAACCTCGATTTTTGCTTGTATGGCTTGAAATGCAATTTTCCCAAGAAAATGTGTATGCATGGAAATTGTATGATTTATGCTCAATGAATGGGTTTCTTTTTCAATATTTCCTTTAAATGAGTGATTTTGTGGATCCTAATAAGTTAGTGAATCATGTGATGAAAAGGAAGAAAAAGATTAAAAAAATCTAATAATAGATAAAAGGAAAAAGAAATAAAGATGATGGTGAAAATTATGTAGAATTCTCTAGAAAGTGGTATGAATGACCTTAATTGACTTGGTTTCAAATCCAATTGGTTTCTAATGGTAAAAGGAATCTAAATAAAGGAAATAGAAGAGAAAGAGAGAGAAAATATGAATAAAATATGCCTTTTGAATAGATAACCAAATGTCCGAGTTTGGAACAATGTGCAAACCTAGTGATGACTCCCAATGGTTAGGGACGTGAATGACAGCTATCGGTCCTCAATTGGAAAACACCAACCAAGGAATTGATCCCTTTCTCTTTAGCTTTAAGATCACAAAGTTGAAATCACCTAGAAACACTACCTAAAACCCTAATATGGTGTCATCATCACCCCAACTGACTTCTTAAAGAAAAAACTTTAGGCAAATATAACAACAGATATGCAACGGAAATAAAAAAATTTACTGACATATTTCCCATTAATCAGCAGATTGTGTCAATAACTATGCAAGGGGAAGGATTTTTTTACAAAAATATACCTGATCATGGAGCAAGTCCTGACTGTACTGGGACTCGTCTGACTGCCCCTCCATAGACAGCAGACTCAAACAACTACTGCAGCAGCTGTGAGTTGATGTTGTCCTCCTAGTAGTAGCCAAAGGACTCATGCTGTCACGGAACCAGAATCCCAGTCCCATGAACCAAACGTATACCAAAGGTGAAATGCGGAAGTGTAAAGCTTAGCACACATGAACAGATAACAAGATAAAGGCACCAACATAATCTCAACAATCAACAAGATATATTAATAAACATCATTATATTACATGATTTGAATTACATGTTCAAGAGTCACTTTGTACAAGTCTGCTCATATATACTATATCTGGATCTTACAACAAGTACACCTAGCAAAGCTCACTGAACCCATCAACCTTCTAGCCATCTCTGGACCTAAAAAACAACATACGAGAAATGGGTCAACACACGAGGTGTTGAGTATGGGCCGAAAGATACACATATATATAAGCTTTACATAATTTTGAAAAGATTTCAAGACTAAATGAACAAGAATAAACATGTTAATTGTTTAACAAATGTGAAACCATATTTTATGTCATTTCACTCCATTATACCAACAATATCAAACATGTTTAAGGCCTTCGACCATCTTCCCGTCGGAAGGGTCCGTATGGGTGCTCAAGCTTAGCTACCCTTTTATACGAGAGGGACCTCAAGGTCATAACCAAGATCCCATTATCAACAATATTATAATGGAGTTCCATATATATATATATGTGTGTTCAAGTTATAAAACAGATGAAGCAAACATCGAGTATGACATGTCAATACTACATGGCAATATTTGAGAAAATAGACAAACAAGCATATAATATATGTCTTTTCAAGCAAGAAAGCGGTAGTCATATAACTAGATAAGGCCCATATGTGATCCATAGATTCTTAACTTAACATGTCCATTACCATCTAGATCATAAGCCAACCTGATTAACAACAAGATTACATATATGCATTAGATTCTCATCATTAACCCTAATTAGATGCATTTTAGGGTTTTGGCCAAGGTGGGTTCCAAGTTGCTTATTGGTTCATTATATGATATTATACTGATCTAGTGGATCAAGTTTCATGCCATTATGACGTTCCATGCACTTTCTATGATCATATCAAGGTTTAAGGCATTTACATGCATTCTATGGTCAAACGACTCACAATAGAGAAACTAAGGTCTCAAATCATCAATACATGAGATTCAGACAAGATGCAAGATTAGCTCAGCAAGATATAGATACATGAATTGTATTCAAGAAATATAGCAACTTTGATCAAGATCATACATTAAAGTCCAAAGCCAAGTCACATAGTACAAATGGGAGTAACTCTTAAGAAATAGAGGTGATAAGGGCCCTCATATAGATCAAATATGTACTAAAGATTCTGATTTCACAATTAGGAAGATAGATGATCATTAAAGATTCAAGTTTTTTCACTTAGGTGCATTGAATGAACTCAACATGGATAAAGTTATCATTTTCAAGAAATCAGGGGAGTAAACATTAGATTTAGGACATGGAACCATGCCCAATTGGTAGGTCTCGTCAAGATGATCAATTTGGTATATAAGTTTGACATATCTGGACTTAGGATCAAGGTATTATGATTTTTTAAAGATTTGAGGAGAAAAGGGATTTATTTCAAGGTTTTACCTTCCTGGCCAATGGCCCGCTGCCATGTGCACCCAGGGGAACCCACGCGTGGTGGGAGATCCCCTTCTCCCGCTCCTCAACGCTTTGCACCATGCCTGTGCAACTGGGGGCCGCTATCCCGCACAAGCTCAACTGCATGAATGATCGACCATCATTGCTTGGTCCACCGTGGATCGCTTGAGATCAACGGCCTAGCCCGAAGCCCCATCGGGCGCTCACCCCGCTCGTGGAAGTCCTCTATTCCGCCCAAGAAATAGGGGAAGGACAGGGGTTCCCGCCCCGACGACCTGCAGCCACGGCTCCCTCTCTGCCTGGGGAAGACACAACAAGGGTGGATGGGGCGGGTCCGAGGCACGCTGGCTGCCTTTCCCTCTCTTTTCGTGCACACTGTGATGGTTGTGCGTGGGCGCCTGGCTGCCAGACCCAGCCGCTGACTAGCAGCATCAGAACAGGAAGAAACAACAGGTGGTGAGGAACCAGAGAAGGGGGAGGGGCGAGAAGGAAAGTCGGTGGCACGATGAGACTAGGGCAACTCAGAGAAGGGCAAACTAGGGAGGGGGTATATAAGGAGAAAACTAGGGTTGGGTCATCTGTTACCCGATCTGGGTGGAGGCAGGGAAACTCTTTCCCTGTCGCTGGTTTTCTGAAGAGGAAGGGAAGGGAACAAGTCATTGGACCAGTTCATTTCGGCCTAAAGCAACCAAAAATTGGCCCAAGACCACATAAGGCACATAAAGAGAGAGGCTAAAACATAGAATCTTTAAAACACCATATCTAGAGTTTCATAGGTCTGAAAGATGTGATTTTTCCACTGCTGGATTTGAAATTGAAAAAACTACAATATGAAATATATAATAGATCAAAGTGATGACCATGATTAGGTTCAAAATCACTTGCAATGTGGTGATCCGTTAAAGTGGGAGCTATAGTTTAATACTCAAATCCATGTCACATATTGTTTAAATGATCATTGAGGTTACCAAATTGGATCATTAACACATTCATACTACAGAGTTGACACTTGATTGAGTACGAGATCATTAGATGAGAGTGAAGGAGTATCATGGAGGAGAGAGAAAACTCAGGTTGTCACATCCTTCCTTCCTTACAAGGAATTTCGTCCCCGAAATTCAACCAAGATCATAGTTAAGAGTCAAGCCAAAATCCATCGAGTCTAGGTATCCAACCATGGTTATCAAGGCATTTCACATGATGGATGCACACTAGGTTATCCTTATCAAGGGTGTACTCATTCTTTAGTATCCATATATCAGAGTTTTGTACTAATCTTCATACACGACCAGGGTGTATTATCAAAATCTATGTTATCACTTCTCAAAAGAATCATGTTTATGGACATGACTTCCAACAAGAGTATCATCAAGTGTGCATCTCGTCTTTACTCTAGATTTCAAGCATGGTTTTGTTTTCCCCAAAATTTCCACCAACTCTAATCAATTATGTTCATTATTTTTGCTTTTAAATCTACAATTAATCAATTTATGCATCATGTTCATCTGAGTTATGCCTCCAAGAGTATCATCATATCAAGTTGATCGTTTGAGTATGAGATTAGGCATGTTACCCCTGATCATTCAAGCTAAGTTTTTCATGACATCATCATATTATTTTCATGATTTCAAGGCTACATCTGTATAGTATGATTTCATATTAGGTCTAGCTTATGAGAGTGGCTTATCTAGCATATATCCATTTTTAAACATAAGTGAGATATTTCATGTATCAAGCATCATTCCAGGAACAATATTATCATCAATATCGAGGTTTTGTAACTTTCTCACTTGTATCTAGAAAGATCTTCAAGCCACTCAAGCTAAGATATATATCCAACAAGACATGTTAACCACTACTTTCAACCTTTAACGAAAATTTCTACCCATCTTTCTAGAAATAAGGGAAACCACTAGATTCCTTTATATGTAACTACTAACCCGAGTATGAGGCTCATCATGGATATCACACATCATATTAGGTCTTGGGACATCTCCCTCACATATATATCAAGCATCAAATATTCAATTGTCTCTTTTCTCTAGGGTTAGATATTTTCATAGGAAATCTAGGGTTCAACATTTTCAAGGAAACCGTCCACTAGGTCACTCAACTCATATACTTAGAAGTATTCTAGCTAGGGACTCATCATCCAGTATTTCATCATTCATATTATTCAACATTTCAAATAATTTGGAGTTTAGGTACTCTAACCTTTTCCCGATACGGGTCTACTCATATCAACATGTCACCCTATTCATATGTCCCATGCTAGAGGTCTTCCTTTGTATAGAGATTGAGGCCCGTGTTGGTTTCGAACCATATATCATATTTCCACACATACAATACTAGGTACAAGCAAGCATGTCCACCCACTAGCTATGTTTAGCACATCAACCAAGTGGTATGTATCATACATGGTGCTAGGTTTAGCTAGGGTTGCATGGTCAAACTCATCTCGTATCATCAAACATATTTAACCTTCCTCAAACATCTTGGGTCCTATAAAACATCAACATCATCATCAATATCATAATCATTATCTTACGTTTATAGGTTGTTCACTTGCCTAACCTATATCATGGCTCTAGACAATCTAGAGACTATCACTATCATCTAAACTCTCTCATCTAGACTTGATGTTACATCTCTTTCTTCTAGGTTGCATGGAAACTCACTGCCTTTCTGAGTGTGGTAACATTTTTCATATGTACATATAATAATACTTGAAATACGTTTTCTCCAACGTTTAAACAGGCGAAGAAAACCACCATACTCCATTCGAATAAAACCAAAACCAAAACGAGTTACCACACTCATTAGGCAGTCTAGTATCATGACACCTAGAGAACTAGCAAGAACATGGTGCACACTTGTGTAGACATCCTAAGCACATGTCGCGAGTCATGTCTAGGGAGGTAACTTACACAAGTCTACACCTAGTTCTAGAACATCTAGGTTCTAACCTAGAGGCTAAGTCAACCAGATCCACAAAGGACATCTTATTAAGTTTCTAGGGTTGAGATGTAAGGTGAGTTTAGTTTGTGTTTCATGTGAGTAATGTTTGGTGTAGTTATTGTTCATGCTCTGATACCATCTGTCACAGAACCGGAATCCCAGTCCCATGAACCAAACGTATACCAAAGGCGAAATGCGGAAGCGTAAAGCTTAGCACACATGAACAGATAACAAGATAAAGGCACCAACATAATCTCAACAATCAACAAGATATATTAATAAACATCATTATATTACATGATTTGAATTACATGTTCAAGAGTCACTTTGTACAAGTCTGCTCATATATACTATATCTGGATCTTACAACAAGTACACCTAGCAAAGCTCACCGAGCCCATCAACCTTCTAGCCATCTCTGGACCTAAAAAACAACATACGAGAAATGGGTCAACACACGAGGTGTTGAGTATGGGCCGAAAGATACACATATATATATAAGCTTTGCATAATTTTGAAAAGATTTCAAGACTAAATGAACAAGAATAAACATGTTAATTGTTTAACCAATGCGAAACCATATTTTATGTCATTTCACTCCATCATACCAACAATATCAAACATGTTTAAGGCCTTCGACCATCTTCCTGTTGGAAGGGTCCGTAAGGGTGCTCAAGCTTAGCTACCCTTTTATACGAGAGGGACCTCAAGGTCGTAACCAAGAGCCCTTTATCAACAATATTATAATGGAGTTCCATATATATATGTGTTCAAGTTATAAAACAGACGAAGCAAACATCGAGTATGACATGTCAATACTACATGGAAATATTTGAGAAAATAGACAAACAAGCATATAATATATGTCTTTTCAAACAAGAAAGTGGTAGTCATATAACTAGATAAGGCCCATACCAGATCCATAGATTCTTAACTTGACATGTCCATTACCATCTAGATCATAAGCCAACCTAATTAACAACAAGATTACATATATGCATTAGATTCTCATCATTAACCCTAATTAGATGCATTTTAGGGTTTTGGCCAAGGTGGGTTCCAAGTTGCTTATTGGTTCATTATATAATATTGTACTGATCTAGTGGATCAAGTTTCATGCCATTATGACGTTCCATGCACTTTCTATGATCATATCAAGGTTTAAGGCATTTACATGCATTCTATGGTCAAAAGACTCACAATAGAGAAACTAAGGTCTCAGATCATCAATACATGAGATTCAGACAAGATGCAAGATTAGCTCAGCAAGATATAGATACATGAATCGTATTCGATAAATATAGCAACTTTGATCAAGATCATACATTAAAGTCCAAAGCCAAGTCACATAGTACAAATGGGAGTAACTCTTAAGAAATAGAGGTGATAAGGGCCCTCATATAGATCAAATATGTACTAAATATTCTGATTTCATGATTAGGAAGATAGATGATCATTAAAGATTCAAGTTTTATCACTTAGGTGCATTGAATGAACTCAACATGGATAAAGTTATCATTTTCAAGAAATCAGGGGAGTAAACATTAGATTTAGGACCTGGAACCATGCCCAATTGGTAGGTCTCGTCAAGATGATCAATTTGGTATATAAGTTTGACATATTTGGACTTAGGATCAAGGTATTATGATTTTTGTAAGATTTGAGGAGAAAAGGGATTTATTTCAAGGTTTTACCTTCCTGGCCAATGGCCCGCTGCCATGTGCACCCAGGGGAACCCACGCGTGGTGGGAGATCCCCTTCTCCTGCTCCTCAACGCTTTGCACCATGCCTGTGCAACTGGGGGCCGCTATCCCGCACAAGCTCAACTGCACGAATGATCGACCATCATTGCTTGGTCCACCGTGGATCGCCTGAGATCAACGGCCTAGCCCGAAGCCCCATCGGGCGCTCACCCCGCTCGCGGAAGTCCTCTGTTCTGCCCAAGAAACAGGGGAAGGACAGGGGTTCCCGCCCCGACGACCTGCAGCCACGGCTCCCTCTCCGCCTGGGGAAGACACAACAAGGGTGGATGGGGCGGGTCCGAGGCACGTTGGCTGCTTTTCCCTCTCTTGTCGTGCACACTGTGATGGTTGTGCGTGGGCGCCTGGCTGCCAGACCCAGCCGCTGACTAGCAGCATCAGAACAGGCAGGAACAACAGGTGGTGAGGAACCAGAGAAGGGGGAGGGGCGAAAAGGAAAGTCGGCGGCACGAGGAGACTAGGGCAACTCGGAGAAGGGCAAACCAGGGAGGGGGTATATAAGGAGAAAACTAGGGTTGGGTCATCTGTTACCCGATCTGGGTGGAGGCAGGGAAACTCTTTCCCTGTTGCTGGTTTCCTGAAGAGGAAGGGAAGGGAACAAGTCATCGGGCCAGTTCATTTCGGCCTAAAGCGACCAAAAATTGGCCCAACACCACATAAGGCACATAAAGAGAGAGGCTAAAACATAGAATCTTTAAAACACCATATCTAGAGTTTCATAGGTCCGAAAGATGTGATTTTTCTACTGCTGGATTTGAAATTGAAAAAACTACAATATTACATATATAATAGATCAAAGTGATGACCATGATTAGGTTCAAAATCACTTGCAATGTGGTGATCCGTTAAAGTGGGAGCTATAGTTTAATACTCAAATCCATGTCACATATTGTTTAAATGATCATTGAGGTTACCAAATTGGATCATTAACACATTCATACTACAGAGTTGACACTTGATTGAGTACGAGATCATTAGATGAGAGTGAAGGAGTATCATGGAGGAGAGAGAAAACTCAGGTTGTCACACCTGCTTTAAGAGTTGTCCACACAGACCAACTACAACTCTTATCATCCTGTTAGAACGGACAAGAAGGAGTTATCTTTTTTATTGGTATACTAGTCATCAACCTTCTCTCCCACAACAATGGTCCTCAGTTGTTTCTCTCCTGTATCTATCCCTCCCTATTCGGGTAGGAATTTCTCGGGTTCTCTCGGTTACCACAACCAAAGGACAACGGTTGTCAGTGCAACATCATCTCAATTATCTGTGTTCTACTCTGGGAAGCCCTCACTACCCATATATATAGTACAAGTCAGGGTCAAGGTTCTTAGTCTATCCGGGAGTGGAAGGGAGCGGAAGATCTCAAATTTTCACCACAATTCTAGAATTTCTGCAACTTACGGGTACCAAAATGGTCATCTTGTAAATGATATGGTCGTTTCATGACGTTTCCCAATTGCACATGAATTGCCAATTTGAATCCAATTAATGCTCACCATGATGTCAATAGTAATCCTTGATGTACTCAAATTTCTCCACGAACCGGGCATCTTACTCTTTCAAGATGGTCATCTTATGACTACAAGAAGGTCGTTTTGCTTTCACAAAATAGTCGTCCCGACCACGAGTCGGTTGTCTCGCTTATGCGAAACAAGCGTCTCGCTTCCGAGTTCAGATAGAACTCAACAATTTCAGTTTTAGTCAACCTTACACTCCAACCGATAACCTAAACACTTGAACTGAACATATGGAAGTCTAGTCAGATGATTTGTTGCATCAATTGAGTACCTAAACACTTTAGTAATCAATTAAATTATCATTTAAGATCAAACTCCTCTTCTAGATGAGTTACTATGTGTGTGACCGTATAGGTCCCATATCTCATTGGTAGTGAATGCACATAACAACTTATGACATCATAAGAAAAGAGTGGTGCCTAGTGATACATCATTGCTACCCAAGTGAATGGAAAGTTGAGGAGCAACTTCAACCTACAATCTGTATATGATGTTACAATATTTGTATAGGTTCTTTGTCACTGATATTCAGATTAAACTATAGCCATGGAGCAGTCATCTTCATTATTATTCAATCTTATTTCATGAACTAGAGCAGACTGTGTGAGATACATGTAAGATCAATATCACATATTGACTCACATGCATATGGACATGCTTTTCTCACTCATGTTCATCAAGAGACCTTGGATATCATACTCATGTATGACGGGCAAATCTCATTTCTATCACTCACAGTCAGTCTCCATGTGTCAAAGTCACCCAAACATCACCATTATAACAACCCATGTTTTAGGATTGTGTTTGATGATGTCAAAGCAAACCCAACGACATGTGATGATAGCAGTGATTTTAGGTCTAAGAACCACAACCAACACCATCACTATGAGAGCTGACTATGACCTTCATTATGATGGCTTCGATGTGTCAGTCTCATGGTGGGCCTGTCTGATACACTATTCTCTAACATGTATATGTGTGCTTACTTTGATGTCACCATATCATGACTAATGAGACTCTGTCATCAACCAACTCACACTCTGATCTTATGTCTTATTTTTGTCTATCAACCTTCCACAACAACAACTGATCATTGACATAATGAGAATGTATATATGTACTCTTAACATCTGTATGATCTCATTCCTTCCAAGTCACATACTTGAAGACATACGTCATTGAGTAATATCATTCTCTAGACATTTATAATATTCCATCATTATCTCATAACTAAATGAAACATAATAAATTGGAAGTTTGCCTTTATTATTAATCAAATTATTTACATGTTATGCCATTACAATTATCATATGACTGGCTCTCTGGGAATACATACCAATAGACTCCCACTTACACTTAGATCCAATCACCCATGGATCTCATCCCGAGTGACCTAACATGACCATCATGCTTCTACTGTGAAAGTGCTTTTATAACGGGCTTAGAAACATTTTCTTTAAGTTGGTATTTTATAGTTTTTCACATCTCTTCGTTGTAAGACTACTCATATGAGATGGAAGTATTGTAGTATGCTATATGGGATTCCCAACCTAACTAGTAGATCCATTGTTGTCATTAGTGTTACTATTGTGTCATTGATGGGTGGAACATCACAGAAGTTCACCCATATGAACTTCTTGATCCATACAGTATCCTCTATTGTTCTTATAACATAGAGATACTTGGCTTCTTTGTGGATTCAAACAACTATAATTAGCTCAGAACCCTCTCTAGCTTACAGTTCTTATTTGTCATCAAACATAAATTTAGATTGCGATTATTTTGTCAGTTTGGAAGTTTGTATGGGTGTAACCCTTTACATCCAACTCTTCCTTATTACCATAACCAAGGTATCAATCCTTTAAGTGCTTCATAAGCTCCTAAGGATATTCTTTATGGTAGTTCAATGACTCTCACTGGCATCTGACGTATACGCTCTCATCATGTCTAATACATACGAGATTGATATATATATATATATATATATAATATATAATATATATATATATGTCTTCTCATTATGTCGAATACATATGAGAAGACATGATATCCTCTCATCATGTCCAATACATACGAGATTATTGGATATCTTCTCGTCATGTCCAATACTTATCCATTCTATTCTATAACCACACCACCTTCAGGCCTTCATCCAGCGCGCGTCCAAATTAGCTGTGGGGAAGGATTTTTCCTTGTTAAGTTTGCAGAAACGAATCAAGCTCTGTGTGATCTCCCAAAAGTGGAAGCTAAATCAGTTGCAGGCTATAATGTAGATACTTTAGGCTCTTATAGTCAGTGAAGATTTCAAAGGTGTCTCCATATAGATAGTGTCGCCAAATCTTTAGGGCATGTATAATCGCAGCCAACTCTAAATCATGTGTTGGATAGTTCCCTTCATTGGGATTGAGCTGTCTGGAGGCATAAGCAACAACATGCTTGTTTTTCTCTAGGAAACATCCAAGCCCCATATTCGATGCGATGGTGAAGATCATAAAACCTTCTTTACTAGACAGTAGAGTTAACACTGGACTTGTAGTTAACTTCTCCTTCAATTCTTGGAATCAAGCTTCACATAAGAATGACAACACAAACTTTTGATCCTTTAGGATGATCTTGGTGAGTGGCAAAGCAGTCTTTGAGAAATCTTTTATGATGCATCAATAATATTTAGCCAATCATAGGAAATAATGAATCTTTGAAGGATTTTCTGGTGCTGGCCAATTTGGCACAACTGACACTTTAGTAGGATCTAATGAGATGGTCCCTTCGGATATGATGTGTCCAAAGAACATAACATGGTCTATCCAAAACTCCCACTTTGAGAATTTCCCATAGAGCTTTTTCTTTCTCAGAATATCAAGGACTCTACCCTAGTGGTCCCAGTGTTACTCTAGGACATCATAGTAAACTGGGATGTCATCTATGAACACTATGACAAAAGAGTCAAGGAAAGGTTGGAACACATTGTTCATGAGGCTCATAAACACACTTTGGGCATTGGACAACCCAAAAGGCATAACCAGAAACTCGTAATTTCCATAATGGGCCCGAAAAGTAGTTTTCAGGATGTCATAACTCCTCACTCACAACTGGTGGTACTCAGACCTCAGTCAATCTTTGAAAAGATTCGAGAAGACTTAAGCTGGTCAAATATGTCATCTATGTGGGGTAAAGGATATCGGTTCTTAATGGTATCCTGGTTGATCATCCTATAGTCTATGCACATTCTGAGTCACCTATCCTTCTTCTTCAAAAAGAGGATTGGTCTCCCCATGGTGATATACTAGGTTGAATGAAACCCTTGTCTAGCAATTCCTATAGTTGCTTTTTATCTCAAGCAACTCAGCATGGGCCATCCTATAAGGTTCTCTTAAAATAGGGTTTTTCCTGAGAGATAGCTCTATTGAAAAGTCTACCTCTCTCTTAGAAGGGATCCCAGGAAAATCATCTGGGAACACATTTGTGTAGTCCCTGACTACCGCTATTTCCCCTAGGGGCTGCACCTTAGGATCCTGCTAGGTGACGATTGCTAGGATAGCTTGACAACCCTTGGTTATCATCCGCTCTGCCTTCAAGGCTGACACATACAGGATAGTGGTAGCATCCTTCCTACCTCTAATAGTGAATGATGGATGACCTAGTCTCCTTATTAGTATTTTCTTTTCCCTACAATCGATATTTTCCCTGTAAGTATAGAGCCAATCCATACCGATGATCAGATCAAAGTCATTCATGTCAAGGAGGATAAAATCTATAGGGAACTCATGGTCCATATACTTAACAGTTATTTATTGGGGTTTTTAAAAGAGATGTAAAGATTCGACCACTCAGGGTCGTGACATCCAAAATGTATCCTAAATCCTTGATATCCAAACAAAGCATAGTTGTGGGATTTCTCAAAATGAAAGTATTAGTAGAACCAAAGTCAAAAAGAGATTTTACATTGTGTCCCATGACCTCAAGAAGGCCTTCATTATTTTCATAATATGTCAGACTACTACATGTTTAACTTAAAACATAAAAGAAAACTCTAAGGTTATTACCCTCTATTAACGGATTAGCATTAGCTTGAGCCTCCTCATTGTCAATAGTGAAAACTCGAGCTTGTCGTTTCTCTCCAGCAAGTGGGGCTACGGCTACTAGTTGGGCTACTACAGGATGGGATGCTACAGGGCATGGGCCTCTCAGGTCTCGTGAAGGGCATTTGGTTTGGAAGTGTCCCTCTTGCTGGCAATGGTAACACACCTTCTTCTTGTAGCGAAACTTTCCTGAATGCCATTTTCTGTAGGTACGACACCTAGGATGGTTGTTCTCATTGTGGGATTTTCCTTTACCTCCATGCTTTCCTTTGGCATGAATGTGTCCTTGTCCTTTCTTTTGATCATTCTTCGGGCTAGAGGTGCCTTCAGTGAAACCTAAGTATCCTTTGGATGGGTTATGGACATGCATCATCATCTTCTCCATGTCTAGAGTTGTGTTTTAGGCATCGATGAAGGTTGTTGGTTTTCTCACCATCACATGAGGCTTGATGGTAGGGTGTAGACACTCCACAAAATTGTCCACTCATATTTCATCGGTCATCATGTAGCTGAATTACTCCAGGAGGCGAAACTTGTGGCCAAAGTCTGCGACAGATAGGCTACCTTGGATCAAGTTGGTGAACTCCCTTTCCTTCTCGATCTTAGCTAGGATTGAATGAATTTGGCTATGAAGATAGTTCTGAAGTCAGTCCAAGCCATTGAGTCCTCATTCAGATCTTGACGCATGATGTGGTTCTCCCACCAGATCTTGGCTGCTCCTTCTAAGAGGTGAGAAGCAAACAAGACCTTCTTGTTCAGATACACCTCCAGCATGCAGAAACTATTCTCGACCTCTAGTAGCCAAGCATCTACTTTGTTGACCTCCTCAGTCTTATGCTATCCCAAAAACTTCTCAATGTTTAGCTTGATGAAGTCCAGAATGGTGACTCCAAGATGGGGACGATTAGGAAGCAGCTCACCATTTTCATTTTTGGCTATATCTTTGAGGGCCAGGGAACAAATGTCTTCAGTTAGTTCTTTTTCTATTCCATCCATAGGGCATCAAGTGTGTGGACTATTACTGCAGGTCCTAGGCTACCATTCGGGTTCTCCTCAGACTTGAATTCATCTTTGAATAATGGTTCCTTCTACCAATTCATATCTTGATCATTGAAGGGAACTGGCTGAGGGTCTGAGCCTTCGTTTGAGGCTTCATCAGGTCTCTTCCTCTTCCTCGAGGATGCATCACCATAGTCTCTCCTCCTCTTCTCAAAAGATCCCTTTCTCTTATAGAGGGGCCTACCTCCAGAAGGGTTCTCGATAACATCATAGGGAACATCTAGGGTCTTGACACGGGCCATGCTGGTTCACACAAGTTAAAATCTTTTAACCACAGTTTTGTAACTTGGTAAAATATATAAGATTTGAACTTACATCTATGTCATCTTATTTACATTCATTTTATTGTTTGGTTGAGGATTCCCTACTCCTTAACACCCTAAATTCCCAAACATAGGAGGTGGTGGAGAGAGCAAAACTAAGCACTTAAAGTTTCTCTAGAGACTAGAGGTAAAGAAGGGAAAAATTAGATGAAAATACCTAGAGGTATCTTATTTCGAGTCAAATCCACATATTTTTTCCAGGAAGTCACACTGATTCTGGGAGTCCTCATAAACCGACTGGTGGGGTAGATGAAACTTTTTCCATCTCTCGGATCGTGATCCTTTTCTAGACACCACCATCTTTGGAAAATTCTCTAATAACTCCCTTGGGCTCTAAATAATTTGTAAAATTTAATAATTATTAGAGATTATATGGAAAACCATGCTCTGATACCAAATGTAACCACCCCACCCCTCAGTAACCCCCAATTAAGGAAGACCAAGAAGCTAGAGTCGTTATCTCAAAATAGGATCATATGATTTTGCAAATCATCAAAATAATTAATAAATTCTACCACAACTAATCTTAAAATAAGATAAGAAATTTCTTTTCACATACCTTGAAAAATAATAAGCTTAAAATAAGATAAGAAATTTCTTTTCACATGCCTTGCAAAATGTAGATTTGAGGAACTTTACCCCAGATAGGAATCTATCTATCTACAATCCTCCTATTTTTATTTAACTATATTTTTTCAATGTCACTTTAAATGATTATCCACTTTCTGATAAGCATATAACTGCATGTGACCTAAAATGCCAACAAACAAAACGTCGATCAATATAATGAATTATACTGGTATGTGGGGGAACCAAAAGCTCACATCTATTTGTAACAATATATTGCAACCAAATTAGAGTTTAACAAATCAGAATTCACATCTTAAACATAAATACTCAATTCTAATATATCCTAGCCTCTGTGATGTCCCTGCAGCGGACATGGATACTACCTTTCACATATGGTAGATCCCAAATATCCCCTTTTGATCCTACCCTAAAGGTAGACCAAGATATAAAGTTGTATAGTCATATGATCCTACCCAAAGGTAGACCAAATATCGACTTATGATAACCTGATGATCCTACCCCAAGGTTAGACCAATATCTAGGTCATTCATCTCTCAAAAGTACTCAAAGATACAAAGGAGGACTAGGATCTGAGCTAGTCATGCAAATATATTTATGGTGATAGACATAGTCACATTATATTTGCATGAAATAAAAGTCAACCAAGTAGTTAATTTCAAAAAACTAGTAAAACCTCTGAAATCACCATGAAACTATAATGATTATCCATAAGTGTAACCACATACCTGATTCAAAGTCTCAAAAATATGCAATATATCCAATCCAATCAAGAAGTCCAATCAACCAAGTCAAGCAACCAATAAAGCAAATCTTGATCTTGGAAAGCATGTATAATACCTAATTGTAATTAACAATCTCATCCAATCATATTTTATTGACTTTGAATTCCATTCTAAGGTTTCTAAGTCCAATTAGGGTTTCCTTAGGGTTTCTTGATTCTGTTTTCTAATATTACCCCTTTTGGTCAAGAAACCCAAAAAGCACTTTTCTATTCCTAAAACCTTAATTACTCAAATTATCCACATTAAGGGTATTTATTCTCAATTAAGATTAAGAACATCATATCTCTGTCTTACTAATGGATTTCCAAAATTAAAACTCACAATTTTCAAAATTAGGGTTTCTAGGCCCATTATTGCACTTTTAAATACATGGAGCCCTAAATTAAGCAAAATTATGTACAAATATTATTCTTTTAGATCTAATCCCTCTTTTTTTATATCAACATGTTAATATTTAACTCAAAATATTTAGGGAACATCATTAGACCTATTTATCCATAATTTAGGGTTTCCCATTACTAAAACCACTAAAGATGACATCTTTATGCACTTTTTGAATTAGAAGTATATTCAGGCTTCAATTCTATATTTAATGGATTCTAAGTATTTTTCTGATCAAAAATCATATATAATTCTTTATCATCTGATAAACCTATAGTTAGATATGATTTTCCCAAATTAATTGATTTTTGACCAATCAGGGCTTGCCACATAGGCAGAGCAACCCCGGATCTCGCCTATTGGATAAGTCGGCCTATTGGTGCTCGCCACCTCATCGGCCTCACTCAAATATAAGTGGCTGGCTACGTGCAAAAATAAAAGGGTAGAAAGAGTAAAAACCCATACCTGCTCTGAAGGCAATCGAGGTGCAGTCCTGTAATTCGCCAACCTATCATCCTCCTCCTCTCAAGCGATATGTCACCTGAGTTCGGTCAACTCCCAAGTCAACTCAAGGATTGTGACTCACTTTTTTGCATGTGAAGATACCTTCACCTCCGCCACGACTCCACGAGTTGAACGTGCCTGCCAATTGTTGGTGAAGACACCTTGGTATTCTCCTGCGAGACCTCCAATCAGTTGATGGTGAAGATCAAGATGGAACTTGCAATTGATAACCCAGAGCTCTTCATAAGGTCAAGATGGTTCTCTAAGGCAAGTTGTGGCTCTACTGGTATGGTGTAGTCCTCTATTTATACCCGAGGGTCGTGGATATGGCGACAGTGATTTGAGGAAATCATCGGGACAGTCCCAATCCCATTGGAACTTGGGATCGATCAAAGCGCCTAGCTCTCCCAAAGCCAACGAGACTCTTTCCAAGATTGCCTGTCCTCTGGGTAGCAAGTATTTTGACTTAGAATGTGCTATATCCCTGTTCCAGTCACTCCTCATGACTTGGAGGTGGACGATGATCCTGAGCCGTCGGATGCTCGGATCTAAGGGCTCACATCATGCACGCATATTAATTTTTTTTTATTAAATTCAGTTCTAATCCTATTAAAATCGGGACATCAATTCATGTCCCTCTCACTTTAGGGAACTTCAAAAGTTCATAAATCCTAAACCATACATGTTTTTAATCCCAAATTTTAAGGGAACCTCTTTGATAACTTAATCTATTTATGAGCCAAGTTGGAGTCAAGATTTGGAAATAATAGAGGCCTTTCTTCATATGCAAGTTATCTATTCAAAGACATATTTTATTCATATTCTCTCTCTCTTTCTCTTCTATTTCCTATATTTCGATTCCTGTTACCGTTAGAAACCAAGCGGATTTGGAACCAAATAGTTAAGGTCATACATACCACTTTCTAGAGAATTCTACATAATTCTTACCATCATCTTTATTTCTTTTTCCTTTTATCTATTATTATATTTCTTTTGTCTTTTTCTTCCCTTTTATCACATTAGACTCACTAACTTATTAGGATCTATGAAATCACTCATTTAAAGGAAATATTTCAAAAGAAACCCATTCATTTAGCATAAATCATACAATTTCCATGCATACACATTTTATTGGGAAAATTGCATTTCAAACCATACAAGCAAAAATTGAGGTTATAACAGGAATGACAGTAGATGTTGGTGCAGAAGACCTGCTCTTGCTTCTATTCTCATGCCCAAGGATGTTGTAAGCTAGCCATTTTTCATTCACATCTATCATTTCTCTTGACTTAATATGACTTGGATTCCTTAAAAAACGAAGGCCAAACACTTTTATACCCTTTTATAATCATATAAAACTCTCTTATCATTCTCCCTATATTATTATTTGGCTATATAATTTTTCTATAAATGTTTTCTCATCTATAGAATTTGTACTCCAACTCATGTTTGTACAAATTTTGTGGAATTTGTAGGCTTGAGAATTGATATTCATAAATCATGGTTTCCTCATTCTTATGTGTGAGTATGTGAGTGAGAGAGAGAGAGAGACAGAGAGAGAAAAGGCTTTGCAACGTGCTTCTATGGATAAAACATGCAAACGTTGCATCTTAGAACTAATATGTATCTATGCACTTGGGAGTACGAGGCAGCATGCCTAATTTATTCTTCAAGGAAATGAAGGTCATACTAAAAAATATAGAGACATGGATGGTTTATGAATTGTGATACTAGAGAACAAACATGTAGTAGTCAAGGATGACCTAACTGATAGTTTATTAATGGGGAATATTTCCATGTATATTATGCAACCACAATGCAATGAAAAAGAATATGATTTGTGGAAGTGTCGACGTCGAGTGTGTATACCTAAAATAATAACTGCAAGAAGATAGAGAGAAGAAGAAACCATGGGGCCAACCACAGAAAAATCCACTATAAGAAGCAAAGATAGATTTTTTTTCATTCAGGGTTTGACCTAACCCCGAGATAATATAGCTAAAAGGTGAAATAAGAAGACACTATTATAGGGAGTGATCCCTATAATTCTACCACCCCAAAACTTCAATAGAAGATGCCCTTCCATAAAATGTGCAACAGTAGATTGTTGGATGAAGATAGCCAGATATGTTGGTTGTCCTGTCCTACTTCCTTTCTTCTTCCTTTTTTCTATCTTCTTCTTCCTTCACTTTTCCTCCCATCTCCACAACGAATAACAGAAAAACACTGCTTTTTCTTTTTTTGCCTTGGCTTTGGCTTGACGGTTGTCCTTCTTGATTTCGTAATTACATATGTTTTCTCTTGGTGAATGGGATACTTGTATAATCATCCATCATGCCCTAGTGGGGTTCTTTCATTTGTAGCCTAATTGGGTTGGATAACGACATGTAGGACCAACAATCTACCCCTCCAGCCAAAGGAGAAAATTGTCAACACATAATCATCACTACAAATATATTCCATTGAGCACTTTTTACAACACTAGCTTGTCTCGTGTCACCACCTTGGTCATCATGTCAAAAGCATTCTTCTTAGTATTTATCTTCTTTAGAGTTAGCAACCTTTTATCAATCACATCAAGAAGACAATGATATCATATACCAATGTGCTATGTCCGTGTATGATGCATTGTGCTCTTGCACAAGTCAATAGCACTCTGACTATCACTTAAAATAGTAAGATCAACCTTATTCATGTCTATCACTCCCAAAAATCTCAAATGCACAATATTTATTTTCTTGCTTCTACTGTTGCAATGTACTCTTCCCTTGTCATAGAAAGTACAACACACTTTTCTAACATGGACTGTCAAGATATGGCTAACCCTGCAAAAGTGAAAACATACATAGATGTAGACTTCCGGTGATCAATGTCATCTGTCATGTCATCATCAATGAAGCCTTTTAAAATTGGTTCAGAATCACCAAACATCAAATATGTGCTACCAGTGCCTCATAAGTATCTGAAGATACACTTGATCACCTACCCATGATCCTTCCCAGGGTTTGATAGAAACATTCTCATAACACCAACTACATGAGAAATATTAAGACAAGAACACACCATTGTGTACATCAAACTCCCCACAACATAAGAACAGTGAATCTTGTCCATCTCCTCCTTTTTCTCATCAATATATGGGCATGAATTAGTAATTACCTTGAAATGACCGAATACTGGAGTACTCATGGATTCAGACTTGCTCATGTTGAATCGCTCCAGAATCTATTCACCATATCTCTCTTTTGACAACTACAACTTGTGTTGCTTCTAGTCACGTGTAATATGCATTCCCAGAATATGTCATGTTGGACCCAAATCCTTCATCTCAACACTTTAAAAAGCATTATTTTTAGTTTTCTAATGAAATTTACATCTTGCCGCACTATTAACATGTCATCGACATAGAGTCATTAAATAATATACTTTTCATTTGGAAGCCTCATTATGTAGACACATGGATCTGTTCTTATTTTATGGTACTTGTGACCCTACATGAAATAATCAAATTACTTGTACCAATGCCTGGGATCTTGTTTCAAACCACACAAACTCTTCTTTAATCTACAAATGAAGTGCACTTTCCCTTTGACCTAAAAACCTTATGGCTTCTCCATGTATATCTCCTCAGCCAGGTCACCGTGAAGAAACACTATCTTCATATCCATCTATTCAAGCTCTAGTAGGCTAGGAACCAAGACTCAACCAATTTAATAGAAGTCATTTTCATAACTGGAGAAAATATGTCATCAAAATCCAACCCTGGTCTTTGACCAAAGCCCCTGACAGCTAGTTTGGCTTTGTATCAGATATCTTTGTTGTTGTCATCTCTTTTCATCATATAGACCCACTTGTTCTTTAGTGCTCTTCAGCCCTTGGGAAGTGCCACAAGCTCATATATATCATTTTTATGCAAATAATACATGTCCTCATACAATTCCTAATCACATTGCACTATGTCTCTATCAGTCTATGCCTCCTAAAAGGTCTCTCGCAATTCCTAATCAGTAAGGATAACAAACTAAGATGCTAGATATTGGGATGAAGGATGACGAACTCTATTAGACCTCCTCTACTTCTCTGAGGACTCCTCCTAGAAATGATCTTGCACCCCTACCTAGATGTCTCTAACATGTGAATATAAATCACACAACGGTGCATCTGAAATTGTAACACTAGATGTTCTATCACTCTACTACTTAGGTAATCAAGATTTCTTCTTCGTTATCTGAAGACTGCACCTGTGAAGAAGACGAAGCATCCTCATACTCATCATCAGAAGAATTGTCACTTGATCATGTTGCCTCTACATCACCATTCTTAGGCTCTATAGTTGTTTGACTCTCATAAAATGTCACAACTCTGAGTCTACTCATGGTCTATAGGACCCCACGACTTATAGCCAAACTATTGATCTCCATAGACAAGAAAGATACACGGTACCACTTTATCATGTAGTTTTTTCTTCTTTTTCTTTAGAACATGTGCATAAGACTTGCACCCAAATACTCACAAATGATCATAAGAATCATCCTTGCCTATCCATACCTTCTTAGGTGTATCAAACCCCAAAAGAACTTATGGAAATTGACTAATCAAATAGAAGGTAATACTCATTACCTCACCCCAAAATGTTTTTGGAAATTGTGTAGTCTTCAACATGCATATAACTTTCTCAACAATGATATAGTTCATCCTCTCATCTATACCAATGTCATGTGGTCTGTCAAAATCTATCCTTTCATGTCGTATGTCTTGTTGTGCGCATAACTCTTTGAAATCCCTAGAGGTGTAATCTGTTCCATTGTTTGTGTGGAGACACTTCAACTTTTTCTCTATCTCTTAATCCACCATGGCATAAAATTTCAAGAAACAATAAAAGACATGATCCTCAGTCTTTAGCAAGTATACCCACACCTTCCTAGATGAATCATCAATGAATGTGACAAAATACATGTTGCCACCCAGTGAAGCCACCTAAAACGGACCTGAAATGTAAGACCCTTGACTTGAGTTTAGGGTAACCCTATTTTTCTTTAGCTTAATCATGTTCTTAGAACCTTTCTATAATCTTTTGATACGTAATTAGGGTCTGTGGAGAGCTTAAGTTTCAAGTTCGATCTTATTTGGATGTTGTTTGTGCTTTATGTGCTAGTTTTGGTGCAAATTACAATTTACCCAAAGTAGGGGGTTGATGTGCAATTTGTCACCTCTAGAGTGTTCCTTCCCTTTCTTCACATAATCTAGAAGAGAGAAAAATAAGTGGGCTCCTTGTTTGATCCTTGGTTGAGGAGTGTCACCTTTAGTGGTGATTAGGGTTTCTATAAGTGTTGAGAGTCTCGACCTATGTATATATAATGTGTTGTCTCGACCTAGGTCACGACCTAGGGTTGTTTTGGTGGGTGTCATGGTAGAGACACCCCCTCTAGATGGTGGGGTCAGGACCAAGGTGGTCTTCGGTCGATATGGTTGCCTTCTTGTAGGATGTCTTGACCTAGGTTGTGTGGAGATCTCTTGTCTCGACCTAGGGGTGATAGATGGTTCTTGTCACGACCATGGATGGTGATCCATGTGAGGGTCGCGACCATGACCATGTGACTGACCAAGGTGGTCGAGACCCAACCTAGAGTGTATCACCATGTCTTGCATGTTAGGCTTAAGTGGTTGCATGTTGTTCATTTGAGTGGACAAGTTCCCTTTGGTACCTTGGAGTGTTGACACATCATCCCTTGCCTTCTCTCTCATCTTCCACCTATATAACCCCTTATCTCTCCATGCTTGTCACCCTTTCATCCCTCCGTCTTCATCCTTCTCTTTTTCTTGTTCTTGGATCTTGGTGGATCAAGGAGATCCGACCTTGGAGCTTGGTGACCAAACTCTTCTTGCATGTGGTGTTTGTAGTGACCATAGCTCATCTTCAACCTTCATAAGTGTTTATCTTCCTTGATGGTGTTTATTTTGATCTCCTGCATCAATATTCCTCTCTTTTCTCGAACCTAGACCATGGTTCCTGTGATGACCCTGAATTTTATAGTTTTATAGGCAATGTAGTATATGAAGATTGCTGAGAGCAAAAATGATTTCATAATGTACCTCAAGGTGTGATGTGAAAAAAATGATGAAGTTGCACTTCATGGATCACGAGTTGATGACATATTTAGGATTGAATGTTGTTCAATGATTGAGTATTTGATGTAGTGATATTGATTTTAGAATATATCATTTGTATTAGGTTACATGAATTATTTACCCGGCACAACAACCTTACTTGAGGCTGAGTGGTGCGCCGTAGATACAGAGCTAAACGTGGAAACCTCAGCACTGAGATGATGATCGTGTGGCTGTTGGCTCACCTTCCACCTCCGAAAGGGGTGGAACAGTAACTTTTGACTTGGATGTAGATAATCCCCACCGATTGAAGTGAGAATCATGAGTCAATGTGGCATCTCAAGTACCAGAATGGATCCGCAATTCTAGAGGATGCTCAATGACCCATCATACATGGCATGTAATGGCATGTGTTGCCATTACTACTTGTCGTGTCCCTCTCTCATCTCCATGGCATTTGGTAGTAACTAGGAGAGGATGTCAGGGAAGCTTTAAAGGCCAGAAGATAGGATCACAGAGTGGGATGGCCACCACAATGGCTATGATAAGTTTGGAAATTGTCTGTTAACCAGCAAGGAGGACTTCTCCATGGTAGTCAATCCTTCCTTAGTTCCAGGCAATGGAAGGGATCCTAGGCCATATTCCCAACCATCATGTTGCATTTTGAGGTAGCTTCAGCCTTTAGGAAGCCTCATGGAGACTCCTGTCACCTCAGGCCCGTGCAAGGGAGAATGAAACCCAAACCCCCTTCTTTGCTATCCACCCCATTGCAGCAGCTAGACTAGGGGGGAAGATCGGAGAAGAAGGCCATCTCACCACCAATCATTGCTGGCTTGGAACGCCTTCATCATCAAACTATAGATCCAGACGAGATCGCTAGTTGCTCCATATGCCCATAGGCACGATCTGCGGTGCATTGAGGTCGGCCGCTCATCATTTCTCTCACCCACCACAGTGGCAGATATGTGGAGCCTCCATCGGCAGACCTGGAGCAAGCCTCCTTATAGAGTAAGAAGGGGCTTTCCAGAGAAATAGAATCCAAGGGAGGTTGATGCTGAGATCGCAGGCAACCAGTTTCTCCATGGAAGGGAGAAAGGAGAGGAAGTGTTGCCATTGCTCGCTGGTACCAATCATAGAGGCGGCGGCTACGGGTCTGGAGAGGTTAGCAATCTCGAAATCCTCCTCTTCGCCAGAGGCAAGGCATGAGCAGTGACCTGATAGGGGCTTCACGGGACCTCTCGATGGTTCCATCTTCCTCTCGTCTAGGGTGGAGTGTCCAGAAAATATCATCAGAGATGGCAGTAGAGGCTGATCTACCACTGGTGCTCTTGTGTGCGGCGGCACCTGGGTCTCGCACAAGACTTGAGACCACGATGGAGGAGAGGTTTGATCAGTTCAGCAAGTCAATCCAAGAACCGGCTGGTCCAGTATGCAATTTAGACGAACCGATCAACCCATCAAATAAACCAGTCGGACCCCAACCAAGTCAGCCATGTTTGCGGGCTGAGGAACTTGTCTTGCCAGCATGGACCAATCAAGAGCCTCCACCTCAGGCAATGGAAATGTAAAATGCTTTTAATTTCCAAAAACATGTTACATTGTTAGAAAATGCATAACAAATAGCTCCCTTGGCCTATAAATACCCAAAAAATGCCCATAGACTCAAAAAAAATGCCTTTTTTTCTTATGAAACCTCTAGACCATACTTTTAAGACATATTTGTTGGTGATATTGAATTTAGTTTATAATGCTTCTTTTAACAGTTTAATGAATGAAATAAATAATATCTCGTTGAGATTAATTCTCATAAAATTGTCCTAGAACCCTAATGATGGTATACATCCATATTAAGACTCTTATCTAAGTAATATGTCAAACTAATAGGTCATTTTCTATTAATGGCTATTTAGATGCTGTAAATCCCATTTTAATTCTAGAAAATAGACTAATCATTAAAAAAATTTGAAATCTGAACGAGACCCCTAGAATGATATCCCAATTAGTAGAAAAATATCAGACATAAGTTCTAGGTTGTTTGAACCTAGATTTGGCCTAAACCCTAACTTAGACCTAAAATATCAATGACATAATGAACCATGTATTAATGATGATTAATTTGTTATTAACTAGGTGATGACTAGTTCTAGATGATCCAAGATGATTAGAATTCTCTAAACTCAGGTACGTGGGTTTTATTAAGTATAAGACTAGTTTTCATGAATGCATAATGATATGATGTACTTTGGATGTTTGTGTTTGCATATAAATTCTTAAATGTGTATTAGTAGTATTTTCTCTACAAAACATTAAAGAATATAAAAAGAATATAGATGGTTTGTAGCTACTAAGTGGATATATTCTCTCTCTCTCTCTTCCTCAATTCTCTCTCTTCCTCTAAATATAAGGTCGGCACTCGGTCCCCATAGCCCAAGGGGCGGGGAAAAATGAAGTGCGAAATCTCTCTCTCCCCTTTAAATATAACATTGGCACTCAGTCCCTATAGCCCAAGGGGTGGGGAAAAATGAAGTGCAACACCACTTTGTAGTACAAATGCATCAAAAGACATCTAAAAATATATGTTTACCTGATTATCGCTTTAAACAATGTTTTCTTTTACTCTTTCTTTCTCAAGTTATTTTAGTTATGCAAGCATATTAGTATGTATCTTTCTACCCACGTGCACAACACCTTGTTTGTTGATTCGTTGTTTCACGTATGTTTTAGGTTCAGAGCTAGCTTGGGATAAAAGACGGGAAGTGAGCAGTTGTCCAGGTTGTACCTATTGTGTTAAGATCTTGTTAGCATACATGTTCATAGACTTGTAGAATTTTCATTCAATATGTAAATGTAAATCATTTTGTAATAATTCATATTGTATAAATATACATGTTGAATGTTGAGCATGTTATGGTTGTATGTTCATGTATCCGTATTGTGCTTCCGCATCGCTCTCTGAAACAATTAGTTAACGTTTTCAGGTTTGTCTTCACGGGCCTTCTAAGTCTCGAGACGGTAGAATCTGAGGACGTTACAGTTGGTATCACAGCATGAACAATAGCTACACCTAACAATTTCTCACCATGAAACATAAAAACTAAATTTCACCTTTCACATTAAATCCTAGAAACTTAGTAAGTTTTTCTATAGGAATAAGGTCTGACTTAGCCTCTAAGTTAGAACCTAGATGTTCGAGAAATTGGTTTAGACAAGTGTGTGAAACCCTTTCCATATAGAGCTCATATGTATTGGGTAGCTACACTAATCTACACCTTGTTCTCACCATTTCACTTGGTGACATTACACTAGACTGTCTACTATGTGTGGGACACTCCATTTTGCTGATTTGGTTTTGTTTTCCAATTGGCTCGAGCCTCGACAATTTTCTCTGACATTTTCTTTCTCAGAGAAAAACTATATAATATTTTTTTATATATATGTAAATATAAAAATGTGTCCCTCACACTGGAGAGTAGTTAGTGTTCATGAAACCTAAGTGAAAGGAGGTGACATTAGTCTAGAGGAGAGAGTATATGTAGAATAGATGTCTAGAGCCTTATAAAGATATGTGATAGATAGATACACAATAGAATGATAGATGATGTAAGCAAGGATGATCTAATATAAATTTGATCTCTGTGGTATATGTTGTTTATAAAGATCTAAGTTGTAAATGAGGTGTCAATCAAATTTTGGATAATCTAAGACAAGTCGAGGTGATGAAATTACATACTCTATCTTACTTAAGATGAGCTAAATTAAGATAAATTGAATATGCAGGAGCCTCAAGCTCTTTTATAAGGGAGGACATCTAGTGGTAGGACGAGATATGTGGTGCACTCTAGAGAGAGTGAGATCCACAAGGAGAAGGTCATAGGACCTAGCCTCCAATATATGAGAAATATGAAATATGTTTGAAATGATGTGTCCTACACTAGATTATTCTTGAGTGGATGAGTTGAGTGCTTTTGCATGATTCAATCCTATATGTGAGAGTTGGGTAACAAGATGATGGGTTGGTAACTCATAATGAGAAAGTCAATTCTTTTGATTGAGTTAGGTCCTAGTTGGAGTGACATATGCTTATGAATCTCATCATTAGCTGTAAGAGAGGTGATATATGCAACTCAGGTTCTAAGAGTAAAATGCTTTGTACATAAGATGCCCACAAATTTTGTTCCCTTCTTATCTCTTTCTTGATATACGATGCTTGAAACCTCACTTGAGCTAAATAGATGATTTATGTATGAAGAGTCACTCATATAAGCTTAACCTATGATTCCCTCCCTATATTAGACATGTGATATAAAGTTCAAAATCATGATAAGATTGGCTTAGTATATGATTTTTCCCTCTATACCATACATGAAAGATATGAGTTTACAAACATGAGCTTGAAATAAATATATCTTTGGGTCATAAACTCCATGATCAAAAATATAGTCCTCAACCTCACTCCTTACAAATCTAAGATTCTACTTTGATAATTAATCTCACATAATAGGGTGAAACCCTAATGTACAATGATGAATATTAATTCCCTCTACTGATGAAATTCTAGTATGATGATGATCATAAACCACACTAATGATGTACACATGATAATTCTAGTAATTGAAAATGTGAGATCTTGACATCACCTTACATAGGCAAGTAGGGTGAAAGATGAAACCTTTAGTAATACCTCCTTAACTTCTAATGAGCAAATACAACTCTTGTCCTTAAGGGACTACATGGACGTAAATTCTAAAATGCTAGAATTTCATTGTATGGCTCGGGCATTAAATAATGCTTCAATCTATATAAGGTGGGGTGGGTACACCCCAGATGCTCAACAACCTAAGATGACAACATAGGGTATGTCACAAACTACGAAATCCTTCACACCTAAATGTTGTGGCCTGAAGATAGATGAGTTTCCTTTATATCAACATAAGAATGGTATGACTTGAATTTCAAGGATGAAATTCTATTTAAGGTGGGGTGAATGTGATGACCCTGAATTTTATAGTTTGATAGGAAATGTAGTATATGAAGATTGCTCAGAGAAAAAATGATTTCATAATGTACCTCAAGGTGTGATGTGAAAAAAATGATGAAGTTGCACTTCATGGATCACGAGTTGATGACATATTTAGGCTTGAATGTTGTTCAATGATTGAGTATTTGATGTAGCGATATTGATTTTAGAATATCATTTGTATTAGGTTACATGAATTATTTACCCGACACAACAACCTTACTTGAGGCTGAGTGGTGCGCCGCAGATACAGAGCTAAACGTGGAAACCTCGGCACTGAGATGATGATCGTGTGGTTGTTGGCTCACCTTCCACCTCTGAAAGGGACATCACAGTAACTTTTGACTTGGCTGTAGATAATCCCCACCGATTGAAGTGAGAATCATGAGTCAAAGTGGCATCTCATGTACCAGAATGGATCCACAATTCTAGAGGATGCTCAATGACCCATCATACATGACGTGCGATGGTCTGTGTTTCCATTACTACTTGTCGTGTCCCTCTCTCATCTCCATGGCATTTGGCAGTAACTAGGAGAGGATGTCAGGGAAGCTTCAAAGGCCAGAAGATAGGATCGCAGAGTGGGATGGCCACCGCAATGGCTATGAGAAGTTTGGCAATTGTCTGTTAACCAGCAAGGAGGACTTCTCCGTGGTAGTCAATCCTTCCTTAGTGCCACACAATGGAAGGGATCCTAGGCCATCTTCCTAACCATCATGTTGCGTTTTGAGGTAGCTTCAGCCTTCAGGGAAGCCTCATGGAGACCCCTATTACCTCAGACCCGTGCAAGGGAGAATGAAACCCAAACCCTGTTCTTTGCTATCCACCCCATCGCAGCAGCTAGACTAGAGGGGAAGATCGGAGAAGAAGGCCATCTCACCACCAATCATTGCTGGCTTGGAACGCCTTCATCATAAAACTACGGATCCAGACGAGATCGCTAGTTGCTCCATATGCCCGTAGGCATGATCTGCGATGCATTGAGGTTGGCCGCTCGTCATTTCCCTCACCCACCACAGCGACAGATACATGGAGCCTCCATCGGCAGACCTGGAGCAAGCCTCCTTGTAGAGTAAGAAGGGGCTTTCTAGAGAAATAGAATCCATGGGAGGTTGAGGCCGAGATCGCAGGCAACCAGTTTCTTCACGGAAGGGAGAAAGGTGAGGAAGTGTTGCCATTGCTCACCGATACCAATCAAAGAGGTGGCGGCTGCGGGTCTGGAGAGGTTAGCGATCTCAAAATCCTCCTCTTCGCCAGAGGCAGGGCATGAGCGGTGACCTGAGAGGGGCTTCACGGGACCTCTCGATGGTTCCATCTTCCTCTCGTCTAGGGTGGAGTGTCCATACGATATCATCAGAGACGACAGTAGAGGTTGATCTACTGCTGGTGCTCCTGTGTGCGGCGGCACCTGGGTCTCGCATAAGACTTGAGACCACATTGGAGGAGAGGTTTGATCGGTTCAGCAAGTCAATCCAAGAACCGGCTGGTCCAGTACGCAATTTACGTGAACCGGTCAGGCCATCAAATAAACCAGTCAGACCCCAACCAAGTAAGCCATTGGTGCGGGCTGAGGAACTTGTCTTGCCAACATGGACCAATCAAGCACCTCACCTCAGGTAATGGCAAGGTAAAATGCTTTTAATTTCCAAAAAAAATGTTACATTGTTAGAAAATGCATAACAAATATCTCCCTTGGCCTATAAATACCCGAAAAATGCCCACAGACTCAGAAAAATGCCCTTTTTCTTATGAAACCTCTAGACCATACTTTTAAGACATATTTGTTGGTGATATTGTATTTAGTTTATAATGCACCTTTTAACAGTTTAATGAATGAAATAAATAATATCTCATTGAGATTAATTCTCATAAAATTGTCCTAGAACCCTAATGATGATATACATCCATATTAAGACTCTGATTTAAGTAATATATCTAAATAATAGGTCATTTTCTATTAATGGCTATTTAGATGCTTCAAATCCCATTTTAATTCTAGAAAATAGACTAATCATTAGAAAATTTTGAAATCTGAACCAGACCCCTAGAATGATGTCCTGATCAGTAGAAAAATATCAGACATAAGTTCTAGGTTGTTTGAACCTAGATTTGGCCTAAACCCTAACTTAGACCTAAAATATCAATGACATAATGAACCATGTATTAATGATGATTAATTTGTTATTAACTAGGTGATTACTAGTTCTAGATGATCCAAGATGATTAGAATTCTCTGAACTCAGGTACGTGGGTTTTATTAAGTATAAGACTAGTTTTCATGAGTGCATAATGATATGATGTACTTTGGATGTTTGTGTTTGCATATAAATTCTTGGATGTGTATTAGTAGTATATGCTCTGCAAACCATTAAAGAATATAAAAAAAATATAGATGGTTTGCAGCTACTAATTGGATATATTCTCTCTCTCCCTCAATTCTCTCTCTTCCTCTAAATATAAGGTCGACACTCGGTCCCCATAGCCCAAGGGGTGGGGAAAAATGAAGTGTGATATATCTCTCTCTCTCCCCTCTAAATATAAGGTTGGCACTCGGTCCCTATAGCCCAAGGGGCGGGGAAAAATGAAGTGCAACACCACTTAGTAGTACAAATGCATCAAAAGATATCTAAAAATATGTGTTTACCTGATTATCGCTTTAAACAATGTTTTCTTTTACTCTTTATTTCTCAAGTTATTTCAGTTATGCAAGCATATTAGTATGTATCTTTCTACCCATGTGCACAACACCTTGTGTGTTGATTTGTTGTTTCATGTATGTTTTAGGTTCAGAGCTAGCTTGGGATAAAAGACAGGGAGTGAGCAATTGTCCAGGTTGTACCTATTGTGTTAAGATCATGTTAGCATACATGTTCATAGACTTGTAGAATTTTCATTCAATATGTAAATGTAAATCATTTTGTAATAATTCATATTGTATAAATATACATGTTGAATGTAGAGTATGTTATGGTTATATGTTCATGTATGTGTATTGTGCTTCCGCATCGCTCTCTGAAACAATTAGTTAACGTTTTCGGGTTTGTCTTCTCAGGCCTTCTAAGTCTCGAGATGGCAGAATCTAGGGACGGTACAGTTCCTCCATTGTGGTCATTTTGGGAGAGAAAATCCTCATCACAAGGGTCATAGACCATGTTTTGGCAAGGTAGACCCAAGTGTGACGAGGGTTTCTTCTCTCTTTCTCCCTTTCTCTTTTAGCTTGGACTAGATCATTTTGGTTCTCTTTTCTTGGGTGATCTTTTACATCAGTGTCTTCTCCTTCTTGAGGTGATCTTGTGGTTGAGAGTGGAGCTTTTGGTGGATCTTATTCAACCCTTGGATCATGTACTTCGATCTCTTGATCTTAGAGTTTGGAATCTTTGGTGTTGATCTTCTTAAGGAAGGTTATATAACTCTTTGCCCTCTCTATTACTTTCACACTTTCATACATGCAAGATACTATTTTCTCCCTTAAAAATTATCCTTTAACATGATAGTACATGATGTTAAACTATACGACTTGGTTGAATTTTGAATCATGCTTCGTTTGGTAGAAATCCGAACCCAAATTTTTAGATACTTGATTATGGTGATTTTGGTATTATGGTGATCTTTCATTACCTTTAACTTTGGTTTTACTCACATGCATGATGATCGAGTACCTATATGTTGAAGAGAGTTAGGTTCTATTTTGGATACCTTAATCATGGCTTCCTCTCTCTTAGATTAGATCCTTTCATGTAGTTTCATGATGCATGACCTAGGTTTTATGGTGATCATTTTGCATGAGCCTTTTCCTTCATGATGATCATGGTTTCCCCTTGGCCTTATTTTCTATTTTGAGACCAAGATATCATTCCTTAGGATGGTTGAGACACCTACCCTATGCTGGTCATGACCATGGTTAGTCTTGGTTGAGATGCTTCCCTTTGGATGACTTGCACCTAGTGTTGACAGAGGTCGTGACACTTGGTGTTGAAGGCTATGTTGATCCTTATTTTGGTTGGGTTGTTGCCCTAGTTTTTGGGCCTTGGACATGATTTTGAGAGTGGTCATGACATGAGTGGTCTTGGGTCGTGACATGCTGCTAGGGTAGAGGTCGTAACATGGTGTCATGGTTAGAGATCGAGACAGCTATATGTCATGATAGATTGTGAGGGTTGGAATCCTAACCCTATATGGGTCGAGATCCCCTAGGTGTCACGGTTGCAACATGGTCTAGGTGATGTGGTTGTGACCTATTACTGTATAGTGTTCAAGACATATGATGATGATAGTGGTCGAGACACATATGGATGATGGTGGTTGAGAGATATGCTTGGAAATTTAATGTTACTTTTGCAAGGGTAATGTATAGCCATGAAGATTGCTATTTGGAATAATGTCTTATTAACCCTAATGATGTTCTTTAACCCTAATATACTCCAATATGGTGGGAGTTGGTGAACCTAGGATTTATTATTGAACTTAGCTTCAAATCCCTAATCGGCTATGAATGGAAAACCCTAACCCTATTGATGAGTATGTTGACATGATTACTTCTCTTTCTTGGAATGGCTATTATATTATGATGGTATATTTCTCTTGTTGTGAACCTCTAACCTTGCAGGATGAATGCATTCCATGCATGGGTATGCTCTGGTGATGGTTTTGTATAATCGAGGCATGTAGAGATGATGATGTGACACATGGATTTAGGATGATTTCTCTCTTGTTTATCAATTTATCACCATGCAGGTGATATGAACTTGAATATCATAGCTAGTGCATGCTACAATGAGTATGATATGAATGGGTCCTATGACCTAATATTGGCTTGATGTCTACTGTGAGGTGATACCTCTAAGGATATGATTAAGGGATTGATACCCCACAGTGATGTGACATTAGTGATAGCCTTGAGTGGCTATGAAACAATGCTAATGGTTTGGTGAATGGCACTACGCAGGTGTTATGTGGTGATTATGTGACACGCTCACACCTTATAAGTCTTATATATTTGGAAAGTTGTGCCATGCCCTTATCTTTTTAGTTCTTGTTATGGTTTTGTACATTATAACTTGATTGATGCTAAAAATTAATGGGAATAACTAAAAGATGACCATGTGTTAGCCGATCTCGTTGTATTATATGGAAAGGCCATGCATGAGCCAGTTTCCTTGTTAAATATGGATGTCCATGCATGAGCCACTCCTTATTTTTGGGAAGGTCATGCATGAGCTTCCTTGTGATATATGGACGGCCATGCATGAGCCAATCCATCTATTAACTGTATGTCACTTATACAAGTTGACTAATATGTCATTATAGTGTCACTCTCATGCTAGTCGAGAGGTGTTAGAAAGGTCATGGAATCTGGATCTTCTATTGACCATGTGTGTTACCAATAAGGACTTAGTAGTGGTACTTTTGTAAGATCAAATACAAAAATATTGGATGAGGCCTTTCTTGCTTTTGTATAGTTTGGTTGGTAGAAAATATACATGCTCTTCATATTCCTTCTTAGTTTATAAAATGTTCAACTGCTCTGTTATAGTTACTTGATCTGCTTAGAGGATAATATTTCCATTCTTACATTAGTAAATGAACCTTCTTATCATAGATGTAGTTTTACTTCTATTCTTTACTTACTTTATCTGTTCTTTAATAGAGTTGGCTGAGAGTTATATCTCTTATTGGGATGTTTGGTCTCACCTCATGGGTTTCCACATCTTTTTGGTAGTCGTGTACGAGGAGGTAGAGATCGTGCAAATGAGGAGCAACATCAGCAAGATCAGTAGTTGATAAGGTGTATAGTTGCTTATCTTTTGGTGTTAGAGTCCTAGAGTCTTCCCTGTACACTCAGGTTTTGGGGGTAGTGCGGTGTGTTTTGTGGTTGTGCTATCGATGAGAGCTTTTGGCTTATGTGCGCTTTTGTTGTATATAGTTGACATATGTACATGTATATGCAATTGAAACAAATATCATGTGTGATGGATATGTCTATGGAACATGTTGTAAGCATGACATTTTATGAGAAATATCATCAAGATGGTAGGTTATGGATCTTTACGTCACAAGTTTTCTGATGTTGGTGGCTTGCAATCAGTTTTAATTTTTAGTGTTTTTTTGGTAATCCACTTGTATAGTGTTGTTTTCACATTTGGTTTGCTTTTTGTGGCAACGGGTGTCACATCAAACATCTGAATAGACCAACTGCATGAAAACCTCTAGAGGGGGGGTGAATAGAGTTTTATAGAGATTTTAAAATAATTTAAACTCAAACAACCAAAGTAAAGATTGAGAAGAGGAACACAGGTGTTTAGAGTGGTTCCACCTTAGCAAATACTAAGGAGTCAGTCCACTACCCGGTTGCTTACCCAACCGGGATTTTGAAAGTACTAAATTTTATTACCTCTCAAGGATGTTACATAAAATTTACAATACTTTCTAAACACCCTTTGGACAGCCTTCACCCTGAAGTAGTCTTGCCAACCTCGAAGCAGCCTTCCTTGAAGTAACTTCAAGCTCCCCCTTGAAGTAGCCTTCCTCCTGAAGTAGCTTCCCGTCAAGACAGCCTTCTGAAGTAGTCCAAAGTCCTCCTCTTCACACGAAGAGCTTCAACCTCTCCAATCCGCAGCCTCCTACCTGGAGTAGCAAGGAGAGTACAAGTAATACAAAGGAACGAGAAAGGAATAAAAGAAAATACAACTTATCCTTGTAGCTCAAGGCTTGATTTCCCTAGATCAAGCGTTTGGATTTTCCTAGCCAATATGATGGACTTGTGATTGCTAGGGTTAGGAAAATCTAGCCTATAGGACGAGCTTGAGCAAAGGAGAAAAATGACCAATTGATCACACAGCTCAGTTCACACAGTTTGCACAAGAGGGCTCAAGTATTTTCTCAAGTATATCAAGTGTAAGAAAATGTATCATAGTGTCCTATGGCTTGTCCTATTTATAGGAATGGCCTAAGTATGCTTAAGGACATTCTAGACAACTTCTAGGGGGTTCCTAGTGCTTAACTAGCCGTTAGGAATAAGTTAGGTGCATTAGCAATGGCTAGTTAATTAATTCTGCAGTTGCTGTCAGAGACCATCTCGGTCGAGGACTTGTCGACCGAGATGTCCAGTCGGTCGAGGATTTGTCGACCGACAGGCTCTCTGGATTAACGTTTATTTGCAACTGTTAACTTCTGTGTCTAACGGCTATTTTTGGTCAATCTCGGTCGAGAGGTTTGTCGACCGAGAGTGTCTCGGTCGAGGAGTGTGGTCGACCGAGATTGACTCTGTTTTCAATCTTTCAATTAAGATACTAAGTGTGTGCATAAGTGTGCATTATGTGATCCTATTGAATGGATGACTAAGGTGTTTAGCTAGGGAAAATCCAATGCTTGATTTACATGCGATTCTAAGTACTTGTACATTATAATTCTGTACAAGTTTTTACAATGATTACATTTGCATGAAAATATAAATACTTCACGTTGGATTTCCCTTATAGTTGTGTCATCCTGCACACTCAAGTAGCTCGTTAGATAAATAAGAATGAAATGTTTGTCATCATCGAAACAAAGGGGATTTATCATAATATCCAATTTATCCAACAATCTCCCCCTTTTTGAAGATGACAAACATTTCTTAAATATGAAATAAGGAAATATAAATCATGTGAGTTTCATACCTGGAAATTTACCTTTTGTAGCCATTTATGTTTTTCAAGTGAGTGCTGGCCAAGATATGATGAAAACTCCTTTATATATACTTTTATATTCTTTCTCCCCCTTTGTCATTTCAAAAAGATATCCAAGTTGAATGTTTTATTGATCTTCTCCCCCTTAATGTAATGCTCCCCCGTAATTAGATATCCTATTAGGAACATGGATTTGTATCTAATTTATCCACAATTTGTTTCTCAATCATTCGCAAGGATGTTAGGCCTTGAAATGATATGAGATTCCCTTAAGCATATGATGAATGGATTTCTCATATAGCAAAGAATTTTAAGTTATAGATTAAATGAGAATCCTAAAAATATCTCCATCCAAAAGCAAGGGATGTTAAGCCCTATTTTGGGTAGAGAGTTCCTTCAAGTACACGATATAGATTTCTTAAAAAAATATTCAGCTACACATAGTGATAGCAAAGTTTTTGTAAGCTTCTTTTAAACAATTATCAAAGTTTTAATGATCTCCCCCTCTTTCTTATGCTTTGCTCCCCCTTCGATAGACATCTCAAATGAAAGTTTGAATACTCAGTGAAAACATAAAATGTCCAAGATTTTAAAGATGTATGCAATTTTGTCAAACTGGAGAAACAGAAACCCAGTCGGTCGACAGTTGCTCGACCGACAATGTTCTCGGTCGACCAGTTGCTCGACCGAGAGTGTTTCTGGAGAACTATTTTGTTATTTTAATTTGTAATAGTTGCCTGTTTTAATTATTATAATTCCCTTATTTGTTATGCTCTACAATAATGAACTGATAACCCATATTTTGAAGATAACATCATAAGCCAAACAAATAACCATGTAAATAAAAATGGCAAATTTCATTCAATAACATGAGGAAGATTACAATCATATGGAATACAACTATTACAACACCAACACTTCACAGGAAAGATTTAAGAATTACATCAATGTCCGGATCTTTCCCAAGAAATGGCTCAGCTCCATAGTATTGGACCAAAGTTTTCCAATCCAAAGCACCAGTTGTAGTCAACGCATATGCTTCCAGGAAAGTGGGAACTCGGTCAAAACGGAAGTGAGCAGCTATGTCTTGCAATTGTATGGACGAAAATTGAGTATGTGCAAGATCCATTGATGGTGAAGGTGGAGGTTGATAGTAGTTGTATGAGGGGTTAAATGGGTCGAGCATGCCAGGGTTTAAAGAATGCGGATATTCATCGGTTTGGCCAGGAGAAAGGTTTTGCATTCTTTGATTCAAATATGTCATGGCATGGTGATTGTAGTTTAATTGTTTACTAAGATGGTATTGGGAGCCAGCAATATAAGTAAGGGTATTTTGGATGGGATCAATGGAAAGGTTAGTAGAAGGAGGGGGTGGTATATCCTGATGTGATGACTCTCCTTCTACTCTTGCCTTTTTATGGCCAAAGTCAATCCCCATCTTCTCTACGGTGTTCTTACTTATCTTTGGTGGTCTACGCTCCCATATATATCCCATATCTTCAAGGTTTACCTTAAGACAATGTTGAGTAATCTGGCATACAAAATCGGCATATGGTGGATTGCCAGAAAACTCAAGCATATTTTTAAGTACTATGTGAATGAAGTTGATGGGAATTTCTTTTATGATAGCATAAATGAGACACATACGGAAAATGGGAACCTCGGATTTATTGGCTCGTGGATGTATATTGGTGGAAACAATGAGGTTTACTATTCTACATGCCGGTTTTAGGTTTATAGCATAATAGGTTCCCCTATCTTCATGACACGTGGTATTGGCTTGAAATATGGCTCTTTTGATATCACTTAAGCTAATGGTATGGTCATCATCGGAAAATAAATTTATTGGATTGCTGGTGGTAAGGTCAAGGAAATCTTGATATTCATCTATATCAATTTCAAGCATGTCAAGAATATCCCCTTCGGAAAACTTAAAACTATGCCCATTGACCATGGTGTAGAAGAAAGTGGTGTCATTTTCGGTGTGAGATAGAAGATTGGCATAGAATTCGTTTACTACCTTAATGGAGTAGGAAGGAAAGGATGGATTGATGAAGTCCTTCAGCTTTTGTACTCCAAAAAGATGCTCCAGGTCGACTATGTTGATGAAGTCCATCACTTCGACCGGACGTCGGGGAAGAGGAGCTTTAGAGGAAAGCCGAAAGTATCTGTCTCCGGCATCTCCGTCGACGAAAGCTATGTCATTGATGATCGTCAATGGCGGAGTGGCTTCCCTCTCTTCTCTTCTTTTTCTTCCAGCAACTTTCTTCTTCCCTCAGACAGTTGATGATGAGGCCATTGTGTTTCTTGAGAGTGAAGAAGAAGCAAGGAAGATTTGAGAGTAAGAGTGCTGAAGGAATGCACAAAATTGCACAAGAGATGGACTATGGAAGCAAGGAAATGCAAGTGTGAGTAAGTGGCTCGTTTTTGCACTTATTTATAGAATTCCAGCGACCCGGTCGGTCGACGGCTCGTCGACCGAGCGTCCGCAACGGTCAAGTTGCAGACGCGCCACTTGGTCCTCCAACGGTAAAGAAAACGGTCATAACGGTCGGGTCGCAACGGTCATATCCAACGGCTATTTCTCGGTCGAGCGCTTGTCGACCGACATTGTCTCGGTCGAGCACTCGTCGACCGACGGTTTGTCTGAGACTGAGTCTGTTTAGAATTTATCGGTCGAGTGAGACGGGCTGACCGAGTGGTTCTCGGTCGAGCACTCGTCGACCGACTAACTTTCTGAGTTCAATCTTAATGCAAATCATAGATCATTTTTGTAGAGCATATGTATATTCTAAGGGAGTAATAATATTTAAGGCTTTTGATTACCACAAATGATTTGACGTTTTAATTTTAAAAATGTGCTAAGATAAAGTTCAATAAAATAATGTTCAAATAAACAGTTTTTATCAAAGTTTATTTTAGGTCGCCCTTGATTACGACCATAGCGCCCCTTGGTCAAATTTTATTTTAACCAAGAGGCATATTTTGCAGGTTTCCAGTATGAATCATTTATATGCGAAGTATGAGTTCTGCAGATAGCTTGCAAATATCAATTTGAGACACATTAAAGTGTACTAATTTTGAGAGCTGCATATTCAAGAATAATATCCATTCATGAATTTAAGATTACTTTGGATAGACTATAATATAAAAGCATACACAAAAATTTATTTGAAACATTTTTATTCATTGCAAGTATTTCTGAAAAAGAATGATTAAATAGAATCTTTCAAGAATAATTTTCACATACAATGTAAAGATTTTGTTATCCCTAAATGTTAAGTTGAGATAGACATAAGGATATACAAATTTAGATCTATGGTCATATCTCAACTTAGTCGAACCTATTTAATTTGGGATTTTTGGAACCCATACCATTTCGACATGCTTTTTCTTGTATGGACATGAAAAAGAATAATGTCCAAGGCGTGAGCAATAATGACAACAAATTGAATCAACCTCAAGCCTTTTTCTATAGTTTTGATCTAGGTTATTCTTGGGTATATACATTTTTGTGCCTCTAGGTATATAAGCAGATTGACTCGCTTGTGTCCTTCTAGGTTGTTGATGGGATTTCTCATTAGGCTTATAACCTAGTCCTCTTCTTCCTATTTGATGATAGGAATTTTCTAGTATATTATCAAGGATTCCATTGTTGCTTAACTTGCTAACTTTTTGTTGCAACTTAACGATCTCATCCATTCTTTTCTTGATATCTAACTTTGCTTGATCTAGATTGGATGATAACATATTTCTTTCTTTCACTATATTGTCGTAATCTACATGGGTGCACAATATAGGTTGTTTTTGAATATCATTTAACTTTGCAAGCAATTCAGTCTTTTCTTGACATAGAAGATCATAGTTAGTCTCTAGAGTGAAAATTTTCACTTCACTATTACTCAGAGATGATTTCAAAGTACGATTGTCAGACATAATGCTATCTTTTTCAAAACCAAGAGTATTCAATTTAGCATATAAATCATCATTTTCGGATGTAAGCTCAAGAAGTCTAGCATTTAGATCATCATTTTCTTTATTTGATTTCTTTAATTTCTTTTTGTATTCAACATATTTGTTATGTGTTTCTTCAATAATAGCAACTAACTCCTCCTTGGGTAAATCAAGCAAACTTACCTCTTCTTCTTCTTCCTCACTTATTGTAGCAACGAAACACTCTTTATGTGCATCTCTTTTCTTTGACCTCCATGGACATTTAGACGTAGAGTGCTTTGTTCCCAAGCACCAATTGCAACTTGTCGAACTTTTGTCCATGCTCCTTTTCTTGTGGTTGTAGTCACCTCCTCCCTTTATTTCTTCAAGACCTTGTTAGGGCTCCTTGAAGCCTGCTCTGATACCAATTGAAAACCTCTAGAGGGGGGGTGAATAGAGTTTTATAGAGATTTTAAAATAATTTAAACTCAAACAACCAAAGTAAAGATTGAGAAGAGGAACACAGGTGTTTAGAGTGGTTCCACCTTAGCAAATACTAAGGAGTCAGTCCACTACCCGGTTGCTTACCCAACCGGGATTTTGAAAGTACTAAATTTTATTACCTCTCAAGGATGTTACATAAAATTTACAATACTTTCTAAACACCCTTTGGACAGCCTTCACCCTGAAGTAGTCTTGCCAACCTCGAAGCAGCCTTCCTTGAAGTAACTTCAAGCTCCCCCTTGAAGTAGCCTTCCTCCTGAAGTAGCTTCCCGTCAAGACAGCCTTCTGAAGTAGTCCAAAGTCCTCCTCTTCACACGAAGAGCTTCAACCTCTCCAATCCGCAGCCTCCTACCTGGAGTAGCAAGGAGAGTACAAGTAATACAAAGGAACGAGAAAGGAATAAAAGAAAATACAACTTATCCTTGTAGCTCAAGGCTTGATTTCCCTAGATCAAGCGTTTGGATTTTCCTAGCCAATATGATGGACTTGTGATTGCTAGGGTTAGGAAAATCTAGCCTATAGGACGAGCTTGAGCAAAGGAGAAAAATGACCAATGGATCACACAGCTCAGTTCACACAGTTTGCACAAGAGGGCTCAAGTATTTTCTCAAGTATATCAAGTGTAAGAAAATGTATCATAGTGTCCTATGGCTTGTCCTATTTATAGGAATGGCCTAAGTATGCTTAAGGACATTCTAGACAACTTCTAGGGGGTTCCTAGTGCTTAACTAGCCGTTAGGAATAAGTTAGGTGCATTAGCAACGGCTAGTTAATTAATTCTGCAGTTGCTGTCAGAGACCATCTCGGTCGAGGACTTGTCGACCGAGATGTCCAGTCGGTCGAGGATTTGTCGACCGACAGGCTCTCTAGATTAACGTTTATTTGCAACTGTTAACTGCTGTGTCTAACGGCTATTTTTGGTCAATCTCGGTCGAGAGGTTTGTCGACCGAGAGTGTCTCGGTCGAGGAGTGTGGTCGACCGAGATTGACTCTGTTTTCAATCTTTCAATTAAGATACTAAGTGTGTGCATAAGTGTGCATTATGTGATCCTATTGAATGGATGACTAAGGTGTTTAGCTAGGGAAAATCCAATGCTTGATTTACATGCGATTCTAAGTACTTGTACATTATAATTCTGTACAAGTTTTTACAATGATTACATTTGCATGAAAATATAAATACTTCACGTTGGATTTCCCTTATAGTTGTGTCATCCTGCACACTCAAGTAGCTCGTTAGATAAATAAGAATGAAATGTTTGTCATCATCGAAACAAAGGGGATTTATCATAATATCCAATTTATCCAACACTGCAGTTAATTTGACTTCACCTTTGATCTTGTCTTAAAAGAAAGTCATTGATGCTTTCCAATCTGATACGAAACATATGAACTGAGACTAGTGTCCTTGACACATGAAATCAAACCTTACTTTGATATAAGATGCAATCCTTTATTACTCATATGTCCTAACCATCTATCCTATAGATCTTCTCGATGATCCTCAATAGAATGTATATCACTATCTTTCAACACTTTAAGCTAGGTCTTGTACAGTGTACAACACAATTTACCTTGTACAATAATCTAGGCCCCCTTTGTAATTTTACATTCATCACCACTAAAGTCTAGATGACAACCTTCTATATCAAATAAGAACCATATATCAAACTCAACTACGGAACATGATGAACATCCTTCAGCGTGAGCATACAACTGACACTAGTTTGAACACAAATGAATCCAATCATGATATTTTTAGAGAAGCTGGAATTTCCCATACTCACCTTCTAAAAGTATCCCTTCCATTATGAAGTGAAGAAATCCTTACTACGTGAAGTGTGATAAGAAGCTGTAGTATCCACCAAAATCATAATCATCCTCATCAGCATGCAAATATTGCTCCTAAATAGTCAAAACCACATTGCCATCATCATCCATGTCATCTGAAATTGCCATTGTGTATTCTTGTCATCATCCTTTTTGTCTTTAATTTCAACTAGTGTTTCTTTTTCCAATCCTTTCAATCCTTTTTAAAATGGTATGGATTGCCGCAATAGAAGCACCCTCTACTTTTGGAATTGGATCTACCATGAGACTTCCCTTGGTCCTACGACTCACTACGACTCTGAGATCTTCTACTTCCTCTCGCTTTGTCAGTACCCCTACTCTTTGTGAAGTGAACATCTGACATATTTTCCCCTGAGACTTGTCACTGAGTCTCTTTGTTCAGTAGACTATTATTCACTTGAACAAGTGTCAACTTGCCAACCTGTGCAGAATTGGTAATTGTCACAATGAGCGTACCCCAACTATCAAGTATTGATCCCAGAAGAAGTATCACATGGATTTCAACTTCAAGAACCATCTTTATAGACCTTGGTTGATTTATAAGTTTTTAGAATTCATTCATGTGCTCGACAATTGTAACAACCCATTTTTAGATTAACCATCTAATTAGGGTTTACTTGGATGATTGTATACTTAACTAGATTGATCATTGTTTAAGCTTAATTAATGATGGTAGTCAAATTATGATTATTTAACCCTAATGAGAAACTCTAAATGTGTTTTTATTTTAAACAATTAGGGTTTGATAATTGTAAACTCTAGTGACCAAAATTAGGGTTTTGGTAGCATATGAATAAAAAATTGAATAAATACAATGGTATAGTAAATGATTTTTAGTATTTTATATATAACCATGATTTAGTTTAAATTTGAATATAGTTTGAGAAACCCAATTATTATTGTTCTTATAAAATATATGAAATGTAAGATTTTTCGGACCTTTTTGTCTGTCGTGTTTCCCCAGGAAAAGCTCAACCGACCATGCATTAAGGGTGAAATATAGCAGTCTAGTATTTGAATTTTTAACTTTTTATTGGTACAATCAATTGATTTAAAAAAAATTATGTGTAGTTTTTAAACTCCATTTTAGACATCGTGTTAAAATTTCATAATTTTTTAATGATGTTAGACTGATCCAGAGAAGGGTGTCAGTTGAGTTTCTCTAGGATAAACTCAGTTGACCATGCATTTTGGACAAAATATAGTAGTCTAGTATTTGATTCTTATTTATTTATAATTCTTAATGATTTGAAATTTTTACTATATATCTATAACTATATCTCATGCATCATGATAAATTTTAACAATTTTTGGTGGAGTTTTGACCTATTAAGTAGACGATCTTTAGTAACATTTGTATGACAGAAAGTTCTACTGAAATAAAAGAAAGTGTAAAGTTGGGTCAATTTGTAGTTGACCGAAGCAACTTAATTGAACTATATGATTAACCTAGCACCCAAGGAGCTCTCAAATTTTTTGATTCATTCCAGAGAAATGAAATCCTAGAGAGAGAGGGAGAGTTAGGAATTGAGAGGAGAAAATAGTGGAATTGATGATCTAGGGTTTCACCATCTGAGAAATGATGAAATCAAGTAAGTTTAGCTTCTTTGCATAGTATTTCATGGTGAATCTTATTTCACATGTCAAAATTTCATTCTTCCTCTGATTTTATTCAAAATTTTACCAAACCTCTCTATTTTCTCGCACTTTCTCTCTTAATCTCCGTTTCTACGGTTTTCGAGTTGAGAGGATGAAAAGATGGATTCAATAGCTAGAACCTTGGTGGATTTCTAGAAATTTAGAGTTGGACCTACATTTTTAGGTGATTTTCACCTTAGGTGAGTTTTTATGTCCCTCTTAATCTTTGTATTCATGTTGAAATCCATATTCTATCTGAGTAAAATAATTAGAAAGCTTTCTTGTTTCTATATGTGATTGGGTATTGATTTGCAAAGATATTAGGGAATCAAATTCTACTAATATGATTATTTCTCATTGAATTGAACTTGCTTAGTTCCTGATATATTGATTAATGATCCATGGAAAATTCTATGGACTATACTATTTCATGTGAATATTACCTAAAAATTAGCCCAATTCCTGATATGCTTGGGAATTGAATTAATATGTACAGAATCATACTTGAATTTTATTAGAATGAATTATACAAGTGTATACTTGAATATTAATAAAATTGAATATGATATATACATAAAGATTAGTATGACTTGGAGATATTCTCTGTTTAGGGTTTGTGTTGAGATATTGAACCAAATGAGTCAATTAATCAATGTATACTTGAGATGTACGAGTGAAATATGTGAAAATAGAAACTAGGGTTTCCATTTTTGTGAATATCTCTAATGAACCCTTGCATACCATGATGAGATTATTAGAAAATATGATTCTTATGATGTGTTGAACTTGAAATGACTTTTTGAAAACCCTCAAAGTTTATTAGTAATACAAGTATGAGTGATACAAATAGAACTTGAATATAATGTTGTAAATGTGATGAAATGTTGAAGTTCAGGTATTAATACTTCAATTGAAGATGTTGAGTCTTACTAGTATGACCTAATCCTAATGCATTTACTTTATATTTTATGGAATAATGAGTAGTCCTCAGATGAATGTGGTTCCATTTATGTGATAACCCTACACACTAAATAAGATTACTCAAAACATAAAATATGATGAATCATTAATTAACCACACACCTAGAAAAGAGGGTAAATTGAAAATGATTTCAAAATCATCACATGATCAGAAACATTTGCATTGAAACCCAACATATTTCTTGTATCCATACTATGTCAAGAAGCTGATCGATTTGTTCTATTGCCTCATCGACACACACACACACACACATATATATATACATATATATATATATATATATATATATATACACACATAGGATTATATTATTCATATATGCCACATAAGCAAACATCAACACGCTAACAAAACCATGATTTAATTGAAGCATCATATACACTTTCCTGCCCAGACTTAAGAGTACATGGACGACTCTAGGACACACTATACATCTAAAAAACCTTCTTTAATGTCCATCATCACATCTTCTCCTCACCTCCATTGGCCTACTTCTACTAATGTCAATCACCTGAAAGGATGTGGTGACCCAAAGGCAAGACCCATGTCCTAGTGAGAGATATAACTCTAAACATTGCTTATTGATTACAATAGGTTAAGCAATTAAATAGTTTAAGAAGATCAGGAAGATTAATCAGATAGGAATAACTACAAACATTGTTAAAAAGATACATAAAGGAGAAGATATTAGCTATCATCATAAACTTGGTTATCCCCATATTCCTTGCTAACAATATACGCAATTTGGTAGCATGTGCATAGTTAACATCATAAGCCAAGTCTAGTAGCATTGCATCTTTATTATCATGAATAAGTCTAGAAGTATAAGCATAGATAACAACATTTTCATGTCTAACAAGTTGAGCATATCTACATCATAAGTAGAGCTAACATCATAAGCACAACTATTTGCATAAGCATGATTAGTAGTGTAGGCATCTCCAATTACATATGCATGGCTAGAATCATAACTTAGCTAGCATCATGAGATCTCCATCATCATAATTATAACCAATAGTAATAGTATTGTAACGACCCCACCTCCTGGTAACCCCCAATTAAGGGAGACCAAAAGTTCTGTGCCATTATCCCAATTAACAGGATCAAAGGTTCAGCAAATAATAAATAACAATTAAAAATTTTTACCAACTAAACAGAAAATTGGTATAAAATAAAACTTTGCATACCTTTTTCAAAACTGGGATATCTACATCTATGAGCATCAGGAGTCTACTCTAAGTAATCCTCCTTTGTACTTTAACTCTTAATTAATTTCACATATGCCACTTTACTATTTGTCCTTTTGAAGCTTGTACCTAAAATGTCGACAAACAAAATGTCGGTCAGCATATCAGAATATGTCGGTATGTGGGGACAACCAAAATTGTACAGATATGGATAACAATCTAATTATCACAATCAAGTTAATTAACAAGCCAATTTACACTTTTTAGTATGACATTCTCCACCACTTTTTCCCTAACCCTGGAATACCCAACTTAGGGTTTCTTTTTCCAATGACTTAAGGCCACCTTCTCAATCCCGAGCTTGGTGCCTGGGGTCACCCTTCATAGTGCTTGTTAGTCATTCAATATCATAGGCCACCTTCTCATTCATGAGCTTGGTGCTTGGGGTCACCACTCATGGTGCCCATTGGTCTACCCATCTGGGCCTGACCTTTAGCATCATCCATCAGGGTGGCATGTAGGTGCGAGAATACATACTTCTATTATTAATGTGATAATCATAGTGACTTTATGATTTCCAAGTATGAACATCCAAACTGATAAGTTGCATTCAATGCGATTAACCATCCGAAAAATCCTCAGGAAACTAAGGCAGTTATTCATAATTAACCACATACATGTCAGGCGGACTCAGATGCAGGAATAGATGTAGATATCCCAGTTTTGAAAAATGTATGCAAAGTTTAATTTTATACTAGTTTTTAGTTTAGTTGGTAAAATTTGTTAATTGTTATTGATTATTTGTCGAACCTGTGATCCTTTTAATTGGGATAATGGCACTGACCTTTTGGTCTCCCTTAATTGGGGGTTACCGGGAGGCGGGGTTGTTACAATTGGTATCAGAGCCAAAACCCCTCCAGTAGGTGGGGTCCACATAGGCATGGCATGCTAGTCTTGAGCCATGTGGTTTAGGAAAGTAGGAAAGGGTTGTCCATGGTTGACGTAGCCACCCTTGCACTGGTATTTTGTGATCGGGAGTTGGGTGTCCATGTGCCATTGTGGGTCTACACTGAAATGGGGAACAGATTATGAGGCCTTATAGTTGATCCTTGATGAGGATATCAAGAGTCTAAGTGGGGGAGATTGTAACATCCCAAGATTTGAGGCCTCAGATAAAACACACTTTAAAGGAATGATTGGGCTACCCATATCACCAAGGTGCACCTCCTTTTCCGGGAACCCATCACTAAAGAACTCCATAGTTAAGCGTGCTCAGCTTGGAGTAGTATTAGGATGGGTGACCAGTCAGGAAGTTGACCCCAGCTTGCGCGTGAGTGTGGAAAAAATGCAGAGTTAAGGCTAGTGGTGGTCTGTGGGGCCAGTCGTCATTCCCGAAACTCTACTTGAGCCATGGTCAGTGGGTCCGGTCGTTATAAGTATACATGTCAACATAAGCATGGATATTGTATGTACACATCTACAACATGAGCATATCCACAACATAAGCATACCTACTATCTTTTAATGCACCATATATCATCTCTTTGTAAAGAGAACAAATAAGAGTTATTATCCAATGTGAACTGTTGTGTATAACCTTAAACAGATATGCTACACAGCTGTACTACATCTTTTATTTTTTGCCCTAAGGATTTGAGTCATACCACCCAAATCCAACTGACCACTGTTAAGTTGAAATCAGTGACATACAAGATCTAGGAAGATTTACACTCCTAAGATCTTCTCCGCCCCTGATCAGTATGGGTCCTCGACACCAACACATAAGGTCAAGATGCTAATAGCCTAGTCTGTCCTTAGTATAGGCCATGACACTAGTGAAAGGAGGTGGGTATGCATACCCTACCATCCAAGGTACAACTATAGTTGTCCTCCAATCTCATGATATATATTATCTCAAAGACACGACCACAGTCATTCTAAAAAAGAGGGCTAGGTATGACCGCAGTTATCCTCCCTAAACACTTGGGGTTAGAATGACAAGCACCCCACATACTCAATAGTATGTGCTTCGAGTTTCCCTTAGGAAAACTCATTTCACCATGCAGTAAGTTCTGACGCTAAAGATGGCTCTATGGTACATGGTACTACATTGAAGCTAGGGGTTTAGGAGGGGAATGTACTTGTTGCGGTTTTTTTATTCCATCCAATGACAAAGACTGGGTGACTCCCCAATATTAGGGTTTCCCTTTATTAGTATAGTTAATTGGGTGAACTAAGGTTGCATCAAACAAGTGGCCATATAAACCCTACTTCATGTCTTGAAAATATTGCTATATACAACTTTAGAAGATATAAAGCATGTGAGGCATAGTTCATCATCTCTACATCAGAAGGTACCATTCACTTGCCATCCATGAGACTACACTTCTCATCACTCTATCACAGGATATAAATCCTTATAATATTATTCCAGGGTTCCAACCCTTGTCACATCATAAAGAGGATTACACCTCATCCAGGGCTCAACCATGCCCAAAGGTCATTAAGACAATTACATAATTCCCTACAAGTTCATCATTATCTCTCCATGCTTTATAACAAGGCTCAACAAACATCACCATGCATGTGATACATAGGTTCAGCATAATATTGCATCAAAGAGATAAAAGGTGTTCACATGATGACATTGTAGGGTTATTTTAGCATTAAAGTATTCCTTCAATTATATCAACATACAATAGGGTTAGATGTGCTTGATCACCATTATACTTATTGTGCATGTGTTTGTAAGAAAACATCAATTATGAACCATTCTCATCATATTAGGATTTCAATAGAAATTAGAAAAAGTATTCCTTCATCATATCATACTAAGAAGCTAAGCATGATTAACCATTCTCATCTATTTGCATTAGGCATAGGTTCAACCAGATAAGTTACACTGAAGTTATAGTTCAGCATTCATACACAAATCCTAACTCATGGCATCCCCATCGGGTCATGGATGCATAAAATAAAGCATCGTCACCACATCCCATACCATCCTTAAGTATAGATCCATGCATAACTCAAGGTATAACCATCAGATTATAACATACTAGGGTTTAATCAACAATAAGAGAGCACTCCATGATTCTATTAATCATTCAAGGGGGTTGTTCATAATCAATCACCATCACTTGGTTACATTAGGGTTAAGTGTAACCAGCTATACTTCATTAGGGTTGCCTATTAATTCATTATGATGATTATCAATTATATTGATACGATGGCACAGGTAAGGCTATATAAATAAGGGCATGCCTCCATCAGTTTCAACGTCATTCAAACCTTACCATCATACATGTGTTCCTCTCAAAGCCATTGTATGTTGTAACATCAAAACCTAAATATCAATACATGATCTTCTGCAAGGACCATCAATTTCACATCATTAGAACCAAAACATTACATTATGGGCTTTACATAAAACCATGGGATGTTGAAGCATCAAATCTCAATCATTTACTCACTTAAAACCATCGTATATGAGTTAGACAAAACTATTGGTTGTTAATATAGAAGGATCATCAACATTGAAAATATTCCAACCATTGATTGATGAACCATCAACCCAGTCTAACCATTGGTTGCCAACTTTGACCCAGTGGATCCCTTAGTTGCCACCTTTGACCCAGTGGAACCATTTGTTGTCACAATTGACCCAATGGAGCCATCTACCCACTAGAATCGTCGACCCAGTGGAGTCATTGGTTGTCGCCTTCGACCCAGTGGACCCATTAGTTGTCACCTTCAACCTAGTGGTGCCATCTGCCCAGTGGAGCCATTGATCTAGTGGATCCATAGACCCAGTGGAGCCATCTACCTAGAGAAACCATCGGTTGTCATCTTGTTAGGTGGAAACAACACTTAAACTTCAAATAAAACCATCATTTGTGAAGTATTAAGGACCATCAATTGACTTAAGCTTAAGAAAACATAACCATCAAATTTTGAGATCAAGAGAAGCCCCAAGACATCATCTAAGAATGGTCCTTGGTTGGCACACCATGTCCAAGCAAAACAACGAAAGAGCTAAACCATCGGGCTAAGCATTAAGGTAGAAAAACAACCCACAAACCCTTAAGGAAAAACCATCGGTTGTAAGGTAATAAGCATAATCGATCATCATGTAAGAAAGAACCAAGTCATACTCTACCTCAAGAAGGTCGTACACATAGTTTTAGGTTCATCTAGATCTAGAAACTAATCAAGGAGCGCCACTAAAATTGAAACCCTAGGTAAGGATAGCTTTTATATGCATAGATCTTTGTTTTAGAGAAAAAAACATGATCAAGCAAGCTATTTGTAAGCAATAAACGTGAGGAGGGTTATAAAACTCATGTCTAGGAAGAATTTAGACTCCAAGAAGCAATAAAACTCGATCAAATAAGGGAGAAAAAATGTAGTTTAGATTTGAACTCAGCCAAGTAGCTCCTTTCTGCACAAGAGAAGTAAACCCCTAGGTAGAAGGAGCAAGAAAGGTAGGTTCTTTGATCTTTAGAGCAAACTTTATCATGGAAAAAAATAGTTTTGTCCAATAAGAAGGTAATAGGAAGAAGAATAGCAAGAGAAATGAAGGAGAGAAGGAAGGTACTTACCAGTTTAGGTCAAGAACAAAAAGGGTATCTCCACAAACCCTTGAAGAGAGCAAACTGAAACCCTATATGCTTAACCAAGAAGGTCAGATACCTTCTTCTTCCTTGGGTACTCTGTTCACCACTAAGAAGGGGAATAAAAAGTTTTGGAGAGGAGGGAAGAGATAAGGAGCCAAAGTTTTCATTTGTCAGCTAAAGGATAGTTATATAAAGTTTATGGGTAAGGAAAGAGAGAATCTTGAGGTATCCCAGTATCTCTCCATGTGTCCATGGCTAAGAGCTTCCATGGACATGCAAACATCTACTCCTCTGGTGGTAGATACCTTCTTGGTCATTTTTTAGTGTCTCTCCAGGCCAACCATTGGCCTCCAAGCACAGGAACCATCGGTTCTTTGGAACCCTAGTCACTTAAGTGGTGAACCATCTATTAACCAACTTTTTTTAGTGAACCATCGGTCCAAGTGAACCAAAACTAGAAAACTATTGACCCTCAACCTTCTAGGAATCACCATCAGTTTTCCTCTCACTAGGAGAACCATCAGAGCCCATCCTAATAGGAGGACCATCGAGCTATAACCTCAAAGGTAGATATCCATGAGGGGGTAAACCCTAACTCAACACTAGAAAGGTATTTCCACCAATCCAAGGTGCACCCCATGTATCAACAAGTTAAAGAATGATAAAAAAACATATATGGATAACAAAGCATGTCACAAATTGTATGAAAAACCTCTCATATGGGCAAATTGTAGAAAAGTCCAAAATGTGCATAAAATTGCATCTTGCACAAATAATGTCCAAATTGAACCAAACTTGAAACTTAATCTTGTTACATGATATAAAATCACTTCATATGGCTTGGCTAAGTTTTAAGTACCCAATTATGATAATTAAGCATGTTCAACCATTTAAGCAAGGTTAGATGTTACAACCCCAATTTTTGGGTTCAATTGGTGAGAAATGTAATTTCTCATATTAAAGATAATTAACAAATAATGATATAATTTGTTTTGAATAAATGGATTTCATTTATAATAGCCTTTATGATTGTGTTGTGGGCTTTATTGGCTATTGGGCCCAATAACAAAGAAATGAAGAAAGGAAATTCAATTATTAAATTAGTAAATGAATAATTGAGTTTTTTGAGAAAAGAATGATGTGGAAACCTCTGGAAGGCAAAAGAATGTAATCCAAGGATGGATTTCGTGCCTCTTGGGTTCCTTGGGTTACAAGGAGTCCAAAGTTGCATAGAGAATGCAATAAGAAAAGAAAAGATCAATTAAGTATTTCTTTATTAAGAAAGAAATTGAAAACAATAATAAAATGTGGAAAAGGTGGAATTGAGTTATCCTTAGTGGGATTTCGTATCCCAAGGATTCCTAATGTTAAAAGGAATACCAATGAGGAAAATAAAAGAGAAATACAGAGAAATCCTCAAAAGAGATATTTTAATGAGAAATAAACAAGATAATGTGAAATAATGCATATTGATGCATTTAGAAGGATAATGAGTATTCCTTAAAAAGGAAATTCGAATTATTTCATTTCTTGGGATCCAATGAGTCCCAATGAAGAAAATAAAGAGAAAAATACCAATAATAGAACATAAGAGGATAATATGGTGCATGATTAATGAATTTCATGGTTTTGTTAAAGAAGTGGTATTTTCTACTTAAGGAAATATAAAATCCGTGGCCAATGAATTAAAAAGGGCAAGTACAAAGAAAATAAAAGAGGAATTTCGAATTTCTTGATATCCAAATAATAGAGAATATCCAAAGGATAAAAAGAAAGAGAGAGAATATACTTCTTATTGAAGGAATTGATTTCTATTAGGAAAGGGATTTGCTATTTCATGGATGAGCACCATAGGGCGTGGATACTCTCCCCTATATAAGGGGTAGAGTCTTTGGTCGAGTTTAAGTTAATTCCAAGCACCCTTTCTCTCTCCTTCTTCATCGCTTTTGTCCAAAACTCTAAACCACAGGTGGTGTTTTCTCTGGAGCAAAGGTGACATGTGGAGTCATCTGGAGGAAGGCCCGATGTACCCCGATGACCAGTGGATGATCAGCTAACATCCTAGAGCATCAGACTTCACCCAAACACCTGTGGCACACCTACAACACGGCTGCAGCATGGTTGTGAGACGCGGGCTTGCAGATCCTGATCTCGGCCATTGTGGCCATACCCAAGGGCGCCTCACGTGCGGCTGGGAATGGAGGAGCCAGGGTGGGAGTTGGCGGCAAGAACTAGGTCGTGGGAAGGAGAGGAGATGTCACTCCATCGCAGCTAGGGCAACGCAGCGCGGCTGTGTAAGGTTGAAGAAGGCATGAGCATCGTTCTACCCCTCAGCGTGCTAAAGAACGGATCCTTAAGTCAAGGGTAGTTTCGTAATTCAGTTATGATTTCAACTTACAAGGCAACGTTGCATGGAGCAGGACAAGTGGCGCGCTTTGATTGGCCCAAAGTAAGTAATTGTGCACAATTCATAGCTAATTAACCGTAGCTCGGATGGATATGCATAATATATGAATTTTTCTCAATAGAACATGAGGAATCCATTAAAAAATATAATTGAAGCCTGATTCTAATTTCAATCTGAAAAGTAATGGAAGTTATCAACTTTAATACTTTAATGATTAAGAAACCATATTTTGAGATGATTAATGTGTCAAGTAGGGTTTAATGGATGATTAAAGTTCGTATTAACCTATTAATGATAAAAAGGAACATTAGGAACAAAAAGGATGATCTTCATGCGTAATTTGATTAATTTAGGGTTCCATACAATTTAACGAACCTTGAACCCTAACTACGGTAATTATGATCCTTAATGAATTTAGTTGGTCAAATTCATGTACAAAGCTGAGATATGATGGTTCTAATCAATTTCGAGTATAAAGATTCCTAATTATGGGTAAATACCCTTAATATAGTAATTATGGTTTTCTAATGAATAAAAGGTGAATTTAATGATATATAGAGTTCATTTGTGAATTAGGCCATAATGAACTATGAAATGATGATAAATGAGTATAATGATCTTGCCATGGATTAAAAGGATAAAAATGGTAGTTTTAACATAAAAGAAGGATAATGGGCTTAATTAATGTTTAAGTGTGCCTTTAATCTGAAATTAGGGTTTGTAAGTAATTGAATAGAAATAGGGTTTAAAATAGTAAAGGAAGTGAAACCCTAAATGCAAAATGAAACCCTAAAATGGATACAGAGACCATAGGAAGTGATTCCAAGTTGAATAGAAAGAATCTTGATAAAGTGTGTAGTAAATAGAGTACATGTGTTTTTTAGGATTCTTGATTATGTGGTTGAATTACTTGCTTGGATTGCTTTCTTGGTTGTAATTGATATTAGCTTGAGAAATCTACTGAACAGGTATGTGGTTACGCTTATGAATAATCGCTTTAGTTTCAAGGCGATTTCCGAACGTGCTTATCGGTTGCTTGAAAATAATTGTTGGATGCCTTTTATTTCATGCAACTATAAAGTGACTATGATTATCACCATGAATATATATATATATATATATATATATATATATATATATAACTGGCTTATATCTGAATCCATCTTGGTGGCTTGTAAACCTAAAAGGGGTAACCTAGAGTAAGGTCTAGGTTATCGTGGGTTATAAATTGGTCTACCAAGTTTAGTGCCATGAGACCCTTTAGCATGCCATGAGTTAAGGAGTGGGCTACTTACGGGTAGTGCCATGTGACTCAACCCTAGAAATTGGTTCACCTATAGGTGGGACCATGAGGGGTTTAATGGGGAGCTACTATAAGGAAAGTAGTATCCAGGTCCACTACAGGGACAACGCAGAGGATAGGGAATAAATGGATCGTGCAGTTATATTTAAAATGTAAAATTTGATTTTAAATGGTAATTGGCTGCAATACATTATTATGAATAATTGCACGATTATTGGTTCCCCCGCATACCAGCTTTATGCTGACTGACATTTTGTTTGTCGACATTTTAGGTACAAAGCCAAAAGGACTAAATCGTCATATTGTGAAATACATGAATTAAACTACAAGGAGGATTAGTTAGAGTAGAATTGATAAGTGGATAGAAGTTTAGAGATCCAAGATTTCAAAAGGTATGCAAAAGTTTATTTTCTTACAGCTTTCCAGTTTAGTCTGTTAAAATGTAATAATTGTTCTTGGTTAATTACCGAACCTTTGATCCAGAAATTATGTGTGTGGCTTCGACCTCTTGGTCTCCCTTAATTGGGGGTTACCGGAAGGTGGGGTCATAACATTTGGTATCAGAGTGTAGGTTCCTCACTTAACCATTAATAATTATTAAATTTTACAAACTCCATAGAACCCAAGGGAGTTCTTAGAGGATTATCCGAAAGATGGAGGTGTCTAGAAAAGCATCATGACCGGGGGCTGGAAATATTTTCCTCCGCACCGCTAGTCAGAATATGAGGACTCCCAGATCCGTGTGACTGTCTGGCCAAAGTCTTAGGGTATGTTTCAGAATAAGATACCTTTAGGACTCTCTCATCTTGTTCATCCCTTCTCAACTCAAATTCTATTAAGGACCTTAAGGATTAGGGTTTTCTCTCCTGTCTTCACCCTCTTGAGATATGGGTAAGGTTGATATGGTTTAAGGAATCCTCCACCAAATTAATGAAAATCATGTAAATAAGATGTCATGGACATAAGTTTAATAGATTAAGCGTGAACTAAAGGATAGATACATGCTTAGGTTGTATGACATAAGTTGTCATGCCCTCAGAAGATACCTGAGGCTAGACCTTCTTGTCAGGAGGATAAATAAAGAGAGTTAGTCTTGGAGATAGAGATCTCCATTATAAGTAGAGACCTGGCACATCCTCTGAGGATGATGTTAACCCTAACCCTAAGTGAAGGCTAGAGAGAGACAACATGATGAGTTAGATGTCATGGTAGACCAAGTGGTTGGATGGACATGCCTTGGATGATGTATGATCCATGAGAGGTTGGATGACTGAGTACCTTTGGCGACCCAACCCTGGGAGGGGTCGAGCAGTGGAGAGTGAAGGATAGCTCCTTCATTGATGAGGATAGAGAAGAACCTATGGAAACCCCATGATCTTATATGAGCATGACATAGTAGGCACCCAGAGTACATCAGTAGTACGAACAGAAGGTTAAAACCCTGGCCAAGGAAGTAGGATGGATATCTTATGAGACAAGCATAGAGGGTTATGGATAACCTTGAGCAGACATAATCTTAAGGGGAATGCTTGTAAGCTTGACCCACCTTCATGGATAGAGAACCTCATGTAGTAAGGATTTTTGTAGGGTTAGTTCTAGAGAGAAAGAGTAGGACCCCAAGCAAGAAGGTTGTAAACCTAGACTTCAAGATACGAGGAAAAGTGGGGAGTTGAGAATGATGTGGCCTAAGTGGATGAAAGTGGTGGCCTCATGCTTGATCCCTGGATGATGATGATATCTTGGTTGTCTTTAGAGGGAACAAACCTGAGTGGGAGGATGAGGATTCTGGCACCTGTTGGTATGTATGCCCTGAGAGCCAATCATGGGATGATTGGTGGGATACATTAAGATTGATTTGATAAACATCTAAGGCAAGCTTCCAATTCTTTCTGGTTCAGTCATATGAGATAGTGATAGAACAGATTGAATGTCTAGAGAATGACAGTACTCAATGACGTATGCTTTCAGGTTGAGGACCTGAATGATGAGATCATACGGATGCTAAGAGTTTGTACATTCTTGTTATGTCCCTAGTCAGATGTCATTGTGGAAGGTAGATAGACAACAATGACACACAAGACTAGATTGTGGTGTTGGTTGATGACAGAATCTCATTAGTCATGATATAGAGATATCAAACCAAACACATAGGTACTTGTTAGAGAACAAGTGTACCGGACAGACCCACCGTGAGTTTGACACATGGAACCATAAGATGGTAGTCACAGTCAGTACTCACAGTGATGGTGGTGAGTGTGATTCTAAGACCTGAAATCACTACACTCAACACATGTCGTTGGGCACACTTTGACATCATCAAACGCAGTCCTGAAACAAGGGTTGTTATAAAGGTGATGATTGGGTGGCTTTGTGTTACGACCCGCGTCGAGCTTAACCTGTAAGTATGTTGTTGAGCATGTGTTTTAGCTGGTTGCTAAGCTGTAAGCTTGTTTTTGTTAATAATGTTTATAACGGATATGATATGTGCTTAGTGTGAATCCTAGCCCTTAAAACGTGTAGGATCTTACGCTTAAAGCATTGCCAGAGAAATCGTTCGAATCCGACCTTCGAGTCAAAAGTTGCATGTTTTTGGGCTTGTAGGGACCCGTTTGTAGTTCTTGGAAGTTTTTGGACTTTGCGTTTTGGTCCCTAGGTTTTCCTTCTTATCTTTCTTTCCCTTTACTCATTTCTTTCTAGAAACGAGAGAACGCAGAGCGTTCTTTTCTTCTTCCTTCACGTGAGAGAGAGAGAGAGAGAGAGAGAGAGAGAGCTGAGAAGGGAAGAACGTCTTGGAGCCAAGGTTTTGCTCCGGCCAGTAGCTATGAATCATCTTCTTCCCTCTTTCCATCTTCTTCTCCATCAATTCGATCCGTCTAGCAGCAGGAGCTGCGTTTGCAAGGTGGTGGTCTAGAGATTAGGGTGCAAAGAGCAGTCCTAGCTCGTCCTTCCTCCCCCTTCAGCTAGTTCTTGGTGGTGTGCACCAGTTGCGGGTGATTTGCAGCGCAAATCGGAGGTTTTGCCCGTCGATTCGAGTGAAATTGACATCTGCAGGTCCGTTTTTATTTTCTGTCTGTGCGCGGTTCGGCCGAGTTTGTGTTTGGTTGGCCGAGTTTCTTATTTAGGCAATCGAATAGTGTTTTAGTCGGCCGAGTTTGGTCTTGAATCGGCCGAGTTTCTTTGTAGGTAAACAAGCGGTGTTTCGATCGGTCGAGTTCCTCAGAGGATCGGCCGAGTTTCCTGCTGATCGGCCAAAGTTGGTCGGCTGAGTTTCAGAAACTGAGGAGTGATCGGCCGAGTTCCAGAGTGATCGGCCGAGTTTCAGAGTGTGAGTGGCAGTTCATTCAGAAATCATTATTTAACTCAATTTAAGTGCTTAATTGCTTTAATATAAGTTGGTATAACTTCTAAACAGTTTAGCACATACAATAGTTTATTATAGATTCAATGGAACTTGAGATACGTAGTATGATTGATAAAAAGATGGAATTTCCTGTTTTACAGTTGCAATGCATATGCTGAATAAAGATGGTTGTTTAGCAATGAATTTGAAATAGTGGTATTGAGTCATGTTTAAAGATGACAATGATATATGTATGAGTTTAAAAGAGATGTTCCAAATGTGAAATAAGTATGAAATGTGTTTTTCCTGTTTAATTGTTTAAATGTTAAATCAGTTAATAGACTTAGGTGCCCTAACACCGTAGAACCCCTTTGACAGATCTGCTTCTTAGGGGTGAAACTCGTGTCCCACATCAACCGGTTGAGTAATTCTGGTGGCACGAGGGTTGATAGACAGTGTCCAACACCAACCGATTGAGTAATTTCGGTGGCACTGGGGTAAATAATAAATAAAGTAAAGGGTTATCCAACACCAACCGGTTGAGTAATTCTGGTGGTAACCCAGTGTTGACTCCCTGCGCCTGTGTACTCAGGTTAGAGGAGGAGTCTAGAGCACTCAGAGTAGTGCATTGAGGCCGTAGAGCCTATGAGTCAGGCCAGAGAGCCTGGGGTCCTGTGGCAGAGCAGGGCTGGCGTCAGACTTAGCATTTCCCGGGTGTGTCGCTAAGTCTTGTACGGTGGGATCGTAGTTCTCTACGGATCTTCATATGCAGGGTACACTGCATATGATTAGGGCATAATAATAATATAATTTGGTACTCATATAGGATCATAGTAAATTAAAGTATTCGAACTTTTGTACTATTTATTTATATCTGTTTATCTGTTCAAATTATCTGTTATGGCATGGAAATGTGATTATATTCTGCAAATCCGTTATGTTATTAGAACTGCCCTGCTTAGTACTGCACTTATGTTTAATTTCAAATTATAAACCTGATGAGTTGTTTAGTGATAGCTAAATGAAAGGCTATTCACTGAGCGAGTAGGCTCATACCTCTACTCAAACATTTTCATGTCAGCATCAGCAACAGGAATCAGAAGGATCGTTTCATTCTAACGCTTAGTCTATAGAAGGTTTGTAGTTAGTCTAGTTAGAGGTCTCTTAGTCCTTTCCCCTCGATCTTTGGGACAAGGTGTGGGTGAGAGAGAATGTGTATAAAGATGTAAATTAACTGTTATGCTTTATTTTATGTTGAGAAATGTAATATGATGTAGGCTTTGCTTGTATCTTCTGTCAGTTTAATAAAAATGCTTCTGCAGTTTGTTAGTTTTTGTTTATAGCATAAATCTGGTTATCTTTAAAGTCTTAAAATGTTTGAAAAAAAGTGACGAGTGGTTGGTTTGTGAGTAAATCCCATCCGTCGCGCTCTAATCTCGTGGTTTGTGGTTAATGTGAGATCGGGGCGTGACATCTTTTGGTATCAGATCTTAGGTTGAGTACATAGTTACTCAGAGTCCAAGTTAGGGGACGATAAGAGACCAATAGGATTAAGGTTTAGGTGTCTTTCTTCTATCTGTAGTTTTCTAACAGGAAATATTCTGTTATATCATTGCAGATGGCAGGAAGAGGCTTTGATCGTGATGATCGGGCCGAGAGCCATGTTGGCCCTGATCCTTTGTACTTGGGTCCAGGTGGTGGTGACCACGTGGATGAAGCATCTCGTATGTATAAGATGTTTCTGGAGACCAGGGAGAAGTACAAGGATGATAGGTGAGCTTCTACTTCTACCAGCAGTAAGGATCCGATGCGATCATATGAGCTTGTGAAGAAGCTTGGTGGCACAGAGTTTAGTGGCACTACAGATCCAGCAGAGGCTGACGAATGGTTTAGACAGATAGAGAAGGTCTTTCGCTTGATGGAGCTTCCAGAAGAGAAGAAGATTAATCACGCAGTCTATCTTTTGACAGGCGATGCAGAGTTGTGGTGGCGTGGTGTGGAGGAAAAGAGGAGAGGTACAGAGCTTTCTTGGCAGGATTTCTCTGAAGAGTTCCATCTTAAGTTTTATCCACCTACCTTCCTTAATGAGAAAATCAGGCAGTTACAGAACATTAAGTAGGGGAACATGTCAGTTACTGAGTATGAAGCGCTTTTCACCCGGTTAGCGAACTTCTGTCCGCAGCTTGTTCCCGACAACATAGAAAGATGCAGAAGGTTTCAGGAAGGGCTAAGGCCAGAAATTTGGCATATAGTTTCTGCTACTAGCAGGAGGAACAGAGAGAACTTTGGTGAGTTTGTTGAGGCTGCTAAACAGGTTGAAGAATCTGTGAATGCTGACAAGGTGCCTGAGTCTAAGAAGAGATCTGCAGATTTCAGTAGAGGACAGTCCAGTAGTGGATACAGAGGTGGAGGTAGAGGTTTCTTTTCTAAACTTGGTCGTGGCTTTAGCTGTTTCAGCAGACAAAGATCTGAGGATGTCACTACTTCTAGAGGCAGAGGGGGATACAACCCAGGAAGATGGGGCAGTGCCGCTAGTGGACAGTCTTCTGGGTCGTCAATGTCTGTGACAGGTCCCCAGAGACAAGAGATACCGCCATGTAACAAATGTGGAAGACCACATACTGGTCAGTGTTGGGGTGCAAATTCTCAAGGTTGTTTTGTCTGTGGACAAGTAGGACATTTCAAAAAAGAATGTCCTCAGCTTCGACAAGCAGCATCACAAGCTTTCCAGCCTCAGTACCATGATGTTCCAAGTTCTTCTATGGCTTCTGGTTCCAGAGGTGGTGGAGTGCCCAGTGGCAGAAGTGGTCAGAGAGGACAGCGTGGCAGAGGGAGAGCTTCAGCACGTTTCTTCTCTTTGACACCTCAGGAAGGTATAATCTCTTCACAAGTCGTTACAGGAGAAATGCTTTTGTTTAATAGTATATCAGTTTCATTTTTGATAGATCTGGGTGCTACTCACTCTTTCATACGACGTTCTTTAGTGGGTGAACTTAATTTGTTAACTCAAGATTTGGTAGATGAGTTAGTGTTAAGAGTTCCACTAGGTGGACCAACGGTTTTGACTGAGTTTTGTCCCGGATGCTTGTTTTCTTTTGGAGGTTACACCTTTTCTGCTAATCTCATACCCCTGGATGTCAATACCTTTCAAGTCATCCTGGGTATGGATTGTCTTGAGACATATCGAGTGCAACTCAATTGTTGGAAGAAGGAAGCTACCTTTCAGCTAGGTGAATTTTCTTGTGTCTTCACTGGAGACAGGAAAGTTCTGCCTACGTGCATAATATCAGCTGCTGTAGCTGATAAGATGTTACATAAAGGATGTGAAGCGTTCCTTGCTCATGTGGTTGACACCAGAGCAGAAAAGAGCACCGCCAGTGTTTATGATGTGCCTGTGGTTCGTGAGTTTTCTGATGTTTTTCCAGAAGAATTGCCAGGCTTACCTCCTGTCAGAGACATTGATTTTGAGATTCAGGTATATCCAGATAGTCATCTAGTAGCACTGCCAGCCTATAGAATGGCACCTGCAGAGTGGAAGGAACTCAAGGTGCAGCTACAGGAGTTGCTGGATAAGGGTTTCATTAGACCCAGTTCTTCACCGTGGGGTGCTCCAGTCCTGTTTGTTAAGAAAAAGGATGGTACCATGCGTCTCTATATAGATTACAGGCAATTGAACAAGATCACTATTAAGAACAAGTATCCTTTGCCAAGAATAGATGATCTGTTTGATTAGTTGCGTGGAGCAACGATCTTCTCTAAAATAGATTTGAGATCTGGATATCATCAGCTCAGAGTGAAGGCTTCTGATATTCCCAAAATAGCTTTCAGAACCAGGTATGGGCATTATGAGTTTCTAGTCATGTCGTTTGGGCTGACCAATGCCCCAGCAGCCTTTATGGATATGATGAATCGGATTTCCAAACCGTTCCTAGATCAGTTTATTGTAGTCTTTATAGATGATATTCTGATCTACTCTAGAGATGATGTACAACATGAGCAACACCTGAGAGTAGTGTTGCAGTTGTTGAGGCAACACCAACTGTATGCTAAGTTTAGCAAGTGTGAGTTCTGGTTGGCTGAGGTAGCATTTCTTGGACATGTTATCTCGAGAGATGGAGTTAGCGTTGATCCTAAGAAAGTTGATTATGTGCTTCAGTGGGAACAGCCTAAGACTCCTACTGAGATCATAAGTTTCTTGGGATTAGCAGGTTATTACAGAAGGTTTATATAGAACTTCAGTGTGCTAGCATCACCCTTGACACGCTTGACGAGGAAGGATGCACCGTTTGTTTGGTCTGATAACTGTGAGAAAAGTTTTCAGATCTTGAAGAGGATGTTGACTTCAGCACCAGTGTTGGTTCTGCCAGAGGCAGATAAGGGTTATACAGTGTTCTGCGATGCTTCCAGGAGAGGCTTGGGCTGTGTACTGATGCAAGAAGGCAAAGTTGTGGCTTACGCATCTAGACAGCTTAAGAAGAATGAAGAGAACTACCCTACTCGTGATCTCGAGTTAGCTGCTATAGTTCATGCTCTTAAGACATGGCGTCACTACCTGTATGGTGAGACATGTCAGGTGTTTACGGACCATAAGAGCCTGAAGTATATCTTCACTCAAAAAGATTTGAATTTGAGACAGTGCAGATGGCTTGAGCTGATCAAGGATTATGATGTGACAATCGATTACCATCCTGGTAAAGCGAATGTTGTAGCAGATGCCTTGAGTAGAAAGTCAAGTTCAACTACAGATGCATTTTCTATGGCATGTTTCAAGAGAGACTTGCTTGTGGATATGCGAAAGTTGAACTTAGACTTGGATGTGGTTGGACAGAGTGGGTTGATTGCTCAGATGCAGGTCAAACCTACTTTCTATGATCAGATTAAGGAGTTGCAACAGAATGATGACGAGTTGTGGCAGGTTATGCAGGATATGTCGGAAGGTAAAAGCACAGAATTCCGGCTTTCTGACGATGGTGTGTTGTATCTTTATGACAGGTTGTGTGTACCTGGGAACAGTGAGCTGAAAGAGCGGATTCTTGAAGAAGCGCATGCTTCTAGGTATGCTATGCATCCTGGTAACACGAAAATGTACAGGAATCTCAGAGAGCTGTACTGGTGGTCTGGTATGAAAAGAGATGTGGCTGAGTACGTGGCTAGATGTGGAGTGTGTCAGCAGGTTAAAGCTGAGCATCAGAAACCTGTTGGTACCTTACAGTCGCTTCCTATACCTAAATGGAAATGGGAACACATCACGATGGATTTTGTGGTAGGGTTACCCAGAACGCCTCGAGGTTCGGACTCGATATGGGTGATTGTGGATAGACTAACTAAGTCTGCTCACTTTCTCCCTGTCAAGTCGACCTTTGATGTTCCAAAGCTAGCCAAGTTTTATGTGGATGAGGTAATCAGATTGCATGGAATTCCAGTTTCCATTATTTCTGATAGAGATCCAAAGTTTACATCCAGATTCTGGAATCAGTTACATCGTGTTTTGGGCACAAAGTTGAGGTTTAGTACAGCGTTTCACCCGCAGACAGATGGTCAATCTGAGAGGACCATTCAGACCCTTGAAGACATGCTGAGAGCATGCGTTTTGCAGTTCAAAGGTAACTGGGAAGAACACTTAAGCTTGATGGAGTTTGCATATAACAACAGCTACCATTCTAGTCTTGGAATGGCCCCATATGAAGCTCTATATGGCAGGAAGTGTAGATCACCAGTTTGTTGGTACGAGATTGGAGAGAAAGAAATTCTTGGACCTAAGATAGTTGATATAACTACAGAGAAGATATCTGTGATCAGGGATCAGTTGAAAGCTGCTCAGGAAAGAAAAAAAAGTTATGCAGAGAGACGACGTCGACCTCTTGAGTTTGAGGTGGGTGATGAGGTGTATCTGAAAGTTTCACCATGGAAGGGAGTGCTAAGGTTTGGCAAGAAAGGCAAGTTGACTCCTAGGTTTATGGGCCCATATCCTATTGTTGAGAGGATTGGACCTGTAGCTTACAGGTTGGATTTGCCGTCTGAGTTGGCAAATCTTCATGATGTGTTTCATGTGTCTATGCTGAAAAAGTGTCATCCCGGTACAGAAAAGATTTTTGATCCAGAACCGGCGTAGATTAGGACAGATGTGTCCTACGTGGAAGGACCAATGCAGATAGTTGATCGTCGAATCAAAAAGCTTAAGAACCGCGAGATACCTTTAGTGAAGGTTCTGTGGAGGAACCATAATCTTGAAGAAGCTACGTGGGAGCTTGAGTCTGAGATGCGTAGCAAGTTTTCTTTTCTCTTTTAGAAATTTCGGGACGAAATTCTTATAAGGGAGGGAGATTGTTACGACCCGCGTCGACCTTAACCTGTAAGTATGTTGTTGAGCATGTGTTTTAGCTGCTTGCTAAGCTGTAAGCTTGTTTTTGTTAATAATGTTTATAACGGATATTATATGTGCTTAGTGTGAATCCTAGCCCTTAAAACGTGTAGGATCTTACACTTAAAGCGTTGCTAGAGAAATCGTTCGAATCCGACCTTCGAGTCAAAAGTTGCATGTTTTTGGGCTTGTAGGGACCCGTTTGTAGTTTTTGGAAGTTTTTGGATTTTGCGTTTTGGTCCCTATGTTTTCCTTCTTATTTTCTTTCCCTTTACTCGTTTCTTTCCAGAAATGAGAGAACGCAGAGCGTTCTTTTCTTCATCCTTCGCGTGAGAGAGAGAGAGAGAGAGAGAGAGGGAGCTGAGAAGGGAAGAACGTCTTGGAGCCAAGGTTTTGCTCTGGCCAGCAGCTACGAATCATCTTCTTCCCTCTTTCCATCTTCTTCTCCATCAATTCGATCCGGCTAGCAGCAGGAGCTGCGTTTGCAAGGTGGTGGTCTGGAGATTAGGGTGCAAAGAGCAGCCCTAGCTCGTCCTTCCTCCCCCTTCAGCTAGTTCTTGGTGGTGTGCACCAGTTGCGGGTGATTTGCAGCGCAAATCGGAGGTTTTTCCTGTCGATTCGAGTGAAATCGACATCTGCAGGTCCGTTTTTATTTTCTGTCTGTGCGCGGTTCGGCCGAGTTTGTGTTTGGTCGGCCGAGTTTCTTATTTAGGCAATCGAACAGTGTTTTAGTCGGCCGAGTTTGGTCTTGAATCGGCCGAGTTTCTTTGTAGGTAAACAAGCGGTGTTTCGATCGGTCGAGTTCCTCAGAGGATCGGCCGAGTTTCCTACTGATCGGCCGAAGTTGGTCAGCCGAGTTTCAGAAACTGAGGAGTGATCGGCCGAGTTCCAGAGTGATCGGCCGAGTTTCAGAATGTGAGTGGCAGTTCATTCAGAAATCATTATTTAACTCAATTTAAGTGCTTAATTGCTTTAATATAAGTTGGTATAACTTCTAAACAGTTTAGCAGATATAATAGTTTATTATAGATTCAATGGAACTTGAGATACGTAGTATGATTGATAAAAAGATGGAATTTCCTGTTTTACAGTTGCAATGCATATGCTAAATAAAGATGGTTGTTTAGCAATGAATTTGAAATAGTGGTATTGAGTCATGTTTAAAGATGACAATGATATATGTATGAGTTTAAAAGAGATGTTCAGAATGTGAAATAAGTATGAAATGTGTTTTTCCTATTTAATTGTTTAAATGTTAAATCAGTTAATAGACTTAGGTGCCCTAACACCGTAGAACCCCTTTGACAGATCTGCTTCTTAGGGGTGAAACTCGTGTCCAACATCAACCGGTTGAGTAATTCTGGTGGCACGAGGGTTGATAGACAGTGTCCAACACCAACCGATTGAGTAATTTCGGTGGCACTGGGGTAAATAATAAATAAAGTAAAGGGTTATCCAACACCAACCGGTTGAGTAATTCTGGTGGTAACCCAGTGTTGACTCCCTGCGCCTGTGTACTCAGGTTAGAGGAGGAGTCTAGAGCACTCAGAGTAGTGCATTGAGGCCGTAGAGCCTATGAGTCAGGCCGGAGAGCCTGGGGTCCTGTGGCAGAGCAGGGCTGGCGTCAGACTTAGCATTTCCCGGGTGTGTCGCTAAGTCTTGTACGGTGGGATCGTAGTTCGCTACGGATCTTCATATGCAGGGTACACTGCATATGATTAGGGCATAATAATAATATAATTTGGTACTCATATAGGATCACAGTAAATTAAAGTATTCAAACTTTTGTACTATTTCTTTATATCTGTTTATCTGTTCAAATTATCTGTTATGGCATGGAAATGTGATTATATTCTGCAAATCCGTTATGTTATTAGAACTGCCCTGCTTAGTACTGCACTTATGTTTAATTTCAAATTATAAACCTGATGAGTTGTTTAGTGATAACTAAATGAAAGGCTATTCACTGAGCGAGTAGGCTCATACCTCTACTCAAACATTTCCAGGTCAGCATCAGCAACAGGAATCGGAAGGATCGTTTCATCCTAACGCTTAGTCTATAGAAGGTTTGTAGTTAGTCTAGTTAGAGGTCTCTTAGTCCTTTCCCCTCGATCTTTGGGACAAGGTGTGGGTGAGAGAGAATGTGTATAAAGATGTAAATTAACTGTTATGCTTTATTTTATGTTGAGAATTGTAATATGTTGTAGGCTTTGCTTGTATCTTCTGTCAGTTTAATAAAAATGCTTCTGCAGTTTGTTAGTTTTTGTTTATAGCATAAATCTGGTTATCTTTAAAGTCTTAAAATGTTTGAAAAAAAGTGATGAGTGGTTGGTTTGTGAGTAAATCCCATCCGTCGCGCTCTAATCTCGTGGTTTGTGGTTAATGTGAGATCGGGGCGTGACACTTTGACACATGGGGCTTTTGAGGGGTGAGTGATAGATATGGGATTTGTCCCTCCTGAGGGAGTTTGATATCCAAGGCCACTTGATGAGTAGGATTGAGATAGGCGTGCGCACGCATGTGTGAATCAGTATGTGATATTGATGTCATACATATCTCCTTCAATCTACTCTGAGATCAAGAAAGTGAATGAATGTTGATAGGATGACTGTTCCATGCCTTGAGTTCATTCGGGATATCAGTGACAAAGGAATTATACATTCACTGTAACACCATTCACAGATTGTAGGATGAAAGTTGTTCTCCATCTTTCTACTTTCACTTGGGTAGCACTGATGTGTGACTAGGCACTGCTCTTTGCTTGTGAAGTCATAAATGTTATGGACTTTCACTGCCAACGTGAAATGGACCTGCAGGGTCACACACATAGGATTTAACCTGGAAGAGGACTTTTGTCCACAAATCAATGTTTAGATTGATTACTAAAGGAGTTTAGTAGTTCAATTAAACACTCAATCAGTTGATAGCTCAATATCATATGGTTCAAGGTGTTGGACGCATTGATTGGAGTATCGGATTGATTGAAATCGCATTTGACTGATTCTGCACAACCTGTACTCCCAACCGATCGGTTCAAGTGTTGAACCGGTCGGCTGAGGTTGCTGAACCAGTCAGCTCAAGAAGTGAGACGATCGGCTCAAGCCCAGGGTGAAACGAGCGGTTCAAGTGTTGAACCGATCGATTCAACTGGTGCAACCAAGCAAGTTGGGAAAGTCAGGTCGGTGAGAATTTTCCTTACGTTTCACTTGCCCAATTTGATTGGAACAAGGATTGGTATTCGATACCAATTAGAAATGAAAGTTGGAAAGTCAATCGGGAACTGATCAGGACCACGAACCGACCGGTTCAGAAGTGAACCGATCGGCTCATGGGTCCCAACCGATCGGTTGGTGCTCCAACCGACCGGTTCAGGTCCCCAACCGACCGGTTCACTTATGAATCGATCGGTTCAGGTTGCGAGATGGTTGCTTTTTGTGGAAAATCTCAAACCCTTCTACTCCTGCTTTAGTCCCATATTGCCGGGCACAGAGAACTCTGTCCCATGACCCGCCTATATATATAGGTGTATTGGGGGCTTCTCAGAGTACAACTCAATGCAAGCCGGTTGCTTTGCAAAGTTGTCGTTCTCTCTGGTTTTGGTAACCGTGAGAGATCCCGAGCAAGTGCTTCCCGCAAAAGGGAGGTGCAGCAAGGGAAGGACAACTGCAGTTGCAACTGGTAGCAGGAGAGTGTGTTGGCGACTAGTACGTCAATAGGAGGGTGTGACTCCTTCCACTTCCTTATGGGACAAGGAGTGTGGAGTTCCAGGTGGTCCGTGTGGACTACTACAGAGGCGGGAGGACACTGCCGCTCAGGAGGACAACTGTCATCCGACAGTCCGGTAGGAGGAGGATTCGTCAGTCCTGGTGCGACCAGGAGCTGCACAGACACCGTCCAAGACTGGAGTTGAAGACCGTGCATTGCGCGAGGTATTATCGCTGAGCAAGTCTCGGGACAAGGTATGATTCCACAAACCGTCCTTTCCTATTATATAGACGTTGACGCGTTTCCTCGGTATGGGTTGGGGGGGGGAATTTTTTTTTTGTTTCCGCTGCCTTCTCTGTCTCCCCTAAATCCCAACAGTGGTATCAGAGCCACGTCAAATGCTCTATATTTTAGGAATATTGATATGATCGATTTTGGTTTGTCGCCTTTATTTATTGCATGTGATGCGAATAATATCGGCTTTATGCATGTCCAATCCTAAATCCACAAATCCCTAATTACATATATGATATGTATTATTAATGCACTCGATACGCATCGCCCTTAAACGAGTTTTGTGGTGGATGTGTGTAGAGTGATTATGGCCTATAAACCCCTATATGTGTGTGGTTGTTTGTGGTTGCTTGCATCTCGGTCTGCGCACCGATCTTCCCTCTCTTATTCTCGATGTAACTCGAAATAATTCGAGATTCTTTCCTACCTTTGCTCCCCCCGAATGTAACTCGGGGTTTTCCTTTTTAAAGAAATGTAATAAATAGATTAGGATAGATTTTATTTCATGTTATGTCGAAGACCGGCGAACATCAAGACGACAGCTGAAACGATCGGTTTAAGGCGTGAACCGATCGGTTGACGTTCCAAACGGTCGGTTCAAGGAGTGAACCGATCGGTTGGTGACCGGTTCGAGGAGCGAGACGAGCGGGTGGCGGACATGACGAGATGCACGATGACCAGGCGAACCGATCGGTTGGAGGAGCCAACCGATCGGCTGGTGGCACCCAGACGACCGGCTGGAGAGTACAGATCATTCATATGATGAGTTGATCAACTTGGATGGCAAGGCACAGATGTTCATCTTGTACAGGTTGCATGTGATGTAGACCTATATGACTGTGATTCCTCTTGGCTCGAGGAATCACATTAGGATGGCCATAATCATCGCTTTTTATCGTTTGTGCATGTTTTATGTGGGATATAGCAGGTATATGATATGTACTATGTATTGTGGTGATTGGATATGTATATGTATATAAAAACCAAATCCCTCATTAAAATATTAAGTCTTATATGCCTTCCATTAGCGGCACACATGAAAAGCTCGATCGACCAAGCGTAGGTTATGCCAAAGCGTGGTGCGCCGTCTATCTTGTGGAAGTGTGAAGGGTAGACATGTAGGTTCTGCCAAAGCAGGGTGCATGTTCTACCGTGTCGGCTTTTGGGTTAGACTTAACTGGTGATTCTTAGAGCGTCTAGGCCCAGAGGCAAGGAATGTTCATGGCAAGGAGTTTTGCATGTTCATTCAACAAGAGTTGCATATGATGCAATTGGCAAAAGTTGCCTACCTGAGAGATCTAAGTTGTGGGCGATCAGCCAAAGCTGACTCATGACTTAGAGGATTTCAGGATCTTGCCCACTAGAAGGTTGTACGCTGCAATCTTCCGAATTGATGGTGAGGGCTATCAATTTGAACTAAAATAGTGGGAGCGATAATTAATTAAAGGCCTAATTTTATCGTCAACTTTTCAAATCAATCAAACAAGTCAAAAATGAGTTTTTGGACTAAAATTGCATATATTTCCTTTTGTTAAAATAAATGGTTAATCAACAAATCACTTTATTTGCGATGGGTCTTTGAGACCAACAAATTAAATGGGAATAATTCCACGATTGGTTAGGACGATGAGAAGTGTTCTCAATCAAAGAGTGAAAGCTCTAAGTCCTAGTTATACCAGAACCAGATGAACTCGATCCCACCACATCAATGGTTGAAAGTATGCTTATGGAAGCATACCAAGGATGACATTGATGAGGAGTGCTTGATGTTGTGTTCTCTGAACTGTGAGTTGCAGAGACAACATGAGACATATGATGTCTCCAAGATATTGTCCTAGTATGTCATGAAAGAAGGAGATCCAGTAAGGTATTCACACACTCAATGTGATTGGGTATGTGGAAAACCTGACTAAGAAGGATTCCCTCTGAGCCAAGAGTTGGCTATTGGTATGATACTGCAAGTGTTGCAAAATCATACAGTTCATGATAAACTACAACATGAACGACTTTGACAAGTGTTGACAAAGTTGTTGGACATGTTGAGGATAGTAGAGGCAAAGATGAAGAAAGACAAACCATAGTCTTTGATGTGATCAAAGAAAAGGTAATTCTTAAGGGCAAGGACAAGGGCAAAGCTAAGAAGTGTTCTGATGCTAGCCAGAAATCCAAGCCGTCTTCAGCCTCAAGGCACATGGGGAAAGGGTGTATGAGGGATTGCCCTCTATATCTGGAAGAACAAAAGAAGATGAAGGAGGGGATGGAGATCTCCACCTAAGGTATCAGGAAATGAACCGCTTCTTTATCCGAGGTATATGATACCAAGATATGGATATGTCATATATGATATGCAATATCCACAAAGAAGTGATGGCCTTTTCGAAAGGACCAAGAAAGAAATACCCATCATTGGAGCAAGTGTTGCTTCCATAGATAGGAGTATCTTTCAGTTTATTTCATCCTAAAGGGCACGAAATAGAGTTGAGAACTGCTATTTCATATATTGCTAATAGATAGAAACACTTTATTATTGCATATTGTATGACAATGATGGCAATTAATAAAGTTGATGTTTAAATCTCAAAGATATGATCTTTGTGGCAATGCCTTGTTTATCTTGTGATACATGGTATGCATAAGATAAAATGATACCTAAAGTTATTGATAACTCAAACGATCAAATTAGCATCAATCATGAGAAATTCATTTCTAGTTTCCATATGATGGATAAATCTAGACTCTTTTGGTTAGAGAACCAGTAAGAGACATGAATCTCTTGTACATGATTAATCAATCTTCACTAATGGTAGTGGGAGAATGATTGTCCTATTAGGTATAATACATGTCATGTATTTACATACCTATTGGAGCGAATGCTAATACTTCAAATGGTGTTTAGAGAAATACCAATATGAATATCTTGAAGTGTTCAAGATTATCATAGATGAAGTACAAATTTGGTAAATTGTTAATTCTTAATAAGATCAATGAATGAAACACTTGAACCAAATGTTTGAGATCCTTACGAGTGATTATGATAATGTATCATAGTGAACTCATGATTAAGGCATGGTGATGTCTAAATCAAGAAGGAATCATACTCTAAGGAGTTAGAGAATGATTATCAAATAACTGAATTCTTCTTAAAAGAATACCCCACACTAATAAAGGACATTAAGAATCACAAGGGTTGTGAATTCTTATATTCTTGACAGATACACCTCAATTATCTATGTGATGAGTTGTTCATACGATGAGTCAACTATCTATATGAATATGAGGAATCAGATTTTGAGTTATGGTATAAGACCATTACATCCTAAATGATTTCCATGTGAACCATAAGGTATGACCTTGATGGTAGCACTCATTGGATGAAATCCATAAGTGCAAATGAGTCTTAAGTGTTAAGACACATGGATAACATTTTGAGAATGATGATGCTTGTTGATTGCAACTTAATGACTGAGACATTTGGAATATGGATACTAAAACCACATTCCTATGAGGAATAAAACAAGGATGTGTACGTGACACAACCTATAAGGTTTATGAATCCACTAATGCAAATGAAGTCTATAAGTTACAATGGACTAATCAATGTGATTGATTGAGTATAAGCAACTCAAAATTGGATCTTTACTTTGATGATATAGTCAAAGGGTTTGACTGATATGTCAAAGATAAAGATGGGATCTGTGATTTAGTGGGAGCGTATTCACATTTCACATGTTGATGTGAAATGGAAATGTTCTAGAATGGAAATCCAAAAGTGGACATTATCTTTAAGGAAGATAGAGATGTTTCCTATATGATAGGAATAGAGATATATAGAGATAGTTCTCGAAAAAATCTCTTGACCTGGAAAGAGAGAGCATACATTGGCAATATGTACTAAAGGGTTCAGTATGCACAGATTCAGTGGGAGAAAACTTGTCCATGTTATATGGATATTAGTATCCCAAGGCCAAGTGTCCAATTCTTATGAATAATGGGAACACTAAGAATAGATATGGATCTATCATGTATGTAATCATCCCATTGTCTTACATGTATGACATGGCAAAAATAAAATGCATTCATCATTTTGTATGTATGACATGACAATATGATGTGCTCATCCTGATAACTCGTATGTGGGACATGACGAGTGGATGTATGTCTACTTCCAGTAAGGGTTACTAGAATACCATGAGAACTTGATAAGTACTTATGAAGTACTAGTTCCATGAAGATAAGGAAGAGTTTGATGTAAAGAGTTACATTGATGCGAACTTCCGAATGGACATAAAATTAATCGCAAAATATATATGATATATAAAAGTGAAAGTTTGTTGATAATTGGAAATGTTCCAATAAAACCATTTAAAAGGGAAATGTCGAGTATCTATGTGTTAGAGAACAGCAGTAGATATTATATGGATCTGGAAGTTCATGAGATGAACTTATAGATATTCCACTCATTGATGACAAGTCTGGAATCCTTGATCATGCAATGTGGCTAAAGGTTAGCAAAGGAATACTAGATCGCATATTACGGCAATTCCATCTCATACGTGTGACGTACAGCGAAGAGATGATTGACATGCAATTTATACAGACTTTGGCAATGTGTTGCCATTACTCACTATGTTCGCACTAGAGCACAGTAACATGTGGGACATGTTTGAAGATCACTATGAATATGATTCAAGGGTGATTGGCTCGCAGTGCAAGTGGGAGTCTGTTGGTATGTATGCCCTGAGAGCCAATCATGGGATGATTGGTGGCATACATTAAGATTGATTTGATAAACATCTAAGGCAAGCTTCCAATTCTTTCTGGTTCAGTCATATGAGATAGTGATAGAACAGATTGAATGTCTAGAGAATGACAGTACTCAATGACGTATGCTTTCAGGTTGAGGACATGAACGATGAGATCATACGGATGCTAAGAGTTTGTACATTCTTATTATGTCCCTGGTCGGATGTCATTGTGGAAGGTAGATAGACAACAATGACACACAAGACTAGATTGTGGTGTTGGTTGATGACAGAATCTCATTAGTCATGATATAGAGATATCAAACCAAACACATAGGTACTTGTTAGAGAACAAGTGTACCGGACAGACCCACCGTGAGTTTGACACATGGAACCATAAGATGGTAGTCACAGTCAATACTCACAGTGATGGTGGTGAGTGTGATTCTTAGACCTGAAATCACTACACTCAACACATGTCGTTGGGCACACTTTGACATCATCAAACGCAGTCCTGAAACATGGGTTGTTATAAAGGTGATGATTGGGTGGCTTTGACACATGGGGCTTTTGAGGGGTGAGTGATAGATATGGGATTTGTCCCTCCTGAGGGAGTTTGATATCCAAGGCCACTTGATGAGTAGGATTGAGATAGGCGTGCGCACGCATGTGTGAATCAGTATGTGATATTGATGTCATACATATCTCCTTCAATCTACTCTGAGATCAAGAAAGTGAATGAACGTTGACAGGATGACTGTTCCATGCCTTGAGTTCATTCGGGATATCAGTGACAAAGGAATTATACATTCACTGTAACACCATTCACGGATTGTGGGTTTAAAGTTGTTCTCCATCTTTCTACTTTCACTTGGGTAGCACTGATGTTTGACTAGGCACCGCTCTTTGCTTGTGAAGTCATAAATGTTATGGACTTTCACTGCCAACGTGAAATGGACCTGCAGGGTCACACACATAGGATTTAACCTGGAAGAGGACTTTTGTCCACAAATCAATGTTTAGATTGATTACTAAAGGAGTTTAGTAGTTCAATTAAACACTCAATCAGTTGATAGCTCAATATCATATGGTTCAAGGTGTTGGACACATTGATTGGAGTATCGGATTGATTGAAATCGCATTTGACTGATTCTGCACAACCTGTACTCCCAACCGATCGGTTCAAGTGTTGAACCGGTCGGCTGAGGTTGCTGAACCGGTCGGCTCAAGAAGTGAGCCGATCGGCTCAAGCCCAGGGTGAAATGAGCGGTTCAAGTGTTGAACCAATCGGTTCAACTGGTGCAACCAAGCAAGTTGGGAAAGTCAGGTCGGTGAGAATTTTCCTTGCGTTTCACTTGCCCAATTTGATTCGAACAAGGATTGGTATTCGATACCAATTAGAAACGAAAGTTGGAAAGTCAATCGGGAACTGATCAGGACCACAAACCGACCGGTTCAGAAGTGAACCGATCGGCTCATGGGTCCCAACTGATCGGTTGGTGCTCCAACCGACCAGTTCAGGTCCCCAACCGACCGGTTCACTTGTGAACCGATCGGTTCAGGTTGCGAGATGGTTGCTTTTTGAGGAAAATCTCAAACCCTTCTACTCCTGCTTTAGTCCCATATTGTCGGGCACAGAGAACCCTGTCCCATGACCCACCTATATATATAGGGGTATTGGGGGCTTCTCAGAGTACAACTCAATGCAAGCCAGTTGCTTTGCGAAGTTGTCGTTCTCTCTGGTTTTGGTAACCGTGAGAGATCCCGAGCAAGTGCTTCCCGCAAAAGGGAGGTGCAGTAAGGGAAGGACAACTGCAGTTGCAACTGGTAGCAGGAGAGTGTGTTGGCGACTAGTACGTCAACAGGAGGGTGCGACTCCTTCCACTTCCTTGTGGGACAAGGAGTGTGGAGTTCCAGGTGGTCCGTGTGGACTACTACAGAGGCGGGAGGACACTGCCGCTCAGGAGGACAACTGTCATCCGGCAGTCCGGTAGGAGGAGGAGGAGTCAGTCCCGGTGCGACCAGGAGCTGCACAGACACCGTCCAAGACTGGAGTTGAAGATCGTGCATTGCGCGAGGTATTGTCGTCGAGCAAGCCTCGGGACAAGGTATGATTCCACAAACCATCCTTTCCTATTATATAGACGTTGACGCGTTTCCTCGGTATGGGTTGGGGGGGGGGATTTTTTTTTTGTTTTCGCTGCCTTCTCTGTCTCCCCTAAATCCCAACAGCACCTATGTTCCTACGGTATATGTGTTTACCTTCTGAGAAAGGAAGAAGAAGTTATGTATACCCTGGAGAGGTTTAGTGGGGCCTTATGCCTTGTTGGTTGTCCTTAAGGAGGACTGGACTCTAAAGTGTTGCTCGTATAGAAGGATGATAGGAAGTGTGTGCCATGCCTTATACATGCCTGATTCATGGTTAATAGATTGAGCATGTAGTTGGTCATCAAAAAGTGAACCTAGGGTTCCTAGGCCTAAGAGGGGAATTAGTGTACCTAATGCTCATGATGAGAATTAAGTTGTTGTAGTTTCGAGCATGGTACTCGTCATGTATAGAGGAAAAGGGAAACCCCTTAAGATTAAAGGTATGTTTGATGAACCCCTCATAGCTAAGTGATGACATGGGAAGGTATGATCTTGATCCAATATGGAGGATGAGAACAAGTATGACCTAACATGGTTTAGTAGGTGGTCTACTTGTGCCTTGCATAGCTTGCTAGGGTTAAGAATGCTAGACCAAAGGACGTTTGTGGCCTTTGTTATCGAGGTGAAGTTTTCCTCCCATCCTGGGAGAGGGACCCTTTGGTAGGGTGTATACCTTTTTTGTTGGTTCAAGTTAACCTAAAGAGGTCTCATAGGATTTTGAGAAGCTAAGTGAAAAGTACATGGTATGAAAATGAACATGTAGACCCATACATATCCACCTCTAAGTGCATGTGGATGTGTTACCATGGAGGTAACCGGTATGGGGCCTGACCAAAGTAGGCAGGTCACCATGACCCCTGTGAAAGGATGAAAGTCAACCTATGATTGCAGAGAGAGAGGGGATGAAGGCTTGGGTAAGGTTCTAAGTTAAACATGTACTATAATAGAATCCTAAGTCTATCCTAGGGTCTGGTAGGGATAAGACCGATGGAAGTAGGAGTTGCCTAATTCCCTAGTTGCACGTGACCATAGGGTTGGGAGGTAACAACTATCATTGTCTGAGGGCCATGGGTTAGGAGATTGATCACCTTCATGAACTCATGGGTCCCAAAGGGCAGATGAGTAGGGCACTCTCTGGATGCATAAGGGAAGAGGGATGACCCTAAAAGTGTCGGCACCCTATAGGCCTAGAGGAAATGACCAAGGATTGTGTGGTGACCCAAGTAGGTTCAAAACCAGTTTTCCATGGAGGTAACTTTGATAGCAAGATGATTGTAATATAGAGTCATAAATGGCACATTTCAACTTAGATTTAAAGGTGTACTGGCAAAGTGGGATGTACCATCTCTACTCTTGGAATAGGAAGAATTTTGTATTTGGACTGCAGCCAAATGCTTATTTCCTCTTGTTATGGGAGTGAGAGATAGGACAGTATGCATGCCATTCACCAAGGATAAAGATGATGTGGGTTGGAACGTTGCCACGAGATATGGGGACAGTTAAGATAACATACCCTAGTAAAGTACATGGATGGTTTGCAAACACTAAGGGGAATGAGGTAGTCACCTTATAAGGATGTTTTAACATGAGCTATGAGTTATACAAGGTTGAGTTCGAAAACTAAAGGAATGAGCTCAGAGTTTTCTTAATGAAGATGGACTTAGAGTTTGAGTTTGACAGGATATGTGAAATACATGGAAGTGTATGTCTTCAATGTTACCTAATACCTAAGGATGTGAAGTGGTAATGGATGCTCTGGTTGAGATATATCTGACTAGTTTGGCTAGAAGCTAGAAGAAGTTGTTAGGCTAACCCTACGTTTGGAAAGGAGATGTGTTTGGCTAACACTCAGATATAACGAGATATGTTGAAAAAAATTAATGATTGTTTGGTTAGCCAGTCTAGTCCTAGATAATGAAAGGATGGTGATAGAACCTCAGATACACTTCTTTGGAAAGGAAGGAGATGAAACCACAATTAGAGTGATTTAGGGTTTCTGAGGAATTGATCTTGAGGAATCATGACATACAGGAAATCATGATACATCGTACTATGAAGATAGTAAGTGACAGTAGTACTTGAGATGCTTAAGATGAAGTTGCACGTGGCTTTTCGCCATGCAAGCCAGGAGGTGACGGACGAACACCAGTAACCCAGTGTATCAATATAGAGTATAAAGAGTTCCCGAGAGGGGAAAAGGGAGTTCATCACTATGGAGGTTGTAAGTCTTCCCTAGACCAAGGAAGGTCAAGATGCAATGTGGGTTATGGTAGATCGCCTTACCTAGATGGCATGAGAAAGAAAGAGTTCTGTCAAGGGACAGATCTAGTTGAACTACACATGAGAGAGATGGTTCAACTACACCATGATGCGAGTTCAAAAGTTCTTAAGTTTAATCTAAAGGTTCACTTTCGCGAGATGGAAGTAGAAACATGAAGAACTCTATGTTAGTACAGTTTATCACCTCTAACAAATGGTTAGTATGATCCAGACTAAAGGGTCTGATGAGAGCATGTGTGCTCATTCAAGGTGATATCTAGAGACAGTTCTTGTCCTATGAAAGATGTGATGATAACCACCATATCCAGTTGCATGATTGAAAGAAGCTCTATAAGGGAGGTTGTGTCGGTCACCACTTCAGTAAGGTGATGTTGGTGAAAGGACCACGTGATGGTTAGAAAAGGACCACAGTGTGTGTAGATGAAGTCACTTTGATCGTGTAATGGCTGAATGGAGCCTAGAGACAACGGGAGTCATGAGCGGATGCAAAGTAGACTGACACACAGTTCATAGTGGGAGAATATGTGACATGAAAATCCAACCCCTTTGAGTTACAGCTAAGAGAGAGCTAAGTCCCCGATGCATGGGTTCATTTGAGATGGATTGGTGGAGAAGGTTAAGTTTGATCTTACCCCTAAGGATAAAGTAATGTGTGATGAGTTCCAAGTGTCCAATTTAGAGCACTATGTGTGGTACCCAGACCATGTGCTGAGCAATGAGCCTAGTGAGCCTCAAGGGAAGCTGAAATGGCCTGAGTCACCTGTGCAGTTTATAGACGCCAGGATGAAAGGACTCAGAGAAAAGAATATGTGATGATAAAGGTTCTTTGGTAGCTCCATAAGTACGGTAAAGCCACATAGGGGCCAATAATGGACATGGAAAAGTCTTATCCTGAATTTTTTATTTGCTTGATAAGAATTTTGAGGACAAAATTCCTATAAGAGGGGAAGGATGTTACAACCCCAATTTTTGGGTTCAATTGGTGAGAAATGTAATTTCTCATATTAAAGATAATTGAACAAATAATGATATAATTTGTTTTGAATAAATGGATTTCATTTACAATAGCCTTGATGATTGTGTTGGGCTTTATAGGCTATTGGGCCCAATAACAAGGAAATGAAGAAAGGAAATTCAATTATTAAATTAGTAAATGAATAATTGAGTTTTTTGAGAAAAGAATGATGTGGAAACCTATGGAAGGCAAAAGAATGTAATCCAAGGATGGATTTCATGCCTCTTGGGTTCCTTGGGTTCCAAGGAGTCCAACGTTGCATACAGAATGCAATAAGAAAAGAAAAGATCAATTAAGTATTTCTTTATTAAGAAAGAAATTGAAAACAATGATAAAATGTGGAAAATAAGTGGAAAATAAGTGGAAAAAGTGGAATTCAGTTATCCTTAGTGGGATTTTGTATCCCAAGGATTCATAATGTTAAAAGGAATACCAATGAGGAAAATAAAAGAGAAATAAAGACAAATCCTAAAAAAGAGATATTTTAATGAGAAATAAACAAGATAATGTGAAATAATGCATATTGATGCATTTAGAAGGATAATGAGTATTCCTTAAAAAGGAAATTCTAATTATTTGAGTTTCTTGGGATCCAATGAGTCCCAATGAAGAAAAGAAAGAGAAAAATACCAATAATAGAACATAAGAGGATAATATGATGCATGATTAATGAATTTCATGGTTTTGTTAAAGAAGAGGTATTTTCTACTTAAGGAAATATAAAATATGTGGCCAATGAATTAAAAAGGTCAAGTACAAAGAAGAAAAAAGAGGAATTTTGAATTTCTTGATATCCAAATAATAGAGAATATCCAAAGGATGAAAAGAAAGAGAGAGAACATACTTCTCATTGAAGGAATTTATTTCCTATTAGGAAAGGGCTTTGTGATTTCATGGATGAGCACTGTAGGGCGTGGATACTCTCCCCTATATAAGGGGTAGAGTCCTTGGCCGAGTTTAAGTTAATTCCAAGCACCCTTTCTCTTTCCTTCTTCATCGTTTTTGTCCAAAACCCTAAACAACGGGTGGTGTTTTCTCTAGAGCAACGGTGACATGTGGAGTCATCTGGAGGAAGGCCTGATGTACCCCGATGACCTGTAGATGATCGGCTAACATCCTGGAGTGTCGGAATTCACCCAAACACCTGCGACACACCTGCAACACAGCTGCAGCATGGCTGTGAGCCGCGGGCTTGCAGAGCTTGATCTCGGCCATTGCGGCCATACCCAAGGGGGCCTCATGTGCGGCTGGGAACGGCAGAGCCAGGGCGGGGGTTGGCGGCAAGAACCAGGCCGTAGGAAGGAGAGGAGAAGCTGCTCCATCGCAGCTAGGGAAATGCAGAATGGCTGCGCAAGGTAGAACAGATCCTTAAGTCAAGGGTAGTTTCATAATTCAGTTATGATTTCAACTTACAAGGCAACGTTGCATGGAGCAGGACAAGTGGTGCGCTCTGATTGGCCCAAAGTAAGTAATTTTTCAAAATTCATAGATAATTAACCGTAGTTCGGATGGATACGCATAATATATGAATTTTGTTCGACAAAACATGAGGAATCCATTAAAATTATATTTGAAGCCTGATTCAAATTTCAATCCGAAAAGTAATGGAAGTTATCAACTTTAATACTTTAATGATTAAGAAACCCTATTTTTAGATGATTAATGTGTCTAGTAGGGTTTAATGGATGATTAAAGTTTGTATTAACCTGTTAATGATAAAAAAGGAACATTAGGAATAAAAAGGATGATCTTCACGCATAATTTGATTAATTTAGGGTTCGATATGATTTAATGAACCTTGAACCCTAACTGTAGTAATTATGATCCTTACTGATTTTAATTGGTCAAATTCATGTACAAAGCTGAGATATGATGGTTCTAATCTATTTCGAGTACAGAGATTCCTAATTATGGGTAAATACCCTTAATATAGTAATTAGGGTTTTCTAATGAATAAAAGGTGGATTTAATGATATATAGAGTTCATTTGTGAATTAGGCCATAATGGACTATGAATTGATGATAAATGAGTATAATGATCTTACCATGGATTAAAAGGATAAAAATGGTATTTTTAACATAAAAGAGGCATAATGGGCTTAATTAAGTGTGCCTTTAATCTGAAATTAGGGTTTATAAGTAATTGAATAGAAATAGGATTTAAAATAGTAAAGGAAGTGAAACCCTAAATGCAAAATGAAACCCTAAAATGGATACGGAAACCTTAGGAAGTGATTTCAAGTTGAATAGAAACAATCTTGATAAAGTGTGTAGTAAATAGAGTACATGTGTTTTTCAGGATTCTTGATTATGTGGTTAAATTACTTGCTGGGATTGCTTTCTTGGATGGAATTGATATTAGCTTGAGAAATCTATTGAACATGTATGTGGTTACGCTTATGAATAATCGCTTTAGTTTCACGATGATTTCCGAACGTGTTTATCGGTTGCTTGAAAATAATTGTTGGATGTCTTTTATTTCATGCAACTATAAAGTGACTATGATTATCACCATGAATATATATATAACTGGCTTAGATCCGAATCCATCTCTGTGGCTTGTAAAGGCTTAAAAGGGGTAACCTAGAGTAAGTTCTAGGTTATTGTGGGTTAGAAATTGGGCTACCAAGTGTAGTTCCATGAGACCCTTTAGCATGAAATGAGTTAAGGAGTGGGCTACTTACAGGTAGTGCCATGTGACTCAACCCTAGAAACTAGTTCACCTATAGGTGGGACCATGAGGGGTTTAATGGGGAGCTACTATAAGGAAAGTAGTATCCAGGTCCACTGCAGGGACAACACAGAGGATAGGGAATACATGGATCGTGCAGTTATATTTAAAATGTAAAATTGTTTGTTAAATGGTAATTCGCTGCAATACATTGTTATGAATAATTACACGATTATTGGTTCCCTCTCATATCAGATTTATGCTGGCCGACGTTTTGTTTTTCGGCGTTTTAGGTACAAAGCCAAAAGGACAAACAGTAAATTGTCATATTGTGAAATACATAAATTGAACTACAAGAAGGATTAGTTAGTGTAGAATTCATAAGTGGATAGAAGTTTAGAGATCCAAGTTTTTAAAAGGTATGCAAAAGTTTATTTTCTTACAGCTTTCCAGTTTAGTCTGTTAAAATTTAATAATTGTTCTTGGTTAATTGTCGAACCTTTGATCCGGAAATTATGTGTGCGGCTTCGACCTCTTGGTCTCCCTTAATTGGGGGTTATTGGAAGGTGGGGCCGTAACATTAGAGGTATCACAATTTATACAAGCTAAATGATAATGAATTGAGAAAGACGATTAGAGATTATGATGTAAGAAGGTGTAACCTAATCCATTCATTTGAGCTAAAGTGAGTAGTATTATAAGGGATAGAATGATTTTTGTTAATTATAAGAATTCCATTAGAATTCAATGACATGGTACACTCAACTAATTTAAAAGAAAGGAGATGGATAAGAATAACCTAATGGTGATGACCAGTTCTAAATGAAATTAATGAAATGTATATGATGAAGTATATAGGCTATATATTTTCATTGCATGTGTGTTGACCTAAATTGCATGAAATATATTAAAATTGGATTATGAACGATTTTAATGAGACAGAAACTTTATATATTAAGTAAATTTAGAATGAGTGATTTTAAGAATAGTGGTGAACATCATATGGAAGAAGTTAGAAACTAATGAATGTGAAATGAAAGGAAAATGATGAAAATTAATGGATGGATCCAAGAACCTAACCCTAACCCTTAAATGATGAGCTATATGATGATAATGGATAATGATCTCCAATGAGGGATTAGGGAATGCATATGAATATGGTTTAATTAAATTACAAGTTCAGGTACAAGGATATGTATTGGTTTTTAAGATTGTTCTCATGGATTGTAATTGTATGTTAGGATACTTGTATTCTGAGGATGGCCTTTTCAGATAGACATCAAATGAGATCACTTATGTATTAAATAGTAGCCCTAATTGAAGAGTGGTAAATAGTAAGAGGGAAGTATAATATGTGTTATGCATGTTTACACTTGAGATTCATTCATATATGTAGAGATTGGATAGAATATGTATTTGTTGCATGTTGAGCCTATTTGAGCATGTTGAATGACATGAGATATCTATATGCTTATATTGTTGTTAGTTCTAATATCTCTGTTAATATTCAATGTGAATTATGAAACCAAATGAATGGATAAGAAATATGATGCGATAGAATTTACATTCTTTTATTATTTTAAAAAGACCATGATAAGGGTAAATGTTAGACAATGAGATTATGTTTTAGGCTGAGAGCCCACTAATGATGATAAAACCCTGATGGGGATAAATGTTGGATAATTAGATTATGTCTTGGGCTGAAAGCCCGCTGATGAAAACTACTATGAGATGATGTGGAAATGTAAAGAATTATATGTGTTGTAGATTACAGATTGTTGTACTTCTTGTTTTGGCCATTTTCTTTATTGATAAGCCTAATCCACTTCATGTTGATCTAGTTATGTGAGAATACATACATATGATACATGATGTTCTGAATTCTTATAAGATGAGTAAAAGAGATTAATAACAAGTAAAATGATGACACATCTAGTAAGGCGCCTTGAACATCATGAGTTTCCCTTGAAGTACACATTTGGGAAATAAAACGGATCTCCTTGTAGTATTCGATGAATTTTGAGAAGGATTTTCGAAGTGTGGATCAAGATCTTAAAGGTAGACCACAAGGATTTAGGAGTGAGTAATCTGGAGTGGCCCTAGCTCTAAATCCTTACTGTAAAAGTCGATGTCCATGAGGAATAAACTCTGATGAAATGAAATATGTGAAATATGAAAAAATGAGAAATGATGTGGTATGTGATATATTGTTTTCTTGGTTCCTATCTCATATACTCAAGATGAGGATGTGAGTCTCTTTAGCCAACCCTGAGGTGGACCAAGGTCTATTATTGATATCATAGGGTGGTCGGCTAAACCCTAAGATTGTGATAGTGAGTCATTGACACAAGAATCAGGCATGGCGACTTCTACCTGATGGGGTACAAGGCAAGTAGTTCTAGGGAAAATGGATAAAAGATGACAAGACGTGTAGAATATAATTTGAATATTTGTTATATCCCTTGTTTTGCTAGCTGATAATTTGACTTTGTTGATTAGATTTCTTATTGTGGAAAATAATTATAACATTATAGGGATTATCTGTTTCATATTCTGATCTGTCGTGTTGACAAGTAGTAAATGTTGGGATTTATATCCACTGAGAATATGATTTGGATTGTATTTGATATTACTATTTGGTAGACATGTCTTATGTGTACTTTTGCTTCAGGACTACATGATGTGTTCCTAGTCCTTCTGGTGGAATGTGACAAAGATGATGTTATTATCATATATTGATTTTGAATGTTTATATCTTGACTTGTTACTCGTACTAAAGTATTGTCATTCTGAATTAAGTAGTATATACTGATCTATTCATAGACATGCTCTACTAAATGATTAGCATTCTAAATTAAGTAGCATCTACTGATTTGTTCGTAGACATGCTCTAAAAGATGTTTTAAAGTTGAATTAGATTTAAATAATTACCTTATCTGTTTGATTAGATTATTGTCATAAATTAGAATTGATTAGATGTTAGAACTATCTTCTAGACTTTTCATATTTGTATGTTTCTTGTAAGTTTATTATACTTATTATGATGTTGATGCTTGTAACTCTGTTTGAGTGGGAGGTATCTACCCAATAGGACTATATTAGTCTCATGAGGTTGTTTTAAATATTTTTAGTATATAATACTAGCCAGCGTAGAGGTCATGGAAAAGAAGATATAAATAGAATAATCTAGAAATATTAGATTTTCTCTGTACTCTCTCTTTCCCAAGACGGGTAGTGTATCAAATCATTCATTAATGTACATGTATATGCTATAAAGTGAACTACATGTGAACAGTAAGATTTGATTCTAGTTTTATTGAAGTTGAATAAAAATTGTGAAATCTTAATGTGATGTCCTTGATGTGACATTGGTTTATGAAAATTGTGAAGAAAGAAAAAGGGAAAATTTATCTATAATTTTTGTATATTGTTTTCATCGCCTTTGTTGAGAACTCATTTTTTTGTTTCATAATCGAGATTAGGTTTAGGATTTCTTTGTAATGGTTGGTAGTCATACTAATCAATAAAGAGGGCCCAACAACAATAGTTGTACCATCTCGGTACTTTAGGTCTACCAACTTCTTAACAAAAAAAAACTTTATTTGTGGCAAAGTTTTCTGCTCATGTAATTTTTTAGAACTTTTTCACATATCTTTAGCATCTGTCAAAAAAAAACGTGGTGGGATACCAAAACATCAAGCCATTTTCGCCTTGTTCTCATAGTTTCACTGTTTAGCTTTTCTAATTTGCATCAGAGACATTCCCTTGCCTTTGTCCGTCTATCAAATCATACAAGTCCTTGCAATATAGAATATCATTCATGTAGGATTTCCAGATTCGAAAATATATGCTCGTCAACTTTACCGGCATTGCATCATCATCCTTTCCCATATGGATCTGGATCAGCCAACTTGCGGTTTTTGATACCACTTGATGGGTTTGTTGATGGAGAATATGTGTATGTATATTGTGCAACCACGATGCAATGAAAGAGAAATATAATTTGTGAAAGCGTTGTCGACGAGCGTGCAAATCTTAGATAATAACTGCAAGCAGATAGAGAGAAGAAAAAGACTAGGTTTTTACGCAGAAAACTCTCATGATGTGTGAAGAAGCAACCACGGAGCCAACCACGAGCAATTCTACTATAATAATCGAAGATACAAATTTTCTCTTAGATTTTGACCCAAATGCGAGATAATACAACCAGAAGGAGAAATAAGAAAATATTACCGTAAGGAGAGATCCTACAATTCTAGCACCCCGGACCCTTCCACAAAGTACACAGCAGTAGATGGTCTGCCGTGTCGCGCTTCCTTTCTTGTTCCCCTTCTTTTTCTCTCTTCTTCTTCGTTTGCTTTTCCTTTAGTCTCCGCAGCGAACAACAGCAAAACGTTGTTTTTTTTTCTTTTTTGCCTTTTTGGGCTTGGGGGCTGCCCTTCTTGATTTCTCGGCTGCAGCCCAATTAGACCTAGTTTTGTCGGCTGGGATACTTATATGTTCCAAGGATAGCGGCGGCAAGTCCATCATGCCCTAATGGACTGGATAACGGCACCTAGATTTGGTCTAAACCCTAACTTAGACCTAAAATATCAATGACATAATGAACCATGTATTAATGATGATTAATTTGTTATTAACTAGGTGATGACTAGTTCTAGATGATCCAAGATGATTAGAATTCTCTAAACTCAGGTACGTGGGTTTTATTAAGTATAAGACTAGTTTTCATGAATGCATAATGATATGATGTACTTTGGATGTTTATGTTTGCATATAAATTCTTGGATGTGTATTAGTAGTATTTGCTCTACAAAACATTAAAGAATATAAAACGAATATAGATGGTTTGTAGCTACTAAGTGGATATATGCTCTCTCTCTCTCTCTTCCTCAATTCTCTCTCTTCCTCTAAATATAACGTCGGCACTCGGTCCCCATAGCCCAAGGGGTGGGGAAAAATGAAGTGCGACATCTCTCTCTCCCCTCTAAATATAACGTTGGCACTCAGTCCCTATAGCCCAAGGGGTGGGGAAAATGAAGTGCAACACCACTTTGTAGTACAAATGCATCAAAAGACATCTAAAAATATATGTTTACCTGATTATCGCTTTAAACAATGTTTTCTTTTACTCTTTCTTTCTCAAGTTATTTTATTTATTCAAGCATATTAGTATGTATCTTTCTACCGACGTGCACAACACCTTGTTTGTTGATTCGTTGTTTCACGTATGTTTTAGGTTCAGAGCTAGCTTGGGATAAAAGGCAGGGAGTGAGCAATTGTCCAGGTTGTACCTATTGTGTTAAGATCTTGTTAGCATACATGTTCATAGACTTGTAGAATTTTCATTCAATATGTAAATGTAAATCATTTTGTAATAATTCATATTGTATAAATATACATGTTGAATGTTGAGCATGTTATGGTTGTATGTTCATGTATCCGTATTGTGCTTCCGCATCGCTCTCTGAAACAATTAGTTAACGTTTTCAGGTTTGTCTTCTTGGGCCTTCTAAGTCTCGAGACGGTAGAATCTGGGGACGTTACAGTTGGTATCACAACATGAACAATAGCTACACCTAACAATTTCTCACCATGAAACATAAAAACTAAATTTCACCTTTCACATTAAATCCTATAAACTTAGTAAGTTGTTCTATAGGAATAAGGTTTGACTTAGCCTCTAAGTTAGAACCTAGATGTTCGAGAAATTGGTTTAGACAAGTGTGTGAAACCCTTTCCATATAGAGCTCATATGTATTGGGTAGCTACACTAATCTACACCTTGTTCTCACCATTTCACTTGGTGACATTACACTAGACTGTCTACTATGTGTGGGACACTCAATTTTGCTGATTTGGTTTTGTTTTCCAATTGGCTCAAGCCTCGACAATTTTCTCTGACATTTTCTTTCTTAGAGAAAAACTATATAATATTTTTTTATATATATGTAAATATAAAAATGTGTCCCTCACACTGGAAAGTAGTTAGTGTTCATGAAACCTAAGTGAAAGGAGGTGACATTAGTCTAGAGGAGAGAGTATATGTAGAATAGATGTCTACAGCCTTATAAAAGATTTGTGATAGATAGATACACAATAGAATGATAGATGATGTAAGCAAGGATGATCTAATATAAATTTGATCTCTGAGGTATATGTTGTTTATAAAGATTTAAGTTGTAAATGAGGTGTCAATCAAATTTTGGATAATCTAAGACAAGTCGAGGTGATGAAATTACATACTCCATCTTACTTAAGATGAGCTAAATTAAGATAAATTGAATATGCAGGAGCCTCAAGCTCTTTTATAAGGGAGGACATCTAGTGGTAGGACGAGATATGTGGTGCACTCTAGAGAGAGTGAGATCCACAAGGATTGATCATAGGACCTAGCCTCCAATATATGAGAAATATGAAATATGTTTGAAATGATGTGTCCTACACTAGATTATTCTTGAGTGGATGAGTTGAGTGCTTTTGCATGATTCAATCCTATATGTGAGAGTTGGGTAACAAGATGATGGGTTGGTAACTCATAATGAGAAAGTCAATTCTTTTGATTGAGTTAGGTCCTAGCTGGAGTGACATATGCTTGTGAATCTCATCATTAGCTGTAAGAGAGGTGATATATGCAACTCAGGTTCTAAGAGTAAAATGCTTTGTACATAAGATGCCCACAAATTTTGTTCCCTCCTTATCTCTTTCTTGATATACGATGCTTGAAACCTCACTTGAGCTAAATAGATGATTTATGTATGAAGAGTCACTCATATAAGCTTAACCTATGATTCCCTCCCTATATTAGACATGTGATATAAAGTTCAAAATCATGATAAGATTGGCTTAGTATATGATTTTTCCCTATATACCATACATGAAAGATATGAGTTTACAAACATGAGCATGAAATAAATATATCTTTGGGTCATAAACTCCATGATCAAAAATATAGTCCTCAACCTCACTCCTTACAAATCTAAGATTCTACTTTGATAATTAATCTCACATAATAGGGTGAAACCCTAATGTACAATGATGAATATTAATTCCCTCTACTGATGAAATTCTAGTATGATGATGATCATAAACCACACTAATGATGTACACATGATAATTCTAGTAATTGAAAATGTGAGATCTTGACATCACCTTACATAGGCAAGTAGGGTGAAAGATGAAACCTTTAGTAATACCTCCTTAACTTCTAATGAGCAAATACAACTCTTGTCCTTAAGGGACTACATGGATGTAAATTCTAAAATGCTAGAATTTCATTGTATGGCTCGGGCATTAAATAATGCTTCAATCTATATAAGGTGGGGTGGGTACAACCCAGATGCTCAACAACCTAAGATGACAACATAGGGTATGTCACAAACTACGAAATCCTTCACACCTAAATGTTGTGGCCTGAAGATAGATGAGATTCCTTTATATCAACATAAGAATGGTATGACCTTGAATTTCAAGGATGAAATTCTATTTAAGGTGGGGTGAATGTGATGACCCTGAATTTTATAGTTTGATAGGCAATGTAGTATATGAAGATTTCTCAGAGCAAAAATGATTTCATAATGTACCTCAAGGTGTGATGTGAAAAAAATGATGAAGTTGCACTTCATGGATCACGAGTTGATGACATATTTAGGCTTGAATGTTGTTCAATGATTGAGTATTTGATGTAGTGATATTGATTTTAGAATATCATTTGTATTAGGTTACATGAATTATTTACCCGACACAACAACCTTACTTGAGGCTGAGTGGTGTGCCGCAGATACAGAGCTAAACGTGGAAACCTCAGCACTGAGATGATGATCGTGTGGTTGTTGACTCACCTTCCACCTCTGAAAGGGACAGCACAGTAACTTTTGACTTGGCTGTAGATAATCCCCACCGATTGAAGTGAGAATCATGAGTCAAAGTGGCATCTCATGTACCAGAATGGATCCGCAATTCTAGAGGATGCTCAACGACCCATCATACATGACGTGCGATGGTCTGTGTTTCCATTACTACTTGTCGTGTCCCTCTCTCATCTCCATGGCATTTGGCAGTAACTAGGAGAGGATGTCAGGGAAGCTTCAAAGGCCAGAAGATAGGATCGCAGAGTGGGATGGCCACCGCAATGGCTATGAGAAGTTTGGCAATTGTCTGTTAACCAACAAGGAGGACTTCTCCGTGGTAGTCAATCCTTCCTTAGTGCCACGCAATGGAAGGGATCCTAGGCCATCTTCCTAACCATCATGTTGCGTTTTGAGGTAGCTTCAGCCTTCAGGGAAGCCTCATGGAGACTCCTATTACCTCAGACCCGTGCAAGGGAGAATGAAACCCAAACCTTGTTCTTCGCTATCCACCCCATCGCAGCAGCTAGACTAGAGGGGAAGATCAGAGAAGAAGGACATCTCACCACCAATCATTGCTGGCTTGGAACGCCTTCATCATCAAACTACGGATCCAGACGAGATTTCTAGTTGCTCCATATGCCCGTAGGCATGATCTGCGATGCATTGAGGTTGGTCGCTCGTCATTTCCCTCACCCACCACATCGACAGATACGTGGAGCCTCCATCGACAGACCTGGAGCAAGCCTCCTTGTAGAGTAAGAAGGGGCTTTCTAGAGAAATAGAATCCATGGGAGGTTGAGGCCGAGATCGCAGGCAACCAGTTTCTTCATGGAAGGGAGAAAGGAGAGGAAGTGTTGTCATTGCTCACCGATACCAATCAAAGAGGTGGCGGCTGCGGGTCTAGAGAGGTTAGCGGTCTCAAAATCCTCCTCTTCGCCAGAGGCAGGGCATGAGCGGTGACCTGAGAGGGGCTTCACGGGACCTCTCGATGGTTCCATCTTCCTCTCGTCTAGGGTGGAGTGTCCATATGATATCATCATAGATGACAGTAGAGGTTGATCTACTGCTGGTGCTCCTGTGTGCGGCGGCACCTGGGTCTCGCATAAGACTTGAGACCACATTGGAGGAGAGGTTTGATCGGTTCAGCAAGTCAATCCAAGAACCGACTGGTCCAGTTGCAATTTACGTGAACCGGTCATGCCATCAAATAAACCAGTCAGACCCCAACCAAGTAAGCCATTGGTGCGGGCTGAGGAACTTGTCTTTCCAGCATGGACCAATCAAGCACCTCCACCTCAGGCAATGGCAAGGTAAAATTCTTTTAATTTCCAAAAAAATGTTACATTGTTAGAAAATGCATAACAAATATCTCCCTTGGCCTATAAATACCCGAAAAATGCCCACAGACTCAGAAAAATGCCCTTTTTCTTATGAAACCTCTAGACCATACTTTTAAGTCATATTTGTTGGTGATATTGTATTTAGTTTATAATGCACCTTTTAACAGTTTAATGAATGAAATAAATAATATCTCATTGAGATTAATTCTCATAAAATTGTCCTAGAACCCTAATGATGATATACATCCATATTAAGACTCTGATTTAAGTAATATATCTAAATAATAGGTCATTTTCTATAAATGGCTATTTAGATGCTTTAAATCCCATTTTAATTCTAGAAAATAGACTAATCATTAGAAAATTTTGAAATCTGAACCAGACCCCTAGAATGATGTCCTGATCAGTAGAAAAATATCAGACATAAGTTCTAGGTTGTTTGAACCTAGATTTGGCCTAAACCCTAACTTAGACCTAAAATATCAATGACATAATGAACCATGTATTAATGATGATTAATTTGTTATTAACTAGGTGATTACTAGTTCTAGATGATCCAAGATGATTAGAATTCTCTAAACTCAGGTACGTGGGTTTTATTAAGTATAAGACTAGTTTTCATGAGTGCATAATGATATGATGTACTTTGGATGTTTGTGTTTGCATATAAATTCTTGGATGTGTATTAGTAGTATATGCTCTGCAAACCATTAAAGAATATAAAAAGTATATAGATGGTTTGCAGCTACTAATTGGAAATATTCTCTCTGTCTCCCTCAATTCTCTCTCTTCCTCTAAATATAAGGTCGGCACTCGGTCCCCATAGCCCAAGGGGCGGGGAAAAATGAAGTGTGATATCTCTCTCTCTCTCTCTCCCCTCTAAATATAAGGTTGGCACTCGGTCCCTATAGCCCAAGGGGTGGGGAAAAATGAAGTGCAACACCACTTAGTAGTACAAATGCGTCAAAAGACATCTAAAAATATGTGTTTACCTGATTATCGCTTTAAACAATGTTTTCTTTTACTCTTTATTTCTCAAGTTATTTCAGTTATGCAAGCATATTAGTATGTATATTTCTACCCATGTGCACAACACCTTGTGTGTTGATTTGTTGTTTCTCGTATGTTTTAGGTTCAGAGCTAGCTTGGGATAAAAGGCAGGGAGTGAGCAATTGTCCAGGTTGTACCTATTGTGTTAAGATCATGTTAGCATACATGTTCATAGACTTGTAGAATTTTCATTCAATATGTAAATGTAAATCATTTTGTAATAATTCATATTGTATAAATATACATGTTGAATACTGAGTATGTTATGGTTATATGTTCATGTATGCGTATTGTGCTTCCGCATCGCTCTCTGAAACAATTAGTTAACGTTTTCAGGTTTGTCTTCTCGGGCCTTCTAAGTCTCGAGACGGCAGAATCTAGGGACGTTACAGTTCCTCCATTGTGGTCATTTTGGGAGAGAAAATCCTCATCACAAGGGTCATAGACCATGTTTTGGCAAGGTAGACCCAAGTGTGAGGAGGGTTTCTTCTCTCTTTCTCCCTTTCTCTTTTAGCTTGGACTAGAGCATTTTGGTTCTCTTTGCTTGGGTGATCTTTTACATCAGTGTCTTCTCCTTCTTAAGGTGATCTTGTGGTTGAGAGTGGAGCTTTTGGTGGATCTTATTCAACCCTTGGATCATGTACTTCGATCTCTTGATCTTAGAGTTTGGAATCTTTGGTGTTGAGCTTCTTAAGGAAGGTTATATAACTCTTTGCCCTCTCTATTACTTTCACACTTTCATACATGCAAGATACTATTTTCTCCCTTAAAAATTATCCTTTAACATGATAGTACATGATGTTAAACTATACGACTTGGTTGAATTCTGAAGCATGCTTCGTTTGGTAGAAATCCGAACCCAAATTTTTAGATACTTGATTATGGTGATTGTGGTATTATGGTGATCTTTCATTACCTTTAACTTTGGTTTTACTCACATGCATGATGATCGAGTACCTAGATGTTGAAGAGAGTTAGGTTCTATTTTGGATACCTTAATCATGGCTTCCTCTCTCTTAGATTAGATCCTTTCATGTAGTTTCATGATACATAACCTAGGGTTTATGGTGGTCATTTTGCATGAGCCTTTTCCTTCATGATGATCATGGTTTCCCCTTGGCCTTATTTTATATTTTGAGACCAAGATATCATTCCTTAGGATGGTTGAGACACCTACCCTATGTTGGTCATGACCATGGTTAGTCTTGGTTGAGATGCTTCCCTTTGGATGACTTGGACCTAGTGTTGACAGAGGTCGTGACACTTGGTGTTGAAGGCTATGTTGATCCCTATTTTGGTTGGGTTGTTGCCCTAGTTTTTGGGCCTTGGCCATGATTTTGAGAGTGGTCATGACATGAGTGGTCTTGGGTCGTGACATGCTGCTAGGGTAGAGGTCGTAACATGGTGTCATGGTTAGAGATCGAGACAGCTATATGTCATGATAGATTGTGAGGGTTGGAATCCTAACCCTATATGGGTCGAGATCCCCTAGGTGTCACGGTTGCAACATGGTCTAGGTGATGTGGTTGTGACCTAGTACTGTATAGTGTTCAAGACATATGATGATGATAGTGGTCGAGACACATGTGGATGATGGTGGTTGAGAGATATGCTTGGAAATTTAATGTTACTTTTGCATGAGTAATGTATAGCCATGCAGATTGCTATTTGGAATAATGTCTTATTAACCCTAATGATGTTCTTTAACCCTAATATACTCCAAGATGGTGGGAGGTGGTGAACCTAGGATTTATTATTGAACTTAGCTTCAAATCCCTAATCGGCTATGAATGGAAAACCCTAACCCTATTGATGAGTATGTTGACATGATTACTTCTCTTTCTTGGAATGGCTATTATATTATGATGGTATATTTCTCTTGTTGTGAACCTCTAACCTTGCAGGATGAATGCATTCCATGCATGGGTATGCTCTGGTGATGGTTTTGTATAATCGAGGCATGTAGAGATGATGATGTGACACATGGATTTAGGATGATTTCTCTCTTGTTTATCAATTTCTCACCATGCAAGTGATATGAACTTGAATATCATGGCTAGTGCATGCTATAATGAGTATGATATGAATGGGTCCTATGACCTAATATTGGCTTGATGTCTACTGTGAGGTGATGCCTCTAAGGATATGATTAAGGGATTGATACCCCACAGTGATGTGACATTAGTGATAGCCTTGAGTGGCTATGAAACAATGCTAATGGTTTGGTGAATGGCACTACGCAGGTGTTATGTGGTGATTATGTGACACGCTCACACCTTATAAGTCTTATATATTTGGAAAGTTGTGCCATTCCCTTATCTTTGTAGTTCTTGTTATGGTTTTGTACATTATAACTTGATTGATGCTAACAATTAATGGGAATAACTAAAAGATGACCATGTGTTAGCCGATCTCGTTGTATTATATGGAAAGGCCATGCATGAGCCAGTTTCCTTGTTAAATATGGATGTCCATGCATGAGCCACTCCTTATTTTTGGGAAGGTCATGCATGATCTTCCTTGTGATATATGGACGGCCATGCATGAGCCAATCCATCTATTAACTATATGTCACTTATACAAGTTGACTAATATGTCATTATAGTGTCACTCTCATGCTAGTCGAGAGGTGTTAGAAAGGTCATGGAATCTGGATCTTCTATTGACCATGTGTGTTACCAATAAGGACTTAGTAGTGGTACTTTTGTAAGATCAAATACAAAAATATTGGATGAGGCCTCTCTTGCTTTTGTATAGTTTGGTTGGTAGAAAATATACATGTTCTTCATATTCCTTCTTAGTTTATAAAATGTTCAACTGCTCTGTTATAGTTACTTGATCTGCTTAGATGATAATATTTCCATTCTTACATTAATAAATGAACCTTCTTATCATAGATGTAGCTTTACTTCTATTCTTTACTTACTTTATCTGTTCTTTAAGAGAGTTGGCTGAGAGTTATATCTCTTATTGGGATGTTTGGTCTCACCTCATGGGTTTCCACATATTTTTGGTAGTTGTGTACGAGGAGGTAGAGATCGTGCAAATGAGGAGCAACATCAGCAAGATCAGTAGTTGATAAGGTGTATAGTTGCTTATCTTTTGGTGTTAGAGTCCTAGAGTCATCCCTGTACACTCAGGTTTTGGGGGTAGTGCGGTGTGTTTTGTGGTTGTGCTATCGATGCGAGTTTTTGGCTTATGTGCGCTTTTGTTGTATATAGTTGACATATGTACATGTATATGAAAGTGAAACAAATATCATGTGTGATGGATATGTATATGGAACATGTTGTAAGCATGACATTTTATGAGAAATATCATCAAGATGGTAGGTTATGGATCTTTATGTCACAAGTTTTCTGATGTTGGTGGCTTGCAATCAGTTTTAATTTTTAGTGTTTTTTTGGTAATCCACTTGTATAGTGTTGTTTTCACATTTGGTTTGCTTTGTGTGGAAACGGGTGTCACATCAAACATCTGAATAGACCAACTACAGTTAATTTGACTTCACCTTTGATCTTGTCTTAAAAGAAAGTCATTGATGCTTTCCAATCTGATACGAAACATATGAACTGAGACTAGTATCCTTGACACATGAAATCAAACCTTACTTTGATATAAGATGAAATCCTTTATTACTCATATGTCCTAACCATCTATCCTATAGATCTTCTCGATGATCCTCAATAGCATGTATATCACTATCTTTCAGCACTTTAAGCTAGGTCTTGTACAATGTGCAACACAATTTACCTTGTACAATAATCTAGGCCCCCTTTGTAATTTTACATTCATCACCACTAAAGTCTAGATGACAACCTTCTATATCAAATAAGAACCATATATCAAACTCAACTACGGAACATGACGAACATCCTTCAGCGTGAGCATACAACTGACACTAGTTTGAACACAAATGAATCCAATCATGATATTTTTAGAGAAGCTGGAATTTCCCATATTCACCTTCTAAAAGTATCCCTTCCATTATGAAGTGAAGAAATCCTTACTACGTGAAGTGTGATAAGAAGCTGTAGTATCCACCAAAATCATAATCATCCTCATCAGCATGCAAATATTGCTCCTAAATAGTCAAAACCACATTGCCATCATCATCCATGTCATCTGAAATTGCCATTGTGTATTCTTGTCATCATCCTTTTTGTCTTTAATTTCAACTAGTGTTTCTTTTTCCAATCCTTTCAATCCTTTTTAAAATGGTATGGATTGTCGTAATAGAAGCACCCTCTACTTTTGGAATTGGATCTACCATGAGACTTCCCTTGGTCCTACGACTCACTACGACTCTGAGATCTTCCACTTCCTCTCGCTTTGTCAGTACCCCTACTCTTTGTGAAGTGAACATCTAACATATTTTCCCCTGAGACTTGTCACTGAGTCTCTTTGTTCAGTAGACTATTATTCACTTGAACAAGTGTCAACTTGCCTACCTGTGCAGAATTGGTAATTGTCACAATGACCGTACCCCAACTGTCAAGTATTGATCCCAGAAGAAGTATCACATGGATTTCAACTTCAAGAACCATCTTTATAGACCTTGGTTGATTTATAAGTTTTTATAATTCATTCATGTGCTCGACAATTGTAACAACCCATTTTTAGATTAACCATCTAATTAGGGTTTACTTGGATGATTGTATACTTAACTAGATTGATCATTGTTTAAGCTTAATTAATGATGGTAGTCTAATTATGATTATTTAACCCTAATGAGAAACTCTAAATGTGTTTTTATTTTAAATAATTAGGGTTTGATAATTGTAAACTCTAGTGACCAAAATTAGGGTTTTGGTAGCATATGAATAACAAATTGAATAAATACAATGGTATAGTAAATGATTTTCAGTATTTTATATATAACCATGATTTAGTTTAAATTTGAATATAGTTTGAGAAACCCAATTATTATTGTTCTTATAAAATATATGAAATGTAAGATTTTTCGTACCTTTTTGTCTGTCGTGTTTCCCCAGGAAAAGCTCAACCGACCATGCATTAAGGGTGAAATATAGTAGTCTAGTATTTGAATTTTTAACTTTTTATTGGTACAATCAATTGATTTAAAAAAAATTATGTGTAGTTTTTAAACTCCATTTTAGACATCATGTTAAAATTTCATAATTTTTTAATGATGTTAGACTGATCCAGAGAAGGGTGTCAGTTGAGTTTCTCTAGGATAAACTCAGCTGACCATGCATTCTGGACAAAATATAGTAGTCTAGTATTTGATTCTTATTTATTTATAACTCTTAATGATTTGAAATTTTTACTATATATCTATAACTATATCTCATGCATCATGATAAATTTTAACAATTTTTGGTGGAGTTTTGACCTATTAAGTAGACGATCTTTAGTAACATTTGTATGATAGAAAGTTCTACTGAAATAAAAGAAAGTGTAAAGTTGGGTCAATTTGTAGTTGACTGAAGCAACTTAATTGAACTATATGATTAACCTAGCACCCAGGATCTCTCATATTTTTTGATTCATTCCAGAGAAATGAAATCCTAGAGAGAGAGGGAGAGTTAGGAATTGAGAGGAGAAAATAGTGGAATTGATGATCTAGGGTTTCACCATCTGAGAAATGATGAAATAAAGTAAGTTTAGCTTCTTTGCATAGTATTTCATGGTGAATCTTATTTCACATGTCAAAATTTCATTCTTCCTCTGATTTTATTCAAAATTTTACCAAACCTCTCTATTTTCTCGCACTTTCTCTCTTAATCTCCGTTTCTAGGGTTTTCAAGTTGAGAGGATGAAAAGATGGATTCAATAGCTAGAACCTTGGTGGATTTCTAGAAATTTATAGTTAGACCTACATTTTTTAGGTGATTTTCACCTTAGGTGAGTGTTTATGTCCCTCTTAATCTTTGTATTCATGTTGAAATCCATATTCTATCTGAGTAAAATAATTAGAAAGCTTTCTTGTTTCTATATGTGATTGGGTATTGATTTGCAAAGATATTAGGGAATCAAATTCTACTAATATGATTATTTCTCATTGAATTGAACTTGCTTAGTTCCTGATATATTGATTAATGATCCATGGAAAATTCTATGGACTATACTAATTCATGTGAATATTACCTAAAAATTAGCCCAATTCCTGATATGCTTGGGAATTGAATTAATATGTACAGAATCATACTTGAATTTTATTAGAATGAATTATACAAGTGTATACTTGAATATTAATAAAATTGAATATGATATATACATAAAGATTAGTATGAGTTGGAGATTCATGTACAAAGCTGAGATATGATGGTTCTAATCTATTTCGAGTATAAAGATTCCTAATTATGGGTAAATACCCTTAATATAGTAATTATGGTTTTCTAATGAATAAAAGGTGAATTTAATGATATATATAGTTCATTTGTGAATTAGGCCATAATGAACTATGAAATGATGATAAATGAGTATAATGATCTTGCCATGGATTAAAAGGATAAAAATGGTAGTTTTAACATAAAAGAAGCATAATGGGCTTAATTAATGTTTAAGTGTGCCTTTAATCTGAGACCATAGGAAGTGAAACCCTAAATGCAAAATGAAACCCTAAAATGGATACGGAGACCATAGGAAGTGATTCCAAGTTGAATAGAAAGAATCTTGATAAAGTGTGTAGTAAATAGAGTACATGTGTTTTTTAGGATTCTTGATTATGTGGTTGAATTACTTGCTTGGATTGCTTTCTTGGTTGTAATTGATATTAGCTTGAGAAATCTACTGAATAGGTATGTGGTTATGCTTATGAATAATCACTTTAGTTTCACGGCGATTTCTGAACGTGCTTATGGGTTGCTTGAAAAAAATGTTGGATGCCTTTTATTTCATGCAACTATAAAGTGACTATGATTATCACCATGAATATATATATATATATATAACTGGCTTATATCTGAATCCATCTTGGTGGCTTGTAAACCTAAAAGGGGTAACCTAGAGTAAGGTCTAGGTTATCGTGGGTTATAAATTGGTCTACCAAGTGTAGTGCCATGAGACCCTTTAGCATGCCATGAGTTAAGGAGTGGGCTACTTACGGGTAGTGCCATGTGACTCAACCCTAGAAATTGGTTCACCTATAGGTGGGACCATGAGGGGTTTAATGGGGAGCTACTATAAGGAAAGTAGTATCCAGGTCCACTGCAGGGACAACGCAGAGGATAGGGAATAAATGGATCGTGCAGTTATATTTAAAATGTAAAATTGTTTTTAAATGGTAATTGGCTGCAATACATTATTATGAATAATTGCATGATTATTGGTTCCCCCACATACCAGCTTTATGCTGACTGACGTTTTGTCTGTCGGCATTTTAGGTACAAAGTCAAAAGGACTAAATCGTCATATTGTGAAATACATGAATTAAAATACAAGGAGGATTAGTTAGAGTAGAATTGATAAGTGGATAGAAGTTTAGAGATCCAAGATTTCAAAAGGTATGCAAAAGTTTATTTTCTTACAGCTTTCCAGTTTAGTCTGTTAAAATGTAATAATTATTCTTGGTTAATTACCGAACCTTTGATCCAGAAATTATGTGTGTGGCTTTGACCTCTTGGTCTCCCTTAATTGGGGGTTACCGGAAGGTGGGGTCATAACATTTGGTATCAGAGTGTAGGTTCCTCACTTAACCATTAATAATTATTAAATTTTACAAACTCCATAGAACCCAAGGGAGTTCTTAGAGGATTATCCGAAAGATGGAGGTGTCTAGAAAAGCATCATGACCGGGGGCTGGCAATATTTTCCTCCGCACCGCTAGTCAGAATATGAGGACTCCCAGATCTGTGTGACTGCCTGGCCAAAGTCTTAGGGTATGTTTCAGAATAAGATACCTTTAGGACTCTCTCATCTTGTTCATCCCTTCTCAACTCAAATTCTATTAAGGACCTTAAGGATTAGGGTTTTCTCTCCTATCTTCACCCTCTTGAGGTATGGGTAAGGTTGATAAGGTTTAAGGAATCCTCCACCAAATTAATGAAAATCATGTAAATAAGATGTCATGGACATAAGCTTAATAGATTAAGCGTGAACTAAAGGATAGATACATGCTTAGGTCGTATGACATAAGTTGTCATGCCCTCAGAAGATACCTGAGGCTAGACCTTCTTGTCAGGAGGATAAATAAAGAGAGTTAGTCTTGGAGATAGAGATCTCCATTATAAGTAGAGACCTGGCACATCCTCCGATGATGATGTTAACCCTAACCCTAAGTGAAGGCTAGAGAGAGAGACAACATGATGAGTTAGATGTCATGGTAGACCAAGTGGTTGGATGGACATGCCTTGGATGATGTATGATCCATGAGAGGTTGGATGACCAAGTACCTTTGGCGACCCAACCCTGGGAGGGGTCGAGTAGTGGAGAGTGAATGATAGCTCCTTCATTGATGAGGATAGAGAAGAACCTATGGAAACCCCATGAGCTTATATGAGCATGACATAGTAGGCACCCAGAGTACATCAGTAGTACGAACAGAAGGTTAAAACCCTGGCCAAGGAAGTAGGATGGATATCTTATGAGACAAGCATAGAGGGTTACGGATAACCTTGAGCAGACATAATCTTAAGGGGAATGCTTGTAAGCTTGACCCACCTTCATGGATAGAGAACCTCATGTAGTAAGGATTTTTGTAGGGTTAGTTCTAGAGAGAAAGAGTAGGACCCCAAGCAAGAAGGTTGTAAACCTAGACTTCAAGATATGAGGAAAAGTGGGGAGTTGAGAATGATGTGGCCTAAGTGGATGAAAGTGGTGGCCTCATGCTTGATCCCTGGATGATGATGATATCTTGGTTGTCTTTAGAGGGAACAAACCCGAGTGGGAGGATGAGGATTCTGGCACCTATGTTCCTACGGTATACGTGTTTACCTTCTGAGAAAGGAAGAAGAAGTTCTGTATACCCTGGAGAGGTTTAGTGGGGCCTTATGCCTTGTTGGTTGTCCTTAAGGAAGACTCGACTCTAAAGTGTTGCTCGTATAGAAGGATGACAGGAAGTGTGTGCCATGCCTTATACATGCCTGATTCATGGTTAATAGATTGAGCATGTAGTTGGTCATCAAAATGTGAACCTAGGGTTCCTAGGCCTAAGAGGGGAATTAGTGTACCTAATGCTCATGATGAGAATTAAGTTGCTATAGTTTCGAGCATAGTACTCCTCATGTATAGAGGAAAAGGGAAACCCCTTAAGATTAAAGGTATGTTTGATGAACCCCTCATAGCTAAGTGATGACATGGGAAGGTATGATCTTGATCCAATATGGAGGATGAGAACAAGTATGACCTAACATGGTTTAGTAGGTGGTCTACTTGTGCCTTGCATAGTTTGCTAGGGTTAAGCATGCTAGACCAAAGGATGTTTGTGGCCTTTGTTATCGAGGTGAAGTTTTCCTCCCATCCTGGGAGAGGGACCCTTTGGTAGGGTGTATACCTTTTTTGTTGGTTCAAGTTAACCTAAAGAGGTCTCATAGGATTTTGAGAAGCTAAGTGAAAACTACATGGTATGAAAATGAACATGTAGACCCATACATATCCACCTCTAAGTGCATGTGGATGTGTTACCATGGAGGTAACCGGTATGGGGCCTGACCAAAGTAGGCAGGTCACCATGACCCCTGTGAAAGGATGAAAGTCAACCTATGATTGCAGAGAGAGAGGGGATGAAGGCTTGGGTAAGGTTCTAAGTTAAACATGTACTATAATAGAATCCTAAGTCTATCCTAGGGTCAGGTAGGGATAAGACCGATGGAAGTAGGAGTTGCCTAATTCCCTAGTTGCACGTGACCATAGGGTCGGGAGGTAACAACTATCATTGTCTGAGGGCCATGGGTTAGGAGATTGATCACCTTGATGAACTCATGGGTCCCAAAGGGCAGATGAGTAGGGCACTCTCTGGATGCATAAGGGAAGAGGGATGACCCTAAAAGTGTCGGCACCCTATAGACCTAGAGGAAATGACCAAGGATTGTGTGGTGACCCAAGTAGGTTCAAAACCAGTTTTCCATGGAGGTAACTTTGATAGCAAGATGATTGTAATATAGAGTCATAAATGGCACATTTCAACTTAGATTTAAAGGTGTACTGGCAAAGTGGGATGTACCATCTCTACTCTTGGAATAGGAAGAATTTTGTATTTGGACTGCAGCCAAATGCTTATTTCCTCTTGTTATGGGAGTGAGAGATAGGACAGTATGCATGCCATTCACCAAGGATAAATATGATGTGGGTTGGAATGTTGCCATGAGATATGGGGACAGAGAAGATAACATACCCTGGTAAATTACATGGATTGTTTGCAAACACTAAGGGGAATGAGGTAGTCACCTTATAAGGATGTTTTAACATGAGCTATGAGTTATACAAGGTTGAGTTCGAAAACTAAAGGAATGAGCTCAGAGTTTTCTTGATGAAGATGGACTTAGAGTTTGAGTTTGAGAGGATATGTGAAATACATGGAAGTATATGTCTTCAATGTTACCTAATACCTAAGGATGTGAAGTGGTAATGGATGCTCTGGTTGAGATATATCTGACTAGTTTGTCTAGAAGCTAGCAGAAGTTGTTAGGCTAACCCTAAGTTTGGAAAGGAGATGTGTTTGGCTAACACTCAGATATAACGAGATATGTTGAAAAAAATTAATGATTGTTTGGTTAGCCAGTCTAGTCCTAGATAATGAAAGGATGGTGATAGAACCTCAGATACACTTCTTTGGAAAGGAAGGAGATGAAACCACAATTAGAGTGATTTAGGGTTTCTGAGGAATTGATCTTGAGGAATTGATCTTGAGGAATCATGACATACAAGAAATCATGATACACCGTACTATGAAGATAGTAAGTGACAGTAGTACTTGAGATGCTTAAGATGAAGTTGCACGTGGCTTTTCTCCATGCAAGCCAGGAGGTGACGGACGAACACCAGTAACCCAGTGTATCGATATAGAGTATAAAGAGTTCCCGAGAGGGGAAAAGGGAGTTCATCACTATGGAGGTTGTAAGTCTTCCCTAGACCAAGGAAGGTCAAGATGCAATGTGGGTTATGGTAGATCGCCTTACCTAGATGGCATGAGAAAGAAAGAGTTCTATCAAGGGAAAGATCTAGTTGAACTACACATGAGAGAGATGGTTCAACTACACCATGATGCGAGTTCAAAAGTTCTTAAGTTTAATCTAAAGGTTCACTTTCGCGAGATGGAAGTAGAAACATGAAGAACTCTATGTTAGTACAGTTTATCACCTCTAACAAATGGTTAGTATGATCCAGACTAAAGGGTCTGATGAGAGCATGTGTGCTCATTCAGGGTGATATCTAGAGACAGTTCTTGTCCTATGAAATATGTGATGATAACCACCATAGCCAGTATCGGGATTGAAAGAAGCTCTATAAGGGAGGTTGTGTCGGTCACCACTTCAGTAAGGTGATGTTGGTGAAAGGACCACGTGATGGTTAGAAAAGGACCACAGTGTGTGTAGATGAAGTCACTTTGATCGTGTAATGGATGAATGGAGCCTAGAGACAACGGGAGTCATGAGAGAATGCAAGGTAGACTGACACACAGTTCACAGTGGGAGAATATGTGACATGAAAATCCAACCCCTTTGAGTTACATCTAAGAGAGAGCTAAGTCCCCGATGCATGGGTTCATTTGAGATGGATTGGTGGAGAAGGTTAAGTTTGATCTTACCCCTAAGGATAAAGTAATGTGTGATGAGTTCCAAGTGTCCAATTTAGAGCACTATGTGTGGTACCCAGACCATGTGCTGAGCAATGAGCCTAGTGAGCCTCAAGGGAAGCTGAAATGGCCTGAGTCACTTGTGCAGTTTATAGACGCCAGGATGAAAGGACTCAGAGAAAAGAATATGTGATGATAAAGGTTCTTTGGTAGCGCCATGAGTACGGTAAAGCCACATAGGGGCCAATAATGGACATGGAAAAGTCTTATCCTGAATTGTTTATTTGCTTGATAAGAATTTTGAGGACAAAATTCCTATAAGAGGGGAAGGATGTTACAACCCCAATTTTGGGGTTCAATTGGTGAGAAATGTAATTTCTCATATTAAAGATAATTGAACAAATAATGATATAATTTGTTTTGAATAAATGGATTTCATTTACAATAGCCTTGATGATTGTGTTGGGCTTTATTGGCTATTGGGCCCAATAACAAGGAAATGAAGAAAGGAAATTCAATTATTAAATTAGTAAATGAATAATTGAGTTTTTTGAGAAAAGAATGATGTGGAAACCTATGGAAGGCAAAAGAATGTAATCCAAGGATGGATTTCATGCCTCTTGGGTTCCTTGGGTTCCAAGGAGTCCAACGTTGCATAGAGAATGCAATAAGAAAAGAAAAGATCAATTAAGTATTTCTTTATTAAGAAAGAAATTGAAAACAATGATAAAATGTGAAAAATAAGTGGAAAAAGTGGAATTCAGTTATCCTTAGTGGGATTTCGTATCCCAAGGATTCATAATGTTAAAAGGAATACCAATGAGGAAAATAAAAGAGAAATAAAGACAAATCCTCAAAAAGAGATATTTTAATGAGAAATAAACAAGATAATGTGAAATAATGCATATTGATGCATTTAGAAGGATAATGAGTATTCCTTAAAAAGGAAATTCGAATTATTTGAGTTTCTTGGGATCCAATGAGTCCCAATGAAGAAAAGAAAGAGAAAAATACCAATAATAGAACATAAGAGGATAATATGATGCATGATTAATGAATTTCATGGTTTTGTTAAAGAAGTGGTATTTTCTACTTAAGGAAATATAAAATTTGTGGCCAATGAATTAAAAAGGTCAAGTACAAAGAAAATAAAAGAGGAATTTTGAATTTCCTGATATCCAAATAATAGAGAATATCCAAAGGATAAAAAGAAAGAGAGAGAATATACTTCTCATTGAAGGAATTGATTTCCTATTGGGAAAGGGCTTTGCGATTTCATGGATGAGCACCGTAGGGCATGGATACTCTCCCCTATATATAAGGGGTAGAGTCCTTGGTCGAGTTTAAGTTAATTCCAAGCACCCTTTCTCTTTCCTTCTTCATCGTTTTTGTCCAAAACCCTAAACAATGGGTGGTGTTTTCTCTAGAGCAACGGTGACATGTGGAGTCATCTGGAGGAAGGCCTGATGTACCCCGATGACCTGTGGATGATCGGCTAACATCCTGGAGTGACGGAATTCACCCAAACACCTGCGGCACACCTGCAACACGGCTGCAGCATGGCTGTGAGCCGCGGGCTTGCAGAGCTTGATCCCGGCCATTGCGGCCATACCCAAGGGGGCCTCATGTGCGGCTGGGAACGGCAGAGCCAGGGCGGGGGTTGGCGGCAAGAACCAGGCCGTAGGAAGGAGAGGAGAAGCTGCTCCATCGCAGCTAGGGAAATGCAGCACGGCTGCGCAAGGTAGAACAGATCCTTAAGTCAAGGGTAGTTTCATAATTCAGTTATGATTTCAACTTACAAGGCAACGTTGCATGGAGCAGGACAAGTGGCGCGCTCTGATTGGCCCAAAGTAAGTAATTTTGCAAAATTCATAGCTAATTAACCGTAGTTCGGATGGATACGCATAATATATGAATTTTGTTTGAAAAAACATGAGGAATCCATTAAAATTATATTTGAAGCCTGATTCAAATTTCAATCCGAAAAGGAATGGAAGTTATCAACTTTAATACTTTAATGATTAAGAAACCCTATTTTTAGATTATTAATGTGTCTAGTAGGGTTTAATGGATGATTAAAGTTTGTATTAACCTGTTAATGATAAAAAGGAACATTAGGAACAAAAAGGATGATCTTCACGCATAATTTGATTAATTTAGGGTTCCATATGATTTAATGAACCTTGAACCCTAACTGTAGTAATTATGATCCTTACTGATTTTAATTGGTCAAATTCATGTACAAAGCTGAGATATGATGGTTCTAATCTATTTCGAGTACAAAGATTCCTAATTATGGGTAAATACCCTTAATATAGTAATTAGGGTTTTCTAATGAATAAAAGGTGGATTTAATGATATATAGAGTTCATTTGTGAATTAGGCCATAATGGACTATGAATTGATGATAAATGAGTATAATGATCTTACCATGGATTAAAAGGATAAAAATGGTATTTTTAACATAAAAGAGGCATAATGGGCTTAATTAAGTGTTCCTTTAATCTGAAATTAGGGTTTGTAAGTAATTGAATAGAAATAGGATTTAAAATAGTAAAGGAAGTGAAACCCTAAATGCAAAATGAAACCCTAAAATGGATACGGAAACCTTAGGAAGTGATTTCAAGTTGAATAGAAACAATCTTGATAAAGTGTGTAGTAAATAGAGTACATGTGTTTTTCAGGATTCTTGATTATGTGGTTAAATTACTTGCTTGGATTGCTTTCTTGGTTGGAATTGATATTAGCTTGAGAAATCTATTGAACATGTATGTGGTTACGCTTATGAATAATCGCTTTAGTTTCACGATGATTTCCGAATGTGTTTATCGGTTGCTTGAAAATAACTGTTGGATGTCTTTTATTTCATGCAACTATAAAGTGACTATGATTATCACCATGAATATATATATAACTGGCTTAGATCCGAATCCATCTCTGTGGCTTGTAAAGGCTTAAAAGGGGTAACTTAGAGTAAGGTCTAGGTTATTGTGGGTTAGAAATTGGGCTACCAAGTGTAGTTCCATGAGACCCTTTAGCATGCAATGAGTTAAGGAGTGGGCTACTTACAGGTAGTGCCATGTGACTCAACCCTAGAAACTGGTTCACCTATAGGTGGGACCATGAGGGGTTTAATGGGGAGCTACTATAAGGAAAGTAGTATCCAGGTCCACTGCAGGGACAACACAGAGGATAGGGAATACATGGATCGTGCAGTTATATTTAAAATGTAAAATTGTTTGTTAAACGGTAATTGGCTGCAATACATTGTTATGAATAATTAGACGATTATTGGTTCCCCCACATATCAGATTTATGCTGGCCGACGTTTTGTTTTTCGGCGTTTTAGGTACAAAGCCAAAAGGACAAACAGTAAATTGTCATATTGTGAAATACATAAATTGAACTACAAGAAGGATTAGTTAGTGTAGAATTCATAAGTGGATAGAAGTTTAGAGATCCAAGTTTTCAAAAGGTATGCAAAAGTTTATTTTCTTACAGCTTTCCAGTTTAGTCTGTTAAAATTTAATAATTGTTCTTGGCTAATTGCCGAACCTTTGATCCAGAAATTATGTGTGCGGCTTCGACCTCTTGGTCTCCCTTAATTGGGGGTTATTGGAAGGTGCGGCCGTAACATTAGAGGTATCACAATTTATACAAGCTAAATGATAATGAATTGAGAAAGACGATTAGAGATTATGATGTAAGAAGGTGTAACCTAATCCATTCATTTGAGCTAAAGTGAGTAGTATTATAAGGGATAGAATGATTTTTGTTAATTATAAGAATTCCATTAGAATTCAATGACATGGTACACTCAACTTATTTAAAAGAAAGGAGATGGATAAGAATAACCTAATGGTGATGACAAGTTCTAAATGAAATTAATGAAATGTATATGATGAAGTATATAGGCTATATATTTTCATTGCATGTGTGTTGACCTAAATTGCATGAAATATATTAAAATTGGATTATGAACGATTTCAATGAGAGAGAAACTTTATATATTAAGTAGATTTAGAATGAGTGATTTTAAGAATAGTGGTGAACATCATATGGAAGAAGTTAGAAACTAATGAATGTGAAATGAAAGGAAAATGATGAAAATTAATGGATGGATCCAAGAACCTAACCCTAACCCTTAAATGATGAGCTATATGATGATAATGGATAATGATCCCCAATGAGGGATTAGGGAATGCATATGAATATGGTTTAATTAAATTACAAGTTCAGGTACAAGGATATGTATTGGTTTTTAAGATTGTTCTCATGGATTGTAATTGTATGTTAGGATACTTGTATTCTGAGGATGGCCTTTTTAGATAGACATCAACTGAGATCACTTATGTATTAAATAGTAGCCCTAATTGAAGAGTGGTAAATAGTAAGAGGGAAGTATTATATGTGTTATGCATGTTTACACTTGAGATTCATTCATATATGTAGAGATTGGATAGAATATGTATTTTTTGCATGTTGAGCCTATTTGAGCATGTTGAATGACATGAGATATCTATATCCTTATATTGTTGTTAGTTCTAATATCTCTGTTAATATTCAATGTGAATTATGAAACCAAATGAATGGATAAGAAATATGATGCGATAGAATTTACATTCTTTTATTATTTTAAAAAGACCATGATAAGGGTAAATGTTAGACAATGAGATTATGTTTTAGGCTGAGAGCCCACTAATGATGATAAAACCCTGATGGGGATAAATGTTGGATAATTAGATTATGTCTTGGGCTGAAAGCCCGTTGATGAAAACTACTATGAGATGATGTGGAAATGTAAAGAATTATATGTGTTGTAGATTACAGATTGTTGTACTTCTTGTTTTGGCCATTTTATTTATTGATAAGCCTAATCCACTTCATGTTGATCTAGTTATGTGAGAATACACACATATGATACATGATGTTCTAAATTCTTATAAGATGAGTAAAAGAGATTAATAACAAGTAAAATGATGACACATCTAGTAAGGCGCCTTGAACATCATGAGTTTCCCTCGAGGTACACATTTGGGAAATAAAATGGATCTCCTTGTAGTATTGTGGGTTAGAAATTGGGCTACCAAGTGTAGTTCCATGAGACCCTTTAGCATGCAATGAGTTAAGGAGTGGGCTACTTACAGGTAGTGCCATGTGACTCAACCCTAGAAACGGGTTCACCTATAGGTGGGACCATGAGGGGTTTAATGGGGAGCTACTATAAGGAAAGTAGTATCCAGGTCCACTGCAGGGACAACACAGAGGATAGGGAATACATGGATCGTGCAGTTATATTTAAAATGTAAAATTGTTTGTTAAACGGTAATTGGCTGCAATACATTGTTATGAATAATTACACGATTATTGGTTCCCCCACATATCAGATTTATGCTGGCCGACATTTTGTTTTTCGGCATTTTAGGTACAAAGCCAAAAGGACAAACAGTAAATTGGCATATTGTGAAATACATAAATTGAACTACAAGAAGGATTAGTTAGTGTAGAATTCATAAGTGGATAGAAGTTTAGAGATCCAAGTTTTCAAAAGGTATGCAAAAGTTTATTTTCTTACAGCTTTCCAGTTTAGTCTGTTAAAATTTAATAATTGTTCTTGGCTAATTGCCGAACCTTTGATCCAGAAATTATGTGTGCGGCTTCGACCTCTTGGTCTCCCTTAATTGGGGGTTATTGGAAGGTGCGGTCGTAACATTAGAGGTATCACAATTTATACAAGCTAAATGATAATGAATTGAGAAAGAAGATTAGAGATTATGATGTAAGAAGGTGTAACCTAATCCATTCATTTGAGCTAAAGTGAGTAGTATTATAAGGGATAGAATGATTTTTGTTAATTATAAGAATTCCATTAGAATTCAATGACATGGTACACTCAACTAATTTAAAAGAAAGGAGATGGATAAGAATAACCTAATGGTGATGACAAGTTCTAAATGAAATTAATGAAATGTATATGATGAAGTATATAGTCTATATATTTTCATTGCATGTGTGTTGACCTAAATTGCATGAAATATATTAAAATCGGATTATGAACGATTTCAATGAGAGAGAAACTTTATATATTAAGTAAATTTAGAATGAGTGATTTTAAGAATAGTGGTGAACATCATATGGAAGAAGTTAGAAACTAATGAATGTGAAATGAAAGGAAAATGATGAAAATTTATGGATGGATCCAAGAACCTAACCCTAACCCTTAAATGATGAGCTATATGATGATAATGGATAATGATCTCCAATGAGGGATTAGGGAATGCATATGAATATGGTTTAATTAAATTACAAGTTCAGGTACAAGGATATGTATTGGTTTTTAAGATTGTTCTCATGGATTGTAATTGTATGTTAGGATACTTGTATTCTGAGGATGGCCTTTTTAGATAGACATCAAATGAGATCACTTATGTATTAAATAGTAGCCCTAATTGAAGAGTGGTAAATAGTAAGAGGGAAGTATTATATGTGTTATGCATGTTTACACTTGAGATTCATTCATATATGTAGAGATTGGATAGAATATGTATTTTTTGCATGTTGAGCCTATTTGAGCATGTTGAATGACATGAGATATCTATATGCTTATATTGTTGTTAGTTCTAATATCTCTGTTAATATTCAATGTGAATTATGAAACCAAATGAATGGATAAGAAATATGATGCGATAGAATTTACATTCTTTTATTATTTTAAAAAGACCATGATAAGGGTAAATGTTAGACAATGAGATTATGTTTTAGGCTGAGAGCCCACTAATGATGATAAAACCCTGATGGGGATAAATGTTGGATAATTAGATTATATCTTGGGCTGAAAGCCCGTTGATGAAAACTACTATGAGATGATGTGGAAATGTAAAGAATTATATGTGTTGTAGATTACATATTGTTGTACTTCTTGTTTTGGCCATTTTCTTTATTGATAAGCCTAATCCACTTCATGTTGATCTAGTTATGTGAGAATACACACATATGATACATGATGTTCTGAATTCTTATAAGATGAGTAAAAGAGATTAATAACAAGTAAAATGATGACACATCTAGTAAGGCGCCTTGAACATCATGAGTTTCCCTCGAGGTACACATTTGGGAAATAAAACAGATCTCCTTGTAGTATTCGATGAATTTTGAGAAGGATTTTCGAAGTGTGGATCAAGATCTTAAAGGTAGACCACAAGGATTTAGGAGCGAGTAATCTGGAGTGGCCCTAGCTCTAAATCCTTACTGTAAAAGTCGATGTCCATGAGGAATAAACTCTGATGAAATGAAATATGTGAAATATGAAAAAATGAGAAATGATGTGGTATGCGATATATTGTTTTCTTGGTTCCTATCTCATATACTCAAGATGAGGATGTGAGTCTCTTTAGCCAACCCTGAGGTGGACCAAGGTCTATTATTGATATCATAGGGTGGTCGGCTAAACCCTAAGATTGTGATAGTGAGTCATTGACACAAGAATCAGGCATGGCGACTTCTACCTGATGGGGTACAAGGCAAGTAGTTCTAGGGAAAATGGATAAAAGATGACAAGACGTGTAGAATATAATTTGAATATTTGTTATATCCCTTGTTCTGCTAGATGATAATTTGACTTTGTTGATTAGATTTCTTATTGTGGAAAATAATTATAACATTATAGGGATTATCTGTTTCATATTCTGATCTGTCTTGTTGACAAGTAGTAAATGTTGGGATTTATATCCACTGAGAATATGATTTGGATTGTATTTGATATTACTATTTGGTAGACATGTCTTATGTGTACTTTTGCTTCAGGACTACATGATGTGTTCCTGGTCCTTCTGGTGGAATGTGACAAAGATGATGTTATTATCATATATTGATTTTGAATGTTTAGATCTTGACTTGTTACTCGTACTAAAGTATTGTCATTCTGAATTAAGTAGTATCTACTGATCTATTCATAGACATGCTCTACTAAATGATTAGCATTCTAAATTAAGTAGCATCTACTGATTTGTTCATAGACATGCTCTAAAAGATGTTTTAAATTTGAATTAGATTTAAATAATTACCTTGTCTGTTTGATTAGATTATTGTCATAAATTAGAATTGATTAGATGTTAGAACTATCTTCTAGACTTTTCATATTTGTATGTTTCTTGTAAGTTTATTATACTTATTATGATGTTGATGCTTGTAACTCTGTTTGAGTGGGAGGTATCTACCCAATAGGGCTATATTAGTCTCATGAGGTTGTTTTAAATATTTTTAGTATATAATACTATCCAGCGTAGAGGTCATGGAAAAGAAGATATAAATAGAATAATCTAGAAATATTAGATTTTCTCTGTACTCTCTCTTTCCCAAGACGGGTAGTGTATCAAATCATTCATTAATGTACATGTATATGCTATAAAGTGAACTACATGTGAACAGTAAGATTTGATTCTAGTTTTAATGAAGTTGAATAAAAATTGTGAAATCTTAATGTGATGTCCTTGATGTGACATTGGTTTATGAAAATTGTGAAGAAATAAAAAGGGAAAATTTATCTATGATTTTTGTATATTATTTTCATCGCCTTTGTTGAGAACTCATTTTTTTTGTTTCATAATCGAGATTAGGTTTAGGATTTCTTTGTAATGGTTGGTAGTCATACTAATCAATAAAGAGGACCCAACAACAATAGTTGTACCATCTCGGTACTTTAGGTCTACCAACTTCTTAACAAAAAAAAACTTTATTTGTGGCAAAGTTTTCTACTCATGTAATTTTTTAGAACTTTTTCACATATCTTTAGCATCTGTCTCTTCTGAAACGTGGTGGGATACCAAAACATCAAGCCATTTTCGCCTTGTTCTCATAGTTTCACTGTTTAGCTTTTCTAATCTGCATCAGAGACATTCCCTTGCCTTTGTCCGTCTATCAAATCATACAAGTCCTTGCAATATAGAATATCATTCATGTAGGATTTCCATATTCGAAAATATATGCTCGTCAACTTTACCGGCGTTGCATCATCATCCTTTCCCATATGGATCTGGATTATGTGTGTACGTATACTGTGCGTTGATGGAGAATATGTGGAGAAAACTCTCATGGGTTTGTTGATACCACTTGATGGGTTTTTGATACCACTTGATGGGTTTGTTGATGGAGAATATGTGTACGTATACTGTGCAACCACGATGCAATGAAAGAGAAATATAATTTGCGAAAGCGTTATCGACGAGCGTGCAAATCTTAGATAATAACCGCAAGCAGATAGAGAGAAGAAAAAGACTAGGTTTTTACGCAGAAAACTCTCATGATGTGTGAAGAAGCAACCACGGAGCCAATCACGAGCAATTCTACTGTAATAATCGAAGATACAAATTTTCTCTTGGATTTTGACCCAAATGCGAGATAATACAACCAGAAGGAGAAATAAGAAAATATCACCGTAAGGAGAGATCCTAAAATTCTAGCACCCCGGAACTTTTTTAGAAAAATTACCCTTCCACAAAGTACACAGCAGTAGATGGTCTGAAGAATATACATGGATGCCTTAGCTGCCGTGTCGCGCTTCCTTTCTTGTTCCCCTTCTTTTTCTCTCTTCTTCTTCGTTTGCTTTTCCTTTAGTCTCCGCAGCGAACAACAGCAAAACGTTGTTTTTTTTTTCTTTTTTGCCTTTTTGGGCTTGAGGGCTGCCCTTCTTGATTTCTCGGCTGCAGCCCAATTAGACCTAGTTTTGTCGGCTGGGATACTTATATGTTCCAAGGATAGCGGCGGCAAGTCCATCATGCCCTAATGGGCTGGATAACGGCACGCAGGCCCAGCACTAATCAGTTACGACAAACAAGCTGACATTGCAGGCCCAGCACTAATCAGTTACGACAAACAAGCTGACATTGCAGGCCCAACACTAATCAGTTACGAAAAACAAGCTGACACTGCAGGCCCAACACTGATCAGTTACGAAAAACAAGATGACATTACAGGCCCAACACTAATCAGTTACGAAAAACAAGCTGACATTGCAGGCCCAACACTAATCAGTTACGAAAAACAAGATGACATTGGAAGGTGGTGCTAGCAGTAGAAACTGGTAAGGATTACCACGGTTGAGGAGTCCTCCGACATAGGGAACACATCTTTTCGAACAAGAGAGAGCTTTTCGAGAACAAGCGGCGAATATCAGGTGGTAACTACTTACATGTCTGTAATTACGGTGTTATTTCAGAAGAAAAATATATGTGAGGAAAATATGTATTGACGAAGTTACCCTGCTTAATTAATTGTGTTCGACGTATAGAACACCAAGTAGTGGCAGCTGCAATGACCATGTATTCAACAACCACATGGAGCAAGGCCCTTTTTAGAAATAGGAAGTCTTTTGTGATACGCCAGAATATAGAGTTGGGAGGCAGCCGGAGTGCTAGGTACACGCAGTACTGAATCTGGGTGCACTTTGTAGATGGGCTCAAGATAGGGATCAAAAGCAGCTCGAAACGCTCATAAACAAATGCGAGAAAGATACAATACGGGTCGGTGGAAGATGAGAAAAGTGGAGCGGAGCTATAGCTAGCATTGGTGTCTGCTTGAAACGCCCACCATACATCTGATTATTGTACGTCATTCTTAGGTAAATTTTTTTCATCACCTGCTTTCAGATGTTTCGCTTGCAGATTTTAACCGAACTTAGAAAATGCCTGTTTGGTAGGGTATAATCGGATGCATGATAAAGTACGTGTTTGATGTATATTTTTACATTGCGAACTCATACAACTGTATCCTACTACACCTTAGCAAACTGGCCTTAGTAACATAAATCTAAAATGGTCCTGGTTTCCAGGGCGCGTTCCATTTTTCAGTTTACATCACCTGCTTCAGTTGGTATGTTTGGTTTGCTTCTGCTTTACAAATTCTATAGTACTGCTGCTTAAGGCACGTTCCGTTTTCAGTGCTCTTTTCTTATTGGGTTATATTCTAGAGTCTTACTTGTTAAATTTTATGTAATTGGTTTAGTGCAGCTGAACTTAAAATTTTCAGACACAATGGAAATGCTACATTTGAGTCCCCATGAAAATAATGCCAGGCGAATGTTAAAATTCAATATCGGCCTGCCGGTGGACCACCAAAATGAATTCCACGCCTGTCAGATCCAATCAACCAAAAAAGGGTTTTCAAAATATTATATTTGACAAGTATAGAAGGGACATCTTTTAAAAACCTCGCAAACCATTATGTGCCATTAGGAGTGAGACGAGCCCCGCGACCAAACTGAATGATATTATCCATCCTGCACTTGTTCTACCTTGAAAAAAATGTTGCCTTTCCCAAATCCAAATAAACTCAGTAAACTACAGAAAATCTATGTACTGATGAATTACTGAACTTCTCATACCAATCACTTTAAGGGATATCACCTGTTAATATATTATAATGCTTAAGGCAGCTTGGTCTTTGATTATATATATAAGAAGCTGCTAGCTATTGAGACTGGGATTTGTTCGTACGTTGATCCCCAACTGCCACGCCAGTTTTTCCTGTTCGCAAAATGCAGGCTTGCGGGCGTATAAGAAGCTGCTGGAAGCCGCCGACAGACTAGGTTAATCGGCCTAGGGTACGGTGAATATCCAAGGGGTGATTGGTCTAAACTGTTCGGAGTACAGAACAATAATATGGAAGAGAGAAGAAGAACAATGCGTTACGTATACTCAATAAATAATCTGGATTAGTTAATAGACGAGTAATCAAGATGCAGACAGAGGATCGTACCATATGTATATGATATATTATCTCGTTCTGGCTTAGTCAAACTGGCTCGATCGTGTCCAAAGAATGTCACTTATAATGCTGGTAGCCCTATATTAACATGGAGAATGATGGACTAACAGACACGAACCAACTAAACTCTGATTTGAAATCTCATCATCATCGGCCGCAATCATGATGCAATAAATACCGCGTACGTAGGCATGGCAATAAAACCCATGCATCCATGGCAGTTGGGGATGAACGTACGAACAAATCCCAGAGTCTCAATAGCTATATATAATCAAAGACCAAGCTGGCGTACGGGTTCGAGAGGGACCAAATGTATGTATGTAGAGCAATCCAGTCCAAGTTGGAGAGGCCCCGTCGTCACCACCGACACAAGGAAAGGCAAACAAACAACTCATCACTGACGGGGCCACGCCAACAAACACCATTCCTACATACTATAACTTCTCTCCAGTCCCTCCCACTCTCTGACTTGACCTCGCCCCCGTGTGCTTTATTGCTTCCTTACTGCGTACACCGGCCTGCATGCCCCCTGCTCTGCCCATGGTGGAATAGGAACAAGGACCACCCACTGTTGAGGAACGTCGCGGTCCGTCGATCTCCATGGTTTCTGTCAACGATCCATACACTCTTGTTAACACCATCCGATCGTCATAATAATAAGTGTGATGTAAATAGTAATCAAAGACAGTACGAGCAGCGCCGATCCTTGGGTATCAAGCATAAGATTTGTACTACTCCAAACTAAAGCGCATGTTTCACAATGACTCTCATTCTCTTCCTAACCACTAAAGTAGAGCCAATACTATGTAGTCGGTTCAACGTATGTTGGACGATGTAGCACCACATGGTTTTGCCTGCTTCCATCCATACGAATATTCTAATAATGATTGTTGGCAAACGTACGCTCTTTGCACCCTAGCTTCCACGTCAAAACATCAAAAACTAATTGGAGAAAACAACAAGAGAAAAGATAAATAACATTTCAGATTCTAAATCATACACGTTCCCTTACCGTACCACTTCTACGTTAAAAGGAAGCACTTCAACAAACAACAACATACAAGTTACGTATGCCCTCATTTCCAGTTAACAATGTCGTCGAGTTGATTCATTCAACTCGAAACTACTCATCCTTTCACCTTTGAAGGTCACCACATGTTATTCCTCTTAGTAGGTCCACAAACATTATTTCAGTATGATGCATTGAATGCTCAATCCATTCCCATCAAACCTTGAAGAATCCTTCTATATGCAACTTCATCCAAGATTACCTTGAAGAAGATTATACTCCAATATCATACAAGAGAAGTACTTCTACCCTACACACATATGTGGCCAAATCCTTAAGAACTACCAACATATCAAGTGTAAACGAGAACAGAGAGAGCATGCTAATATCGGAGGTCATAATAGGCACACATAACATACTACCAAGTTTTAGAGTAGTACTTGGTCTCAATCAAGACGAGTTTCTCATAGAAGGAAAAACTCAATACTTCCAACTAATAGCACACATATATAGGTATGATATTGCAAACTCAAACACACAATATTGTGGAATATGACATTTACCTCCATGATCGACATGGTTTCACAATTTTGTAGATCAATTTTATAATAGTTGTAAGTGTTAGCTTTTGTGTGCTGTAAAATTGTGAGTTTGTCTTGAATGTGGTTTTATGTGTAATTATCGTATTAGTAACGTTTCCAAAAGACGTATCATACCAAACTATAAAAATGTCATTATATAACTTGTTTCATTTTATAAAAATCGAATAGCACATCAAAGTATTTATAGTTATTTTGTATTTTATAATAAAGAATGCATGAATATCGGTAATCCAGTTCAGTCTCGGTCTGGTCCAGGACCGGATCGTTTCTATTCGGTCTGGTCCTTGGTCCATGACTTTTTGTTAACTGAGTCTCGGTCTGGTCCCGTCCAAATGTCCGAGTTTGGAACACTGTACAAACCTAGTGATGACTCCCGATGGTTAGGGACGTGAATGACGACCTATCCATCCTCAATTGTAAAACACCAACCAAGGAATTGATGCCTTTCTCTTTAGATTTAAGATCACGAAGTTGAAATCACCTAGAAACACTACCTAAAACCCTAATATGGTGTCACCACCACCCCAACCGACTTCTTGAAGAAAAAACTTTAGGGAAATACGACAACATATATGCAATGAAAATAAAAATTTTACTGACATATTTCCCATTAATCAACAGATTGTGTCAATAACTATGCAATGGGAAGAATTTTTTTACAAAAATATACCTGATCCTGGAGCAAGTCCTGCTATACTGGGACTCGTCTAACTGCTCCTCCATAGACAACAGACTCAGACAACTGCTGCAGCGACTGCGAGTTGATGTTGTCCCCCTAGCAGTAGCCAAAGGATTTCTGCTTCTAGAGTAGTCCACACAGACCAACTACAACTATTATCGTCCTATTAGAACAGACAGGAAGGAGTTGTCCTTTTCGTTGGTATACTAGTCATCAACCTTCTCTCCCACAATAATGGTCCTCAATTATTTTTCTCCCATAGCTATCCCTCCCTAGTCGGGTAGAACTTTCTCGGGCTCTCTTGGTTACCACAACCAAAGGACAACGGTTGTCAGTGCAACATCATCTCAATTATCTGTGATGTGCTCTAGGAAGCCCCCACTACCCATATATATAGTAGAGGTCAGGGTCAAGGTTCTTAGTCTGTCCGGGAGTGGAAGGGATCGGAAGATCTCAAATTTTCATAACAATTCTAGAAGTTTTGCAACTTACGTGTACCAAAATGCTCATCTTGTAACCGATATGGTCGTTTCACGACGTTTCCCAATTACACATGAATTGCCAATTTGAATCCAATTAATGCTCACCATGACGTCAACACTAATCCTTGATGTACTCAAATTTCTCCACAAATCGGGCGTCTCACTCTCGCAAGATGGTCGTCTCACGACTACGAGATGGTCATTTTGCTTTCACAAAATGGTCGTCCCGACCACGAGTCGGTTGTCTCGCTTATGCGAAACAGACATCTCGCTTCCGAGTTCAGATAGAACTCAACAATTCACTAGTACAGAAATGGGTTATAACGTCACTACCTGTAGGGTCCGTTTTTTCAAATAACCGACCTTATATGTCTAAAAAAAATGCGGGCACCACTTAAGACCTCTTGGGTCAGTTTTCTTAAAAAAACCAACCTTGTAGTGTAACTCTATAGGGTCAGTTTTCCAGATAACTGACCTTATATGTCTAAAAAGAACGCGGGCACCACTTAAGACCTATTGGGTCAGTTTTCTTAAAAAACTGACCTTGTAGTGTAACTCTATAGGGTCGGTTTTCCAAATAACTGACCTTATATGCCTATAAAAAATGCGGGCACCACTTAAGACCTCTTGGGTCACTTTTCTTAAAATAACCGACCTTGTAGTGTATCTCTATAGGGTCGGTTTTCATAAAATAAGTGACCTTATAGACAATTGGATTAGAAAGCCAACTACAGTTTCCCGCGACAAAAATTTGCTTGATTTTGGCTTCGCGCCTCGATCTATAGGGTCGGTTTTTCCAAATAACTGACCTTATATGTCTACAAAAAATGCAGGAGACATCTTGAATCCAGTTTGCCTTCACACATGTATAAGCACCTCTAGGGTCAGTTTTTTTCTTATAACCGACCCTAGAAGTCCCTTCGGTCGACAATATTGTCGACCGAGATGAATTTTGAATCCAGTTAAGTTCACGCATGTATAAGCACCTCTAGCGTCATTTTTTAACTTTTAACCGACCCTAAAGCTCTCCTCGGTCGACGAATTTTTTGACAGATAACCTCTCGGTCGATAAATTCGTCGACCGAGAAGGAGCTAGATTTCACGTGTATAAGCACCTCTAGGGTCGGGTTTTTCCTTATAACCGACCCTAAAGGGCTTCTCAGTCGACAATATTGTCGACCGACATCAATTTTGGATCCAGTTTAGTTCACGCATGTATAAGCACCTCTAGGGTCGGTTTTTTCCTTATAACCGACCCTAGAGGGATCCTCGGTCGACAATATTGTCAACCGACATGAATTTTGGTTCCAGTTTAGTTCACGCATGTATAAGCACCACTAGCGTCACTTTTTTTACTTTTAACCGACCCTAGAGCTCCCTCGGTCGACGAATTTATTGACCGATAAACTCTTGGTCGACAAATTCTTCGACCGAGAAGAAGCCAAATTTCACGCATGTATGAGCACCTCTAGGGTCGGTTTTTTCTTATAACTGACCCTAAAGGACTCCTTGATCGACGGATTTGTCGACTGATAACCTCTCAGTCGACAAATTCGTCGACCGAGAAGGAGCCAGATTTCACGTGTACGTATAAGCACCTCTAGGGTCGTTTTTTTCTTATAACCGACCCTAAAGGGCTCCTCGGTCGACAATATTGTCGACCGACATGAATTTTGGATCTACTTTTGTACTTTTCATAACTTTATAAAGCATTGGGATCTCAATCCCTTATCTCATTGTTGGGAATTCACATCCCTCAATACCACCATCATCACATTTGCTGGATCTGGGTATTCAAACCCTTAGTTCATCACTAAACGTGGTTATCACTTATCAGGTAACTATTACCTTCAGGTCATCTGACCAAGGTATTCAAGATACTTGTTACATAAGCATATCACATAACTCACTAGGCATATTCAACTTCTTGTTGTCACCTCTCACTACGCAAAAAATAAAATAATGGCTCACAAGGCCCATGAACCATCATAGCTCATACCTGGTTATACACTTATTATCTCATGATACTTACATGGTTAGTATACTTGATAACAACCATATCAATTTCATATCAATATCATGCAATACAAACATAACATCACTATTCCCTCATTAGGGTTAGAGTTTCCCATCTTTATCAATTAGGGTTTCACATAACATCATCCCATATTAAGGTTACACATAACATTATCCCATATTAGGGTTTTACACAACATCACCCTATATTAGGGTTTCACATAACATTATCCCATATTAGGGTTTCACATAACATTATCCCATATTAGGGTTTCACACGACATCACCCTATATTAGGGTTTCACATAACATCATCCCATATTAGGGTTGTATAAACACCTCTAGCGTCAGTTTTTTTACTTCTAACTGACCCTGGAGCTCCCTCGGTCGATGAATTTGTCGACCGATAACCTCTCGGTCGACAAATTTGTCGATCGAGAAGGAGCCAGATTTCACGTGTATAAGCACCTCTAGGGTCATTTTTTTTTCTTATAAATGACCCTAAAGGACTCCTCGGTCGACGAATTTGTCGACCGACATGAATTTTGGATCCAGTTTAGTTCACACATGTATAAGCACCTCTAGCGTCAGTTTTTTACTTTTAACCGACCCTAGAGCTCCCCTCGGTCGACAAATTTGTCGATCGATAACCTCTCGGTCGACATATTTTTTGACCGAAAATGAGTTTGAGTGTTTTTAAATAACTAGACACGGGCACTGCTTATCTTTAGCATCGGCTTGTTTGTTTTAACCGACGCTACATGTTGAGTCTCTCTTTTAAAATAGCCGAAACCTAGTCTTTCTCCCCCACGAAACAAAATTTTCGTTCTCTTTTTCTCTCCCGCGGCGTCGATACCTTTTCCACCGCGGATACCTTCTCTTCTTCTCTCCTGCGGCATCACTTTTCATTGTTGTCACGCTGCCAAAGCCTTTGCCAAGAAGCTCGTTGTTGTGTTCAAAGAGAATCGTGGTGTCTGTGAAGCCCTTGTCACCTCTCCGCCCCGCCAAAGCCCTTGCCTCCTCTCCGCGAAAAGAGCTCGTCGTCGCTGCCTCTCTACACTTCCACGAAGGTCGCCGCCTCTCCATGAAGGTCGTCTCATCCTCCATGAAGGTAGCCTCCGTTTCCAAATAAGGTCGCCTCCATTTCAAAGGAAGGTCACTGCCGTTTCCAAGTAAGGTTCCCAAGTTCGTTTCTGGGTTCGGATCCACCTTTCTTAGTCTTGGTAAGTGAGATCTGTCTCTTTTTCTTTGTTTTTCTTGTTGTTCTATCTTCCCCTCTCTTCTTCTTGGCTGAATCCATGACGTTCCATGGTGGAGCTTGAGATAATGGTTGGAAACATCTTCCCCTCTCTTCTTCTTACCTTTTCAACATAGGGTTTGCTTCCTTTTTGGAGAAGGAACCAGCTTGGTGAAGAGGAGTGCCCAAGCTAGGGTTTCTTCCCCATTTTTCTTCAATCTACCTGGCTGTTTGGAGTTTCTACATCATCTCTAAGGTGAGTTATATAACTTTATCCATGATTATTGTTCACTCTTACGTTACATGTACATGATTTTGCCTTAAAAATATTGATCCAAGTATAAAGATGTACCTTTACCTAGGGTGTGAGCTTGTATGATAGTTCTTGAGTAGTTTATCATCTTAGATGAACCCTACATCTTGTGCATGATTTTTTTGATGGAAGTGGTAATCATAGACCTTGTTTGCATATGGATAATGATTGCTTTTAATCTCTCAAAAGATGGTATATTTCTAGGATTTCAAGCTAATTTTTCCTCCTTATCTTCCAAGCAATCTATCATTTTATAAATTATGATGTGATTATGAATCATTTTTGTCATGAATGTGTGGTTTTGAATGGTGACGGTTGAGCATCAATGCTCCCCTCTCCCAGAATATATGAATCTTTTGTTCTATTTCAGTTTCTGCAGAACATTTCAGTGTGCCCTTCGGTCGAAAATTTTGTCGACCGAAATATTTTCGGTCGACAATTTTCTCGACCGAGGGGTACACTGAAATGTTTATTTAAATTTTTAGCATTGGTTATTCCAAAAAAAACCGACCCTGTAAACTCTCTCGGTCGAGAAAATTGTCGACCGACAATATTTTCGGTCGACAATGTTCTCGACCGAAGAGTACACTGAAGTGGTTATTCAATATTTAGCGTCGATTATTCCAAAAAAACCGACCCTATAAACTCTTTCGATCGAGAAAATTGTCGACCGAAAATATTATCGGTCGACAACTTTCTCGACCGAGATTGTTTACAGGGTTAGTTTTTTTAGAATAACCAACCTTACAGGCTCCTTTTTTCTTGCCTGGGTCAGATTTTTTACAACCTTTTGCGTCGGTGTTTACTCTGTAAGGTCGGTTTTATTTGGTCAAATAAACCGACGGTATAGAGAAAATTCTATAGCGACGGCCACTTAGGCGTCAGTTATAAAGTGACGTTACAGGCTTAAAAAAACCGACGCTATAGACCATTCTTGTACTAGTGATTTCAGTTTTAATCAACCTTACACTCCAAATGGTAACCTAAACACTTGAACTGAACGTATGGAAGTCTAGTCAGTTGATTTGTTGTGTCAATTGAGTACCTAAACACTTTAGTAATCAATTAAATTATTATTTAAGATCAAACTCCTCTTCTAGATGAGTTACTATGTGTGTGACTGTATAGGTCTCATATCTCATTAGTAGTGAATGTACATAACAACTTATGACATCACAAGAAAAGAGTGGTGCCTAGTGATACATCATTGCTACCCAAATGAATGGAAAGTTGAGGAACAACTTCAACCTACAATCTGTATATGATGTTACAATATTTGTATAGGTTCTTTGTTACTAATATTCATATTAAACTAGAAGCATGGAGCAGTCATCTTCATTATTATTCAATCTTATTTCTTGAACCAGAGCAGACTGCATGAGATATATAGAAGCTCAATATCACATATTGACTCACATGCGTATGGCCATACTTCTCTCACTCATGTTCATCAAGAGACTTTGGATATCATACTCATGTATGAGGGGCAAATCTCATTTCTATCACTCACAGTCAGTCTCCATATGTCAAAGTCACCCAAACATCACCGTTATAACAACCCATGTTTTAGGATTGTGTTTAATGATGTCAAAGCATACCCAATGACATGTGATGATTACAGTGATTTTAAGTCTAAGAACCACAACCACTGCCATCACTATGAGAGATGACTATGACCTTCATTATGATGGCTTCCATGTATCAGTCTCATGGTGGGTCTGTCTGATACACTGTTCTCTAACATGTATCTGTGTGCTTAGTTTGATATCACCATATCATGACTAATGAGACTCTGTCATCAACCAACTCACACTCTGATCTTATGTCTTATTGTTGTCTATCAACCTTCCACAACAACAACTGATCATGGACATAATGAGAATGTATATATGTACTATTAACATCTGTATGATCTCATTCCTTCCAAGTCACATACTTGAAGACATACGTCATTGAGTAATATCATTCTCTAGACATTTATAATATTCCGTCATTATCTCATAACTAAATGAAACATAATAAATTAGAAGTTTTCCTTTATTATTAATCAAATTATTTACATGTTATGCCATTATAATTATCATATGATTGGATCTTTGGGAATACATACCAACAGACTCCCACTTACACTTAGATCCAATCACCCATGGATCTCATCTCGAGTGACCTAACATGACCATCATGCTTCTGCTGTGAAAGTGCTTTTATAATGGGCTTAGCAACATTTTCTTTAAGTTGGTATTTTGTAGTTTTTCACATCTCTTCGTTGCAAGACTACTCATATGAGATGGAAGTATTGTAGTATGCTATCTGGGATTCCCAACCTAACTAGTAGCTCTATTGTTGTCATTAGTATTACTACTGTGTCATTAATGGTTGGAACCTCACACAAGTTCACTCATATGAACTTTTTGATCCATACAGTATCCTCTGTTGTTCTTATAACACAGAGATACTTGGCTTCTTTTGTAGATTCAAACAAATGTAATTAGCTCAGAACCCTTTCTACCTTACAGTTCTTATTTGTCGTCAAATATAAATTTAGATTGCAATTATTTTTTCAGTTTGGAAGTTTGTACGGGTGTAACCCTTTACATCCAACTTTTTCTTATTACCATAACCAAGGTACCAATCCTTTAAGCACTTCATAAGCTCCTAAGGATATTCTTTATGGTAGTTTAATGACTCTCACTGGCATGTGACGTATACCCTCTCATCATGTCTAATACATATGAGATTGCTAGACACACACACACACACACATATATATATATGTATCTATATATATATATATATATATATATATATATATATATGAAATTAAACAAACAAATTTCATTATGGAGGAGCCATACGACATCTACATGAGGAGAAAAATAAACTAAAAGACCACACAAAGATCAAGAATAGATACAAACCACCACAAAAACTCATATCAGAATCTGATAAGGACAATGATGTATAGATCCCTCTTCTCCTTCGCTGACTAAGGCAACTTTCTATGAGGAATACCTTCAACCTGAGTATGTATATGCGGTAGAGTACCTGCACCAAATCTGTGACGATCGTCTCGCGAAAATAAGATTAACTAATGCGGAAGCGTTCATCAAGCAGCGGATTAGCGAAAATCACTAAAAATTAAAACTTTTTGCAAAGAGATCCATTCATAGGAAAACCCCTTTCATTCAGAACCAAAGTAAAGCTTTACATCCTGGTTCATATATATACATCTCATGTACTTTTGCTTCTCGAGGAATGCAAACATTAACTACTCTGTCTTAACTATACACAGGTAGTATAAAACCTTCGAGGCATTAAGCCAAAATCTCGAAATCACTAACTACTACTCCGAGGACCTGAGAGTACAGAGACGACACATAGGACTTTATATACATCTGAACATGACATGACAGCCAATGTCTCTACCTGAGACTTCACTACTGTCCCTGCTGCTGCTGTTGTTGTCCTTCACCTCCTGAAGGATTCCTGTCTCTTCGTCCACGTCCACCTAAAAATGTGGTTCCCACGGGGGTGAGACAATTATAAAAATTGCCCCAGCGAGAGATATAACTCTCCGCCAGAAACATTGTTATTGTAACTTAAGAAGATAAATATGAATAGAGAAATCATATTTAATTGACAGCAGGTAAATGTCTAACAGTTTAGAACATCATTCTATGTCAGAAGCATTACAGTTAAAATAGAATCAACATATCATTTATCCTTTAAGGAATATGAAGAACATGTATAACATCTATTCAAACTACAAAATCATTATCACTGCATTAACGTTCTTCAGGCTTAGATCATATAACTAAAGCCTGGCATTATCGTTGTGGAGTCATGGCCCGTAGCCACACTCTTTTCACAAGGTGTTGGGATCTCAATCCCTTATTTCAACACTGGGAATTCTCATCCCTTCACAATTTCAATGCACTAACATGTGATTCTGGGTAGTTAAACCCTTAGCTCATCACCTGAGCATTGTTACCACATTCTCCAGCAATTAACACCTTTAGGTCATCTGACCAAGATAAGCATGATACTTGTTATACAAGCATCCATCATGGTACTTGAGGCCCATCAACTCTCTTGTTACCTCTTACCGGGCACAAGGTATATTATGGCACACAAGGCCCAATAAACAAATTCAAACTAATAACACATCATAGCTCATACCTGGCTCTGCTCATCATCTCATGATACCTGCATGGTTAGCACATATGATAGCAGCACATCAATTATCTATCATCACCATGCAAAAACAATATATTAATAATTCAAGGGTATTACCCTTAATCCTTTACCAGGATTAGAATTTCCATCACACATCTCATGTATCAGTATTACCCTTAATCCTTTACCAGGATTAGGATTTCCATCACAAATCTCATGTATCAGTATTACCCTTAATCCTTTACCAGGATTAGGATTTCCATCACAAATCTCATGTATCATATTCATGTATGAATTCATGCTATCAACTTATTAACTTGATTAGGTCATATCAACTCTTTAGTCGTGTACATACAACTATGATTAACATAGTGTATCAAGTCATTGATCCTATAAGCAATTAGGGATTCATCCCTTAATTGACACTTAATCACTTAGGTACTATTAGGGTTTCAACCTCTGTACTTTCATTGATTGTCATTACTAATCATCATTGGATCAATAGTACATTCATCATCACATTGGACCTCCATTACATAAGGTATCCAAAGGAATTAGGGTTTACTATTCATCCTAATTAGTGATTTTACATGTAGGCAACCTCTTAATAGGGTTATACATGAAATCGACCTCAATTAGGGTTTACATCATGTATTAGATCCATTCATTTGTTATGCATTAATGACTAGTACCATTAAAGGTATCTCCCACCTAATCACATTAGGTTTTGAAAAAGGTTTGATCCATTGGACCTTCAATGACATAAGGTATCCAATTGAATTAGGGTTTTCAATGTTGATTCCTTCAATCATTGAATTCATGGAACCAATCATCAATTGGACCTATACCCATACTTCAATTGAGTTTAATAGGTCAACCTTCAACTGATTTGACCCTCAATTGACCCTCAATTAATCATCAATTAGGGTTTGATTCAATTGAATTAGGGTTTAGAATCAATGAACCTTCAATATTCATCAATGTGTAACTAGTTACTTCATAACTATTGAACCACCATTCAAATGGGGTATGACCTGACCCCAAACGGTCTTGAGGTCGTTTGGATGACCTCCAAACGGTCTTGAGACCGTTTGCCCATCATATCACTCAAATCCAAGCAATCTAATTAGGGTTTGGTTCATTGAAGTGCTCACCAAATCAGCAATCTATTGCGGATCAACTTGATATCTTTAGACCTTCAACCACTGAACTATACTCAACCCTAGACCTCCAAACGGTCTTGGGTGACCACCAAACGGTTTTGAGGTCGTTTGGATGACCTCCAAACGGTCTTGAGACCGTTTGCCCATCATATCACTCAAATCTAAGCAATCCAATTGGGGTTTGGTTCATTGGATTGATCACCAAATCAGCATTGCATTGTATATCAGCTTAGTACCTTTAGACCTTCAAACACCTAACCCTACTCAACCCTAGACCTCCAAACGGTCTTGGGTGACCACCAAACGGTCGTGAGGTCGTTTGGATGACCTCCAAATGGTCTTGAGACCGTTTTCCCATCCAACCTTTGGATTTTAGTGAAAAATCATCATGGATTGGTCTATCGAGTTGATCAACAAATCAACATTTAGTTGCAGTATGATTTGGTACCTTTGGACCTTCAATTGGTCAACTATACTTGACCCCAGACCTCCAAACGGTCTTGGGGTGATCCCCAAACGGTCTTGAGACCGTTTGGGCTAATCAACCCAAAATCTCAATTTAAGTCATTGGAATTTCAGCACTGTTTTCAATTAGGGTTTGCCTAATTGATTAGCCTTCAACTCATGATCCCTTTGGAGTTAACCCCTCAAATTTGGAGGGTCATTAACCAACATCATTATAAACAAAAATCTCATACGGTCAACGCTTGGTCAACGCACTCAAACGGTCTTGAAACCTTTTTCCCAAGCAGGTCAAGTTGATCAGGTTGAAAATCAGCACTTAATCCAATTAGGTTTCTCTAATTTATTAGGCTTCAACTCACGATTCCATGGGAGTTAACCCATAAAACTTGGTGCGTCATTAGCCAACATAATTAGGATCAAAAATATCATGCGGTCAACGCTTGGTCAACGCACTCAAACGGTCTTGAAACCGTTTGCCCAAGAAGGTCAAGTTGATCAGGTTGAAAATCAGCACTTAATCCAATTAGGTTTCCCTAATTGATTAGGCTTCAACTCACGATTCCTTTGGAGTTAACCCCTCAAATGTGGAGGGTCATTAGCCTAAATAATTAGGAACGATATTCCCAAACGGTCCACGCTTGGTCAACTCTTTCATACGGTTTTGAAACCGTTTGCCACCAAACGGTTTGCAAACCGTTTGGTCACCAAACGGTTTTGGTGAAACCGTTTGGTCCCAACCAATGAGATCATTTGCTCCCTAGATATTTGGTGAGGTACTTTCTTATGATGATGTCATCATAATATTCCTTCGTGCACCCAAGAACAGCAACCGTTCTTGATGGAATTTGCAGAAAAGAAGCAAAAGTTTATCAAATTGAAGAAATCAATCAACAAAGCATAGAAGATTGATGCAATAGCAATGTTTGAGGGTTTAAGTTATAAAACCCGCCTCCAATTGAGCTCCAAAGCTCCAAGCTCCGTGGCTTTAATGGTGGATGAAGCTCCAGAAGCTATCCAAGGTTCGTTCTTGATCTTTTGGATGAAATGAATGGCTAGAAATGGAAATCTAGTGAAGAAAACCTAGAATCAAGCATTGATTTAGGGTTTTCACCATGAATCCAAGGTAGAAGATGATCTAACCTTACCAATAGGTGGTGTTCGTCCTTCTCCTGCTCCTGGACTCGCCCGAGGTCGGCCAAAGCAAGAATGAGGAGGAAAAGAGTAAGGGTTCGTTCCTTATGTGTTATTGAAATAAGGTATATATATAAAAAAAACATGTATATGTGTCTTTTATGAAAGAGAAAATGAAATCATTTTCTTTTAATTCCATACTAATTTCCCCCTAATCCTCCTTCATTACTTGATCACGAAACCACCTTCAAACTTTCGTAAAAGCTCTTCATTATCCAAGAATTAATGGAAAAGAAATTAAGCACCTTAATCCATTATAATAATAATATATCTTTTTGAGTGGGAATTCTTTTCCTTATAATAAGGTGAGTGGAATTTCACCTACTTAGGATATTTTCGTTCCTTATCTTGGCAAAGGAACATTCATCCTTATTCAAAATAAACCCAAAATATTTTGGTTGAAAGCCCTTCAATTATTTTTATTCATTTTTGCCCTAAATCAAATTAGGGTTTCAATTAGGCATTAATCTTGATTATTTTAATATCAAGATTCTCTCTCCTCCAACTTAATTCAAAAGAGGCACCCCTCTCACTTTCTTTGCTCTACATGATGCCAAGAAACATTAGGGACCTTATTGAAGTGGTAATTTGCATATTGAACCCTAGGTTTTTGGGTAAATTGCACTTTTCACCAAAACTAGGTTTTAATGCACAACATTGCTTTACAAGCTTAATCTTGGTGCCCAAGCTTGTGAAAACCATACCACTAAATCATATTCATTCTTATGATGTCTCAACATCAGAGGAACATCTTACCATGCAACATTTGTAATTTAACCCCTCAACTTGGGTAATTTGCACTTTGGTCCAAAATAGGCAAACATTGCTTCAACATTGCTCAAACAGGACCAAAATTGAAACATAAGTTTCTTATGAGCCCTAATTACTTTTCACAAGATAAGATTAAGAATCTACTTAACCTTATTAAGCAAAACAATCTAGGGTTAATTCATAACCCAGGTCAGGGATGTTACAAATTATAAACCCCTAACAAGGATTTCGTCCTCGAAATCCCAGGAAAAGGAGGAACATATTGTTCATTAATCATGCCCTCAAGTCTCCACATATCATCTTAATATCATGGAGATATCATGAACTCTGTGATTCCACACAAAGCTCCTTTCATTAGTTCAACCTCATCAATGTTTATGCAGAGCATAAACCCCTAACATATGATGTCCATATCATTGAAAGGAAGAAGCATAAAAGAACATACTTCAATAATCACTCAAGAATACTTATCAAAAGGAAAAAAATATATATCTAACATAGATAATTCACTTAGAAAACTCTATGTAATTGGGAATGTTCACATAGCTCTTCCTTTTAATTTAGGGTTGGAATTGCACAAAGCATCTTCCTATATTGGAATTGCACAAAGCATCTTCCTTTATTGGAATTGCACAAAGCATCTTCCTTTATTGGAATTGCACAAAGCATCTTCCCATATTGGAATTGCACAAAGCATCTTCCTTTATTGGAATTGCACAAAGCATCTTCCTATATTGGAATTGCACAAAGCATCTTCCTATATTGGAATTGCACAAAGCATCTTCCTATATTGGAATTGCACAAAGCATCTTCCTTTATTGGAATTGCACAAAGCATCTTCCTTTATTGGAATTGCACAAAGCATCTTCCCATATTGGAATTGCACAAAGCATCTTCCTTTATTGGAATTGCACAAAGCATCTTCCTATATTGGAATTGCACAAAGCATCTTCCTTTATTGGAATTGCACAAAGCATCTTCCTTTATTGGAATTGCACAAAGCATCTTCCCATATTGGAATTGCACAAAGCATCTTCCTTTATTGGAATTGCACAAAGCATCTTCCTATATTGGAATTGCGCAAATCATCTTCCCATATTGGAATTGCACAAAGCATCTTCCTTTATTGGAATTGCACAAAGCATCTTCCTATATTGGAATCGCACAAAGCATCTTCCTATATTGGAATTGCACAAAGCATCTTCCTATATTGGAATTGCACAAAGCATCTTCCTTTATTGGAATTGCACAAATCATCTTCCTTTATTGGAATTGCACAAAGCATCTTCCCATATCGGAATTTCACAAAGCATCTTCCTTTATTGGAATTGCACAAAGCATCTTCCTATATTGGAATTGCACAAAGCATCTTCCTTTATTGGAATTGCACAAAGCATCTTCCCATATTGGAATTGCACAAAGCATCTTCCTTTATTGGAATTGCACAAAGCATCTTCCTATACTGGAATTGCACAAAGCATCTTCCCATATTGGAATTGCACAAAGCATCTTCCTTTATTAGTTCCATATTTCTTATTTCATGATACTCATTAGATTGTATTAGAATGACTGCTTGATCAGGGCAATCAAAAAGATATCAATCTAAGAGTTTCCATACTTACTTTTTCATCAATAGTTGTATACCTGGCCAGGGTTTACAAATACTGAGATCAAGTAGTATGCACTTACATGCTATCATATTCCTTGCTTTTCATATCATTATACACACAAGATTTCCCATTTCCTAGATTTTCCTCCAGGTATCATTTCTAAATCTCATCTTTTAACATACAGATAAGAGAGATTATAAAACATTTTAAGGAACATTGAGTAAGATATAAGTTCTCATCTCCCTTGTATCCTTATAGGACTAGTCAAAAGAATAAAAAAAAATTAACTACTTTCATATCTTTAGCACATAGAATCAGAAAATGAAATATCAAAATGACTTTATTTCCTCTGGCCTGCCTGGGACGTCTGTCCATGTCCTCTATTGTTACTAGGAAACTGTCTCCTTTGTGATTCTTGTTGACTCTGCCCCTGAGGTTGAGTCATCATTGGATTCTTGTATGGACAATCCCTTGTTGGATGTCCCTGTTGTCTACATTGATAGCAGACCATGGTCGCAAAATAGGGTCGGTGAGATCCAGTTCTCGATGTTGATGCTATACCGGGGGCTCTTCTTGGATCATTACTATGATCCCTATCTGTACTTGGCATCCATTGTGTCTGGGTATGGAATCTTGATGATGCCATCGATACAGAAAATCTCGGCTTCTTAAAACTTTCAGACTTTTGTTTTTGAGTCTGACTATACACCTTCTTGTTACTAGTCTGTCGTTTCTCAATTTTAGACCTCTCTATCCTCCTTACTGATTCCACAAAGGTGGCAAACCTCTCCCTATTCTCTAAAGCAGACACAGAAGTGGTTAGTTCAGCGTTCAACCCCTTCTCAAAATGCTGAATTCTTTCCTCATCACTAACTGCCATTTGCGGACAAAACTGCAATAACTCCACGAACTTAGCTTCATATTCGCTAATGTTCATCTATCCTTGTTCAATCCTCTCAAATTGAGATATCTTCTCATCTAGATACGTCTTAGGGAAGTATCTATTGACGAATTCTCGTCGAAATACCTCCCATCCAATTTCTTCACCTGGTCTCTTATCTTCCTCTATCATCCACCAATGACCACCACTTCCTTTTAATAAGTATACAACATGTCTTACTTTTTCAGCTTCAAGAATATCAAGGATCCTAAAAGCCTTTTCTAGCTCTGTCAGCCACAGATCAGCATCTGCTGGATCAGATGTACCAGCATAATCTATGGCTCCAACCCGGCGAAGTCTCTCAAAAGTCTTGCTGTCTCCATAACCCTCATAATGGGTTGGTACCCTAGGTACAGGTGGTGACATCCTGTCTGCCATATGTGTAATGGCTGTCAGGAATTTCTCAAATAAAGCATGAAGGGCTGGATTTTCTATCACAGTTGGGTCAATCTGAGACTGTTCCCTTCCCTATCCTGGTCTCTTGCACCTCCTCCTGGTGCAGTAGTGCTGCCCTCAGCAGCATGTTCTTCATGTTGTCCAGACATCTTCAAGTTCTTCTTCTCCTATGTGAGCAGAAGATACTATCAGATAAACTGGAAGACACTTAGAACAGACTCTACAATCTTAGTCCTATGTCTCTGTAGACTCAGCGAACCTAGAGCTCTGATACCACTAAATTGTGACGACCGTCTCGTGAAAATAAGATTAACTAATGCGGAAGTGTTCATCAAGCAGCGGATTAGCGAAAATCACTAAAAATTAAAACTTTTTGCAAAGAGATCCATTCACAGGAAAACCCCTTTCATTCAGAACCAAAGTAAAGCTTTACATCCTGGTTCATATATATACATCTCATGTACTTTTGCTTCTCGAGGAATGCAAACATTAACTACTCTATCTTAACTATACACAGGTAGTATAAAACCTTCGAGGCATTAAGCCAAAATCTCGAAATCACTAACTACTACTCCGAGGACCTGAGAGTACAGAGACGACACATAGGACTTTATATACATCTGAACATGACATGACAGCCAATGTCTCCACCTGAGACCTCACTGTTGTCCCTGCTGCTGCTGTTGTTGTCCTTCACCTCCTGAAGGATTCCTGTCTCTTCGTCCGCGTCCACCTAAAAATGTGGTTCCCACGGGGGTGAGACAATTATAAAAATTGCCCCAGCGAGAGATATAACTCTCCTCCAGAAACATTGTTATTGTAACTTAAGAAGATAAATATGAACAGAGAAATCATATTTAATTGACAGCAGGTAAATGTCTAACAGTTTAGAACATCATTCTATGTCAGAAGCATTACAGTTAAAATAGAATCAACATATCATTTATCCTTTAAGGAATATGAAGAACATGTATAACATCTATTCAAACTACAAAATCATTATCACTGCATTAACGTTCTTCAGGCTTAGATCATATAACTAAAGCCTGGCATTATCGTTGTGGAGTCATGGCCCGTAGCCACACTCTTTTCACAAGGTGTTGGGATCTCAATCCCTTATTTCAACACTGGGAATTCTCATCCCTTCACAATTTCAATGCACTAACATGTGATTCTGGGTAGTTAAACCCTTAGCTCATCACCTGAGCATTGTTACCACATTCTCCATCAATTAACACCTTTAGGTCATCTGACCAAGATAAGCATGATACTTGTTATACAAGCATCCATCATGGCACTTGAGGCCCATCAACTCTCTTGTTACCTCTTACCGGGCACAAGGTATATTATGGCACACAAGGCCCAATAAACAAATTCAAACTAATAACACATCATAGCTCATACCTGGCTATGCTCATCATCTCATGATACCTGCATGGTTAGCACATATGATAGCAGCACATCAATTATCTATCATCACCATGCAAAAAAAATATATTAATAATTCAAGGGTATTACCCTTAATCCTTTACCAGGATTAGAATTTCCATCACACATCTCATGTATCAGTATTACCCTTAATCCTTTACCAAGATTAGGATTTCCATCACAAATCTCATGTATCAGTATTACCCTTAATCCTTTACCGGGATTAGGATTTCCATCACAAATCTCATGTATCATATTCATGTATGAATTCATGCTATCAACTTATTAACTTGATTAGGTCATATCAACTCTTTAGTCGTGTACATACAACTATGATTAAAATAGTGTATCAAGTCATTGATCCTATAAGCAATTTGGGATTCATCCCTTAATTGACACTTAATCACTTAGGTACTATTAGGGTTTCAACCTCTGTACTTTCATTGATTGTCATTACTAATCATCATTGGATCAATAGTACATTCATCATCACATTGGACCTCCATTACATAAGGTATCCAAAGGAATTAGGGTTTACTATTCATCCTAATTAGTGATTTCACATGTAGGCAACCTCTTAATAGGGTTATACATGAAATCAACCTCAATTAGGGTTTACATCATGTATTGGATCCATGCATTTGTTATGCATTAATGACTAGTACCATTAAAGGTATCTCCCACCTAATCACATTAGGTTTTCAAAAAGGTTTGATCCATTGGACCTTCAATGGCATAAGGTATCCAATTGAATTAGGGTTTTCAATGTTGATTCCTTCAATCATTGAATTCATAGAACCAATCATCAATTGGACCTATACCCGTACTTCAATTGAGTTTAATAGGTCAAACTTCAACCGATTTGACCCTCAATTGACCCTCAATTAATCATCAATTAGGGTTTGATTCAATTGAATTAGGGTTTAGAATCAATGAACCTTCAATATTCATCAATGTGTAACTAGTTACTTCATAACTATTGAACCACCATTCAAATGGGGTATGACCTGACCCCAAACGGTCTTGAGGTCGTTTGGATGACCTCCAAACGGTCTTGAGACCGTTTGCCCATCATATCACTCAAATCCAAGCAATCTAATTAGGGTTTGGTTCATTGAAGTGCTCACCAAATCAGCAATCTATTGCAGATCAACTTGATATCTTTAGACCTTCAACCACTGAACTATACTCAACCCTAGACCTCCAAACGGTCTTGGGTGACCACCAAACGGTCTTGAGGTCGTTTGGATGACCTCCAAACGGTCTTGAGACCGTTTGCCCATCATATCACTCAAATCTAAGCAATCCAATTGGGGTTTGGTTCATTGGATTGATCACCAAATCAACATTGCATTGTATATCAGCTTAGTACCTTTAGACCTTCAAATACCTAACCATACTCAACCCTAGACCTCCAAACGGTCTTGGGTGACCACCAAACGGTCTTGAGGTCGTTTGGATGACCTCCAAACGGTCTTGAGACCGTTTGCCCATCCAACCTTTGAATTTTAGTGAAAAATCATCATGGATTGGTCTATCGAGTTGATCAACAAATCAGCATTTAGTTGCAGTATGATTTGGTACCTTTGGACCTTCAATTGGTCAACTATACTTGACCCCAGACCTCCAAACGGTCTTGGGGTGATCCCCAAACGGTCTTGAGACCGTTTGGGCTAATCAACCCAAAATCTCAACTTAAGTCATTGGAATTTCAGCACTGTTTTCAATTAGGGTTTGCCTAATTGATTAGCCTTCAACTCTCAACTCATGATCCCTTTGGAGTTAACCCCTCAAATTTGGAGGGTCATTAAACAACATCATTATGAACAAAAATCTCATACGGTAAATGCTTGGTCGACGCACTCAAATGGTCTTGAAACCGTTTTCCCAAGCAGGTCAAGTTGATCAGGTTGAAAATCAGCACTTAATCCAATTAGGTTTCTCTAATTGATTAGGCTTCAACTCACGATTCCTTGGGATTTAACCCATAAAACTTGGTGAGTCATTAGCCAACATAATTAGGATCAAAATTCGCATATGGTCAATGCTTGGTCAACGCACTCAGACGGTCTTGAAACCGTTTTCCCAAGAAGGTCAAGTTGATCAGGTTGAAAATCAGCACTTAATCCAATTAGGATTCCCTAATTGATTAGGCTTCAACTCACGATTCCTTTGGAGTTAACCCCTCAAATTTGGAGGGTCATTATCCTACATAATTAGGAACGAGATTCCCAAACGGTCCACGCTTGGTCAACTCTTTCATACGGTTTTGAAACCGTTTTCCACCAAACGGTTTGCAAACCGTTTGGTCACCAAACGGTTTTTGTGAAACCGTTTGGTCCCAACCAATGAGATCATTTGCTCCCTAGATATTTGGTGAGGTACTTGCTTATGATGATGTCATCATCATCTTCCTTCGTGCACCCAAGAACAGCAACCGTTCTTGATGGAATTTGCAGCAAAGAAGCAAAAGTTTATCAAATTGAAGAAATCAATCAACAAAGCATAGAAGATTGATGCAATAGCAATGTTTGAGGGTTTAAGTTATAAAACCCGCCTCCAATTGAGCTACAAAGCTCCAAGCTCCGTGGCTTTAATGGTGGATGAAGCTCCAGAAGCTATCCAAGGTTCGTTCTTGAGCTTTTGGATGAAATAAATGGCTATAAATGGAAATCGAGTGAAGAAAACCTAGAATCAAGCATTGATTTAGGGTTTTCACCATGAATCCAAGGTAGAAGATGATCTAACCTTACCAACAGGTGGTGTTCGTCCTTCTCCTGCTCCTGGACTCTCCCTAGGTCGGCCAAAGCAAGAATGAGGAGGAAAAGACTAAGGGTTCGTTCCTTATGTGTTATTGAAATAAGGTATATATATAAAAAAACATGTATATGTGTCTTTTATGAAAGAGAAAATGAAATCATTTTCTTTTAATTCCATACTAATTTCCCCCTAATCCTCCTTCATTACTTTATCACGAAACCACCTTCAAACTTTCGTAAAAGCTCTTCATTATCCAAGAATTAATGGAAAAGAAATTAAGCACCTTAATCCATTATAATAATAATATATCTTTTTGAGTGGGAATTCTTTTCCTTATAATAAGGTGAGTGGAATTTCACCTAATTAGGATATTTTCGTTCCTTATCTTGGAAAAGGAACGTTAATACTTATTCAAAATCAACCCAAAACATTTTGGTTGAAAGCCCTTCAAATATTTTTATTCATTTTTGCCCTAAATCAAATTAGGGTTTCAATTAGGCATTAATCTTGATTATTTTAATATCAAGATTCTCTCTCCTCCAACTTAATTCAAAAGAGGCACCCCTCTCACTTTCTTTGCTCTACATGATTCCAAGAAACATTAGGGACCTTATTGAAGTGGTAATTTTCATATTGAACCCTAGGTTTTTGGGTAAATTGCACTTTTCACCAAAACTAGGTTTTAATGCACAACATTGCTTTACAAGCTTAATCTTGGTGCCCAAGCTTGTGAAAACCATACCACTAAATCATATTCATTCTTATGATGTCTCAACATCAGAGAAACCCTAGTTGCGCTAGGGTGAGAGAGCCGCACGTTTTGGCCGCTACTGGATGCCTTGTCGAACTATATATATATATATATATATATATATATATATATCTGTGTGTGTGTGTGTGTGTGTCTCTCTCTCTCTCTCTCTCTCTCTCTATATATATATATATATATATATATATATATATATATATATATATATATATATATATATGGGTATATCTTCGCTAGCCGTGCGGGTAACTAAGATTCACTACCCGTGCATTAGTTTTGTAATGGGGAGGTATGCATTTGTAATGAGACAATCTATATTTGTAATGAGACGGCCAAAATTGTAATACAAAGACTCGTTTTGTATTACAACGCTGTTACAGTAATAAATATATATTTATTACTGTAACATCATTGTAATACAAAATGAGTCTTTGTATTACAATTTCGGTTGTCTCATTACAAATTTAGTTGTCTCATTACATATATGTGTTATCCCATTACAAAATTGATGCACGGGTAGCGAATCTTAGTTACCCGCACGGGTAGCGAAGATATACCCTATATATATATATATATATATATATATATATATATATATATATATATATATATATATATATATATATATATATATATATATATATATATATATATATATATATATATATATATATATATATATATATATGGACCCATCTTTATTGCCCACGCGGGTAGCTACCCGCCCCCCATTTCGGTTACTTTTTTTTAAGTTGGTTACTTTTGAAATGTAGAGGGTTACTTTACCTTGCAAACTGCTAAGTTTTGTGCATAGATAGTTACATTTGCAACAACAAATTTTAAAACACGGGTATATATATATATCTGCTGTGTATTTTGTACATGATTACTTTTTTACTCGCATAGTTACTTTTTGATCAATATATATAGTTACTTTTTTTGATAGCAGGGTTACTTTTCTGGCTAGAATAGTTACTTTTTTGGCTGTCGGGTAGCGAAATCCAGGCTACCCGTGCGGGAAATGAATGAACGCCATATATATATATATATATATATATATATATATATATATATATATATATATATATATATATATATATATATATATATATATATACATATATATATAGGCAATTCACTCGCTGCCCGCACGGGTAGACAAGCAAAGTTACCCGTACCTCATTATGTATTGCGCTGCATTGATTTGAAACGGTGGCAATAATTGTAAATATGTGCAACTAGTGTATGTGCATGTAATAGAATAGCGGTGGCATTATTGGTAATTATTTAATAAAAAATTATATGTGCATGTAGTGGCGGTGCGAGACTCATCTAAGAGTAAAAATAGTGGCACCAACCACGTCAATATTGGACACGTACCCATCATTAAATATACCAATGTCCAATATAACATGTCTAAAATCATTACAGTGGTGTCGTTTTGTGAAGACAAATAAACATATGGGAAATAATATAATACTTCCAGACTGTCTTACGTAACGTCATCCTTAGTTACAAATTTCTCCTTTCCCTTACAGATTCTCTGTTCTCATTACAACATATCATTTATCCTTACAAAGACAATAATTATTAGAAATAGAAGGAAGTAAACAAGTGACATTCTAATAACATATAGTGAATTACAATGACAAGCAAAGAAAGATGACATTTTGTAATAAGAAAGAAATGTCTGTAATCAAAATAGATAATTGTAATGGAAATGAAAGATATGTAATCAAGGATGACATTTTATAATACAAATCTAAATGCATCAAATTCCATTGTCTAAGAGAAATGATACGTCCAGATTGTCTTACGTAATGTCATTCTTAGTTATAAATTTCTCCTTTTCATTACAGAGTCTCTGTTCTCATTACAACATATCATTTATCCTTACAAAGACGATAATTATAAGAAATAGTAGCAAGTAAACACGTGACATTATGTCGAAGTATAGTGAACTACAATGACAATTATATTTTGTAATGAGAACTGAGAATCCATAATGAGAATGAGAAAGTTGTAGTTAAGGATGACAATCGATGAAGTTTATTTCATATGACCACAACCATGAGGTCTCTGTCAACCCATACAATTACAGATGACATTTGCTTATTACAATATGAGTATCCATATTACAAAATGGTCACCTATATTACGATTGGCTCTTGTCTATTACAACGTGACTGTCCATATTATAGATGACACTTGCTTATTACAATATGAGTATCCTTATTACAAAATTGTCACATACATTACGGTTGGCTTTTGCCTATCACAATGTGACTGTCCATATTACATATGAAACTTTTTTTATTACAACATGAGTATTCATATTACCAAACCGTGACCTACTTACGGTTGGCTCTTGCCTATTACAATGTGACTGTTCATATTACAAATGACACTTGCTTATTACAATATGAGTATCCATATTACAAAATTATCACCTACATTAGGGTTGACCCTTGCCTATTACAATGTGACTGTCCATATTATATATGACACTTGCTTATTACATTAAGGCATTAAAATTTACACGTAGCATTTACACTAACAATCAAGATTCGATAACTAGAAAATTCTATGTGAACACAAGACAAAGAAAGAATCTGTAGGTTTAAGAACTTCACATGCAAAATGGTAAGCTTATCATCCTAAATATTACAATATTGTTTTACAAATTGAAAATATAACCATGTTTAATATTTTGTAAAAAGACTTTGAGCAAAGACAATTATGATAAGGAGGAGAAAATTGTAACTAATGTAGATGTTTGATGATATAATAGATGACCCACAAGGTGTTAAACAAAAATTTATGAATATAAACTTCAGTACAGAATAAATTGTAATAAGAAGGAAAAATATGTAATATGAATAAATAAATTGTAATGAGAATGAAAACAATGTAACCAAGGTTCACGTCTTGTAATACAACCTGACTGTATTTAGAACTATATGCATATTATGTAGATTACAACTACGTGGAACATATCCTAATTATGAGTCAACGATGAACATGTGTTCAAAATGATTAAAGCTCTTATCCTCAATTAATTTTTTATTCACCAAAATTATATGCCTCAATGTCTCTAGCTATCTTTTCCACTATTGCATGCACTCATGATTCATTTTCGTCTAGCTACAAATAGTGGAATCATGCACATGCACTAGTAAAGGATGTTGAATTAAAAAATACTACCACCGTGTTCCATGTAATATGTACCACCGCTACTCCATGCATACGTAAACCAAATATATGTAATTACATACATGCCACCGCTACCATGCAACCGTAATGGAGTTCGATTTAATTACCAATACTGCCACCGTGTATCAATGCACGGGTAATTAACTCACGGGCATCCAATACATACTCATATATATATATATATATATATATATATATATATATATATATATATATATATATATATATATATATATATATATATATATGTGTGTGTGTGTGTGTGTGTGTGTGTGTGTGTGTGTGTGTGTGTGTGTGTGTTCTCATTATGTCGAATACATATGAGATGACATGATATCCTCTCATCATATCTAATACATACAAGATTATTGGATATCTTCTCGTCATGTTCAATACTTATAACAAGATAAGTACATAACATTGCATTCAAGATAGATCCAATTGTCGAATGCATATGTCATCTATCGATGTGTTCCTATTCTTCACAAGAATCTGGACACTAGACTCCTGAAAGACTAACTCCATAGACATGTTTTCTCTCATTGAGCCTTGTATGCTGAACCCTTTTGTATATTGTCAATGTATCTTCTCTTACTTAGGTCAAGAAGCTTTCCAGATCTATCTCTATAGACCTACATACTATAACTTCTCTCTGGTCTCGGTCGCCATCTCCCCCACTCTCTGACTTGACTCGCCCCCGTGTGCTTTATTGCTTCCTTACTGCGTACGGTAAGGACAAGGAGCACCGGCATGCCCACTGCTTTGCCCATGGTGGAATAGGAACGACGGAGCCGGAGGGGCAGGCGGCAGTGTTAGTCTCTGTCCCATGGAAGGAGGAACGTCGCCGTCCGTCGATCTCCATGGTTTCTATCGACGATTGCGGCAAATATAACAGCAATGACTAAATAAAACATCCATACACTCTCGCTACACCATTGGATCGTCATAGTATAAAGTGTGATAAATAATGATTAAAGACGCTTCAAGCGGCGCCGATCCTTGGGTATCAAGCATGAGATTTGTACTACTACAAACTAAAGCGCATGTTTCACAATGACTCTCATTCTCTTCCCAACCACTAAAGTAGAGCCAATTCTTTTACTATATAGTCCGTTCACGCGTATATTGAACGATGTAGCTCCACATGGTTTTGCTTGCTACTATCCATACGAATATTCTAATAATGATTGTTGCCAATCGTACGCTCTTTGCACCTAGCTTCCACGTCGAAACATCGGAAAACTAAAGGAGAGAAAAAAACAGAGAAATAACATTTCAGATTTTAAACCATACACATTCTCTTACCATACCACTTCTGCATTAAAAGGAAGCACTTCAACAAACAACCACATACGTATATGCCCTCAATTCCAATTAACAACGTCGTCGGGTTGATTCATTCAACTCGAAACTACTCATCCTCTCACCTTTGAAGGTGATCACACGTGATTCCTCTTCGTAGGTCCATAAAGGTTTTTCAATATGATGCATTGAATGCTCAATCCATTCCCATCAAACCATCAAGAAGGCTTCTACATACAACTTCATCCAAGATTACCTTGAAGAAGATTATACTCCAAAATCATTCCCTACACACATATGTGGCCACATCCGTAAGAACGACCAACATATCAAGTGTAAACAAGAAGAGAGGGAGAGAGAGAGAGAGATGCTAATATCGAAGATCATAATAGGCACACATAACATACTACCAAGTTTTAGACTAGTACTTGGTCTCAATCCTGACGAGTTTCTTCAAGAAGGAAAAACTCAATACTTTTAATTGATGGCACACATATATAGCTATGATATTGCAAACTCAAACACACAATTTTGTGGAATATGACATTTACCTCCATGGTCGACATGGTTTCACAAACTTGTAGTTCAATTTTATAATAATCATAAGTGTTAGTTTTTGTGTGCTGTAAAATTGTGAGTTTATCTTGAATGTGGTATTATGTGTAAATATTATATTAGTAATGTTCCCAAAAGATGTATCACAGCAAACTATAAAAATGCCATTATATAACTTGTTTTTTTTTAAAACTCAAATATCATATCAAAGTATATATAGCTATTTTATATTTTATAATAAAGATTACATGAATATCGATTATCTGGTTCGATCTCGGTCCAGTCCGGTCCATGACCAGTTCTATTTGGTCTGGTCCTTGGTCCATGAGTTTTTTGTTAACAGAGTCTCAGTCTAGTCTGGTCCAAATGTCCGGCTTTGGACCAATTTACAACCCTAGTGATGACTCCTGATGGTTAGGAACGTTAATGACGACCTATGCATCCTCAATTGGAAACACCAACCCAAGGAATTGATCCCTTTCTCTTTAGTTTTAAGATCACAAAGTTGAAATCACTTAGAAACACTACCTCAAACCCTAACTTGGTGTGACCATCACCCCCACCAGCTTCTTGATGAAAAAACAAATGCATAGACATTATTGGTTGTCCCACCTTCCCTAGATCCCAATCCTAGATGTAGAATCGCCCTATATAACCATATGGTTGTGGTGGTGAGAGAAATAAGCCTCAGGAAATTTCTCAACCACCCAATAGCTTCACCTTCAACTAATATTCTCCAGCAAACCTGCAAACAATGACCTAGAACATAGCATTATTGATTTCCTTACCCACCCCCTTGATGCCAAGAAGCAATCTGGTACCTCCAACTTATTCCTATGAGAACTTTCACACCTATACAAATATCCCAAACCCCAGTGAACATGCTTGTATGCCCCTGAATCCTAGTTGGTGACTGCATGGTTCAATTCTACAAAATACTTCCATTGACAAATTTCCTGTTTCTATCAACTCGAGGTCATTCACCACCACATGCTTGAATATCAAGCACCAAATTCTAAGACATGTCTATGAAGCCCCTCGAAACATCGTCAGATCCACTACAAAACCTCGTGGTGTCTTTCCAAGTTCAAACGTTGTAACAATACTCAGAGGCATGTGAGAATCTCCTTGCCTTGCCTGGCCCTATTATTGGTCGCATGAGACAAGCTTTTTCCTCTTGATGTTTACCACTAACGTTGAAAATCCATAGCTACAAACACCTGCAACACCATTGAAGAAGATGGTACGAGTCTCTAGATTTCCTATCCTTCACCACAATCATATGTGATCACACAAAAAAGTGTTGTGACCCGGACACCGCCATCCACTACTTGTAACATACCGAGATCTGGCAATCTTGACTCTAGAAACCCTAATTCCATGTATAAGAGGGTACATTAGAATTGTCTAAACAAGGTTAGAGTTATACCCTAGCATGCATGTTTGTACTATAGTAAACATAATGTGAGTAACTCACATGTTAATGCTAATTATGGGTACATATGATAATGACCATGCATGGACCTATTAACCCTAATGTGAGGATGAGATGATGTATGGAACCTAAACCTAATCTTTATACATGTTGATGAAGTGCATATGATGCATAGTGATTGCTAAATGCACATTTATCCATTTTATTTGCATGTTTTATATTTTTCTTTAAGAGCATTTCATATTATTCTCTAGATATAGAGTCAATTGTCTTATTTTAGATTTTCCCTCTTTAATTGGAGTTTTTACTTGATTTATTTGAGCTTTTTGCAGAATAGAAGATCAATCATTCCAAATCCCAATAGACCCAAGAATTATAGACTCCTATTCCCATCTTTGGCCTCCCAGTCGATCGATTGACTCACCAGTCAGTCGATTCAAAGCACAAGATCAACAACTTCCCAGAAATCCCAGCAGATCAACCCAAATTCCCAGTCGATCGACTCACGCTTGAAGACTCAGTCAAACTCAAATTTGAGAAAGATCATTACTTCAAATGAAATAATCAGGTCAAAGAAAACATTTAAATCCCATTTGATCGGCTTGCAATCTTAGTCAATCGACTCACATTCAAGACCCAATCAAAATCTAGTTCAAGAAGTCTCATTAGTGCTATCAAACTTTCCTTTAAACTGACACATATATTGAAGCCATTCGACTGAATGGATTCCCAATCGATTGACCCACAAGCCAGATCAAGTCAAAGTTCGAAGAATGCCACCAATGCAGTCAAAGTTTGACCAACATGACTTTGGGATGAAGAAAATGATCAATTCCAATCAACGAAATAGGAATCCCAGTCGATTAATCGACACCCCAGGTCAGGCATTCCAACCATTTCCACCAGCCATACTTCTAGGATTTTACCCCCTCCTCCCCCCCATAAAAGGAGGGGGGCTCCAAAGAAAAATCCATCTCAGATCCTAGATCCCATCTTGTATTGCATCTTCTAAATTTTCTTCCATTTTTTATATATTATGTCTACGTAATTCCCTTACTGGTGCATGGGGAGCATCCCCATAATATTTTCTTTACCCTATCATATTTAACGCCAATTATTTAATGAATGAATGTTTTCCAACCATTATGCCTTGATCTATAGTTATATTTTTTGGTATGGTATTCCCAGAGAGATAATCATATGATGATTTATATGGCATATAACATAAAGGATTTGATTAATAATAATAGATTTGGGCTTCCAATTTATTCTATTTTAAATGAGATAATGAGGAAACATAATGAATGTCTAGAGAATGACAATTACTCAATGATGTATATCTTTAAGTACGTGACTTGAAAAATGAGATTGTATGGATGTTAAGAGTGTGTACACTCTTATTATGTCCCCGGTCGATTGTTACTATGAAAGGTAGATAGACAACAATAACAATTAAGACTAGAGTGTGTGTTGGTTTATGATAGAATCTCATCAGTCATGATATGTGATTTCAAATCAAGGACACAAATACTTGCTAGGGAACAATGTATCAGATAGACCCACCTTAAGAGTGACATATGGAGACCATCATTGGTGGTCATAGTCATCTCTCATAGTGAAGGTGGTGATTGTGGTTCTTAGACCTGAAGTCACTACACGCATCACATGTCATTCGATATACTTTGACATCATCCAATGTAACCTTGAATAAAGATTGCCTGATGATGATTGGGTAGCTATGACACATGGGGATTGACTATGAGTAATGTAGATGGGATTCGTCCCTCCTACTGGAGTTTGATATATTATCCACTTGATAAGAGAGACTGAGAAAAACATGCACATGCTCATGTGAATCAATATACGATATTGAGGTCACATATATCTCAGATCGTCTGCTCTAGTTCAAGGAATGTGGATTGAACATTGAGAGGATGATGATTCCATGCCTTGAGTTCATACTGGATGTCAGAGACAAAGGAATTATACATCACTCTAACACCCGACACATATTGTAGGGTGAAGTTGTTCTCAAACTTTCCATTCACTTGGGGAGCACATATGTGTGACCAGGGACCACTCTTTGCTTGTGATGCCATAAGCTAGTTATGGACATTCACTACCAACATGATATAGGACCTATAGGGTCACACAGATAGGAACTCATCTAGAAGAGGAGTTTAAATAATAATTATGATTAGATTGAATAATAAAGTATTTAGGTACTCAATTTAAGAAACAAATCATCTGACTAGACTCCCAACTGACCAACTCATGTGATGAGATGACCATTTGGAGTGTCAGGTTCATTGAATATTTAATTGGTAAAGCTCTGCCAGAACTGGAGTGAGAACCGACCAGTTCACTTGGGGCATGTTTGATTTTCAGGATTTAATTGGATTTCCGTAACTGTTGCATTTACGTAATCCTGGGATCAACAAAATTTCTGATTTCAAAAAATCTTGCGAACTAGGGCTTGTGTTTGGTGAGTTGTATACATCCATATGGACTTTACCTTACCGACCCCACTTTGATGCCCTACGCTACTAAGATTCTTGTACAAGATGTGTGCTTCATGCATGGGATCACGACACCCAACCATTTTGAATTGGACAACATCATCCAACATTTACATAGTCCAAAAAAATGCGAGATGGTATTTATTTTACAACTCCTGCCAACCAAACTTAGTTTTTTTGCTGCTAGATTGTTTAATACAATCCAATCCTACTGAACATAGGTAACCAAATGTGCCCTTAGTGAATTGATCGAGTCAGCTCACCAACTGTCTAGTTGAGTGAGTGAGACACCCAATTTACGTGGGCGATTCGCCCAATTTGTGGAGAAATTCAATTGCATCAAGGATTAGTGTTGACATCATGTTGTGCATTAATTGGATTTGACTTTGCCAATTCATGTGCGATAAGGAAACATGGCAAAATGACCAGTTCACAGGGGGAATTGATCATCTTACATGTGAACTGACCGGTTTGGCACACGTAGGTTATTAAAATTCATGATCTTTTGACCCCTTCCACTCCAACATAGATTGGGAACCCATACCCTAACTCATCATATAAGTAGAGAGGTATTGGGGGATTCATAGAACACAACTAAATTGCCTCTGACAATTATTATCCTCTCTAGTTGTGGCAACCAATAGAGACCCTGAGCAAATCCTTCCCGCTAAAGGGAGGGATATCAAGGGAGAAACAATCATGCGAGAGTATGTTGACAACTAGTACATCAATGGGAGGGACAACTCATTCCTATTTGTTAAACTAGAAAAACAAGAGTTCTAAGGTGGTTCATGTGGACTTCTATAGAGGAGAGCAAGCTCTTGTGTGCCTCTAGGAGGACAATGCCTGCCTGAAGTCCATGGCGGAGCCGCTGCAGACACTATTCAAGTCTACTATCTGTGGTGAAGACTAGGAGCTACATAGATGCCATCCAAATACAACAAGGAGTGTTGTACTACTGCAACGAGTTATAGTCGTTGGACTTGCTCCATGACCAAGAATGAACTTGTTAATCCATCCTTCCTAATACATAGTAATTGATGCGATCTTATTGTTATGGGGAATACAGATAGTAAAATTTTGTTTTCACTACCTACTCTAATATGATATTTCCCAATAGTGGTATCAAAACCACACCAATTTACTATGTTTTGGGATAATTGATATGATCGGATTTTTGGTTTTCCTCATTTATTTATTTCATACGATGTGAATACTTAAACTGATCAATATGCAAATCCAATAAAAAACCAGGTATAATACCAAACTAATATATATATATATATATGTATATATATATATATATATATATATATATATATATATATATATATATATATATATATATATATATATATATGAAATTTACACACGTCACCCTAAATTTGGTTTTGATAGTAGATGTGTATCATGGTTATGACCAATAATCCAAATCTCTATGCATGGTGGTTGTGTGTCTATTTCCTATTATATCTCGGTTTGCATACCGAGCCTCTACCCTTTTCTTCCCAATGTAAAAGTATTATTCTTTTCTACCTTTGCTCCTCTTAAAATATAACTTGAGGTTTCTCATTATAATGTAATAAGTTTAAAAATAATAGGATAGTTCCCTTTCATGAATGGACGAAGATGATAATTAGCATCAAGCGAGCTGATCATTTCACGTGATGATCTGATCGGCTGGAGGACCTAGGAGGACAGAACATTGGAGGAGCAAACTGACCAGCTAGTGGTCACTATTGACCATCTGGAGGCTTCCAGATATAGGGTGGACAGGTAGGGAACTGATCATTTCAGGAGACCAACCGAACGACCAAGAGATAAGACAAATGATTTAAGGATTGAATCGATTGACCCAGATTGGCAACACAGATCTATGATGCGTACTATTCAACACACCTTTTTCTGCGAATTATTAAGCTTGTCACATAGAAATACCCCTTTCATCTATTGAAAATTGCACAAACTGATATTTTCTTGTTTTTATCATAAATCTGACAATCATGTGCATTTTAATGCAGATTCAGGATCTGAGCCGAATGACTGGTATCTTCAACCGATCGTCTCACTGCATTCAACCGATCGTCTGACTATCTAAAACGCTCGTTTCGCCTTCAAAGCATCGATCATTCATCATATCAGACGATGGCTGAGATCGCCCGATTCCAGCTACCAGATGCCCGGTTGACGACCATTGCTGAGCGACACCGAGCAGTTCAACGCGCCGCCACCCTAATTAGGGTTGGCAACCGACCAATGGGTCGCGCGTTCCAGAACCTTCCAACCGATCGGCTGGTTACTGAACCAGTCGGTTGGCGGCGCGCAGTCAGCAGAAAAATCCCTAAACCTAATGTATTCCTTCCCCTCCTTCTCCTATAAAAGGAGGGGCACCTCCTCTTCTTTGGAGCATCTTGGATTTCTTGTATTTGGGATTCTGAAGAAAATTATGTTGTAATCATCTTTTTATTATGCAATAAAGTAGTTTTAATTCAAGCACTGTTCTTTCTTACTCATCTCTTGTCTCTTCTTTCCGCCTTGGTTTAATCTTCTCCTCTCCTTTCTTAAATTCTGGAGCAAGGAACAAAGAGTTAAGCCATTTCATCATCTCTAGCATAAGGATTAATTTCCTGATTTCTGGGCTAGACTATGGCTTCAATTCTTTCTTCCTCTGTCTCCCATTTCTCCATGTGTGAGTAATCTCTTATCGGGGCAAGGGGAATAACCCCTTAGCCATGGTTTTAACGACTTCTTCTTAAACGACTAGATGGTAATCGATTTTAATTGATTGATTGATCTTCGGATCGCATGTTAATCCAGATGGATATGACCATGGAAATCCGGATTTAGAACAATAAAATTGATTACATAGATGTTTTGATATGACCGTGGATTTTCATCTCTTAGGATGATAAACTAGGAAGCATGAGCACCAAGACCAATGGGCTCATGTGGAGTTTCTCTTTTGTGAGTTTTTAATTCGCAAGCCTTCATCGAATCATCGTTTAAGATTTAGTTGTTATCACCTAGGCTAAGGTGGTGAAAACCCCTATGAGCCTCGATTTCCTTCTCTTGATTCAATCACCGCATCCTCTTTGATTCTTAGTCTTCCATTCATATAGTTTGCTTTTGTTAACAATCTTTTATTTTTCCCTTGTGCATGTTAATTCTTGTTAAGTGTTTTTTTTTTTCTTGCATTAGTGTAATCATTCAAACCCTAAACTGGACTTTACTTTCTGCTCTAATAAAAAGAAAAATACCAAAAATAAATAATAAGTTCTTCAAATCTTTGGGTCCTAAGAACAATCTCTAATAGTTGTCCTATGGGATCGACCCTTCTATACTACCCTGAAAACTGGAAGTAAAAAAGGTTTAAACTCTAGGATTAACCATCTTAGTGATTGATATTGCAAAACGACGAGTATCAATTTGGCGCCGTTGCCGGGGACAACGGATTGTTTTTTTTCGAACCCCAAAACAATTTTGAAAAAGCTTTTTTTTTTCTTTTTTCATGCCTTCCGAGTAACATTCCGGAAGTGTACTCCTCTTTCTGCCGAGTTTCCATTCCGGCAGTACATTTTTTCTGCACAAGAATAACTATTTAATTATGCATGTGACGCCCGACCGACGATTTCCAACCATTTGATCCGGAAATAGAAAGGACTTTTCATCGTCTAAATCGTCAAAATCTTGCGAGAATGAATGAAGACGAGGTCGCCCGTAGGATCGACCAAGCTCTCGCAGCTCAAAGAGAGCTCATCCAAGCCGAACAAGCGGAAAGAGAAGCCGCTTTGCGAGCAACCTTTAGGGCTGAGCAAGAAACCACAGAAGCCGATAGGAGGGAAGCCGAAAGACAAAAACAATTAAAAGACTTTTCTGTTCCTAAAATGGCCTATGCACAACATCCGATCATACCCCTCGATATTATTGCTCCACAATTTGAAATCCAAACACAATGGATCACCATGATGCAAGACAACCCTTTCTCGGGCAACAATGGGGAAAGTTGCCAAGATCACCTTCAAAGGTTCGTTGACCTTTGTTCCTTGAACAAACCCCCAGGTGTCTCTGAAGATGCCATCCGCCTTAGGTTGTTCAAATATTCCCTCTCCGACCAAGCTAGTAGCTGGTACAACACCATGGAGAGTGAAGAACATGTCACAACTTGGGAAGTTTTACAAAGCAAGTTCCTTGAAAAATTCTACCCCCCGTCTCTCACCTATGAACTTAGGGGTCAAATAACTCATTTTTCTATGTCCTCAGGAGAGTCTTTAGGTGAAGCCTGGAAAAGGTTCAAGGATTTACTTAGGAAGTGCCCCCACCATGACATCTCTCAAGCCCAACTCATAGAGATTTTCTATCGTGGTGTTGATGATGATACCAAATATTTTCTTGATTCCTCATCTGGAGGAAATTTCATGCATCAAAGTTTAACTAGCGCATGGGAGGTAGTTAAACGGGTTTCCGAAACAAGGGCTAGACGAGGGATTGGAGGAATCCTTAAGGTAGCCAAGGCAGAAGTTAATAATGATATCCAAAGCATAGAGGAAAGCCTAAAATTAATTGCCTTAAAACAAGATTGGTTAGAGTCATCATTGGTCACCCTTAGGGAGTCACCCCAACAACTAAAAGCCATGGATTCCCTTTGTGGTATTTGCCAAGGATACAACCATACCACCTTCCATTGTCAATACCTCTACAACATACCCGTGCAACCAGAAGTAGGTCAACAACCAGAAGACCTCAATTCGATTCATACAATACCAGGCCAAGGCTACTACAATCCCAACCAACCTAGAAATCACCATGGTTTTCAATATGGGAACCCCTCAGGTGCCGAGAACTCTACCCAACTTCAACAAAGGCCTCCCTATCCTCAAGGTAACAATTGACCTCCACCTGGATTCCCATACAATAATCAAAGAAACTTTGGAAATCACCAAAATCGACAACCCTACCAACAATTCCAAAACCTAAACCTTCCATCCCAAAATCCAAACCAACCTCAACCTCCCCAATCACCTAAAAATGCCGTCCCTCCTCCTCCCCCTAGTCATCCCAACTGGGCAAGCATAGAACAAACCCTCGTGGCCATTCAAGCCCATCAAAAGGCAACTGACGCACAGTTAGCCCATTTGTTTGCCCAACAAAAACCTCCTGCCGGGACTTTTGCAGGACAGCCTGAAAACAATCCCAAACATCCTGAACAACTCAAGGTAGTCTCTACTCGTTCGGGAAAAGTGCACACCCCTTCTCCTTCAGAAGAATCTTCAGACCCACCTCTAGAATTCGAGGATGAGTACATGGTAGTTGTCGAACCCGAAGTCACACCCACACCTTCCATCCCCGAAACCCCTCAAGTGGAAGATGAAGAACCAGTTTACAAACCCCGACCTCCCTATCAAGACCGCCTCAAACAAATAATACTTGATGCCCGCTTCATGAAATTTAGGGAAGCTATGAAAAAAATACATGTCGACATTCCCTTCCTTGATGCTTTGGCAGACATGCCCACCTAGTCCAAGTACATGAAATCTCTCTTGACTAGGAATTATGTTAATAAAGAATACGAGACTGTTAAACTTGCTAGGACTACCTCTGACATTATCCTAAGTAAGATGCCTAAAAAACAGAAGGATCCATGTTCTTTTGGAATAGGATGCTACTTAGGTGATAATGCTTGTAGGAAAGGCCTAGCAGATTTAGGAGCTAGTATATCCATCATGCCATATAGTCTTTGCAAAAGATTGGGATTCAATGATATGTTACCCACAACCATGACCATCCAACTGGCGGACTCATCCACAACTAAGCCCATGGGAATCATAGAAGACATTCCGATTAAAGTTGGAAATGATGCATACATCTCTTGTGATTTTGTGATCATGGATATCAAGGAAGATTTACGTTACCCCCTCATTTTCGGACGTCCCTTCTTAGCCACTGCTCGTGCCTTAATTGATGTTGAGGCTGGTACCATTGTGTTAAGACTAGGGAAGCAAAACCTAGAGTTTAGGGTGTTTGAAAGTATGAAGGGACCTATCCTTGAGGAAGAAGTCTACCTCCTTGATTGCATTGATGAATTAAACCAATTAAGGCAAGAATGGGAATTAGTTGATGACCCCCTATGAACTGCTCTCACCATCCCTGCCAAATGTGATTTTGACAATGAACCATCAAATCAACTTAAAATTCACTTGGACAACTTTGAGGAAATCCCAAGTGCTGAGATTGAAGACCTTAAGATGATCTCCACCATAGAAGAACAACCTAAGGCCCCAGAAATGAAGGCTCTTCCAATAGGTCTAAAATATGTGTTTCTGGATGAACAACAATTATGCCCGGTTATTATCAATTCTGACCTTACCATTGAACAGGAAACCATGCTTATGGGAGAACTTAGAAAAAGGAGAACAACCTTAGGGTACAAAATGACGGATTTGGTTGGGATAGATCAATGCATTTGCATCCACAAAATCCCAATGATTGAAAATAGTAAATGTTCCCGAGACCCACAAAGGAAACTCAACCCAAACATGAAGGAAGTTGTCTGTCTTGAAGTGATTAAACTTTTGACTGCAGGAATCATCTACCCCATCTCTGACTCTCCTTGGGTCAGCCCGGTCCAAGTCGTCCCCAAAAAGGGTGGGACCACAGTCGTTAGGAATGAGAAGAATGAGCTTATCCCCACCTGTACAGTGACAGGGTGGAGGATGTGCATTGACTACAAGAAACTCAACAAAGAAACTAGGAAAGACCACTTCCCTCTTCCCTTCCTTGATCCAGTTCTTGAACGTTTAGCTCATCAACAATACTTTTGCTATTTAGATGGCTACTCAGGTTTTTATCAGATCCCCATTCATCCCAAAGACCAAGAGAAGACCAACTTCATATGCCCTTTTGGTACATACGCTTTTAGACGAATGCCCTTTGGCCTGTGCAATGCACCAGCCACTTTTCAAAGATGTATGTCTGCCATTTTTTCAGGGTTAACTGAGACTGTCATGGAGGTGTTCATGGATGATTTCTCTGTCTATGGAGATAGTTTCACTTCTTGCCTTGGGAACCTCTCCCTTGTTCTTGACAGATGCATCGAGTCACATTTAGTCCTTAATTGGGAAAAATGTCACTTCATGGTCAAAGGGGGTATTGTTCTGGGCCATAAGGTGAGAAACCAAGGCATTGAAGTTGACCAAGCCAAGATTGAGGTCATCACCAAGCTCCCCCCTCCCACCTCAGTCAAAGACATCCGAGCCTTCTTAGGACATGCCGGTTTTTATCGGCGATTCATCCGTGATTTTTCCAAAATTACAAAACCTCTCACCAACCTTCTTCAAAAAGAGGTGCCTTTCCATTTTGATACGGCATGCATGGAGAGCTTCTTATGTTTGAAAAAGGCTCTCACCACCACTCCTATCATCCATGCTCCTGACTGGTCCTTACCCTTTGAAGTCATGTGTGATGCTAGTGATTTTGATGTAGGTGCCATTTTAGGACAAAGAATTGACAAAAAACACCATGTCATTTATTATGCATCCAAGACCTTAGATGAGGCTCAGCGAAATTACACAGTAACCGAAAAAGAAATGCTAGCCATTGTCTATGCATTCGATAAATTTTGCTCATATCTTGTTGGTTCGAAGGTTGTTGTTTACACTGATCATGCAGCTATTTGTTACCTCATGAACAAAAAGGATGCCAAATCTAGACTCATAAGATGGATTTTGTTGCTGCAGGAATTCGATCTTGAGATCCTAGACAAAAAGGGCTCTGAAAATGTCGTGGCTGACCACATGAGTAGACTCAGCTATAGCCCCATTGATGAACATCCCATAAACGAATCCCTACCCGATGACCAATTGCTCAAGGTTGACTCCCAATTTCTATGGTTTGCTGATTTTGTAAATTATTTAGCTACATGTGTATTGCATCCTGAGTATACGGGGCATTCTAAAGCTAAATTTTTACATGATGTCAAAAATTATTATTGGGATGAACCTTATTTGTTTGACTTTACGCCGATGGTTTATATCGTCGTTGTGTTTCCCATGAAGAAAGCATTGCCATTTTGGAACAATGTCACTCTGCCCCCTATGGTGGTCACATGAGTTCCCAAAAAACGGCTAGGAAAGTCCTACAATGCGGATTCTTTTGGCCCACCATCTTCAAAGACTCATATGATTATGTGCTTTCATGTGACCAATGTCAAAGGACGGGTAATATTTCCAAACGTGACCAAATGCCTCTCACCTCTTGGCAAGAATTAGAGATTTTTGATGTTTGGGGGATCGACTATATGGACCCATTTCCTTCGTCTTATGGGTTTACTTACATATTAGTCGCAGTCGATTATGTGTCAAAGTGGGTTGAAGCCATACCTACTAAAACATGTGACTCTAAACCCGTTAAGAAACTTTTTAAAGATGTCATTTTTCCTAGATTTGGAGTCCCTCACACCGTCATTTCTGACGGGGGATCCCATTTTTTGGAGAAAAGTTTTGAGGCACTTTTGAAAAAATACGGGGTTTATCACAAGGTTGCCACTCCTTACCACCCTCTGACCAGTGGGCAGGTAGAAGTATCCAACAAACAAATAAAATCTATTTTAGAAAAAACTGTTGGTCACACTATGAAAGATTGGGCATTAAAAATCAATGACGCCCTGTGGGCATATCGTACTACCTACAAAACACCCATTGGCACCATCCCTTTCAGACTGATCTACGGTAAGTCATGTCACTTACCAATAGAACTAGAGCACAAAGCAAGTTGGGCCATCAAAAGTTTGAATTTTGATCTTTCCATGGCTGGAGAGAAACGTTTTCTCCAAATGAATGAGCTTGACGAACTTAGGATGAGTGCCTATGAAAACGCAAGAATCTACAAAGACCGAACTAAAATGTGGCATGATGGTCACATCAAGTGCAAAGACATTAGAGAAGGGGATCAAGTCCTAGTTTTTAATTCTAGATTATGACTTTTCCCTGGGAAACTGAAGTCATGATGGTACGGCCCCTATATTGTCAAGTGTGCTTATCCACATGGCGCTTTTCTTCTTTGGGATAAAATTCTGGGCGAGTTTAAAGTCAATAGGCACCGTCTTAAAAGATATATCACTACTGAAGATGTTGTCGCTTCTGACTCAACTAAGTTTCCACCCTTGCAGGATCTGAACCTCACTGACCCTTCACCTCCCCTGAATTCCAATTAATCTGATCTTGGTCGAGCCACGACGTAAAATAAGGCGCTAGTTTGGAGGCAACCAAACACTATCTTCCCTACTTGTTGCTTCTTTGTTTTTGTTCTTTCTGTTTTGTTTTTTTGGTTTCTTCTGTCGAGCCGATCGGCTCAGAAATCCAGACGATCATTTTGCTTATCCAGCCGATTGTTTCACTATTCCCAGACACTCGACTTGTTCAAACGCAGCCTCTGTCCTTTAGTTTTGCTTTTTTGCGGCCCAGGCTGACCAGCCGATCGGTTCGGTAACCCAACTGATCGGGTCAAGTGTCGTTAGCTCTATTTAACGAACCAGACGCAAGACTTTTCTCCCCTCTCGCAAACCCTAGCCGCCCCGCCCCCGTTTTTGCTTTCGCTCGATCGTGCTTTGGTTCCGCTCGCTCCTCGCCTGAGCCAGCCGCCCGTCCTCACCGAGCCAGCCGCCCGCCTGGCTCTCCGATCGCTCAACTTCACCATTCAGCTGGCCGTCTGGGTCTCGCGACTCTCACTCCTCACCTGAGCCAATGGCACGCCCTCGCCGAGCCAGCCGCCCGCCTGGCTCTCCAACCGGACGATCGTCGCCAGCATTCCAACCGGCCTGCCCAACGTCGTCCGTAGCATCTCCCCAGTCGACCGCCTCGTTCTGCAGCCGCCTGACTGGGACGGAAGCCGCTCATCTCGCCGACAGACGACAACGTGTTTGTTCTGCATCGCCACCTCCTCGGCTTCTTCCTCGAGCCAGCTGTCCGATTTCCCAGATTCAACCGATCGTCTGAGCTTGTTCAGCCGCCCGTCTCAGCATCTGAAACGACTGTTTCAGCTGTCCAGACGATCGTTTGGCACTTCAAACGACCGTTTGGCATCACCAGATGATCGTTTTCTCCCTGCGGTGATGTTCAACAGCTTCCGCAAGGGCAAGGGCAAGGCCCCTGCATCTTCTTCCACAGATCCTCCTCGCGGCTCCAGTTCGCAGCCCGGAATCCAATTCCGCACACCTTCTCCTATGGGCGAGTCTTCTCCCGAATTAGACGAGGAGATGCTTCGGGACATTGACGAGGCAGATGAGCTTCTCCGCAAGCTGGAGGGAACTCAGAAGGCGACGAATGATCCAGACACAACTGCTCCTCGTTTACCCCGGATAGCACCTATTTCGGGTAGCTATGACCAGTTCACCAGCGCTGACCACCGCCAACATTATGAGGAGATGTTCGCGATTGGGGTCTCTCTTCCTCGTTGGGCGTGCGACACCACCCTTGATGCTTTGGGCATCCGCGACGCCGTCAACGACATCCTCCGCAGAAACCACATGCTTGTTTTTCCCTACCACGTCACTTCGGTCTACTGTGATCTCACCCTCGAGTTTTTGAGAACTTTCCGCCGGTTACACGGTTCTTCGGAAACTCGAGCTGTAAATACCGGATTTTTGGGGAAAATCTGGAATCATCCACCAGGAAAATCACTTCGTTCATCCTCGACGGCAGGGATGACTATTGGCTAGACCAATGCATGGCACGGTCTCATGACTCCTATCCCGACAGTTACGACAGAGACAAGTTCTAGGCAGAGATCACCGAGCTTCTTCCCCGTCTTCCTAGTGGGCCCAAGGCCTCGCAGATTCACAACCTGGTGTTCTGTTATCTTCACCGTATTCTGGCTTGCACCATCTTCAGTCGGGAAGGTACTCAAGGTGCAAATACTCAGGTAGAACTCTATGGTCTTTGGTGTCTTATTCATGAGGAACCTTTTAACTGGGGTAATGCTATCATTGAGCATTTTGGTACCCAAGCTAGCTGAGCCACTTCCTCTTCTTTCCGCATTGGCCATTATGTTACTCAACTCGCCATCTTTTTGGGTTACACCCACATCGCCTTCCCTCCACTTGAGCACCGTATCAACACCAACTATTTGAAAAATAGTAGGTTTATCCGTTTGGGCACCAAAGGCGTTTATTACCTTTTGTTCAAGGACACTCAGGTGGTCCTCCATCTCCCGTTACATTCGCAGTTTGCAGCAGCAAACTACGTCTACGAGTTGACTGATTTACCAAGCCATATCCAGCGATTCTACCTGGAGCATCCAGATCCAGACACCTTCCCCGAGCCACAGCCTCATAGGAGGAGCCTCTCTTTAGAGGCACACGACGACGTCACTGGACCACCACCGCCACCTTCCAGACGTCGCACCAGGCGGCGACTAGATGATGACTCCGGTCCTTACAACTTCTTCGAGATCCAGAATCAGCTGGATGAGATTCAACACGAGCAGCAGCGACAGGGCCACTGGCTAAATCACATGTATCTGATGCAGCGTTCACAGGAGTCTTGGCATGTGGACAGCGGTCACTATGCCCCTAGTCGACCAACTTATGATGAGTATGGAGCACAACAAAGTTATCCAGGCTCTAATTCTCCTTATTGGGCAAACTACTACTCTTTCCACCAGCAGCACCCTCCACCGCAGCGACTCTTCCCTCCATCTTGCTCTTAGAGTTTTCTCGAGTCGAGCAAATTTTTTAGTCCCGGGTGGGGGTGGGTGGTACGTGATCCACCCTTTATCTTCCCTTTTCAACATTTCCTTCTGCATTTTTATTTGTTTGCTTTGTTTACTTTCAAACATAAGGTCTTTATCTAGTCGGCCGAATGTTGTAGTTTATCTTCAAAATCAATTGCATTATCAAAATTATTTCAAACAAATTTGCAATATCAAGTTCCCTATGATCATGATAGCAATTTTTGGAAATGGTGGCAAGCCTTAGAGTATCAAATAGAACCAATTGCAAATTTTCTTAATTTTGGCATTAGATTAACTTATTCTTTTTACTCTCACATAATGTAGTTACATTCTCTTTCTATCTCATTCGACGACAACTCAAAAAAAAAGTTTTTTGTTGCACGGGAAAAAAATAAATCGCTCGCCAAACCCTAAGTCCGGGGTGGCATGCCCTTCTTCCATACCCCACAAAGGGGCGTACCATCAAAAGATGCCAAAAAGAGCACACACAAAAAAAATTGTGGTCAATGTAATCACAAGTCCATGAAAAAAATATCCCAAGTCGAATAGAGGAGGGATTTTTCTGTCACACCTCAAATTCTCTTTTCCCGTGCAACAATCAATAAAAAAAAAGAATTTTGAAAAATGATGAGTGTCGAAGCGCAAGATAGATTAAGATTGTCTTTACAAAGTATGAGTTTAAAAAAATAAGTTATGAAAAATGTTTTCTTGAGAAACATGGTGCTTGTAATTTGTGGTTCTAGGAGATGGGTCGCTTGGCCATGAAATGGATAGAAAAATTTCTAATCTAGGGAGGATGAACTTGTTATTTCGAAATTCTTGGAATCTCATTGATTTTTCAAATTCTTGAGGACAAGCAAAACTTTAAGTCCGCGGTATTTTGATGCGTACTATTCAACACACCTTTTTCTGTGAATTATTAACCTTGTCACATAGAAATACCCCTTTCATCTATTGAAAATTGCACAAATTGATATTTTCTTGTTTTTATCATAAATCTGACAATCATGTGCATTTTAATGCAGATTCAGGATCTGAGCCGATCGACTGGTATCTTCAACCGATTGTCTCACTGCATTCAACCGATCGTCTGACTATCTAAAACGCTCGTTTTGCCTTCAAAGCATCGATCATTCATCATATCAGACGACGGCTAAGATCGCCCAATTCCAGCTACCAGATGCCCGGCTGACGACCATTGCTGAGCGACACCGAGTAGTTTCAACGCGCCGCCACCCTAATTAGGGTTGGCAGTCGACCAATGGGTTGCGCGTTCCAGAACCTTCCAACCGATCGGCTGGTTCCCGAACCGGTCGGTTGGCGGCGCGCAGACAGCAAAATTTCAACCGCCACCCTAATTAGGGTTTGCAGCCGATTGATGGGCCGGGCGTTCCAGAACCTTCCAACCGATCGGATGGTTACTGAACTGGTCGGTTGGTGGCGCGCAGTCAGCAGACAAATCCCTAACCTAATGTATTCCTTCCCCTCCTTCTCCTATAAAAGGACGGGCACCTCCTCTTCTTTGGGGCATCTTGGATTTCTTGTATTTGGAATTCTGAAGCAAATTATGTTGTAATCATCTTTTTATTATGCAATAAAGTAGTTTTAATTCAAGCACTGTTCTTTCTTACTCGGCTCTTGTCTCTTCTTTCCGCCTTAGTTTAATCTTCTCTTCTCCTTTCTTAATTTCTAGAGCAAGGAACAAAGAGTTAAGCCATTTCACCGTCTCTAGCATAAGGATTAATTTCCTGATTTCTGGGCTAGACTATGGCTTCAATTCTTTCTTCCTCTGTCTCCCATTTCTCCATGTGTGAGTAGTCTCTTATCGGGGCAATGGGAATAACCCCTTAGACATGGTTTTAATGACTTCTTCTTAAATGACTAGATGGTAATCGATTTTAATTGATTGATTGATTTTCGGATCGCATGTTAATCCGAATGGATATGACCATGGAAATCCAGATTTAGAACAATAAAATCGATTACATAGATGTTTTGATATGACCGTGGATTTTCGTCTCTTAGGATGATAAACTAGGAAGCATGAGCACCAAGACCAATGGGCTCATGTGGAGTTTCTCTTTTGTGAGTTTTTAATTTGCAAGCCTTCATCGAATCGTCATTTAAGATTTAGTTGTTATCACCTAGGATAAGGTGGTGAAAACCCCTACGAGCCTCGATTTCCTTCTCTTGATTCAATCACCACATCCTCTTTGATTCTTAGTCTTCCATTCATATAGTTTGCTTTTGTTAACAATCTTTTATTTTTCCCTTGTGCATGTTAATTCTTGTTAAGTGTTTTTTTTTTTTCTTGCATTAGTGTAATCATTCAAACCCTCAACTGGACTTTACTTTCTTCTCTAATAAAAAGAAAAATACCAAAAATAAATAATAAGTTCTTCAAATCTTTGGGTCCTAAGAACAATCTCTAATAGTTGTCCTGTGGGATCGACCCTTCTATACTGCCCTTAAAACTGGAAGTAAAAAAGGTTTAAATTCTAGGATTAACCATCTTAGTGATTGATATTGCAAAACGACGAGTATCAATCTACATGAACAACATGCTTCTGCATGAGATGTGGAACCTAGGTTGTGGTAATTCCTTGTGGCTCCATGGAATTCCATTAGACTGACCATAACCATCACTTTTTGTTTTAGATTGCATGCTTATGATGTGGGATATAGCATGTATATGATACATACAGTATATATGTGGTGATTGGATAAAGTATATGTATATATACAAAATCCCAAAAATAAAATATGATATCGTAGATGCTTTCCATTAGTAGCACACATAAAAATCTTGATCGAATAAGCATGGGAACCCCAAGGGTGGTGTGCTATCTATCTCATGGAAGAGTAATGGTAATAGTGTGGGCATGCCAAGCGGGGTGCATTATTATCGTGTTGGCTATTAGGTCAGCCATAATTGAGTGACCTTAATTAGGTCAAGCACCAAAGGCATACAAGTGATTGTAGCAAAGATTTATTCATATCATATATCCAAGAATTGCATAAGATGCAATTAACAAATGATGTCTACCTTAATGATTGACTATGGACACTGGCACTGGCCAAGTAATAATTGAATTATTTTGGATCTTGTCTCACTAGAAGATTATATGTTACAATCTTCTGAATTGATATGTGAAGCCTATCAATTTGAGTAAAATAGTGAGAGAGATAGTTAGTTAAAGACCTAATTCATATCGTCAAATTTAGTCAAATCAAATCAAATAAAAATTGAGTTTTTGACAGAATTGTAATTCTTTTGTGGAATAAAATGGCAACAAACAATAACCAATTTTATATGTGATAGGTCCTTGAGAAGGAAAAATGAAATGGGAATAATTTTCACAACTGGTTTAGGACGTTGAGAATTGTTCTCACACATGAGCGTAAGATCTATGTCCTGGAGACACCAGAGCCAAATGAACCACCTCCCAATGCACCTAAGGCTGATAGGGATGCTTACAAGAAGCATACTGAAGATGTCTTGGATGTCAAGTGTCTAATGCTATGCTTCATGAACTATGAGTTGTAGAGGTAGCATGAGAACATGGATGTTACTAAGATGGTAACACATCTCAAGAACATGTTCTCTCATCAGTAAACAACGAAGGTGATTGTCACCATTATCACCAGTCTGGACATTAGAAAAGGAATTGTCCTCTCCTTTTGGAGGAACTAAAGAAGCAAAAATAAGGGGCAGATATTGGTATGTATGCCCATAGAGCCATCCTGAGCAATTGCATGGAATCAAATATTAATCAATCAACTAATACGATTAATTGGTTAATTAATTAATTCCAGAATCTTCTAATTAATCAACAAACATTTTAATTAATGAATTTTTTCTATTTACCAATGGGTTTAGGAAACCTTGCTTCCTTTTGTATCCTATTTAAAGAGGCTTGATTGTCGATATCTTTACAAGAAATTGAGAGAGACTTTTCAATTTACGCTCACGTACGTAAACCCTAGCTGTCACTGTCCTCAGGAGAGAAAGGATAGCACCGCGACGCTAGCGCGTCATCACACAAAGACTACTCCTTCCTGTCGGCTTAGGAAGTGCGACGTGAAGTTCCAGTCCATCCACGTGGATGAAGTAGAGACGCAGAGGCTGAGATGCCTGGGTTCAGAGGATGTCAAGGACCATCCATATGCGCTATGAGCAGTGTACATCACCGCCCGAAAGGAGCTCCGCCGGATCTTCCTACAATGCATTCGGAGGATGGGAGAGAAGTACCGCCTGTGTAAGCCAGGAGTGTTGTACACCATAGTGCAGTGGGACATCACAGAACTTGCTCCGCGATAAGGTATATCTCGCGAACACTCTTTTTGAATACATTGTTGTTGATGAGATCTTATTGCGGGTTGTGTGGAAACAAAATTTATTTTGTTGCTTCCGCCGCACATGTTTCCTTCCACAAAACCCAATAGTGGTATCAGAGTAGCATCGATCTATGGTGTATTTGGATTCATTTGGATATGCTCAAATCTTTGTATACTATTTTCTGTGGTTGCATACCATGCTAACTTAAAATTGTTAATGTTCATATCTAAACCTAATTCCCCGTACAGGGGCACTATCCTTGTGTACCCCAAAGAGTCTGCGTGGGTGTCGATAATTTATTTAATGGGGATTGTTCCACATTAAAAAGGACTGTAATTTTAATATGTATATATGTATATATAGATATACCTATGATATCATACACGTCACCTTTATAATCTATTTTATGTGGAGAATGCATGCACGATTATGGCCTAGAATCCCCTTTTGTGAATGAATGTGGTGGATATGTTTGTTTTTAAATGCTATGGATGTATAATGGTTGTACGTGGATCCTTTGTATAAAGTATTCAGCTTGCATGCCAAGCCTCATCATTTATTTCAAAGTGTAATTAATTTTTTCTCTTTATATTTGTACTCATATGATGTAATAGAGATAGGATTAGTTTTAGTCATTGTAAACTTGATGTAAGGAGGCCACTTGAAGATCCAACTCCAAGGAGCATCCATGGAGAAGCAACATGAAGATCCAATCCCAAGAATCGACCTAAAGACTCAACTCCAAGGAGCATCCATGGTGAAGAAACTTGAAGTTCCAACCTCAAGGAGCATCCATGAAGTTTTTCATTGTAATGCTAATCCTTATAGGTTGATTCCCAAGTGTTGTTGCATGAGATGCATAAGACCTTAGGTGGATCGTAATCCTTTGTGGCTCCAAAGTATTACAGTAGTATGGCCATAACCAATGTTTTTGTGTGTGTGATTGCATGCCTATCATTTGTGGTTGTGGATATAGTAGTATATGATACTTACTATAAGTATGTGGTGTTTGGATATGTATATGTATTAATAAAACCCCTCAATTAATAATATTAAGTTTTAGTTTCCTTCCATAAAGCAACGCACATGAAAAGCTTGATCGACTATGTGTGGGCATGCCTCCACGTGGTACACTATCTATCTCATGGAAGTGTGATGGTGGGTGTGTGGGTCTGGCTACACAGGGTGCACACTCATTGTGATGGCTTATGGGTTGGACTTAGCTAGAGAACCTTGATAGGATCAAGTACCTAGAGGCACACAGATGCATCATGATAAGAAGTTGTGCATGATCATATATCCAAGAGTTCCATATGTTGCAAGTGGCAAAAGTTGCCTACCTTAGTATTTGGTCTTTGACGCCAGCGTTGGTTGGGTGTTGATCCAATTATTTTGGATCTTGGCTCACTAGAAGGTTGTACACTGAAATATTCTGAGTTGATAGTGAGGGCTATCAATTTGAATGAAATAGTGCGAGCGTAATTAATTAAAGGCCTAATTAATGTCATTTATCAAATCTTTACAAGTCAAAATGTTTTGGACTAAATGCAAATTTTTCTTTTATAGAAATCAAATGGCAAACAACACTCACACATTCTCCTTGCGATCGGTCCTTGAGAAGGACAAACTTACCAAAAATAATTTTAAAAATTAGTTTAAAAAGATGAGAATTGTTCTCATACATGAGCGTAAGCTCTATGTTCTTGAAACACCAGAGCCAGTGGAAATCGCGTCAAATGTGCTGAAGGCTGAAAAGGATGCATTCAAGAAGCACCTTGATGATATTGTAGATGTAAAGTGCTTGACATTGTGCTCAACAAACTATGAGCTCCAAGAGTAGCATGAGAACATGAATGTCATGGAGATGGTGACACATCTCAAGAACATGTATCAACATCAAGCAAGATAAGTGAGTATGATGTCTCCAAGGCTTTGTTCAGAAGCAAGATGTAAGAGGGATACTCAGTTGGCACCCATATACTCACTTTGATTGGGTATGTGGAAAGTCTATCCAAGCTGGGATTTCCCCTAGGTCAAGAGTTGGCCACTGAAATGATTCTACAATCGTTGCATGAATCATATAGTCATTTTGTCATGAACTACAACATGAACAATCTTTGATAAGCCATTGTCAGAATTGTTAGGCATGTTGAGGACATGTGAAGCACAGATAAAGAAAGACAAGCCCAAGTTGGTGATGATGATCAATAGGACAAATGGAAAGTCAAAAAGGAAAGATAAGGCTAAGAAAGGTTCTAAAGCTGGGCATAAGCCAAAGTCATCCGTGCTCAAAGCTAAAGATGGGATCTCCAAAGAAGGAAATTGTCACCATTGTCACCAGGTCGGACATTGTAAAAGAAACTATCATCTCTACATGGAGGAATTGAGGAAGAAGAAGAAGGGAATAGATATAACCACTTTAGGTATATATGTTATTGAGATAAACTTAAATACTTCTTCATCATGGTTACCATATACCGGATGTGGATCTCACATATATTCAAATATACATGATATGATAAGAAATAAGCCTTTATGAAAGGGCCAAATCAAGCTGTGGGTTGCTAATGGATCAAGAGTTGCTGCCACCACAGTTGGAGTTATTAGTTTATGGTTTCCTACAGGCCTTGTAATAGAATTAGATAATTTCTATTATGTAATTGCCATTAATAGAAATATTATTTCTGTATCTTATATGGATAAGAGCGGATTTGAATTTCACATTAAGAATGGAATGATTTCTATTTCTAAAGATGAGATCTTTTATGGAAATGTCCCTATGTCTTATGGTATCTACTTGTTAGAACTTGATACTAGTATATACAACATAAATACTAAAAGGCTAAAACTTGACATGTAACGACCCCACCTCCCGGTAACCCACAATTAAGGGAGACCCGAAGGTCAGAGCCGTTATTCAATTAACATGATCAAAGGTTCGACAAATAATCAATAATAATTATGAAATTCTACTAACTAACTGGAATTCAGAATAAAATTAAAACTTTACTTAGCTTTGAAAAACTTTGGAAGTCTATCTATCCAGAGCTTGAATCTACTCTATCTAATCCTCCTGGCACTTTAAGTTTTATTTTTCACAATGTGTCACTTTACCGTTTGTTCATTTCAAGGTTGTACCTAAAATGCCGACAAACAAAACATTGGTCAGTATATCGAAATATATTAGAATGTGGGGACAACCAAAAGTTTGCACATATGGATATTACAATCAAGTTAATTAACCATCCAATTTACATTTTTCCAGTATGACATTCTCCACTGCTTTCTCCCTAACCCTGGCATATCCACCTTAGGGTTTCCTTTGCTAATGACTTAAGGCCACCTTCTCAATCCTGAGCTTGGTGCCTGGGGTCACCACTCATGGTGCCCTCTAGTCATGCAATATCATAGGCCACCTTCTCATTCCCGAGCTTGGTGCCTGGGGTCACCACTCAAGGTGTCCATTGGTCAGACCTTTGGCATCATCCATCAGGGTGGCATGTAGGTGCGAGAATCCATACTTCTATTATTAATGTGATAATCATAGTGACTTTATGATTTTCAAGTATGAACATCCAAACTGATAACTTGCATTCAATGCGAGGAAACATTTGGAAAATCCTCGAGAAACTAAGACGGTTATTCATAATTAACCACATACCTAATTTGCAGAATCAACAACTCCAAGCAATCAAGTATTCCCGAGTAAATCAAGCAAGCACAATTCAATCCTAAAATATTCATCCAACATTCTCTATCATGGATCATGGTATCCAAGTCTAATAGACCTAATCGTGCCCTAGGGTTACTAGCCCTTTTTAGGGTTTTGACCATAAATAGGGGTTCACTTCCTTTTTATTACTTTTACCTTACTTTTAGCAAATATCCATCAAACCCTAATTATCTTGTCTTATTTTCCATTAAGGTCCTTAATATCAGGTTTGGACCATGAAAACCCTACTTTTCATATCACTATATCCTCTCTTTCCTTTTCTCTAATTTAGGGTTTCTAAACTTGTTAATCAACAAATTGAGTTACAAACCCTAAATCTTGTAATTCTATTATCAAAACATGTTAAAAATCATATTAATCACTGATCAAGTAACTCATGTTCGAATTAACATATTTGCAAGATTAAACATATCTTTTATCAACTATTAAGGTTCCTAACCACAAATTAATCCCTTTTCTATTTAAAATATGACCTTTTGCAAAAAGAGGTAGATTTAGGCTTTCAAATCATTTTTAATGCATTCCTCATATTTTTCTGATAATTTTTCATGTATTGACTTTTTGCATCCGAGTTTTCCATCACCAGATATGATTTTATCAAGATAATCCCTTTTTTAGGTTTATCTACCATTTTCTAGAAAAACCCAGGGCCACCCGATCCATGGTCCGCGGATCCACTGAGGATCTAGCGGTCGTGGATGCACGCGCCCTCTACACTGTGATCAAAGGGAACAAAAGATATGACTTCCCTAACCAGCAAAAGAGGCACGAGGGGGGGGAATCTGGTAAAAGGGCAGCAATGCCTTCTTCTTCTTCCTTGCGTCAAGCAAGCAGATCCAGGTGGTCAACTCGAGGGTTGACCTCGAGCTCCAGCCTTCTTTTGCTCACGCCGACGGTCCAGGGAGCTCCGCCTCCTTTACTCGAACTTGTTGACACCTTCAATTGCTCGCCTAGGTTGTGCCTCAACCATCCTCTTCTCGCCGGACTCCGACGCAACTTCCGGAGGTATGGAGGTCGCAGGTCACGAACAACGGAGCAATTTAACACACGGAAGCACTCCTTGTTTCCTTCCGCAGAGCTTGGCTAGCATTTAGGGATTCTGGTTCCCTCCATAGACATCCCCTATATATAGGGTCGGGGTAAGGTTCGCGAGGTTTGGGCGTTTCCCAAAACCACGACCAAACATGTGCAAACCAAGGATAAAACTCCGCGTTTTCCTCTCCTGAATGCAATGGGAAACATTGCAAGTTTGCATATTCCCTGGATTACGAGGAAAATGGAGAGAAAAGTTCCTCTGTATCTCACGGAGTCCCAGTCCCAGTGGGACTTAGACGATGACCAGTCTCTGTTGGATTAAGATCCAACGGTCTGTGTTATCCGTGCTTAAACAAAAGGAAAAACCTTTCCCAAATTTTGAATAAATCCAATTTTAGCAATTTTCTTAGGAAATTCATATCTCCCAAACCCTTGCCCCTTTTTAACTGAACATTTAAGGGACGGTTTGCCTTGGAATTATCTAGCTTTGTACGAAATTTGGGAAACAAACTCTAAGGGATGAGAAGGCTTCCTTCTCTCCTAAGTTATTCATTAATTTATTCAAAATTAATTGTTATTTCCCTTCCCTTAGCCATTATCTTGTTATTTTGGGTCCCTTGGACCTCAAGAAATTCCAAAGGCACGGATTCCCATATCGGGGAAAATCTATTTGCCTTTATCTTCTTTTGAGAGCCAATTTCTCATATTTCCATTTTATTAATCAATTTCTTTTCCTTTTTAATTCTCTTTTTAAGGATTTCTCTTTATCTCTCTTCTATATTCCTATTGGAATTCATTTTAACATTAGGAATCCTTGGGATACGAAAATCCACCAAGGATAACTCAATTATACCTATTTTCCACCTTTTATCATTATTTGCAATTTCTTTCTTAACAAGGAAATACTTAATTGGTCTTTTCTTTTCTTATTGCATTCTCTATGCAGATTTGGACTCCTTGGAACCCAAGGAACCCAAGAGGCACGAAATCCCTCCTTGGATTTTCCTTCTAGAGGTTTCCACATTTCTATTTTCTTATTTACTCAGTAATAGAGTTTTCTTTTGTCTTTTTCTTTGTTATTGGGCCCAATAGCCAATAAAGCCCACAACACAACCATCAAGGCTATTGTAAACGAAATCCATTTAATCAAACCAAATTGTATCATCATTTGTTCCAATATCTTTAAAATGAGAAATTACATTTCTCTCCTTATGAACCCAAGATTGGGGTTGTAACATCCTTCCCCTCTTATAAGAATTTTTCCCTCAAAATTCCATCAAGCAAGCAAACAAACAGGATAAGCCTTTCATATGTCCATCATGGCTCCCATGTGGATTCACCCTTTCCATGGTGCTTCTCAAGAACCTTCATCATCTCATATTCTTCCATCTGAGTTCTTTCTTACCTTGGTATATCGTACCCTCATAGGTGACTCAGGACATTCCAGCCTCTCAAAAGCTGAATAGGTTCAAGGCTCAGCACATGTCTTGGGTACCTCACATAGTGCCCCAGATCGGTCTCATGGAACACAATATACATCATGTTATCCTGAGGGGCAAGGCTAAAAACAACCATCTCCACCAATCCATTTCCAATGGACCCATATATCAGGGACTCAGCTTTCTCAGTTGTAGCTTAGAGGGGTCAGATTTTCACATCACATATTCTCCCACAGTGAACTGTATGTCAGTCTGCTTTGCATCAGCTCGTGACTCATGTCACCACTGGGTTCTCTCTCAGCCATTGCATGATCAAAGCGACTTCATCTGCACACCCTGTGGTTCTTTTCTAACCTTTGCGAGGCCTCCTTCACCAACATCATCATAATGGAGTGGGGACCGACACAACCTCTTTATAGAACTTCTTGCATCCCAATAAAGGCTATGGTGGTTAACATCACATCTTGTCTCTATGTATCACTCTGAATGAGCACACATGATCTCATCAGACCCTCTAGTCTGGATCATACTGTCCATTAGTATGGGGTGACAAACTGTATTGACATCGAGTTCGTCATGTATCTACTTCCACTGCATGGAAGTGAATCTTCTAATCATGCTCAAGAACTTCTAATCTCACATCATGGTGTAGTTGAACCATCTTTCTCTCTTAAGTAGTTCAACCGAATCTGTCCCTTGACAGCATTCTTTCTAACTCATGTCATCTAGGTAAGGTGATATAGCATAACCCATATTGCATCTTGACCTTCCTTGGTCAAGGGGAGACTTACCACAACATCCATAGTGATGAACTCTCATTCCCTCTCAGGAACTCTCTTTACCCTTCATATCAGTATAATGGGTTACTGGTGTTCGTCCTTCACCTCTTGTCATGCATGGCAACATACCACATGTAACTTCACATCAAGAAGCCAAAGTGCTACTATCACTTACTATCTTTGTAGTATCACGGTGTTTGATGATCTTAAAACCATGATCTCTTGTATGTCATGTTTCCTCAAGTTTGATACCTCAGAAACCCTAAACCACTCTCATCAGGGTCTCATCACCTTCCTTTCCAAGAAGTGCATCTGAGGTTCTACAACCATCCTTTCATTACATCAAGGACTAGGCTGGCTAACCAAACAACCATTAACTTGTTCAACATTTCTTGTTACATTTATGTGTTAGCCAAAACACATCTTCTTTCCAGACTTAGGGTTAGCTGAACAACCTCAACCTCTTCTAGCCTCTAGCTAAACTAGGCAGCTATATCTCAACCAGAGCATTCATTACTAGTTCTTATCCTTAGGTGTTGGGTAATGTCGAAGACATACACCTCCATGTATTATACTTATTGTGGGCTCTAATCTACAAACCACGATATAAACACGATTTAAACCTAGCGGAAGCGATTCGATTAGCAGCGGAATACCAAAAATCAGTGGAAATTAAAACTTTTTGAGATAAAGCATTGAAACCATAAAACTTCCTTCATAAAAGGAGATAAACTGTTTACATCTCAGATAATTACTTCTTGAGTAATTATATACAACATGATACAAAATCTCAAGAACTCATAACCAAAATCTCAGACCAAAAGACTCCAAGACCTGAGAGTACAGAGGACACATAGGACTGACTCTAACTACACCACATGGCAGGCTAAATCTCCACCTGAGATTTTACTGTTGCCCCTGGTGCTGCTGCTGCTGGGACTGGTCATCTGTAGACCTGTTCCTCCGTCCTCGATGTCCACCTAAAAAGTTGAAGTCTACGGGGTGAGACAATTTTACATAATTATCCCAGCGAGAGTTATAACTCTCCGCCAGAAGCCTTATTATAACATCTCAAAGAATAACTTAAGCAGTAAAAGCTTCAAAGTATTCAACATCAGATATAATAGTAAGTATGAGTTCAACAGTTATGAAATATGAAGACATTTGCACTATACAGTGTAACATCAATCAATCAACTCATATTTATCTCTAACAGGTATGCTACGCTGTGGATTATGTTTTTCAAACATTACTTTTATGCCCTGTGGAGATGAGGTTTACCACTCATACTCCAACCAATCACTGCTAAGTGCCTCGGTATCATACTAGGTCATCGAAAGAGCTCGATTCTCATGACCTTCACCTTCCTCAGTCAGTAAGAGGATTACTTGTAGGACATCTCGTGCCTCTACTATAATAGCTTACCAGGGTAATCTGGTCCTTCGCTATTTTAGAGTTACAGTGGCGTTCTGTACTCTCTTCGTCATCAGGAGATTTCATGTTTATCTTCCACTGATACTGATATCTGTGCTTTCTTCGTCATCAGGAGGTTTCATGTTTAAGAAGGGATTATAGTGAAGGATTATAGTGAAGGATTATAGTGAAGGATTGATGGATTACACATCTACATCAAACACCTACACTAGGATGTAAGGTTCTACACATCCATATACCCCACATACTCAAAAGTATGTGATCCAGGAGTTCCCTTAGGAAAACCTGTTTCACCATCATTTGATCTCTGACAATGATGGATCTATGATCAGGGCTCTACATTACACTTGATTAGTTAGGTACATTCAGTATTCTTTTAATATCATACATTGTTCTTCAAACAATAACATTAGCATAACAGCTATGAAAGGAGAATACTAAATGTAACAAACCTAACTCTCATCAATCATCATATCTCAATACATTGATCACAAGTCATCTCTAAAACATGACCTTGATGGTAATTATGGCTCTCATAGCCCATTTTAATCCATAGGTTGCCATTTACAATGCATCAGGATATATCACTATTCATAAAGCTAAAGCATGCTTTCAATGAATATAGTTTCATAATCCATACCTGGATATGATCATCATCTCATGACAACCTGCATGGTTAATTCAACTGATAATAGTAAACAATTCATTCTAGAAGTTACACTTTCAAACTCTTAGAAGAGTCAAGTTCCCCAATATTCATCAATTAGGGTTTACTATTCACAATACGTGTCCTCACCCTAAAATTAGGGTTTACTATTCACCTCATGGAGAATTGAACTCATATCATCATCATGTATGAGAAACATCATCATTAAAGCTCCTGGATAAGATTAAGATTCACTAAACATCATAATTAGGGTTTCTATGATCTCACATACGTGGATCATACCCTAATCATGCACATTCATGTGTTTGAAGGTAATTACTTGACTTTCCACCATAAAAGCATACTTTCTCTTTCCTATGATACTTTCTTTCTCCTCATACCAGCAGATGGTGATAACACCACTCTAAATCAGGTTGGGTTAAGACCACTTTGATTAACATAAACCAAATCACCACTATTGAGTGATTAGGGTTTGATTAGAATAAGGTTTCACTCAATTGAACCTTTTAAGAGCATTATGGTAAATTACACATTGATCATCATCATGGGTTAATTTACTAACCATTTGACCCTTAAAGTCTCTTGGTATTATTATGGTTTAGGTTGAACAACCATCAAACCATCTAAGCCTTCAAGGCATTTGGCAGACTTATCCTCAAAAGTCTTCAATAGGTTTCACACCTTCAACCTTCATACGATCTTGAGGTCGTATGCCCCCATTCGATCTTGAGGTCGAATGCCCTCATTCGATCTTGAGGTCGTATACCCTCATTCGATCTTGAGGTCGAATGCCCTCATACGGTTTGAGATCGAATGCCCTCATTCGGTCTTGAGATCGAATGCCCTCATTCGGTTTTGAGATCGAATGCCCTCATTCGATCTTGAGGTCGAATGCCCTCATTCGGTTTTGAGATCGAATGCCCTCATTCGATTTTGAGATCGAATGCCCTCATTCGATCTTGAGGTCGAATGGACCTAGAAGCTCAAGATCGTATAGACCTCCAAGGTGATTCAAAGGGTAGATTCAATTAGGGTTTCCTATGTTGAAGCCTTCAATTGGTCTCAAGCTTGCTAACCACTTATCAATTGAGACAATTAGGGTTAGCCTTAACTAATTGGTTACTCAATTGACCCTCAATTGATATCCAATTAGGGTTGGAGTTGGTTCAATTAAGGTCTATAAACGTTCAACCATCAACACTCAACAATGTGAATAAAATCGAAGTTGAACCCATCAATTGACCTCCAATTGGGCTCAAACTTGGCCCAAATGGTCTTGGGATCGTTTGGATATCCTCCAAACGGTCTTGAGACCGTTTTCCCAAGAATTCATCAAAATCTAGATTGATTTGATGGGGTTGAACCTTAATTAAGTCACAAATCAGCAATTTGATTATTTCAATAACCCATTGTAATTGGGCCCTCAATTGATCAAATTACCTTAACCCTAGACCTCCAAACGGTCTTGGGTTGTCACCAAACGGTCTTGAGACCGTTTGGATGAGTTCCAAACGGTCTTGAGACCGTTTTCCCATCCATCCTTTGGACTCTAGTGAAAATTCATCAAGGTTTGATTTATTGAGTTGATCATTACATCACTACTTAATTGCAATGTAATTTGGTATCTTTGTACCTTCAATTGGTCAACTATACTTGACCCCAGACCTCCATACAGTCTTGGGTGATCCCCAAACGGTCTTGAGACCGTTTGGATGATTCCCCAAACGGTCTTGAGACCGTTTGGGCTAATCAACCCAAAATCTCAAATTAGCTCATTGTGATTTCAGCACTGATTTCAATTAGGGTTTGCCCTAGTAATCAACCTTCAACTCTTAACTCGTTTGGAATTAGTCCATAAAATTTGGTGAGTCACTAATTAACATCAATATGAACAGTAATCTCATACGGTCAACGCTTAGTCAACCATCGTGTACGGTCTTGAGACCGTTTTCCCAAAAAAGGGCAAATTAAGCAGATTGAAAAATCAGAACTAAATTCAATTGGATTTGCTAATTGATTTGCTTATATCTCACGATCCCTTTGGAGTTAACCTCTCAAATTTTGTGGGTGATTAACCTACATAATTTTGAACAGGATTACCATACGGTCCATGCTTGGTCAATGCGGCTATACGGTCTTGAGACCATATGCCTTCATACGACCTTGAAACCGTATGCCCACCAAACGGTTTTGTAAACCGTATGGGCAATTGGTTGAGGTCGTATGGTAAAGTGGAAAACTGTGGATAAGCATAGGAAATAACACCCTCATCTTCTAGCTCAAGAACAGCAACAGTTCCTCACGGATTTGCTTGCAAGGAAGCAAGGGAAGATAGGGAAGAAGAAGAACTAGAAACTAAAAGCATAGAAAACATGTATATAACAAAGCATAGGTTTAGAGTTATAAAACCCGCCTAAAGATTGCTCCTTGAACTCCAATATTTCGAGATCCAAGCCTTTAATGGCGTCCTAGAAGTTCCATAGGTCGGCCAAGGTGAATCCTCCAAGGAAAGTCGAGAAGATATGGCTAGAAAGATAGAGCTAAGTGAGCTAGCCATGAATTTGACCTTGAATCCGAGTTTCATCCATGAATTCGAGCAAAAAGGAAGGATCCAAACCTACCTTGCACTCCCCTGGTCGTTCTCCTGTGCTCCTAAGCTCTCCTTAGTTGGTTGAGCAAGGGGGAACAGTGAAGGGAACGAAAGAAACATTCCTTTGCTAAGTGAGGAAAAGGGCTTATATACTTGGGTGAAATTTCAACATAGGCACATAGGTTTTCCTCACTTTCAACTAAGTCCTTACTTTTCTTCTTTTCTCATCCCTCCTTCTTATTTCTAAGGACAACCTTCTTCTATGGTCAAGAAATGAAGGCAAAGAAGATCAACCTATTACTAAAGCACACACATAAAAGGGCTATAGTACTTACACCTTGATTATTCAATCACAAAGGTGTTTTTCATTATATGATTATTCAATTGAAGTGACTTCTTCATCATTTCTTCTATAAATGATGACAAGAGTCTTACAAGATATTTTAGATGGTGTATTTCACAAGTTGCACCCCTCAAATTGGGTAAATTGCACTTTACTCTAATTTAGGGTTTCAAGCACAGGGATTGCTTCCACAGCTGCACCTTGGTGCTCAAGCTTGGGAAATCCCTCAAACTTTACCATATTCATTCTTATGATGTCTCAACATTAGAGGAACATCTAAACATGTGCAAATTGCAAGTTAACCCTTATAACTGGGTAAATTGCACATAGGTCCCTGTATTACAAAACAATCAATTCAATCATTGTTTAAAAGGGACAGAAAAGGAAAAGTATGTTCCTTAGGAACTTAATTACATGCCAAAAGATAATCACCAGTATCTTAATTACATAATTAGGCAAAACACCTAGGGTGAACTCATAACCCAGGTCAGGGATGTTACAAATTATCCACCCCTTACAAGGATTTCGTCCCCGAAATCGATAAAACATATTAAGAGAAAAGGGCAAGATACTGAAAAACACTAGAGGGGGGGGTGAATAGAGTATTTTTAAAACAATTTTAAAAATTATTTAACTAAAACAACCAACCACAAAATATTGGACAAGGGGACAAGGATTTAGAGTGGTTCCAACTTTAGCAAATACTAAAGTTGTCAGTCCACTACCCGATTGCTTACCCAACCGGGATTTGGAAAGAATTTAATTTTATTACCTCGCAAGGACTTTACATAAAATTACAATTCTCTCCCTAAACCCTTCAGGCAGCCTTCACCTAGAAGTAATCGCACCAACCTTGAAGCAACCTTCACCTAGAAGTAATTGCACCAACCTTGAAGCAGCCTTCCTCCTGAAGTAGCTTCCCGTTGCAATAGCCTTATTGAAGTAGCTTCCCGTTGCGATAGCCTTCTTGAAGTAGCTTGAAGTCCACCTTCTCCTCCTAGAAGAACCTTCTCCAATCCGCAGCCTCCAACCCTAGGAGTAGCAAGGAGAATACAAAGAATCAAAGGAACAAGAAGGAAAAGAGAAATTACAACTTATCCTTTTAAGCACAAGGCTTGATTTGCCTATATCAAGCGTATTGATCTCCTAACCAATGAGTGTAGAAGTGTAAGTGCTGTGGAAAGGAGATGCTAGCCTATAGGACACGAAATTAGAGCAATGGGAATGAATAGCCAATGTGGGAAATGCTCTATTGCTCAAAACAGATTGCCAATGAGTATTCAAGCTCAAGTGTAGCACAAGTGTAGCTTAGGTGTATTTAGGTGTCCTAAGGCATGTCCTATTTATAGAAATGACCTACAAGTGCTTAAGGACGTTCTAGACACTTTCTAGGGGGTTCTTAGTGCTCAACTAGCCGTTATGTGTCCACTAATTGCATTTGCAACGGCTAGTTAATTGACCCTGAAAAGTGCAGACAGAACTTTTCTCGGTCGAAGATTTGTCGACCGAGAGTCCTTCTCGGTCGAAGATTTTTCGACCGAGAGACCTCCTGGAGCAAGTGTTTTCAACATTTATTTCCAACTCCCAACCACTTTGTCTGCTGGGTCTAACGGCTAGTAGAGTCTATTCTCGATCGAAGATTTTGTCGACCGAGAGTTTCTCGGTCAAAGTTTTTGTTGACCGATATTTTCTCGATCGATGATTTGTCGACCGAGAATATTACTGACTCAATGTATTCATTTACTAAGTGTGTGTATCAATGTGCAATTGTGATACTATCTTGGGGAATGGCCTATCTAAGTGTTGTGAGTGGATAGGGAAGATCTAAACGCTTGATTTACATGATATCTAATTACTTGTACATTATATACTTGTACAAGCTTTTACATTTGATTACAATCATGAAAATAAAGCGATTTTATCAAATTGTTCTTCCAAGTCTTTGTTATCCACCACCTGAAATACTCAAATAGCACGTTAAAACCACAAGAATGAAATGTTTGTCATTATCAAAACAAAGGGATTAACATAATGTCCAATTTAGCCAACATTCTCCCCCTTTTTGAAGATGACAAACATTTCCTAAATATAAAATAAGGAAATATAAATCATATGAGTTTCATACCTGAAGTTTACCTTTTGTATCAAATCTTGTGTTTGCAAGTGGGTGCTGGCTGAGATATTTATGAAACTCATTTTATTTTATGTTTTTGATTTTATATTATTTCTCCCCCTTTGTCATTTCAAAAAGATATCCAAGTTTAATATTTTATATTTCTTCTCTCCCTTAATTTTATACTATGCTCCCCCTTAGATACATATTCTATTAGGAACATGGATTTAATATCATTTTTGTCTAATTTAGCCACAATTTGTTTTTCAATCATTTGCAAAGGATGTTAAGCCTTGAAATGATATGAGATCCTGTTAGGTTCATGGCATATGTATTGATTTCTCATTTATTTTGCAAGGAATGTTAAGCCCTGGAAATGAAATGAGAGTCCTTTAATCTCAGAGTTCATGAAAAAATGTCTCTAACCAAATGCAAGGGATATTAATCCCGATTTGTTTAGAGAGTTCCTTATATCATTTTTATGAAATTCATAGATGTCTTCATAACCAAGAGTAAAAATACTAAGGTCGTAACAAGCTTCAAAATCTTTTTAATCAGATAATCAAATTTGTTTGTATGAGCTCCCCCTTAATCTTACCATTAAAGCAATTTAAAGCTTCTAAGGTCACTGATGATTTTAAATTTTGATTTTGACCTTTATCAAAAGTATACTAAGATTAAGTACAATAAAATGATATACGAATAAGCATTTTGTCAAAGCTTATTTTAGGTCGTCCTTGACTACAACCATAGTGCCCCTTGGCTAAATTTTATTTCAACCAAGAGGCAGAATCTGCAGATTTCACATGTGAAGTATAAATTTTGCAGGTACCTTAAAGAGATATCAATTAAATTACTTTGAATAAAACCTATTATGAATGATGTCCTTTTTACTATGAGTGCATAAATCAAGTCCTATTTCTGTTCATATTAATCATGTGATTCTTCATGAAAAGACATATATCTTTGAAGGCATGAATGATATCACAATTTCTTATAGATACCAATTGAGAAATTCTTTATTTTATGTTTTGCAAACCTTAAAGTTCTTTTTCTAAGCAACAAATCACCAATGAATCATTTTTCTTGCCTATGTCTCATCAAGGATCCATGCAATAATCATTATCTATTTGTTCTATGTAACATAGCATCATCTTTATGAGCTGAATGATAAAGTAGTGAAAGCATATCCATGATGTAATAATAGAACAATAAAGTGATAATTTCATGAAATACAGTGATTGTGATCATTTAAACTAAATGTCATAACACATGATTTCTATATAGATAGACCAGGAGATGCTTTTATTAGAAAATAGTGATTTCTAAACATGATTTTCAGTTTTACCTTATTTAGAGGATCAATCGAAATGATATCATTTATTTTCAAAATTGATCTTCAACTTGTTTTGCATGTAAAACAGTCATTAACAGCAAATAGATAGCCACTTGATCAATCAAATTAGTCAGCAATTTTACTGCAGACTGAAATCAGTGACCTGTTCGGTCGAAGATTTCTCGACCGAGTGACAGCTCGGTCGAAGATTTCTCGACCGACAAGGTTTCTGTACAGTTTTTAGAACTGTTAATTGCTTCCAAAAAAATAGACTATATTTAATTCAATTATGCAATTTAAAAATCATTTTTGTTGTTGTTGAGATAAACATAGAAATATCAAAGTAACGTTTAGATCAAATCTCAACTAATCATATTCAAATCTTTAAGTTTTAAGGACATTAGTTTAGATAAATTTTCAAAGATGTGTCTCTGCGGGTTTGTTTAAGATTGTATATTTTCAAGTTAGAAATTTTAATTACTTGAATCATTTTGTTATCTCTTTATGTTAAGTTGAGATAGACATAAAGATATGCAATTTAAAGTCTTTGGTCATATCTCAACTTAGTCTAATCAATTCAATTTGGGGGTTTTGGAACCCATACCAACTCAACATCCTTTTTCTTGTATGGGCATGAAAAAGAGTAGTGTCCAAGACGTAAGCAATAATGGCAACATATAGAATCAACCTCAAGTCTTTTTCTATGGTTTTGTTCTAGGTTGTTCTTTGGTACAAATGTATTTGTTCCTTTAGGTACATATAGTGATTGATGTGCTTGTGTCTTTCTCCAACTAAGTTGTTGATAAGATTTCCCCTTAGTCTTGTAACCTAGTCCTCTTCTCCCAATTTGATGATAGGAATCATCCAATATTTTATCAAGGATTCCATTGTTGCTTAACCTACTAACTTCTTGGTGCAACTTAGCAATCTCATCCATTCTTTTCTTAATATCTAGTTTTGCTTGATCTAGATTAGATGATAAAGAATTCCTTTCTTTCACTATATTTTCATAATCTAGATGTGTACACAAGACAGGTTGTTTTTGAAGATCATTTAATTTTGCAAGTAATCCAACCTTTTCTTGAGATAGAAGATCATAATTTGTTTCTAGAGTAAAAATCTTCACATTACTACTACTTAGAGATGATTTCAAAGTATGATTTTCAGAAATAATGCTATATTTTTCAAAACCAAGATCATTTAATTTAGCATATAAATCTTCATTTTCAGATGTGAGAGCAAGAAGTCTAGCATTTAATTCATCATTTGCTTTATTGGATTTCTTTAGTTTCTTCTTGCACTCAATATATTTATTATGTGTCTCTTCAAGACTAGCAACTAGTTCTTCTTTAGATAAATCAAAAAGACTTACCTCTTCTTCTTCTTCACTAGTTGTGGCAATAAGACAATCCTTGTGTTCATCTTCCTTCTTTGATCTCCATGGGCAGCTAGTTGTTGTGTGGCTTGTTCCTAAGCACCAATTGCAACATATTGTAGATTTGTTCAAGCTGCACCTTTTGTTGCGATTGTAATCACCATCACCCTCCATTCTTCAAGACCTGGTTAGGGTTCCTTGAAGCCTCGCTCTGATACCAATTGAAAAACACTAGAGGGGGGGGGTGAATAGAGTTTTTTTAAAACAATTTTAACAATTATTTAACTAAAACAACCAACCACAAAATATTGGACAAGGGGACAAGGATTTAGAGTGGTTCCAACTTTAGCAAATACTAAAGTTGTCAGTCCACTACCCGGTTGCTTACCCAACCGGGATTTGGAAAGAATTTAATTTTATTACCTCGCAAGGACTTTACATAAAATTACAATTCTCTCCCTAAACCCTTCAAGCAGCCTTCACCTAGAAGTAATCACACCAACCTTGAAGCAGCCTTCACCTAGAAGTAATTGCACCAACCTTGAAGCAGCCTTCCTCCTGAAGTAGCTTCCCGTTGCAATAGCCTTCTTGAAGTAGCTTCCCGTTGCGATAGCCTTCTTGAAGTAGCTTGAAGTCCACCTTATCCTCCTAGAAGAACCTTCTCCAATCCGTAGCCTCCAACCCTAGGAGTAGCAAGGAGAGTACAAAGAATCAAAGGAACAAGAAGGAAAACAGAAATTACAACTTATCCTTTTAAGAACAAGGCTTGATTTGCCTATATCAAGCGTATTGATCTCCTAACCAATGAGTGTAGAAGTGTAAGTGCTGTGGAAAGGAGATGCTAGCCTATAGGACACGAAATTAGAGCAATGGGAATGAATAGCCAATGTGGGAAATGCTCTATTGCTCAAAATAGATTGCCAATGAGTATTCAAGCTCAAGTGTAGCACAAGTGTAGCTTAGGTGTATTTAGGTGTCCTAAGGCATGTCCTATTTATAGAAATGACCTACAAGTGCTTAAGGACGTTCTAGACACTTTCTAGGGGGTTCTTAGTGCTCAACTAGCCGTTATGTGTCCACTAATTGCATTTGCAACGGCTAGTTAATTGACCCTGAAAAGTGCAGACAGAACTTTTCTCGGTCGAAGATTTGTCGACCGAGAGTCCTTCTCGGTCGAAGATTTGTCGACCGAGAGACCTCCTGGAGCAAGTGTTTTCAACATTCATTTCCAACTCCCAACCACTTTGTCTGCTGGGTCTAACGGCTAGTAGAGTCTATTCTCAATCGAAGATTTTGTCGACCGAGAGTTTCTCGGTCGAAGTTTTTTTCGACCGATATTTTCTCGATCGACGATTTGTCGACCGAGAATATTACTGATTCAATGTATTCATTTACTAAGTGTGTGTATCAATGTGCAATTGTGATACTATCTTGGGGAATGGCCTATCTAAGTGTTGTGAGTGGATAGGGAAGATCTAAACGCTTGATTTACATGATATCTAATTACTTGTACATTATATACTTGTACAAGCTTTTACATTTGATTACGATCATGAAAATAAAGCGATTTTATCAAATTGTTCTTCCAAGTCTTTGTTATCCACCACCTGAAATACTCAAATAGCACGTTAAAACCACAAGAATGAAATGTTTGTCATTATCAAAACAAAGGGATTAACATAATGTCCAATTTATCCAACAGATACTTCCTTCTCATCTCATCCTCTAGTTCCCAAGTGGCTTCTTCAACACCACGGTGGTTTCAGAGAACTTTCACAAGGCTTATATCTTTCTTCTTTAACTTTTTAATTATGTTATCAAGGATTGACACCGGTCCTTCCTCATAAGATATATCATCATTCAATTCTACCTCCATAGGTTGTAGAATTGACTCAGTATCAGGGTGACATTTATTTAGCATAGAAATGTGAAACATAGGATGTAACCTCTGTAACTCTGGTGGCAACTCTAGTTTATAGGATACTTTTCCAATCCGTTCAATGATTGGATAAGGCCCCATAAATCTAGGAGCTAACTTCCCTTTCCTTCCAAAACGAAGGACTCCTTTCCAAGGCGAGACCTTGAGATACACTCTGTCTCCAACCTGGAACTCTAAGGGTCTACGACGCTTGTCAGCATAAGATTTCTGCCTATCTTGTGCAGTCTTAATCTGTTGTTGTATTACTTTAATCTTCTCTGTGGTCTGCTGCACAAGATCAGGACCTAACAACTGATGCTCACCAGTCTCAAACCAACACAAAGGTGATCTACAACGTCTACCATACAAGGCTTCATAAGGTGCCATATCAATACTATGTTGATAGCTATTGTTATAGGAAAACTCTATCAAGCTTAGGTGTAGATCCCAACTTCCGGTAAACTGGAGAACACATGCTCTCAACAGGTCTTCTATGGTCTGTATGGTCCTTTCCGACTGTCCATCAGTCTGTGGATGAAAGGCCGTACTAAACCTTAGCTTGGTGCCTAAGGCTCTGTGTAACTATTCCCAAAAACGACTTGTAAACTGAGGACCTCTGTCGGAAACTATTGTGACAGGAACTCCGTGCAAACGCACTATCTCTTGCACATACAACTGTGATAACCTTTCAGTAGAATAGGTTGTTTTGACAGGTAAGAAATGCGCTGTCTTAGTCAACCTATCTACAACTACCCAAATGGAATCATGTCCTTTGTTTGTCCTGGGTAGGCCAACAACAAAGTCCATGGTAACATGATCTCACTTCCACTGTGGTATGGGTAAAGGTTGCATTGTTCCTGCAGGCTTCTGGTGTTCAGCTTTAACTTGCTGATATACAGGACACCTCAGAACAAACTCTGCAACATCCTTCTTCATTCCAGGCCACCAATACAGTTCCTTTAAATTACGATACATCTTGGTGCTCCCTGGATGCATAGCATACATCGAAGAATGAGCTTCTTCCAAGACTAACTTCCTCAAGTTATCCACATCTGGCACTATCATCCTCCCATGATAACATGCTACATGATCATCCGAGTCATGGAAACCATCTCGCTTCTCATTTCCATACTCTGACCTAATCTGTTGAACTTCAACATCAACTTGTTGTGCTTCCTTAATCTGCTCTCTTAGGGTAGGTTTAATATGCATCTCAGCCAACAACCCGGCTAACAATGACACCTTCAACTATACATTGTCTTGCCTTAAAGAGATAAACATATCTCTCTTAGAGCATACTAAAGAGTTTAGTTGTGCTCTATCCATGGTTGATGTTGCTGCTTTCCTACTCAAGGCATCTGCAACAACATTGGCCTTCCCTGGATGGTAATCAATTGTACAATCGTAGTCCTTGATTAACTCCATCCAGCGACGTTGTCTCATGTTAAGCTCATGCTGAGAGAAGATATACTTAAGGTTCTTGTGGTTTGTGAAAATCTGGAATGTCTCTCTGTAGAGATAATGTCTCCAGATCTTCAGGGCATGAACCACAACAGCTAACTCTAGATCGTGTGTCGGATAATTCTCTTCGTGTTTCTTAAGCTGTCGGGAAGCAAAAGAAATTACTTGTTTATTCTGCATCAACACACATCCGAGTCCATTCTTAGAGGCATCACAGAAGACTACATATCCTTTTCCTTGCTCAGGTAGCACAAGCACAGGTGCACTTGTCAACCTCTCCTTCAACAACTGAAAGGACTGTTGACACTTATCACTCCAAGAAAAAGGAGCATCTTTCCGTGTTAACTTGGTCAAAGGTAAGGCTATAGAGCTAAAGTTTTTAATAAACCTTCGATAGTAACTAGCTAACCCCAAGAAGCTTCGAATCTCCGTCGGTGTCTTCGGTTGTTCCCATTGTAGAACAGATTCTACCTTTGTAGGGTCAACACGAATTCCCGAGGCAGATATTATATGTCCAAGAAAAGATACCTCCGGCAGCTAGAACTCACACTTGCTAAACTTAGCATACAACTTATGTTTTCTTAGCAAGGTCAAAGCTTGGCGAAGATGCTGCTCATGCTGCTGAGCATCCTTACTATAGATCAGAATGTCATCTATGAAGACGACAACACACTGATCAAGGAAGGGTCGAAAAACTCTATTCATGAGTTCCATAAATGCAGCTGGTGCATTGGTTAGTCCAAACGACATAACCGTGAACTCATAGTGACCATATCTTGTCCTAAAAGCAGACTTAGATATGTCACTATCCTTAATGCGGAGTTGATGATACCCATATCTCAAATCTATCTTTGAGAAGACTGTTGCACCACGCAACTGGTCAAAAAGATCATCAATCCTCGGCAAAGGGTACTTGTTCTTTATTGTTACTTTATTAAGTTGTCTGTAGTCAATGCACAACCGCATTGACCCATCTTTCTTTTTAACAAACAAGACCGGAGCACCCCAAGGTGAAGTGCTCGGTCGGATAAAACCCTTCTCAAGTAACTCTTGAAGCTATTTCTTGAGTTCTGCCATCTTGGCAGGCACCATCCTATACGGTGTCTGGGCTATGGGTTTCGTATCTGGGACCAAATTGATCTCAAAATCAATCTCCCGAGGTGGTGGTATACCAGGAAGTTCTTCAGGAACCACATCCTCGAATTCCCTGACTATGGGAACTTCAGCAGGGTTGGAACTTTCCTTGGTAACATCTACCACATGGGCCAAGAATGCATAACATCCTTGCCTCAACAGCTTATCAGCAACCATAGCTGATACAAGACAGGTGGGCAGAATCTTTCTTTCACCTTGAAAGATCCATGTGTTGCCTTCATCAGCAAACACAGCCAACTTGGATTCACAATCCAAAACAACTCTATACCTTTCTAAGGTATCCATCCCAAGGATTATATCAAATCCTTGCATATCAAGTGGTATAAGGTCCACTTGAATGCGATGATCAGAAAAGAAGAGGATGCAGGGAGAACATACCTCCTGCAAAACGGTAGACCCACTCAACAGAGTCTCCAACAACAAACTATCTGTCCTATGACTAACCGTCATATTGCAGTTACGAATCACTCTCCGAGTCATAAAAGAGTGCGTAGCACCCGGGTCAATCAGAACAGATACAACACAGGATGTAGACATATCAGGATATAAAAGTTCCATCTGACCTGCCACTACCCGTGGATTGACCACTACATCTGGTGGGTTCATAGCATAGAACCTCGCTGTCGCCTGGTGTTGAGGTGGTGCTGATGATCTAGCTTGAGACGCTTGTCCACGTCCTCGAGCTGCTCCTTGAGATTGCATTCTTTGAGATCCTTGTTGATTCTGTCTCGGAGGCTGTGTCACACTGACAGGCCTAGAACGGCAATCCTTCATCAAGTGTCCCACCTTACCACAGTTGTAGCAACTCCTCTCCTGTTGTTGTGGTCGGGGTGGTCCAGTAACTGACATCGATGTAGAACTGTGAGTCCCTTGAAGCGGTTGACTCCATCCTCTACCTCTGCTTGGTGACCATTGAGTTTGAGAACTCGATCTGGGTGGTGGAGGGTTAGGTGCAGAGAATCTAGGTTTCTTGGAATCCCTAAATGAAGAACCCTGGAATTGTGGATATCTTTTCTGGGTTTGCCTCTTCTCAACCACAGATATCTCTATCCTTCGGTCTGACTCAATGAAGGTAGAGAAACTCTCTCGGTTTTCTAAGGCAGACACAGGGGTTGATATATCAGCATTCAAACCCTTCTCGAATCTCCTGATTCTTTCCTCTTCTGTGGCAGCCATGTGTGGACAGAACCGTAGCAACTCCATGAACTTAGCTTCATACTCACTAATGTTCATCATGCCCTACCTCAATCTCTCAAACTGAGAGATCTTCTCATCTAGGAAGGTCTTTGGAAAATATCTATTGATAAATTCCCAACGAAACTCTTCCCACGAGAACTCTATCCCAGGTCTCTTCTGCTCTTCCATGTTCCACCAGTGACCAGCACTGCCTTTGAGAAGATAGACAGCATGTCTAACCTTCTCAGCTTCCGGGATATTAAGAATCCTGGAAGCTTTCTCCAACTCTGTTAGCCACAGATCAGCATCTGCGGGGTTGGCAGTCCCAAAGTACTCGGTAGCTCCGACACGACGAAGTCGCTTGAACGTCTTACTGATACCTTGTCCTTCAGGCTGGGTAGGTGCCCTAGGTGCAGTCATGGGCATCCTGTCGGTTATGTGTGTCATGGCAGTCATAAACTACCCAAACATCGTCTGAACTGCTGGGTTACCCATGTCAGTTGGGTCAAACTGGGGTGGCTCAGGTGCAGGCTATTCTATTTCTGGAACCCTTGCACCGCCTCGAGGTGCACTAGCACTACTCTCTTCCACGTACTCATCATGTGGCTCTGCCATCCTTATGTATCTTCTTCTCATGAGGAGCATAAGATTCTATTAGATAAGGAAGGAGTACTAAAGATAGACTCGACATCCTAAGTCCTATGCCTCTGTAGACTCAACGGACCTAGAGCTCTGATACCACTTAATTGTGGGCTCTGATCTCCAAACCACGATATAAACACGATTTAAACCTAGCGGAAGTGATTTGATTAGCAGCGGAATACCAAAAATCAGCGGAAATTAAAATTTTTTGAAATAAAGCATTGAAACCATAAAACTTCCTTCATAAAAGGAGATAAACTGTTTACATCTCAGATAATTACTTCTTGAGTAATTATATACAACATGATACAAAATCTCAAGAACTCATAACCAAAATCTCAGACCAAAAGACTCCAAGACCTGAGAGTACATAGGACACATAGGACTGACTCTAACTACACCACATGGCAGGCTAAATCTCCACCTGAGATTTTACTGTTGCCCCTGGTGCTGCTGCTGCTAGGACTGGTCACCTGTAGACCTGTTCCTCCGTCCTCGACGTCCACCTAAAAAGTTCAAGTCTACGGGGTGAGACAATTTTACATAATTGTCCCAGCGAGAGTTATAACTCTCCGCCAGAAGCCTTATTATAACATCTCAAAGAATAACTTAAGCAGTAAAAGCTTCAAAGTATTCAACATCAGATATAATAGTAAGTATGAGTTCAACAATTATGAAATATGAAGACATTTGCACTATACAGTGTAACATCAATCAATCAACTCATAGTTATCTCTAACAGGTATGCTATGCTGTGGATTATGTTTTTCAAACATTACTTTTATGCCCTGTGGAGATGAGGTTTACCACTCATACTCCAACCAATCACTGCTAAGTGCTTCGGTATCATACTAGGTCATCGAAAGAGCCAGATTCTCATGACCTTCACCTTCCTCAGTCAGTAAGAGGATTACTTGTAGGACATCTCGTGCCTCTACTATAATAGCTTACCAGGGTAATCTGGTCCTTCGCTATTTTAGAGTTACAGTGGCATTCTGTACTCTCTTCGTCATTAGGAGATTTCATGTTTATCTTCCACTGATACGGATATCTGTGCTTTCTTCGTCATCAGGAGGTTTCATGTTTACCATCCACTGATACGGTATGGGATTATAGTGAAGGATTGATGGATTACACATCTACATCAAACACCTACACTAGGATGTAAGGTTCTACACATCCATATACCCCACATACTCAAAAGTATGTGATCCAGGAGTTCCCTTAGGAAAACATGTTTCACCATCATTTGATCTCTGACAATGATGGATCTATGATCAGGGCTCTACATTACACTTGATTAGTTAGGTACATTCAATATTCTTTTAATATCATACATTGTTCTTCAAACAATAACATTAGCATAACAACTATGAAAGGAGAATACTAAATGTAACAAGCCTAACTCTCATCAATCATCATATCTCAATACATTCATCACAAGTCATCTCTAAAGCATGACCTTGATGGTAATTATGGCTCTCATAGCCCATTTTAATCCATAGGTTGCCATTTACAATGCATCAGGATATATCACTATTCATAAAGCTAAAGCATGCTTTCAATGAATATAGTTTCATAATCCATACTTGGATATGATCATCATCTCATGACAACCTGCATGGTTAATTCAACTGATAATAGTAAACAATTCATTCTATAAGTTACACTTTCAAACTCTTAAAAGAGTCAAGTTCCCCAATATTCATCAATTAGGGTTTACTATTCACAATACGTGTCCTCACCCTAAAATTAGGGTTTACTATTCACCTCATGGCGAATTGAACTCATATCATCATCATGTATGAGAAACATCATCATTAAAGCTCCTGGATAAGATTAAGATTCACTAAACATCATAATTAGGGTTTCTATGATCTCACATAGGTGGATCATACCCTAATCATGCACATTCATGGGTTTGAAGGTAATTACTTGACTTTCCACCATAAAAGGATACTTTCTCTTTCCTATGATACTTTCTTTCTCCTCATACCAGCAGATGGTGATAACACCACTCTAAATCAGGTTGGGTTAAGACAACTTTGATTAACATAAACCAAATCACCACAATTGAGTGATTAGGGTTTGATTAGAACAAGGTTTCACTCAATTGAACCTTTTAAGAGCATTATGGTAAATTACACATTGATCATCATCATGGGTTAATTTACTAACCATTTGACCATTAAAGTCTCTTGGTATTATTATGGTTTAGGTTGAACAACCATCAAACCATCTAAGCCTTCAAGGCATTAGGCAGACTTATCCTCAAAAGTCTTCAATAGGTTTCACACCTTCAACCTTCATACGATCTTGAGGTCGTATGCCCTCATTCGATCTTGAGGTCGAATGCCCTCATTCGATCTTGAGGTCATATACCCTCATTCGATCTTGAGGTCGAATGCCCTCATACGGTTTGAGATCGAATGCCCTCATTCGGTCTTGAGATCGAATGCCCTCATTCAATCTTGAGGTCGAATGCCCTCATTCGGTTTTGAGATCGAATGCCCTCATTCGTTTTTGAGATCGAATGCCCTCATTCGATCTTGAGGTCGAATGGACCTAGAAGCTCAAGATCGTATAGACCTCCAAGGTGATTCAAAGGGTAGATTCAATTAGGCTTTCCTATGTTGAAGCCTTCAATTGGTCTCAAGCTTTCTAACCACTTATCAATTGAGACAATTAGGGTTAGCCTTAACCAATTGGTTACTCAATTGACCCTCAATTGATATCCAATTAGGGTTGGAGTTGGTTCAATTAAGGTCTATAAATGTTCAACCATCAACACTCAACAATGTGAATAAAATCAAAGTTGAACCCATCAATTGACCTCCAATTGGGCTCAAACTTGGCCCAAACGGTCTTGGGATCGTTTGGATATCCTCCAAACGGTCTTGAGACCGTTTTCCCAAGAATTCATCAAAATCTAGATTGATTTGATAGGGGTTGAACCTTAATTAAGTCACAAATCAGCAATTTGATTATTTCAATAACCCATTGTAATTGGGCCCTCAATTGATCAAATTACCTTAACCCTAGACCTCCAAACGGTCTTGGGTTGTCACCAAACGGTCTTGAGACCGTTTGGATGAGTTCCAAACGGTCTTGAGACCGTTTGCCCATCCATCCTTTGGACTCTAGTGAAAATTCATCAAGGTTTGATTTATTGAGTTGATCATTACATCAATACTTAATTGCAATGTAATTTGGTATCTTTGTACCTTCAATTGGTCAACTATACTTGACCCCAGACCTCCATACGGTCTTGGGTGATCCCCAAACGGTCTTGAGACCGTTTGGATGATTCCCCAAACGGTCTTGAGACCGTTTGGGCTAATCAACCCAAAATCTCAAATTAGCTCATTGTGATTTCAGCACTGATTTCAATTAGGGTTTGTCCTAGTAATCAACCTTCAACTCTTAACTCGTTTGGAATTAGTCCATAAAATTTGGTGAGTCACTAATTAACATCATTATGAACATTAATCTAATATGGTCAATGCTTAGTCAACCATCTTATATGGTCTTGAGACCGTTTGCCCAAAAAAGGGCTAATTAAGCAGATTGAAAAATCAGAACTAAATTCAATTGGATTTGCTAATTGATTTGCTTATATCTCACGATCCCTTTGGAGTTAACCTCTCAAATTTTGTGGGTGATTAACCTACATAATGTTGAACAGGATTCCCATACGGTACATGCTTGGTCAAAGCGACCATACGGTCTTGAGACCGTATGCCTTCATACGACCTTGAAACCGTTTGCCCACCAAACGGTTTTGTAAACCGTATGGGCAATTTGTTGAGGTCGTATGGTAAAGTGGAAAACTGTGGATAAGCATAGGAAATAATGCCCTCATCTTCTAGCTCAAGAAAAGCAACAGTTCCTCACGGATTTGCTTGCAAGGAACCAAGGGAAGATAGGGAAGAAGAAGAACTAGCAACTAAAAGCATAGAAAAGATGTATATAACAAAGCATAGGTTTAGAGTTATAAAACCCGCCTAAAGATTGCTCCTTGAGCTCCAAGCTTTCGAGCTAAAAGCCTTTAATGGCATCCTAGAAGTTCCACAGGTCGGCCAAGGTGAATCCTCCAAGGAAAGCCGATAAGAGATGGCTAGAAAGATAGAGCTAAGTGAGCTAGCCATGAATTTGACATTGAATCCGAGTTTCATCCATAAATTTGAGCAAAAAGGAAGGATCCAAACCTACCTTGCACTCCCCTGGTCGTTCTCCTGTGCTCCTGAGCTCTCCTTAGTCGGTTGAGCAAGGGGGAACAGTGAAGGGAACGAAAGAAACATTCCTTTGCTAAGTGAGGAAAAGGGCTTATATACTTGGGTGGAATTTCAACATAGGCACATAGGTTTTCCTCACTTTCAACTAAGTCCTTCCTTTTCTTCTTTGCTCGTCCCTCCTTCTTATTTCTAAGGACAACCTTCTTCTAAGGTCAAGAAATGAAGGCAAAGAAGATCAACCTATTACTAAAGCACACACATAAAAGGGCTATAGTACTTACACCTTGATTATTCAATCACAAAGGTGTTTTTCATTATATGATTATTCAATTGAAGTGACTTCTTCATCATTTCTTCTCTAAATGATGACAAGAGTCTTACAAGATATTTTAGATGGTGTATTTCACAAGTTGCACCCCTCAAATTGGGTAAATTGCACTTTACTCTAATTTAGGGTTTCAAGCACAGGGATTGCTTCCACAGCTGCACCTTGGTGCTCAAGCTTGGGAAATCCCTCAAACTTTACCATAATCATTCTTATACTGTCTCAACATTAGAGGAACATCTCAACATGTGAAAATTGCAAGTTATCCCTTCTAACTGGGTAAATTGCACATAGGTCCTTGTATTACAAAACAATCAATTCAATCATTGTTTAAAAGGGACAGAAAAGGAAAAGTATGTTCCTTAGGAACTTAATTACATGCCAAAAGATAATCACCAGTATCTTATTTACATAATTAGGCAAAACACCTAGGGTTAACTCATAACCCAGGTCAGGGATGTTACACTTATCATCTCATCTCAAACTCTAAGTTGGTCTTCATCAAGAAGCTCTGAGATCATTCTCATGGTGATCAAACTCAAGCTTGGTTAACTTGAAAATTCCACATAGAATCTGCTAAAGACATCCTTATTTCTCTTACTATTTGTAAACTATCCATGCATCATTCACTCCACCAGAGAATGTTATCATCTCTATCCTCATTCCTTGTAGCAACGTTCCAACTCACATCATCTTTTATCCTTAGTGTATGGCATGCGTACGTTCCTATCTCTCACTCGCATAATAAGAGGAAATAAGCATTTGGCTGCAGTCCAAATACAGAGTTCTTCCTGTTCCAAGAATAGAGATGGTACATCCTACCTTGCCAGTACACCTTTACATCTAAGTTGAAACAAGCCACAGATGTCTCTACAAACATCACGATATCACTTACTTCCATGGAAAACTGGTCTCGAACCTACTTGGTCTAAACACAATCCTTGGTCTTCTCCTCTAGGTCTATAGGGTGCCGACACTTTTGGGTCACCCTCTTCCCTTATGCATCTAGAGAGTATCCTACTCCTCTGCCCTTTGGATCCCATGAGTTCATGAAGGTGATCAATCTCCTAACCCATGGCCCTTAGACAATGATAGCTATTACCTCCCGACCCTATGGTCATGTGCAACTAGGGAATTAGGCAACCCCTACTTCCATCGGTCTTATCCCTACCTGACCCTAGGATAGACTTAGGATTCCAACATAGTACATGTCCAACTTAGAACCTTACCCAAGCCTTCATCATCTCTCTCTACATTCATGGGCTGACTTTCATCCCTTCACAGGGGTCATGGCGACCTACCTACCTTGGTCAGGCCCCATACTGGTTATGTCCTTGGTAACACATCCACATGCACTTAGAGATGGTTATCTATAGGTATGCAGGTTCATTTTCATGCTATGTACTCTTCACTTAGCTTCTCAAGATCCTCTAAAACCTCTTTAGGTTACCTCAAAACCAACAAAACTGGTATTCATCCTACAAAAGGGTCCCTCTCCCAGGATGGGAGGGAACTACAACTATTGACAACCAAGGTCACAACTGTCCTTATGTTTAGGGTCTGCATCCACATGAGCATGCCTAACCCAACATCTACTAAGGCACAGGAAGACCACTTATTAAACCATGCTAGATTATAATTGTTCTCTTTCCTCAACATTAGTTCAACTTAGTTGTGAGGGGTTCATCAAGCATACTCTCAACTTAAGGGGTTTCCTATTCCTCTACACCTGAGGTGCACCATGCTCAAAACCATAGAGACTCAAATCTCATCATGAGCATTGGGTACACTACTTCCCCTCTTAGGCCTAGGAACCATAGGTTCACCTTTGGGGTATCCAACTGCATGTTCAATCTCTTAACCACGAATCAAGCATGTATAAGACATGACATGCACTCCCTGTCATCCTTCTACTCGAGTAAAACATCAGGGTTGAGTCCTCCTCAAGGACAACCAACAAGGTATAAGGCCTCACGACCTGCTACCATGCCTCTCCAGGTCTATGGAACTCTTCTTCCTATCTCATAAGGTAACCTCCTATACCACATGTACATAGGTGCCAGAAGTCTCATCCTCTCTCTAGGGTTTGGTTCCTCTAAAGGTAACCAAGATATCATCAGCCCCTAGGGATCATGCATGAGGCAACCACTATCATCCACTTAGGTCGCATCATCCTCAACTACCCATTGTTCCTTATATCTCGGAGTCTAAGCTTCCAACCTTCTTGCTTGAGTCCCGTTTTTCTCTCTAGAGCTAACTCCACATCCAACCTTACTACTAGAGGTCCTCTCTCCATGAAGGGTCAAGCTCACAGGCATACCTCTATGCGGGTGAAGCCTATGCTCAACTTATGTTTTCTCAAGAGCATCCATAGCCCTTTCATAAGGCATCCGTCATGATCTCTTAACCAGGATTTCATCGAGCTATACCCTACTTGCCTAAGCCCATAGGGTAACTATAGGTTCTCCTCTGACCTCATCCATGAAGGAGCTATCCTTCGCTATGACACACACGACCCTCTCCCAGGTTGGGTCGCCAAAGGTACTAGGTCATCTACCCTCTTATGGCATCCCAAAGACATGACCAACCAAACACTTGGTCAACCATGAAATCTAACTCATCATGTCATCTCTCTCTCTAACCTTCATTTAGGGTTAGGGTTAACATCATCTTCAAAGGATGTGCAAGGTCTCTACTTTTAATGGAGGTCTCTACCTCTAAAACTAACTTTCTCTACTCATCCTCCTACCAAGGAGGTCTAGCCTCAATTCTTTCTTGAGGGCAATGACAACTCGTGTCATACAACCTAAGCATGTATCTATTCTTTAGTTTGCGCTTAATCTATTAAGCTTATGTCCATGACATCTTATTTACATGCTTTTCATTAATTTGGTGGAGGATTCCTTAATCCTTATCAACCTTATCCATACCTCAAGAGGGTGAGGAGAAGAGAGGAAAACCCTAATCCTTAACGTCCTTATCAGAATTTGAGTTGAGAAGGGATGAACAAGATGAGAGAGTCCTAAAGGTATCTTATTTCGAGTCATATCCTAATACATCGGCTAGGCGGTCACACAATCCGGGAGTCCTCATATTCCGACTAGCGGTGCGGAGGAAAATATTGCCAGCCCCCGGAAGTGATCCTTTTCTAGACACCTCAATCTTTTAGACATTCCTCTAATAACTCCCTTGGTTCTATGGAACTTTGTAAAATTTAATAATTATTAATGATTAGATGCGGACCTATGCTCTGATACCAATTGTAATGACCCCACCTCCCGGTAACCCCCAATTAAGGGAGACCCAAAGGTCAGAGCCGTTATTCAATTAACAGGATCAAAGGTTCAACAAATAATCAATAATAATTATGAAATTCTACTAACTAACTGGAATTTGGAATAAAATTAAAACTTTACTTACCTTTGAAAAACTTTGGAAGTCTATCTATCCAGAGCTTGAATCTACTCTATCTAATCCTCCTGGCACTTTAAGTTTTATTTTTCATAATGTGTCATTTTACGGTTTGTTCATTTCAGGGTTGTACCTAAAACGCCGACAAACAAAACATCAGTCAGTATATCGAAATACACTGGTATGTGGGGACAACCAAAAATTTGCACATATGGATAACAATCTAATAATTACAATCAAGTTAATTAACTAGCCAATTTACATTTTTCCAGTATGACATTCTCCACCGCTTTTTCCCTAACCCTGGCATATCCACCTTAGGGTTTCCTTTGCTAATGACTTAAGGCCACCTTCTCTATCCCGATCTTGGTGCCTGGGGTCACCACTCATGGTGCCCTCTAGTCATGCAATATCATAGGCCACCTTCTCATTCCCGAGCTTGGTGCCTGGGGTCACCACTCAAGGTGTCCATTGGTCTACCCATCTGGGCCTGACCTTTGGAATCATCCATCAGGGTGGCATGTAGGTGCGAGAATCCATACTTCTATTATTAATGTGATAATCATAGTGACTTTATGATTTTCAAGTATGAACATCCAAACTGATAACTTGCATTCAATGCGAGGAAACATTCAGAAAATCCTCGAGAAACTAAGATGATTATTCATAATTAACCACATACCTGATTTGCAGAATCAACAACTCCAAGAAATCAAGTATTCCTGAATAAATCAAGCAAGCACAATTCAATCTTGAAATATTCATCCAACATTCTCTATCATGGATCATGGTATCAAAGTCTAATAGACCTAATCGTGCCCTAGGATTACTAGCCCTTTTTAGGGTTTTGACCATAAATAGGGTTTCACTTCCTTTTTATTACTTTTACCTTACTTTTAGCAAATATCCATCAAACCCTAATTATCCTATCTTATTTTCCATTAAGGTCCTTAATATCAGGTTTGGACCATGAAAAGAATTTTTAGATTACTATATCCTCTCTTTCCTTTTCTCTAATTTAGGGTTTCTAAACTTGTTAATCAACAAATTGAGTTACAAACCCTAAATCGTGTAATTCTATTATCAAAATAGGTTAAAAATCATATTAATCACTAATCAAGTAATTCGTGTTCGAATTAACATATTTGCATGATTAAACATATCTTTTATCAACTATTAAGGTTCCTAATCACAAATTAATCCCTTTTCTATTCAAAATATGCACTTTTGCAAAAAGAGGTAGATTTAGGCTTTCAAATAATTTTTAATGCATTCCTCATATTTTTCTAATAATTTTTCATGTATTGACTTTTTGCATCCGAGTTTTCTATCACCAGATACGATTTTATCAAGATAATCCCTTTTTTAGGTTTATCTACCATTTTCTAGAAAAACCCAGGGCCACCCGATCCATGGTCCGCGGATCCACTGAGGATCCAGCGGCCGTGGATGCACACGCCCTCTACACTGTGATCAAAGGGAACAAAAGAGATGAATGCCCTTACCAGCAAAAGAGGCACGGGGGGGGGGGGAATCCGGTAAAAGGCCAGCAATGCCTTCTTCTTCTTCCTTGCGTCGAGCAAGCAGATCTAGGTGGTGAACTCGAGGGTTGACCTCGAGCTCCGGCCTTCTTTTGCTCACACTGAAGGTCCAGGGAGCTAAACCTCCTTTACCCAAACTTGTTGACGCCTTCAATTGCTCACCCAGGTCGCGCCTCAACCATCCTCTTCTCGCCGGACTCTGGCGCAGCTTCCTGAGGTATGGAGGTCGCAGGTCACGAGCAACAGAGCAATTTAACGCACGAAAGCGCTCCTTGCTTCCTTCCACAGAGCTTGGCTAGCATTTAGGGATGCTGGTTCCCTCCATAGCCCTCCCCTATATATAGGGTCGGGGTAAGGTTTGCGAGGTTTGGGCGTTTCCCAAAACCACGACCAGACATGTGCAAACCAGGGATAAAACTCTACATTTTCCTCTCCTAAATGCAATGTGAAACATTGCAAGTTTGCATATTCCCTGGATACGAGGAAAATGGAGAGGAAAGTTCCTCTATATCTCATGGAGTCCCAGTCCCAATGGGACTTACACGATGACCAGTCTCTGTTGGATTAAGATCCAACGGTCTGTGTTATCTGTGCTTAAACAAAAGGAAAAACCTTTCCCAAATTCTGAATAAATCCAATTTTAGCAATTTTCTTAGGAAATTCATATCTCCCAAACCCTTGCCCCTTTTTAACTCAAATTTTAAGGGACGGTTTGTCTTGGAATTATCTAGCTTTTTACGAAATTTGGGAAACAAATTCCAAGGGATGAGAAGGCTTCCTTCTCTCCTAAGTTATTCATTAATTTATTCAAAATTAATTGTTATTTCCCTTCCCTTAGCCATTATCTTGTTATTTTGGGTCCCTTGGACCTTAGGAAATTCCAAAGGCACGAATTCCCATATTGGGGAAAATGTATTTTCCTTTATCTTCTTTTGAGAGTCAATTTCTCATATTTCCCTTTTATTAATCAATTTCTTTTCCTTTGTAATTCTCTTTTTAAGGATTTCTCTTTATCTCTCTTCTATATTCCTATTGGAATTCATTTTAACATTAGGAATCCTTGGGATACGAAAATCCACCAAGGATAACTTAATTATACCTATTTTCCACCTTTTATCATTATTTGCAATTTCTTTCTTAATAAGGAAATACTTAATTGGTCTTTTCTTTTCTTATTACATTCTCTATGCAGCTTTGGACTCCTTGGAACCTAAGGAACCCAAGAGGCATGAAATCCCTCCTTGGATTTGCCTTCTAGAGGTTTCCACATTTCTATTTTCTTATTTACTCAGTAATAGAATTTTCTTTTGTCTTTTTCTTTGTTATTGGGCCCAATAGCCAATAAAGCCCAAAACACAACCATCAAGGCTATTGTAAACGAAATCCATTTAATCAAACCAAATTGTATCATCATTTGTTCCAATATCTTTAAAATGAGAAATTACATTTATCTCCTTATGAACCCAAGATTGGGGTTGTAACATGACAAGATGTCATACATATTGATGTATGTAGACCTTTTAGATCAAATGCTAGAGGAGGCTATCAATACTTCATTACCTTCACTTATGACCGTAGTAGGTATGGCTATGTATATATTATGAAACATAAGTCAGAAACTCTTGAAATGTTAAAGAATTTCATGAATGAAGTAGAGAAGCAACTTGGTAAGAGTATTAAAGCACTCTGTTCAGATCGAGGTGGAGAATACTTAAGATAAGAGTTTGAGGACCTTCTAAGAGACTGTGGTATTGTATCACAATGGACTCCACTTGGTACACCACAACATAATGGTGTGTTAGAAAGAAGGAATCATAAATTAGACATGGTACGATTAATGATGAGTTTAGCTAAACTTCCAATATTGTTCTTAGGATATGATTTTGAAACCGTAGCATTTACACTTAACCGTGTACCTTCCAAATCAGTTCAAAAGACACCATATGAGATATGCAATGAGAATTGTCCCAATTTTTGTATGTTAAATATTTGGGGATGTGAAGCTTATGTTAGAAAACAATTTCCTAAAAAGCTTGGAGCCAAATATAAAAAATGCTATTTTGTTCGATAACCCAAGGAAACTCGGGGGTACTACTTCCACACACCAACTGACAACAAAGTATTTGTTGCTAGGACTGCTATATTTCTTGAAAAGGAATTTATTTCTAAAGGAATCTAAAAATTGCTCATAAACCCTAATTTTCTCATCCATTTCTCATAAAAGATCCTAAGATCATCTTTTAACCAAATATTTCCATATTTTCAGATTAAGTACAATTTTCTCTTCTTATACCCTAATTTAGGATTTCTTCATGTATTATCCACCATATTAGGTTTAAAACCCTAAATCATGCAATTATCCTTCTAAATCAGGTTAAGACTCAACATTATCATATAACAGGTTAATTACACTCAAATAAACCCATTATTCCTCATAAAAACATACATTACCATCAATTAGGGTTTCTAACCTAATTTTAATACATTTCCATCAAAATAATATACTTTTGCAAAAAGAGATGGAATTAGAGTTACAAACTATTTTATCATATTCCTTGTATTTTTTTGATCAACTTTCATGTATAAAGTTTATTCATCTGAGTTTTCTAGTAATTTCTACGATTTTTATAAGAAAAAGCCTTTTTCAATATTAATTGAGCAGAGAGGGGATTTACTGGAAAATCGATAGCCGTCTGATCAGTGGACCGGTGATCCACTCCCCGGATTTGATGATTCCCTTTGCGAGCACCTAAATTAGCCGCTCTCACTCTAGATCGTTGGATCTCCACCTGGGATCACGCTGGACCGCGATCGGACGATCGTCGGTCATCGTCTTCCTCCGCTCGCGCACATGGTCACGGTCAACTCCATGGTTGACTCCGAGCTCCAGGCCACCAACAAAGAAACGAATGTGCTCGGAAGCTCTTCCACTGCCGCCTGAACTCAATGAGCCGCTGAATTGCTCGATCAAACATGACCTTCCCCTTGAACGAGTCACCAGAGCTCTGACGAGGTCGGTAGGTTGCAGAGGGGCGGGTTAGGATCAAACTTGAAATTGAGCCCGTCGTTCTCCTCGTCGTCGCTCTCCGCAGCGTTTGGGGTGAGTTTTAGGTCTGCTAGTGCCCTCGAATACCCCCCATATATATAGGATCAGGTCTGTAAGTCTGGAAAATTGGGAACTTCTCCCCTCGTCGACGATAACATGTAAACTTAGGGTCTAGATGCTTTGAAACATTCTCCCAAATTTGATGGACTCGCTAGCTATTTGAATTATCATCTCAAACTTTGGGAAATTGAATTCCCAATTATTCTCCCAGTCCTCCTGTGATTCGGGGTAGACGATGATCGACTGCCCTGGGATCTGTGGTCCCTTGGACCACGCGGGTCATCCAACATCTGATATCGCTCCCCAAAACCTAATTTCTTAAAAAAAACAAAGAAAAGGGGATTTTAACAAGGAAACTTGGGAAATTCATTTATTTTTCCCCGATTACTATTTTTCTCTCAAAATTTAGAGGAAACTCCATCTTGGCATTATCTAATCGAGTATTAAATTTGAAACCCAAATTCCAATATATCAATGTGTTTCTTTCACATCATAGTTATCCATTAATTAAACCAATTTTAATTGATATTTCTTTTTACTTTGCCATTATCTTAACATCTTGAATCCCTTGGACCTCAAGGAACCCTAAAGGCACGAAATCCCATTATGGGAAATATCCATTTGCCTTTTTCCTCTTATTTTTATCCTTTTTTTTATATATTTCCTTTTATTAGATAAATCCTTTTCTTTTTATTTCTCTTTTCTTTTTAATTGGGCTTAATGGCAAACAAAGCCCATTAACAAACAAACAAGGCCAAAGTAAATGAAATTTAATCAATTATGGCCATCAATGCCACTCTCTAGAGATTTCCATATATTTTTCATAAATACTTTGCTTAATATTCATTATCTTGTATCTTTACCCATTATTTGAACTTTTCTTCTCTTCTTCTCTTTTACATCGATTATTGGATTATCAAAATAGTAGATATTATGAAATTCATTTCAAAGGGGAGATCTGCGAAGAAATCCATTCTTTGAGGCAAAGCATACAACCTTCTCAATTCAAGTCCATATTCATAAAATTATTACATTTCAATTATGAAATCACATGGAAAATTGAGGTTGTAACACTTGGGCAGTGGGCCTAGGTGTTACAATCCCAGTGTACTTATTGTGAAAATGCTTAGTGTTTATTGAGCCATACCTTTATTTGTCTCTTTCTGGGTGTTGTTCCCAAACCACCCAGGTGTAGATGCTTCAAAAAACAATGATTCATGAAGATCATTTGTAGGAGTTTGAAGTGGATGATTTCTTGGGATAAATGGGTCTCCATACACAACTGGCATATGTGTACTTAGTTGACATTTTTAGTTTGTAATACTACCTTTCATTATGCAGAATAATTATATAAAGCATACACTTCATAAGTTTGTAGTAGTTATTTTTATTCAACTTTATCTTTACAAGGCTATTTGTATCATACCATTTGAGTGGATACTCTCCCAATCCTCATTCTTTACAATATTGTTTTAAAGACAAAGTAGTCAGTTATATGAATATTTCAAGTTATCTAATGTTAGGAAATTAGATAACCTTATATAAGGTATTTATATGTCTATCCTTAAATTGCAGAATACTAACTATGGTTGCAATCCTTGATCAATTTGGTCAATTCCACTTTCCAAACTACTTATATAGTTGAGACTCAATCTTGAGTAACCGTAATTACCCGAGCCCCTTTATGCAAGTAAATGTGTCACCACATGGAGCTGAATCTTATAATATCTGACTCTTATCTCACATGTTCTAGGAAGTTTGCTTGTGCATCATGAAGTGTATTTTGACTTGAAAACTCATAATCCTAGTTACCCTATCCTCTCTATGGAGGTGGAATAGACTACCTTGAATATCCATAACCACATTTAAAAAATAGAACCCAACTTATGTGTTAGAATGATGATGATTCCATTGGTTGTAAGTGATAAGACAAGCTAACTCCATTACAATTAAATAGGTCTTGCCTTCGACATGAAGCTAACTTAGTGAGTGTACTAAACCTCTCCATCTAAGGGGTGGAAATTATTTCAACTGAGCTTGATGTGCCCCCATATGAAGATATTTGAAATAAGCATCTTATGTAAGTATGATTATGATTTCACTTCTCTCATATCTGTACTATAATCATAAGTTTACCTATTGAATGAGATGATGAGTTATTTGACTTCACCTTATCCTTTGGTGACCATGGTTGTAAACCACTACGTAAGGATGAAACCCTAATTTCTTCCTATATTGGTGGAACAATCATGTTACTTCCATATGTATCAAGATGAGATAATTTATATTATAATTAGAGTGAAATTGAGAATGGTGGATGTAATGCCTTAGTAGGATTTGATAGCAGTTGATCATGTGTAACAAGAAACCTATTCTAACATGGAGATTCACACTTTCAATATGACTTCTAGTTTTGACTCCACTCTTGTTCTGTTATCAATTTTCATGTATATATCAGTTTTGACACAATTGGTCCATATAGTATGCATGTATCACCTCGGTGATACTCAAGTTGAGAAAAATGAAGTTTAAATTCATATCACGCATCATTACCTTTCCTATGAATTCGATCATATCATTGTGAAATTTTATTCCCTATTCTTGTGCTAACTTTGTAAGTATCTGTCTTACGTTTCCAATGCATCAAATGTTGTCTCATTTGGAGCTCAGATTAGAGAGATATGCCTGACTGAAGATCCTTGTTTTTCAAACCTATTTTACATTCTTTTCCCTTTTTGGTTTATTCTTGGGTTGGCCTTTTGGGGCCCAATTTGGGGTTTCTGACCTATCTGTGTCCTTTTTGTTCTGTACCTTCTCACTCACAATCTGAGTCACCCCCAAACTCGACCAATTAGAAGCCCAAATTGAAAGATCATTGATTGTCAGCCATGGGATCTCTCACCCTTGGATTCAAGGTCCATCGGACGGATCTCATGTTTTCCCCTAACTCTATAAGCCATGGCCAGAGACAATGGATTCAGGACTCACCTACCATTATTTTCAGTCACTTTGGAACCAATTGCCACCCTCTTTGCCTATGTAACTTCTCCCCTAAGTTGTTTCCTCCTTTTTCTTCATTTCCCTCAGACCCAAACACCCTGATTTCATGCCTCCTCTTCCACCTCCTTCCTACGGTGGCGCCACCATCATCTTTGGGCATCAACTATATGTGGTTGGCCTCTCATAGACAAGAGGGATAGTTTTTGCTCATGCCCAAGGCTCGAACCCTGACCTAGCCCTTGCTCCGGTGAGTAGAACACCATCACAACGCCGCGATAGCTACCGAGCCACACGAGCGAAGGTTCAAGATAGGAAGATGACATGGATCCGTGAAATGTCAATCCAAGGGGAAAAACCGACCTCTCCCTATCTTGCACGAGGAGCACCACTTGGGCGGGCGGTGGCCTACATTTTCAAGACCCACTAAGGGTGTCTGCATGCAGTCTGGTCCGACCCAACCCAATTATTGGGCACCGCAAGCTAGGGTGTTTGTGTAGTCACTAGCGGATGACAAATCGAGGACTTAGACCAACAACCACATGAAATATGTAATTCCCCCTACCTTCCTTACTTTCTAATATCATTTTCATAATGTTTTAATGTATATGTTCGAAAAATGATAACTCATGCGCCCTTTGGCCAAATATGACATATAATATATTATTTTTGATCCTCTGAACGAGACCTTTCCATTGGGGCTAGTTGTGAAACTTAAATATGCTTGTAGATCTGCTAATGTCTAAAAAATACTTACTTTGAAACTTTTGAAGATGATTAATGCTACCAAGTACTCAACTTTGATACATTATGTTACAAAATATGATTGTATCCCAAAATCAATAAATTTTACTACACTTTTGACATGGTTGATGACTTGGATCCTTTGTAAGTGCCATAAATGACTATCTTGACCTAAAAATCACCCCTTTGTGTGCATGTACCATGTAGCTTAATGAAGTTGAAACCTTAGACTTTCTTGCAATCATATAATCACCTAACTATGAAATCAGTAATCCTTCTAATGCTATGTCCATGTTTTATTGTGGTCTTATTCTATGGTTGCCATTAGTAACCCATATGACTTAAAGACCTAGTATGCCCTAAAGTGTGATTCTAAGTACTTATATGTTTAGGAACTTCACTCCTTATGTCAAGGATGAGCCATAATGCTCGAACCTTTATGTTTACCTCCAAATCAGTCATTTAGATAACTCATAACATGAAATCCCATGAATCACACTCTTATGAACTCACGACCTACATGTGACAACTAATGTTATGTTAAGGCAGATGTTGATTGTCAGGCTCTATCCTTACTAGGTCATACTCTAATTCTATCAATGCTATTATAATATCTTAGAATCAATAGATTTATCATGATTGTATCTTTAAATCTCAAATCCATCTCCTTAATGCTCATATAACTTTGAAATGTACCAATCTTTCTTGAAAATGATCTAGTATGACTCATACTCAATTTTGATGATTCCAATGACCCCAAATCAGTTATGATCTTGCCTTATACTAATATAAGGCAGATGTTAACCCTATAACCAATATAGCGTTGGTAATACTTGAAACTGTGTGATTAATTACATGCTTGGATGACATGATGGTATTATGATTGAATGCTTGAAAACCTAAGTTTAGGATAACATCCACATGGACTACAACATGTTTATAATATCCTAACTTGTATGATCAAAAACCCTCTTTTATGATTTTTAAATCTTAGTTCCCATTGGGATTAGACCATCTCTAGAATCTACTCATGGATCATATCTCGTACTCTACTCACATGTTACACTTAATCTCCTTACCCTACTATGATATTGTCTTGTTTGTATGTATACTCGTATGAATTATTGGCTTGGTAATTACTTATTTGAGATAATGTTTCGTAGGAATACTACTTTCATGTTGATTATAATATGTTCACAAACCTTGAACATAATGTAAAGGAATCCATTATATAACCTTGTATACCCGCCTGAATTCTTAGGGTAAGGGTACAAGGCACAAGTGAAATAGGGTTAGCTCATTGATTTTGGTTTTGAGGTCCTTCATGTAGAAATAAGGAGCATATAGGCTTTGATCCTCAAAATCCCCTGATGGACCCTTCCCTGAGAATTGGTAAAGAAACCTAAAACATATTTTGTATAAAACAATGTCGTTAAGTGTTCTAGCCTTGTTTATACTTATTTATTTTTATGATGTTTCTATCCAAGAAACTTTTATATTACTCCTAAATTGTTGTAACATGTTTTTCATTATGTACTCAACGCACTCATATGTATATATATATATGTGTGTGTGTGTGTATATATATATATATATATATATATATATATATTGGAAATAGGTAAGTATATAGAAAAAAAGGTTCATACAGCTAAGCTATATTGTACAAGATCTTGCAACAAAAAGTATATGGGGTCTAACTACAAAATACCCCAATATCGTTTGGCTATGAGATTAAGACCCTTCTCCAGGCCTTTGGCCTTTACAACGTTACAAACGTCTCTGTTAACAGAAATAAACACATCATTACTTGGTTATCGGCCATGGTTAAGATTGTTTCTCTCTTTCCTAATATTGAAGAAGACACTGGAAAAGCATAGCCCAGAAAAATCCCCTCTTTCTTGTTCATGCACTTCGGCTTGATGTAGTCAATCAACTCATTGATGCTTCTGGCCGTTAGGTTGCCCCATCCATTCTTCAGTGCCATCAAAGCCCATAGCCTGAAGACTTTGTTCCAGCTAAAAAATAGATGTTCATGAGTTTCGTTCTCATCACAAAAAGCACATTTGGGACTGATAGGGAGCCCCCATATGATAAGTCTATCGTTGGTAAGATGCTTCCCAAGGATCACCTTGTAGCCGGCTAAGATCCATTTGGGTATGTGGCCCTTTCTCCAAAGCAAGTCAGACCAGGGAACATCGGGGCATGTAGGGATGTGGATCCACAGTTTCTACTCGTTAAACATGAGGAGACTGTCACTATCCACATTGTATAAATGGCTGACCTGATTCCATTTCCTACACAGTAGTTCCCAGGTTCTATAGGCGTTGACATGGGAGATTCATAATTCTCCATACCGAATTCTCAGCCAGTTGGCCCACACACTGCCTTCAACAGTGTTGAATCTATCCAGTCTTCTAGCTTGACTGTCCTCAACCATCTCTTCAACTTTCCTGATGTTGAGGCCTCCGTTATTATAAGATTTGGTGATGGTATCCCATTTCACAGCATGTGTCTTTCCTCCCCACAAAAAATTGGTAATCTTCTTAGTAATATTATCAGTGATGTGTTTAGGGAGGTTACATACCTCACTCCAGTACCAGACCATACTAAGGAGGACTGATTTATTGAGCATCAGATGCCCAACCATGGACATATGAATCCCACTCCAGCCTTCTATTTTAGCCGCGATCTTGTCTAGGCACATTGAGTAATCCTTGGAGACACCTCTACCGCCAGTGATATGAGCCCCAAGGTACTTCAACGACATTGTACCACTATTCAGCCCCATAGCTATTTTCAGTCTTCCCCTCCAGCCATCACATGACTTGGAGAGGTAGATGCGGGATTTAATGTCGCTAATGTAAAGGCCCATGATTTTGCCAAAACCTTCAAGTAGCTTCTTATACTCATGAAGTCTATTGGAATGGCCCATGGAGAACAACATCACATCTTCGGCGAAGATGAGATGGGTCTTCACTTTAACCCCTTGCACTTTGAAAGCTTTGATAAGGTTTTTGACTTCTGCCTTATTTATCATAGAGGTCAGCCCCTCCATAACCATGGTGAAGAGTAGGGAGATAGGGGGTCCCCCTGCCTCAAGCCATTTGTAGCCTTGATCATTCCTACCGGGCCTCCATTGAGGAGGATGGAGAACGAGGTGGTTGTAACACATTGTTCCAGAATGGTGATCCATCTACTGGAGAAGCCCATAGATTTCATTATGTTCCACATAGTATCCCACCGCACATAATCATAGGTGTTTGTCAAATCGATCTTGACACATGCTTTGCCACTAGAGTGTCGGATGATGAAGCTAGTGAGAAACTCCTCCACCGACAAAGCATTGTCTGCTATTCTTCTTCCCTTCACGAAGGTGCACTGTTCTTCAGATATCAGATCAAGTAGAAGAGGTTTCAGGTGATTGAACAAAATTTTGGCCCAGATCTTGTAGATGACTGAGCAACATGAAATTGGTATGTAGTCAGTGACCAATCTCACATCCTTCTTTTTTGGGATAAGCTTGATGAAGGTATGATTTGTGGCTCGCACCATATTCCCTCCATTCATTAACCAATTCATTGCTCTGGTAATATCATCCTTGATGTGGTCCCACATGTATTGAAAATATTTACTGTTGAATCTGTCTAGCCCTAGAGCTTTGCTTGTATTGATGTCAAACACTACGCGTTTGACTTTAGCCTCTTCAATGCTGGAGCATAAATCTTCATTCATGGCAGTAGTGACTTTGGCTTGTGGGTAGATATCTTCGTTAGTAGTAGTGCAGCTGTCTTTATGATGACTATATAGGGAAGTGAAGAAATCAATGACATGATCAGCTATCTCTAGTCTACTATCGACTGGTTGGCCATCAGGTTTGATGAGTTGGTGAATAGTTTCCTTCATCTCTTTCTTTCTAACAGTTGCATGGTAGGTGCGGGTGTTGTGGTCACCATCCTTTATCCACTTCAACCTACTTCTTTGCCAGTAGAAAGTTTCCTCCGTCTTGAGCAATTGAGTAAGTCTGCGTTCCACCTTCATCCAGTCTTCAGCAAGATCATCATCACCAAGATGTTCATGAGCTCTCTTAGCTGCCTCCTTATAGGTCTGTCTAGCTTGAAGCATCAGGTTATTGAGGTTAACCACCTCCTTGGACCATCTCCTTATCTCCTTCTTGCTGTTCTGCAACTTTTAATGACAATATACAGAGGGTTGCCTACTATCTCCTCATACCAAGCTTTAGTGGCTATCTCCTTGAAACCATCCCAGTCACACCACCAATTGTAGAACCTGAAGGGTCTTACCACATCCAGAGGGGATAAGAAGTTGATTTTCATCCAATTGTGTTCGCTGAGAGGATCATTCCCGTGAAGGATAGTGCATCTAGGCCAGACCTTGAGCCATTCTTCATTGACAAGGCCTCTATCCATCTTGGTAGAGATTCTTCTCAGATTCCACTACTTGTTGGACCACGTGGTTACACCTCCCACTGTGTTAAGCTCCATCAAACCAGCCACATCCATGGTGTTGTTGAAGGTATCCATGATCCTAGCTGAAATGGGCCTTCCACAATACTTCTCATTGTTCTTGTGGATCTTATTGAAGTCTCCCCACACCAGCCAGGGGATTTGTTCATGTGTGCTTTCTGTGATCGACCTCCACATTCTGGATCTATCGCTTTCCAGTCTCTCCCCATAAGTAGACATGGCAATGAAGGACATACCTCCTTTGTTACAACAGCTGACAATGGCTACTTGGTCTGTGATACTAATCACATCCACATCCCAAGTATCTGGCTTCCACCCAATAGCTATCCTAGCTCCATCTCTGCAGTGGATGTTAGATAGGTACACCCAACCTGTAGGGAAAAGGGTGGTAATTCTCTCCACAACAGCTCTTCTAATCCTAGTCTCTAGAACGAAGACAAGTGAGACCTTCTCCTCCTCTATAACTTTTTACAGTCTTCTTTGTTCCTCGACTAGCGAATCCCCTCGCACATTCCATGCGAGGATGGACATGATTAACCTTTATGGAGCTGCCCCCTTCTCTAGAGTTGCTTCTGGTTTTCTTCTTTTTGCTTGTGCTGCGGGTGTTCCTTGGGCTTCTACTTCTCATACCACCAATGATGGTCACCTCTTCCTCCATATCCTCTAGGACCGAGAACTGGTTAGTACTGCCTATGGCGTCTGTAGCTGAATCCTCCCTCTCTAAGGACTGAGTACGAGTTGCAGTGGTCGTGGTGTCTGCTGGCTTTTCAACGAACACCTCTTCTTCATGTTGGGCATCTTGAACTGCTTCTTGCCTTGAGGACTCCCCTGCCTCCACTGTGGTGGCATTGGCCTCGTGGGCTTCTTGGAACTTCTCCTTCCCCTTCCTATTCTGGGTCGGGGGTTTGGAATTTTCATTCCTTCTGGATCGCCCTCTAGGAGAGTCGGGAATGATAGGGGGGCGGTATTGGCCGATCGCCTTTCCCCCGGGCATTATCTGGTCTCATTCCTGAACAACTTGTAGTCGACACATCTGTCTGGGAGCGCTTCATAGCGAACTTTAATCTCCCATTACTCCCCATTCGGCAACTCCACCATGACCTCAGGTGGGGGTTTGGAGTCGGCGGCTATGTCTACGCAAAACTGGGCGCAGCCCATAGTAGTCCCATAAGACTTCCTGTCTATGGATCTTGGAGTCCCGATCGCATGAGCTATGACTGTAATCGCCCACCGTGTCCATTGTCTACCCACATCCGGTAGGGACACCCACACCAGCGTCATTGTGAAGGCAACTCGTCTGGTGTCTGCTTCGCGCGTCCAGTTGCAGACCATGACCAATTAGTCATCGAAGAACCAGGGCCCGTGGAGGGTGGCCTTCTTTCGATCAGCATCCGAGGAGAATCTTACCAGGTAGAGGCCTCCGTCGAGGGTGAAGATGTCAATTTCCCCTCTTAGCCGCCAGTTCCGCACCATCCATCCGTGAAGCTGCATTGGGTGGCACTTCTTCCCAAGTATCTGGACTATGGTCGAGAACCTATGGTAATCCGCCATCTCGTCCATGATTGGATCAGTCGTCCTCATCCAGGTCCTGTGATCCCCCTCCCGTCTGAAGGGGGTTTTGGGGTCGGAGGTGATGGAGCCCCAGATGGTAGGAGGAGGACCCACTACAGACCATACCAAATCTCCAACAATGGTGACATCTGCGGCCGGAGAGAACCAGTCCGAGGGGGGAGGAGAGGTGGAAGGGGGGGAGGTAGTAATAGGAGGGGTTCGATTGCCCCCACATGCCATGGTGTCGTCCCGCTTCTAGAGAGAAGGCAGAGCATTCTTTTGGTTGGGGGAAGGAATATACATTTATATATTTTGTTTATTAAGCTTTAGTTACCAAATGAAGATCCACTACACTCAACTCTCTAAGATCTAAAATGAAACACCAATGGGTTATCTTGAAATAGAAATGGGTACATGCTTCTCTATCCACTTTTGATATCTTTTTACATCTTATAGTTACTGATTTTACATATATATTGCATGTGTGAAATATTTGTGTCATTCTATGGGGAACGCCCAAGTCCACTCACCTTTGGCTTTATAGACATTAGGTGTGTGGACTTAAGGTAACGAATAAATCTGTAACAAATGGTATGAGAGCCAAACACATAGGACTCTATATATGTTTAAGGAATAACCCATATTTAGAACCTAGGGAGAACTAAGTCCATAATGGTGAAACTAGGGAAATGGGTGTGGTGCTAAATGTAGAGGTTCTGTCTAGCAATCACCTCCTATCCGACTAGTGTGGTCGTTGACGTTCCTCTGCACACCTACCTATCCAAAGTGAATCCAACATTGGATTAGATTTATTCCCATAAATCTTAGAGAGTCTTCTATTATCTCATCTCTTCTCTAGGGATCACCTAAGCCACCCAAGTAGATGATTAGTTATTCTTCTTATTCCCTCATGTGATTCTTCCATCTTGAGTATTAATCACATGACATCTCCATTACGAGTAGCTTATGCATGGGAAAACTAAAACTCATTTGAAATCATGAAAGTTGATTAAGACGATAATGCAATGATCAAATCTTGAATTGAAAACCCTATATGGTGTATGAAATTACACTTAAAAGTGGTGTACTCATGTAAACTCAATATTACCAAAACATATATAAGTCCTTTATATGTTTGAGGTACCTCATGTTTGATGAGGTCCCTATTGATTAAATCCATGTTGCCCTATTTTTCATCAAGCCTCAATCACAATTAAGAATAATGTTCCCTTATTTGACATGTACAAGGATCATGCCAAGAAATAACAATGTATTTGGAAACCTACATCATGATGGAAAGAGTTGTTATAAGAGGAAAATCCCCTAATGGGTATTATTCCTCCTTGTAGATTCAATTTGAATAACGTGATGGACCTAGATCTCAACATCGCCTGATTATGCTCAAACTAATGAGTTCTTAATTTAACTTTTCAATTACCTAAATCTACCCTTACCATGATCTTAAAAGGAAGGGAATGAGATTATGACCTTGATCTTGCAAAATCTTGAAGTATGGTTACCCTATTATGATCTTGATCTTTGATATCATGACCTTGTGAGGCATGATTTGGCAATTGTTACTCACCCTATTTGGATATGCTTGATATCTCATGACCAGTGTAGACTAATGTACTAAATTAGGGTGGTGGTTGACATATCACTTCCCTAACCTACATAGCATTCCTATACTCCTATAAATTTTCATCTTGTTGGTTTTTCTAGAGTTTAAGAAGGTAACCCCTTCCACCCAATTTTGATTTCCTGACCTAAGTATGTAATAGTTTAAATCTATGATGCTATTGATACTTGATCTTGAAATATTGTTTTGGTTATGATCTTTAAAAATATGATTATGGTAACTATAGCTTGTGGCTGACTTCCTAGAAAGATCTGTGTTTATATCATTCATTAACGATGAATACCATAACCTTGCAATTGATGTTGATACCACCAAATGTCACTCGATTGTTGCTAGATTGACATATATGGATGGGTTCTCTCCCCTAAGGTCTAAATAGGAACCTAAACCCTATCCTCAAAATGTTTGCATCTATGACTTTAGCACCCAAACTTGACTCTCTATATTAATGTAAGAATTCTTGACTCATGATTAACGATCTTGATATTGATATGACTCCTATGATCACATGATTGTGATCTTGATATCACCCTCGATATATGACTGAAAACTTTCATGTTCCCAAATCTCCAAATTTGAAATGATGATTATGTTAACTCGCTCAATTTATGACTTAGGGATAAGCTACATGTGGACTAGGGTGGGTCCTTCCATTTATTTTGAGCATGGAATCATGTTATTGAAGTATGATGTTTGTCTATAATTGTTGAAGTATGAATTCTCAGTCATGGATCTATAACCCAGCTAGGACAAAATAGAAGATAGAACCCTATATGTTGGGATTGAATGTCATGTTGTACTCTTTATTGAATAGCTCTATTTGTTTGACCTAAAATGTGATCTCACTAAAATGGTGATCTATAGGATGATCTCTCCAAATTTGTGATTGTTGTGATGAACTTACCAAATAAATGATCAATGTGACTTTGCCTCAACCATGATGCTTGATTTCTCTATTTTGAAATATCTTGATGTTGAAGGAATATGATATGGAATATGGAAACCCAATCTCGATTAGTGACTTGATTTATTTTGGGGACAAAATTCTTTTTAGGGTGGGGAGTATATGATAAACTAGAAATTTGCACTTTCATTATGACTTCTAGTTTTGACCCCACTCTTATTCTCACCATCAATTTTCATGTATATATGTGTTTCTAAACAATTGGTCCATCTAGTATGGATGTATCACCTGGGTGGTACTGAAGTTGAGAAAAATGAAGTTTAAGTTTCTATCACAAATCATTGCATTTCCAACAAATTTGAGCATATAATTGTGAATTGTTGTTTCATATTCTTGTGCTAGTATTGTAGGTCTCTCTTTTACATTTCCAACACATCCAATTTCATCTTCTTTGGAGCTCCGATGATAGAGATGCATGATTGAAGATCCTTATTTTTAAAACCTATTTTATAGCCTTTTTCCTTTTTAGTTGCTTCTTGGGCTAGCCTTTTGGGGCCCAATTTGGGGAGCGCAACTTATCCACATTCCTTTTGTTCTTTCCCTTCTCACTCGTGATTTGATTTACCCCCTTGACCAATTAGAAGCCTGGATCCAAAGATTGCTATTTGTCAACCATGGGACATCTCACACTCAGATTCAAGGTCCATCCAATGACTGTCATATTTTCCCCTAACTTCATACACCATAGGAAAAGGTAATGGTGATGGTCCTTGCCTACCCACACTTTCCCACCACGTCGACACCAATTGCCTCCCACTTTCCCTATATAACTTCTCCCCTAAGTTGTTACCGCCTTTCTCTTCATTTCCATCAAACCCTAGCACCACAATTATGCGCCTCTTCTTCCACCTAATTCATGTGCCACCTCCATCATCTTTGGGCATCTCTACCCAAGTCCTAATTAGAGACTAGGATGGCCGGAGGTAGCTACAGCTAGCATCCCTGAGCCAAGGTAGACGGTTTGCGCTCGGTCCCAAGGCCGCAACCCCAACCTAGCCCTTGCTTTGGCGAGCAGACCACCATCGCAACACCACGATATTTACTAAGTCACATGGGAGAAGGTTTGGGATAGTAAGATGACTTCGAGCCACATGATGTTGATCCAAGGGAATCTATGGACCTCGACCTCATCCTCTCTTGCACACGAAGCACCATTTGGGTGGGCAGTGGACTACGTGTGCAAGACCTACTGAGGGCGTCTATGTGAGTTCCGGCGTAGCCCGACCCAACTGTTGGGCACCACGAGCTAGGGTGATGCTGTGTCCACTGTCGGATGACAGATTGAGGACCCATATCAAAGGCCACATGAAATATGTAATGCCCACGGCCTTTCTTAGTTTCCAATATCATTTTCATAATGTTTTAATGCATATGTTCCAAAAATGATAACTCATGCGTCCTTTGTCCAAATATGGCATATAATATATGATTTTTGATCCTCTCAATGAGATCTCTCCATTGGGGCTAGTTGTGAAACCTAAATATGCATGCAGATCTACTGATTTCTCAAAAATACTTACTTTAAAACTTTTGAAGATGATTAATGATACCAAGTAGTCAATTTTGATTCCTTATGTTCCAAAATATGATTGTATCCATAAATCAATAAAATTTATTCAATTTTTGACATGGTTGATGCCATGAATCCTTTGAATGTGCCCTAACTGACTATCTTGACCTAAAAATTACCCCTTTATGTGCATGCATGATGTTGCTTGATCAAGTTGAAACCTTAGCCTTTCTTATAGACATACAATCACCTAATTGTAAAATCAGTAATCTTTATAATGTTGTGAGCCATGTTTGAGTATTGTCTTATGCTATGGTTGCCATTAGTAACCCATAAAACCTAAAGACCTAGTATGCCCTAAAGTGTGATGCTAAATAGTAATTTGTTTGGGGGCTATACTCCTTATGCCAAGGATAATCCATAATATCCAAACCTTTATGTTTACCTCCAAATCAATCATTGAGTTAACTTGTAACATGAAATTACATGAATCACACTCTTGTACACACATGATTTACATGTTACAACTAATGTGATGTTAAGGCATATGTTGATTGTTGGGTTCTACCCTTAGTAGGTCATACTATAATGCTATCCATGCTATCTTAATACCTTAAAATAGATAGATTTATCATGCTTGTAGTCCTAAATGTAAAATCCATATACTTAATTCTCAAATGGCTTTGAAATGTACCAATCTTGCTTGAAAATGATATAGTATGACTAGTTATGTTTTGTATGACAAAATCATGACAAGTACTCGATTTTAATGATCCAATTGACCCCAATTCAGTTATGATATCACCTTATATCTAATATAAAGTGGATGTTAACACTATAAACCAAGTAGCTTTGGTAATACTTGAAACTATTTGATTAATTACATGCTTGGATGACATGACAAGACTATGATTGAATGCTTGAAAACATAAGTTTAGGATAACATCTAAATGGAACAGAACATGTTTATATTATGAAAACTTTGTTGATATGATACCCTCTCTTATGACTTTTAAATCTGAGGTCCTCTTAGGATTGGACCTTCTCTGGAATCTACTCATGGATCATAACTCTTACTCTACTCACAAGGTACACTTAACCTCTTAATCCTACTAGGATATTGGCTTATTTGTATGTAAACTCATATGAATACTTGGTTAGGTAATTACTTGTTTGAACTATGGTTTCCCATCAATACTACTTTCATGTTGGTTATGGTATGCTGACAATCCTTGAACATATTGTAAAGGAATCCATTATATAACCTGGTGTACCTGCATGAATTCTTGGGGTAAGGGCACAAGGCATGAATGAAATAGGGTTATCTCATTGACTTTGGTCTTAAGTTCCCTCATGTAGACATAGGCTATGTTGATATAATAGATAAAGAAACCTAACACATGCTTTGTATAATACAAAGTTGTTAAGTGTTCTCGTCTTGTTTTTGGTTATGTATTTTTATGATGTTTCTATCTAAATAGCTTAATATTACTCTTAAACTGTGGTTACATGTTTTTCATAGTGTACTCAATGCACTCGCATTGATATATTTTGTTTATCAAATTTTTAGTTGCCAAGTGTGTTGACTTGAGAGTTATAGATTGTTCATATTTTGATAATGACTTAACAATTCCATTCATATGTATCTAATATGTTTGTTTAAGATTGATTTTAGGCTTTAGGTACCTAAAAAGGATCAAATCACACAAGCCCTAGCTTGTCCAAGTTCAAGTCAAAAGCAATGCAAATGCACTTTTGTGGAAATCACTTCAAACCACTTTAGAATAATTTTCTTATCATTTATATTGATGATAGGACATGTAACTAAGATAGAAAAAACCAGGGACACTTAATTCCATCATTTGAGCACTCTAAAATCATTTTGAAAAATTTTACATAGCACTTTAATCGGTCGAGTTTGAATCTCGATAGATTTGTGATGGATTTTTGGAAATGGATCCCTCAGTTGAGCTGCATACTAACAAAACTAGAACGACTGATTTACTGACCAGAGTTGATTTTTGCTAGTCGGTCGAGTTTCCCCATGACAAACTCGACTGATAGTTTGAAAATTGGCTTTTTTGGTTAGTGGATCGGTCTAGTTATCTTTACTGAAGCTTGACCGAATGTACTGTATGAAAAATGTAGAAAAAGTGATTCCAACCATTGGAGAGTTGTTAGAAATGAAACTAGATCTGTTGTAAGTTGTAAAAGGACTATTTTTCATTCTTAAGTGATCCCGCAGTCAAAGGAATGCCCTCATCTATAAATAGAACCTCTTGGAGTTCATTCCAAGGTTGCTCATTCATGTTATCCTTGGTCCTTCTTATAGTTGAGTGTGCTATAACCCTTTGATCCCCTTTCTCTCTCTCATTTACAAAGTATTTTGTGATTATGAGTGAGTTAGACATGTTGTAAGAGATCTACCTCAATGTTATCTTGTAAAGCTCTCCATATTTCCATCATCCCAATCACCTTTTTGAAAGAGCAAAGGTTGAAGTGATCTTCCCCAAGCTAACACTCGATCCCAAAGTTTGAGTTGGGAATAGACACTCTCCTTTCTTGCAGGAAAAAGGAAAGTGAATTGTTGATAGAGGTTGCACAAAGCATATGACAAGTGATATAATCCATTTCAACAATTTTACAAAGAACAAAGGTGGTTCGGTTAGCTTCGGGGACAACAAGAAAGGTAAGGTGAAAGGTGAGGGTGATGTAGATGAATCCTTGTGTATTAAGAATGTTCTCTTTGTGGATGTTCTGAATCACAATATAATAAGTATTAGTCAATTATGCGATAATGGTTACCTTGTCCTATTTACTTACTTTAAACTTTTGCTCCTTAATTCTCTCACTTACCATGTCATATATAAGGGAACTAGGAATGGTAATATTTATGTAATTGTGCTTGACTCTATTCAGCCTATTGTTGGTAGATGCCTTGTAGTCAATTTGTATGATATTTCTCTTTGGCATTGTCAGCTTGGTCAAGTAAATATGCATAAATTGAAGAAGTTGAGTAAAAAGTACTTGGTCAAGGGACTTCTCAAATTGGATTTTGAAAAGGATGAGGAATGTCAAACTTGTACCCAAGGAAAGCAAACCAAGTCCTCCTTCAAATCCAAATGAGTCCTTAGTACCAAGAGAGCTCTTGAAATTCTCCATATTGATCTATTTGGACCTATGAACAATCAATTGCTTTGCGGTTCCAAGTATTGTCTTGTTATTATTGATGATTTTTCCTAATATACTTGGACCTTTTTTCTTGTTTCTAAGAGATATACACTTGATGTTTTTTCCAATTTTTGTAGATGAGTTGAGAACGAAGCTTCTAGTCAGATTGTTTCCATCCAAAGAGATAATGGGGGGATTTGAAAATGATCTTTTAGAATGTTTTTGTGAATAATCAGGCTATGCACATAACTTCTATTCAACATGAACACCTCAAAAAAATGGAGTTGTATAGAAAAATAACAGGTCACTTCAGGAAATGGCTTGGACCATGCTTTTAGAGTATGACACTCCAAAGATGTTTTTGGCAGAAGTCGTTAGTACCTCATGTTTTATGCAAAATTGAGTTTTCATGCATCCCTCTTTGAAGAAAACCCCCTGATCTATGACGTGGTAGGAAGCCTTCTATCGAGTATTTTCATGTTTTAGGGTGTCCTTGTTTTGTTTTAAACACAAAAGATTCTCTTGACAAGTTTGATCCAAAATCGTACAAGGCTTTCTTTCTTGGCTATAAAACTACTAGCAAGGCTTATAGAGTGTATAATGTTGACCTATCTAAAGTAGAAGAATCTATTAATATCAAATTTATTGAGACTAAACCCTATGTTCCGAAAGATATTACCAATGATGATGTTGGAGAAGAAGTAATCCCTATCTTGAAAGAACCCAACATCACCTAAAAGAGAAAAGTGGTGGCCTCCCAAGAAGAAGAGATAGATGAATAAAAGAAGGATCCAACTCCCCCTTTGGCAAAGAATCATCTTAAAGAGATAATCATATGTGATCCCTTTGAAAGAGTGAAGATGTGGTCTACCTACAACAAGGAACAAGTAGATAATGCCTTCATCTCACAACTCAAGCCAAAGAATGTCAAAGAAGCTCTTGGGGATGATGAATGGATCCTAGTCATGCATGAAGAATTGAAGCAATTCAAGAATAACAAAGTGTGGACTCTAGTGCCAAGAACATGTGATATAAAGATAATTGGCACCAAGTGGTTCTACCACAACAAGTTTGATGAAAGCGACAAGGTGGTAAGAAACAAAGCAAGGTTATTGCCTCAAGGCTACAATTAGTAGGAAGGTATAGATTTTGATGAAACATATGCTCATGTTGCTAGACTTGAATCCATTTGTTTGTTTCTTGCTTTTTCTCGTAACAAGAACTTTATTCTATATCAAATGGATGTTAAAAGTGCATTTTTGAATGGTACAATTAAGGAGGAAGTGTATGTTACACAACCTCCAGGTTTTGAACATGATAGTTTACCTAACCATGTTTATCTATTGTGAAAAGCTCTCTATATCCTCAAACAAGCACCTCGAGCTTGGTAAGAGAAATTATAGAACTTTTTATTAGATCATGGGTATATCATGGGTAAAGTAGATTCTACCTTGTTTCTCAAACACAATTCTAACAATTTTCTTATCATTAAAATCTATGTTGATGATATCATCTTTGGTGGAACTAATCTTCATCTTTGCAAGGAGTTTAGTGATCTTATGCAGTGTGAGTTTGAGTTGAGCATGATGGGTGAGCTTAATTTCTTCCTCGACTTTCAAATTAAGAAAACTAAAGATGGGAACTTCATCAACCAAGACAAGGACACAAGTGAGCTACTCAAGCACTTTGGGATGGAGAACACCAAGCCGATGGACACCCCCATGTCAAACACTTCCAAATGTGATAAAGATGAAGAAGGTGACAAAGTGGATGAGAAACTCTATAGAGATATGATTGGAAGTTTACTTTATTTAACCATATCTAAACCTGACATAATGTTTAGTGTTGGCTTGTGTGCTCAATTTCAATCAAATCACAAAAAACCACATCTTGTATTTGTTAAGAGGATTTTATGGTACTTAGCCAAAATCTCAAATTTTGGATTGTGGTATCCCATGTCAAGGGACTTTACTCTGATAGCTTATAGTGATGTTGATTACGCATGATTTTTGGTTGATAGAAATTGCACAAGTGACACTTCCTTCCTCCTAAGACCATGCTTGGTGTCTTTGTTTTCTACTAAATAGAGCATAGTGGCTTTATCAATTATCGAGGTTGAATACATTGCACCTGGGATTTGTTGTGCACAGATTCTATGGATGAAGCAAATACTCAAAGACTTTAACATTTATTTTGATGCTTCTCCTATCTATTGTGATAATATGAGTGCAATCAATTTATCTTATAATCCTATATTCCATTGTAGAGCCAAGCATATAGAGGTTCGTTATCATTTTCTTCGTGATCAGATTGCCAAAAAGAATATTATATCATACATGCAGACATGGAAAATCAGTTGGTGGACATTTTTACGAAACCTCTTGCTAGAGAGAAATTTAATTTTATTAGTTCTAAATTGCTCATCACTACATTGGATGAATCTGATATGCCTTCTAGTTAGTTGCTATCTATCCTATATACTTTTCTCATGCCCTGATCACCCTTGCTTGCTAAAGTGCTAGAATTTCATGTTCTTATGCCTTGTTTTTCGCTTATTTTGGGTAATTTTCACAAATGATTGTTTTATCCCTAAATAGTACCCAATGATTAGTGATATGTACCTAAGTATGTTTAAAATGAAAAATGGACTAGAAAAATAAATTTGATTGGCACTCAAATGGCTAGAAACTAAGATTTCTAAATTTGGGACATACTTTTTGTCAGTTGAGTTGCAAACTCGACTAATTGGTGGCCGAGAGCTTTTGTAAAAAGCCATTTGTTCGAGTTTCCATTTCTCAAAACTTGAGCGATGGCCATGCTAGATCAACACTTAAGTAGGGTTCATCCTACTTTTCTCCCTCTCAACTAAAGAAAATTGACCCATTCCTCCTCTAGCACCCTCAAGCTCTCACCCCTAGCCCCGCCCTTCCTTCTCATAGCCCTAGCCAGCCCTTGTTTAATCCTCCTAGATCCTTTGCCTATAGATCCTACATTTTTAGACGACCCTAGGTGGTGATCTTCTCCTTACTCGACTCTCATTACTTCTTATCTCGCCTCATTCCCAATGACGATACCTTCTTTGTCTCAATGAAAACTCTAAATTGATACAAGGATCTCCTTCCCAAGAACCCCTATCCATTATGTGATTTGTTTGAGCCTATTCTCACTAAGAAAATGGTCATAGATGAGGTCACCGAGCTATTGTATGATCATCACCTATTTTCCCTGAGTATTGAACATAAGTATTACCACAATTCCATCAAAAGAATTAAGGTAGTTCATGAGTTCTAAGCTAATTTTTCATTGAATTATGACACTCTTATACCCCTACCAAATAATGAAGTTATTCTTACTTCCATGATTTCCAGTAAGAAATTATCTATCTCAGAAGATACCCTAAATATATTTTTCTCTGGTAATGAGGTAATTGACACATGGAGGAAGGATTACTCAGAGTATTTTGACCTGCTTGACCCTAAGGCCTTCTACAAGAAATATGATATCACTCTCCCTGACATACATAAATTCTTTAAGAAGCCTTAGTTTCCCTATAGGAAGAAGTCCACCCTACCTACTTCTTACTTCGACCTTAAAAACTGCATTCTCACTTTGGTCGTCAACTGTAATATTCATCCCCAAAAGAATCAAATTGAAATTGTAGATAATACTGTAGTAATTATCTTTTGGCTGTTTAAAAACATTAGAGTCAAGTGGTCTAGATATGTTCTCCACCACATGACCTACTTTGACACATGGAATAAAACCTGAGGTACCCACCCACCCTACCAAACCCTGATTTGTGGTCTCTTCCAATCTGTCATTGGGAAGTCTATTTTTCATGATATTCATTACAAACCTTGTCAAAAAGGATTCTATATTAATGAGACCGCAATAAAGAAAAGTCTATCTACCCCTTCCTCTACCACACATGGAGCCTCTACCTCCACCCAGGCATCTCCACCTCTTCAACTATCCCATCCTACCCACGCCTCATTCAATGTATCAAATGAAGCCCTCATGGGTTACAAGATGCATCAGCAGGCGTACAACCTTCAGGTTCAGGAGCATCTTCATTAGGACCTCTTTTCTATCATGTCTACCATGAACCTATCATGTGCCCATACTTATCCTGCCTACCAACCTTACCAAGGTGGTGATTATGCATCTTATGCATAGAATCACTTCTACCCTGCCCCTCCTCCTGTTGCTTCTGCTACTGCACCCTCTATTGTTGGTGGATCTACCTGTGGAGTGATACTTCTACCTAATGGACCTATAGCTACCTTTCTTACAGGACTTGGCACCTATTCTCCCACTTTTCCTCAAGCACAGGAGTTGCATGACCTTTGTATGTCTTGGGATGAGCAGAATGCCATGTTGCCCCATCGTGGTTTCATTCCTTCTATCGATGAGGAGATGCATGACCAGGTTGATGAGGAAGTTGTTGATGATGATGAAGATGCATCTGAGGATGATGGTGAGGATGGTTCAAATGGTTTTGATGATGTCTTTGTTGGTGCTTATGGTGACAAAGGTGAAGCTATTACCTCTGATGCACCTTCTGATGGAGATGAGGACTATAAGCCTGAAGACTCTGATGATGAAGTCGATGGTGATCATGCAGTGGACATAGATGCCATGGACATTTAGATGTTTTAGTTTATTTCTTTATATGTTGATCATATATATCTTTCTAGACTATTTTGTACTAAGACATCTGGGAACATTATCTGAGCTGTACCATTTTATATAATATTGTTGTTTTTCATCATTTTGGCTTGTATATGCTTTTAGGATATGCTTTCAGTGTTGTAATCTTAATTATATGTACCCTTACTCTCTGATTGACTCTATCTCATGAGTTGATGGTATGTTATCCATGTTGTGATTATGACACAAATTTCATGCTTCTCTCTAGTCTCTGTCTAATGTGTGTTATGTTGTTTCATGTTTTATCTTGTGGTTGGATGTTTTTAGTTGTACTTGGAGAAGACCCAGTTCTGTGCTTTTCTAACCCTCCTTACTTTTTCATAATGCCAAAAGGGGGAGATAATTTTTATGTTTTGAAGCTCTACCATATTGCTTTTATTAACCATGTGATCCTTTTCTTATTCAAATATATGTTTTATCATGTGACTTGCTAAAGGACCATGTACTATACATGTTATATTGCTTTGTGTAGAAAGGCTAACTATGCAGGTAAGAGTGAGACTAGATGGAAGGGGATAAATTTACATCTTTAAAATTATGAATCTCCTTGCAATTCACAAAGCTAAGGTATACGTTTACATATCCTTTTCAATATGTTGAGGAATAGTTTGTCATTGTCAAAAAGGGGGAGAATGTTGACTTGAGAATTATACATTGTCCATATTTTGTTAATGACTTAAACACTCCATTCATATGTATCTAATTGTTTGTTTAAGATTGATTTCAGGCTTTAGATACATGAAAAGGATCAAATTACAGAAGACCTATCTTGTCCATGTTCAAGTCAAAAGCAATGCAAATGCACTTTTGTGGAAATCACTTCAAACCACCTTAGAATATTTTTGTAATCATTGGTGTTGATGATATGAATTGCACGTAAGATGAGAAAAAATTAGGGACACTTAATTCTATCATTTGATCACTTTAAAATCATTTTGAAAAGTTTGTCACATCACTTCAATTGGTCACGTTTGAATCTCGACCGATCAGTGATGGATTTTTGGAAATTGATCCATCGGTCGAGTTGTGCGCTCACAAAACTCGACCGAATGATTTACTGACCAATGTTGATTTTTAATGGTTGGTCGAGTTTCCCAAGGACAAAATCGACTGACAATTTGAAAATTGGCATATTCGGTTAGTGGATTGGTCAAGTTATCTTTATTGAAACTCGACCGAATTTACTGTATAGAAAATGCAAAAAAAGTGATTCCAACCATTAAAGATTTGTTAGAAACGAAAATAGATCCATTGCAAGTTGTAGAATGACTATTTTTTATTCTTATTGATCCCACACTCAAAGGAACATCCTCATCTATGAATAGGACCTCTTGGAGTTCATTTCAAGGTTACTCATTCATGCTATCCTTGGTCCTTACTATAGTTGAGTGTGCTACAACCCTTTGATTCCCTTTCTCTCTCTCACATACAAAGCATTTTGTGAGTATGAGTGAGTTGGGCATGTTGTAAGAGATCTATCTCAATGTTATCTTGTAAAGCTCTCCATCTTTCCATCATCCCAATCTGCTTTCTCAAAGAGAAAAGGTTGAAGTGATCTTCTCTGAGTGAAGGAGAAGTCAATGTTCTTCTTCAAGGCTAAAGAAGGTGTCAAGATCTTCTCCAAGTGAAGGAGAAGGACAAGGCTTAAGATTCAAGAAGAGTGGGTAATCCCAGCGAGGCCAAAGACTTGATGCAATTATGGGTAAGTCCTTGTGAAGGCTGAAGACATCTTGATCAAGTGGGTAAGTCCTTGTGTAGGTGAAAGAATCTTGTCTTGAATAGGTAAGTCCATGGATGTATGGTTTTGTTCTTATATCACTTATAATGGAATATAAGTATACATCAGTTGCGAAGTCCTCGAGGTTGACCTCTCTAGGTAGTGGATTGACGATCTCCTGGTTGGGAGATTGGAACAACTCTAACCACCTTGTCCAAGTGTTTGTTTCAATCTCTCTCATCCTTGCTATGCTTGTTTAAATATAACTTAAAATTGAGTTTTAGCATTTGGTTTAAATTGATATAATTTGAAGGTTTAACTACTTTTGTGAGAATTTTGAAGCTCTATTCACCCCCCTCTAGATCCCTAGATTCAACAAAATGAAGATCCACTGCACTCAAGTCTCTAAGATCTGAAATGATTAACCAATGGGTTATCTTGAAATAGAAATGGTACAATCCTATCTATCCCCTTTAGTATCTTGTTATATCTTGTTGTTACTACTTTTACATATATATTTCCTGTGCGAAATATTTGTCTCATTCTACAGACGGATGACCAAGTCCACTTGCCTTTGGATTTGTAACCATTAGGAGTTTGGACTTGGGGTAATAAATAGTTTTGTGACAAAACCTTCCCACCTCCTATGCTATATGTTAGGGATATTTTGGTATGCCTTTATAGATGTTGGAATCATTAGACTCTATTAATAGAATGCAGTCATGGTAAAATAGTCAGTATATCTTGACATTATGAAAAGTAATTGACTTGGTTCTCAAATCAATTTTGGTACCGTTTTGTATTTCTTTTGCAAAGTTTTCAATGCCAAACTAATATTCAATACTACACTATATGTAAGAAATCCAGACTTTATTTCAAGATTTCACAAACCAATTTGTGACCATGTGAAGTTTTAGGTAATAATAAACCCCCTAGAGTTGAACAATGTGTCTAGTTAAGCAAAATATGTAACCCTAAACCTCAGTGTCAATCAATGACTTGAAATTTGCAATATAAATGACTTATTTGATCTACCCCATTCTATCCCTTTATGTGGTTAGTTGTATGATAGGTTAATCCCTTAAGAGGTGGAGTTTTGTACCATAAAACTTAAGGAAAGGAATTCGACCTTATGGATTTATAAACTCAATAATGGATGCATTTGGTTACCATGGGTAATTTCCTCATTTGAATATCTCACAAATATTATTACCCCTAATTAGGGTAGTAAAATTGTAAGACCCCTGACCTTACTTTCAATTGAACATGCTTTTTTATCATAATTAGATATTTAAAACCTTAATAAAACCATAATATGTTCTTTGATATCTTGTGACAAGCTTAAGTTTCAAGTTTGGTCCAGTTGGACATTGTTTGTGCATGTTATGTATATATGTGCTTGATTTGGACTTTTATGCAATTTACACATATCTAGGGTGTTTCATGTAATTTTTCACATGATTTGTGTTCCTCACACATTTTGGTATCGTATTTGATATATTGGTTCTATGGGGCACCTTGTTAGGGTTTGTCTTGGATGCCCTAACTCAATGGTTGACCTTGGACCCAATGATCACCTTGTGTTTGTGGTCGCCAAAGTTTTATGGTGCTCTCTAGGGTTGGCGGTTGACATGGTTTATTGTGATACCTAGGGTTGGTGGTCGATGAGTTTCCTAAATAAGCTTGGTTATAAGTTTTCCTAGGATTAGCAACCATTGGATTTTCTTATCAATGGTCGCCAAAGTTCTTAGCGATCGATTGCTTTTTCTGAACAAGTCTTGTCAATGAGAATTTTTTTTGGTCATCAGGTGCTGATCTATATGGTCAACCTAGTTGCATTTATGACATGCTTGCATGGGCGATGTGCTTTTACATTGGACACATGGAAAACATGGTTAGACACCTCTACCTTCTGTCCTCTCTCACCCATAGCCATATATACCTCCTTATCATGAAACCAAACCCTTTGAACCCACTTTCTCTTTTCTTTCTCTTGGAGCTCGTCCCTCTTGCTTGGTGAAGGAAGAGCTCAAAGTTGAAGAAGGAGGTCGATCTTGCTTTCATTTCTACTTATGGTTTGGATCTACCCTAGTTGAGGTTGTTTGGTGCTTCCATGCTTAGTTTCTTATCTTTGGTAAGTGAGATCTTCCTCTTTTCCTTCGTTTTCCTTGTTGCCTACCCTCTCTCTTTCTCTTATTGACCGAATCCATGGTTTTCCATGGTGACGTTTGAGTTAGATCTTGAAGAACACGTCTTTCTTTCCTCCTTGACCTAGGGTTTGCTCTCTTTTTGGACAAGGAGCTAGCTTAGTCGATAGGAGTGCTCAAGCTAGGGTTTCTTCTCTCCTCCCTTCAAGCTACCTTGCTGTTTAGAGTTTCTACATAATCTCTAAGGTGAATTATATAACTTTCTCCACAAGTATCATTAACTCTTACCTTGCATGTACATGATCTTTCTCTTCAATGAAGTTCTAAACAAGAAGAATCTATCTTTTCCTAAGGTTTGAACTGAGGATAATTCTTGAGTAGTTTATCATTTTGTATGAACCCTAAACTTTGTGCACGCTTTTCTTAATGGAAGTGGCGATCCTAGACATTTCTTACATGTGTAAAAGTTGAGTTTTTCTCTCCCAAATGATGTTTTATTCCTAGGGTTTCAAGATGGTTTTTACTCCTTGAATTTGTACCTAATGGTTTGGTGTTGGTTCAGATTACTTGACTTCCTTGTGTGGACAGATGTCATTGACTTTGTTGTTGTTTTGTATCTTATTTGGTCGCAAATGTTTTTAAAATCATGAATGGTCACCAAGAATTTTATTTCAAAGTTTTCAATGAGATTTTCATCCCCTTTGGACACCAAGATTTCACTTTTGAGATTGCTAAGATTCTAAACTATATGGTTACCAAGGTTTGAACTCTAGATGGTTGATGACATCTGATCTATATGGTCACAAAGTTTTCACCTATGTGGTTGTTGAATTTTGACCCTATGTGGTAGCTGAGGATTTGAACTCTTTTGGGGTTGCCAAAGATTTGATCTTATGCGGTTGCCCAATTCTGATTCCAAGTTGGTCAATGAGACATGAACTTTGTTGGTTGCCAAGGACTCTAACCCTAAACCTAGTAGTCATTGATGGAATATAACTCTAGTTGTCTCTGATAGAATCTAACCCTAGGGTCACTGATGGTTCCCACCCCTAGTGGTTGCTGAGGGTGGCTAACCTCAATGATCACCAAAATGGTGAACCCTAATTTTAGTGGTCTCCAAAGTGGTTTCTACCCTAGGTGGTTGATAAAGAATTCCTCCCATGGTTGCTATGTTTTGATGTCTATAATTGATGGTGTTTTTATATAGTTACCCTAATCCGTTAGTTGTGCTTGAAGTGCAAAGATTTGATGGTTGATTACATGATTTGATGAGAATGTTAAGAATGAGTGTTGGTGTTTGATTGCACATGATGTAATTGTTATATCTTCGCCCTTAAATGAATACAAACCTAAGGTTTTGTACTGTACTGATTGGTAATGTTAACCCAACTATTCTTGTTGAACCTAACCCGAATAAAAGTACGTGATGATTGTTAATAACTTTTAGTTTTCTTGTATGATTAAGTGTGATGAGAAATATTTTCTCTATATATGTTGTTGTAACCCTAATTTGTAGCTAAATGAACATTATAAGTTGTTATAAGTCATGTTATGCCAAACTTGTATATCTCTGTATGGTGATGGTATGATGAGCCTTTGGTAAGGCATGGAAAGATAATGATGTTCTTATAGGGAATCATGTGTTGGTCCTAATAAACTTTAGGCATGGTGGAGTCTTATTGCAGGTGTGATCCTCATCATGATGTGACAAGGATTGATATCATGTGATGATGTGATAAGATTTATATCTCATATATTTTATATCTTTTGAAGTTGCAATATACCCACATTGTTGTATTATGCTTTTTGGGTTTGTATGTAACTTGATTGATGCAGTTAAAAGACACCCAATTAACATTAACTAATCAAGTGAAACCCTAATCATGTAGTTCCCTGTATTGTAGAACCATTTAGTGTTAGAACTTGTTGGATGGGGAAACGAATATTTCTAAGGGAAGCTTGGAGTGCATCTTGATCCCAAAATTTTTAGGATGTCTATGTTCATACCTTAGTAGGAAAACGGCTATGGTCGTGTCTCAAGTATTTGTATATGTCATGTGATTGAGGACAATTGTGGTTATACCTCAGACAATAGGGTTTTGAATACCCTTGTTACTAGTGTTGTAGCCTATATACTAAGGGTAGACTAGGCTATTTTTTAGCTAGACTACATATGTCATTGCGGCTTACTCGTACTAACTGAGGGTTGATGAAATCTTAGGAATTTGACTCTCCTAGATCTTGCATGGAACTGATTTTGAATTAGTAGTGGTCAGTTGGAGTCTGAGTGGTATAGCTCAAACTCTACAAGGCTGAATAAAAATGTAATATAGTCGTGTAGTATATTTATTAGGGTTAAACAAGATTGACATTGGTGTTAACTTTCCTTGCTTCTTATGCTGCTTAGTTGTTATATAATGTGCTAAAAGAAATCACTTATTGATTAAATGATAGATTTATATGTTCCCTAATATTTCTTATAAAGCATTCCTATTGCTATGCCTATTAGTTTAACTTGTTTAATCTGCTTAGTTTGTTTACACAATTTAAACTGTCTAATAATACTTGTGTAATCAATAATCATTATTGAGAGTTATATCTCTCACTGGGACGTTGGTCACACCTTGTGGGTCACCATATCTTTTCAGGTGATTGCTAGAGATGTCATGATCGTGGTGGTGAGGAATAGAAGCTTGGAGGGAAGTAGGAGTAGAAGGTTGGTTAGTTGGTAGAAGTGTCCTAGAGTCATCTTTATACTCTCAGGTCTAGTCGAGGGCATTTTGTAGATGATATGTACATCGAGTTGATATTTTGGCAGTGTGCCAATGTTTGTATATAAGATGTATATGTGGAATCATATCTTCTTCTACAGGTTGTGGTTGAGACCATTGGACATATATGTAAACACCTGATATGGTATGTGTCAATATGCAAGTTGTTGGACCTTTATGTAAATATTTTTGAACATGATGGTAATGTTGAAATTTGTTTTCATTTACATGCTTTTCTGGGTATGTGATTGTTTAGTAGTCAATCTTGTGTTTTGTTTTGAGTAATCTCATTTAATGTGGCAAGGCTTAACATGATAGGTCAATATCAGAACTCTAGGTTTGCTAAGTCTACAGGGACATATGACTTAGGGTTTGTGTATGTTCTTACATAATCCAACATGTCTGAACATGGTTTATGCTTATTTAGATATGTTTAGAGAACATGAAGAACATGTTGAGAGTAGCTACATCATGCCAGGAGGTGGTGCTAGGAGGCATGAATGTGAGGATAGAGTGTCTGAGATGGGGCCGTGCCTCATTTTGACCATGTTGCCATGGAAAATCCTGCCTTTCAGTCCATGTTAGGAAACCTCATGGCGACGATTATGCATATAGACAATAGAGCGTCTATACCTCAAGTTAGGGAAGCTCTACCTAATGTGGAATCTCAGGGTTTTGGGAAGAAGTTCGAGAGCCTGAGACGTGTTGGATCTATTTAGTATGTGAATACAGCGGACCCATATGATGTTGATATGTGGTTGATGGAGCTTGAGAAGGCTATCAAGATCCTCAACATCCCAGAAGAGGACAAGGTGAAGCACATTGTTTATCTGCTGAAGGGTAGTGTTGGCTATTGGCGGTCCATAGAAAAGGAGAAAAAACCTAGAGTTGTGGTAGGTTTGGAAGATTTTTGATAGGAGTTTGTGAGTTGTTACTTCCCAAAGACATATCTCAATGCAAAGATGACATAGTTTGAGAAGTTGTGTCAAGTATCAATGTCGATCAATGAGTATGAGGATAAGTTTATGGAGTTTTTGAGGTTCTACACTCACATGGAGATGATAATTAAGGAGAGGATCTGGAGGTCTGAGAAGGCTTTGATCATGGAGTTGACTAGGAAAACATTTTTTTTGGATAATAGAGAGAGGCTCTCTACCTTTGTGGAGTTGGTGCGCATGACTGAGGGGTCTTCTATCAAGAAGCATGAAGCCAACGCTAAGAAGAGGTCAGCTCACTTCCAAGGATAGTCGTCTGGTGGCTTTAAGAATCCAAGGTTCTCATCACCGCAGTCACATCAGAGATCAACCTTTTCTGACCTGAAATGAGGTGTGATGCCACCGTGGCCCCCGAGCAGGGGATGAGGTCGTAGTTTTCCACCAGCAGGAGCCCACAGTGCAACATTTTTGTCAGTGATAGGTCCATCTAGGCCATAGTATGACTCAAGGACTTTTCACAAGTGTGGACAAGTAGGGCATATCAGATTGAGTTTCTCAATGATGGATGAAGAAGTGACACAACAACTGACGTAGAGTCATTAAGGTTCATAGTAGCAGCAATTTAGCAGTGGTGGTGGTAGAGGATGTGGTCAGACATCACATTCGGGGTCATATGGACCAGCTAACAGAGGATGTGGATGACAATAGGAGATGTCTAGATTCTATGCTATGAGTCATGTAGAGGGAGTGGTCAATCCACGGGTCCTGACTGGTCAGATGGAACTTTTTCATTCTGACTTATCTGCTTCTTCTTTCTTATCTATTTTGGTTGACCTGGGTGTGATGCACTCTTTTATCACTAGAGAGGTGATCAATAGTTGTAATCTGCATGTTTATGGTAGATCTAATAGTCTTCAGATAGAAACCTCTCTTCTTGGTTCCACTAAGTTGTAGGAGGAGTTTCCATCTTGCATTCATTTTTTTTCTGGATGCAACATTCAAGTGGATTTATGTTATTAACATGGATGGATTTGATGTGATCTTAGGGATATATACCTTAGAGAATGATAAGATTGTTTTGGACTATATTTCCAAGTTGGCGACATTATGTGATGGAGATGTTTTGTGGATCTTACATGGAGATAGGAAAATTCTTCGAACATGTTTTGTGTCGACAATGACAAGAGGTTGATGACACAAGGATGTGAGGCTTTCTTGGCACATGTTATGGATAATATAGTGAGGAGTCCTAGTATCTAAGAGGTACCGATATTGAAAGAGCTTAAGGATGTCTTTCCTGAAGAGTTTCCTAGTGTTCCCCCTCCTAAATAGATCAATTTTGAGATCAATCTTGTTTCAGGAACACAACCCATAGCACAAGCACCCTACATGATGGCACCAGCAAAGATGCATGAGTTGAAGAAGCAGATGCAAGAGTTGTTGGAGAAGCATTTCATCAGACTAAGCACTTCCCCTTGGGATGTTCTCTAGTTATTTTTAAAGAAGAAGGATGGTTCCATGAGGTTGTGTACAGACTATCCAAAATTGAACAAGGTTACAGTGAAGAACAAGAACCCTTTACCAAGGATTGATGATTTATTTGAAAAGTTGAGAGGTTATACAATGTTATTGAAGATAGATCTAAGATCAGGCTACCGCCAGTTGAGGATTAAGGCGGATTACATATCCAAGTCTACTTTGAGGAACAGGTGGTTATGTCATTTTGGCTAACCAACGTGCCAAAAACTTTCATGGATAAGATGAATAGGGTGCTTAGACCGTGTCTAGATCAGTTCATTGTAGTGTTTATTGATGAAATCTTGATATACTCTAGGGATAATCAACAACATGAGAAACACCTAAGCCAGGAGCTAACGTTGTTGAGGTAGCACCGATTACATGCCAAGTTCAGTATGTGTGAGTTCCAACTGACTGAGGTGTCTTTTATGGGTCATGTTATATCTGCTAAGGGCATTTGTGTAGACCCGAAGAAGGTTAAGTCTAGAATGGGAACATCCCAAGACACTGACTAAGGTCTAGAGTTTCTTAGGTTTGGTTGGTTACTATAGGAGATTCATTAATAATTTCAGTCCTGTAGCGTTTCCCCTAACGAAGTTGACCAAATAAGGCATTCTTTCTATTTGGGATGACAAGTGTCAATGTTCTTTCCATTCGTGGAAGGAGAAGTTGACCAATGCTCTAGTGTTAGTTCTGCCATAGCAAGGAAAAGGTTACATTATCTTATGTGATGCTTCAAAGAATGACTTGGGATGTGTGCTGATGGATGACAAGAATGTGATTTCTTTCACAAATATAAGGAGAACTACTTGACACATGATCTAAAGCTACTAGCCATGGTTCATCCTTTAAGATTTTGAGACACTATCTGTATGGATAGAAGATTTGAATCTTCACTAACCAAAAGAACCTTCAATATATATTTTCAAAGTAGGAGCTGAACATGAAACAGAGGAGATGGATGTATGATCAAGGACTATGATTGTGTGATAGAATACCATCCAAGGAAGGAGAATGTGGTGGTTGATGCTTTGAGTAGGAAGTTATCTTTGTAATCTTCTACAGACAAGGAACAGTTACATGCTTTGGTATGTCACAAGCAGGGCATGTTGGTATTGCTTTAGTAGATGAACGTTTAGTTGGAGGTTTCCTTGTTAGCAAGGTTTTTGGCACAATTGAAGGTGACACCTACTTTGATGTAGTAGATCAGGAATGCTCAGAAGAGTGATGTCGTGATATAGAATATCAGAGCAAAGTTTGGCAGTAAGAAGTGTGATGCTTTCCATGAGATAGAGGTTGGGATAATTTTCTTTCATAACATGATAGTCGTTCCAGATGATGATGGTCTGAGGAAGATGGTTCTTGAGGAAAATCATTCCTCGATGTATGCAACACATCCTGGAAGTACCAAGATGTACCATAATATGAAGGATCTGGATTGGAGGCCAGGTCTAAAGTGTGATGTGGTAGAGTTTATTGCTAAGTGTCTAGTCTGTCAGTAGGTCAATGTTGAGCATTAGAAGCCTGCGGGAACATTGCAACCTTTACTGACACCACAGTGGAAATATGATCATACAACTATGGACTTTGTGGTTGGTCTTCCTAGGAAAACCAAAGTTCATGATTCCATTTGGGTGATAGTTGATAGGTTGACCAAGTCAACTCACTTCTTTCCAGTTAAGATGACGTATACAATAGAGAAGTTGGCACATATATATGTTGATGAGATAGCTCAGCTGCAATGCATTCCAGTTACCATAGTATCTGATAGGGGTGTGCAGTTTACTAGTTGGTTTTGGGAGCATCTGAATTCAGCTATGGGGACACAACAGAGGTTTAGCACAACCATCCACCCATAGATAGATGGTCATCTAGAGAGGACCATTCGGACTTTAAAAGATCTTGAGGGCTTGTGTGTTACATTTTTTGGGTAGTTGGGATGTGCATCTAAGTTTGAAAGATTTTGCCTACAACAACAACTATCATAGGAGTATAGACATGACACCGTATGAAGCTTTGTACGAGATGAGTTTTTGGTCACCTCTTTGTTGTTGTGAGACTGGTGAGTATCATCTTTTGGGCTAGTGCATCAAACTATAGAGAAGATCAAGGTGACACAACTGTTGGTATGCATTCCCAGAGAGCAAATCATATGAGGATTGTAATGACATAATTTGTAAATGATTTGATTAATAATAAAGGATATATTCCAACTTATTATATTTTATTCAGTTATGAGATAATGATGTAACATAATAAATGTCTAGATAATGATATTACTCAATAATGTATGTCATCAAGTATGTGACTTGAACAATGAGATCATAAAGAGTGAAGAGTATATACATTTGCATTATATCCCTCGTCGGATGTTATTATGGAAGGCATATAGACAACAATAAAACACAAGACTTTAATGTGTCTTGGTTGATGACAAAATCTCATATGTCATGATATGTGATATCAAACCAAGCACATAGATACATGTTAGAGAATAGTGTATCAAACAAACCCACCATTAGAGTATCACATGGAAACCATTACAATGGTAGTCATAGTTATCTTTAATAGTGTTGGTGGTGATTGTGGTTCTTAGACCTAAAGTACCTACACTCATCACATGTGGTTCGGTGTGCTTTAACATCATCCACCACAATCTTGAATAAGGATTATCATAAAGGTCATGATTGAGTACATTGTGACACATGGGGATGACTATGATTGATGTACATAGGATTTTTCCCTCCTATAAGAGTATGATATCCTAGGCCTCCTGATAAGTGAGATTGAGAAATGCATGGCCATGTACATGTGAGTCAATGTGTGATATTGAGCTTACGTATATCTCAGACAATATGTTATGGTTCAAGAAACAAAGATTGAATGTTTAAAAGGATGACTGCTCCATGCCTCAAGTTTAATCTGGATATCAGTGACAAAGGAACTATACAAACACTATAACACCAAACACAAATTGTAGGTTTAAGTTGTTCTCCAACTTTCCATTTACTTGGATATTAGTGATGTGTGACTAGACACCACTCTTTTCTTGTAATGTCATAACCGGTTATGGACATTCACTACCAATGTGATATATGACCTATAGGGTCACACACATAGGAAATGACCTAGAAGAGGATTTTTGATATTGGGTGATAATTGGATTGATTACTAACGTGTTTCAATATTTAATCAAAGCAACAAATAAACGGATTGGACTCCCTACCAATCAGCTCATGTGATGAAATGACTGGTTGGAGTGTTAGGTTGATTGGACATTGCATTGGCTGAGTTTTGTATGAACTGGGGCACTGACTGACCAGTTCACATAGTGAAATGATCGGGTGGGGGTTGTGAGATGACCGACTCGCTTCACAAGATGTCTGGTTCATAATGTAATTTAAATTGCATCAAGTATTAGTATTGACGTCATGATGTGCATTAATTATAATAGAATGGACAATTCATATGTGATTGGGAAACATGGAAAATGACTGCTTCATTGTGTGAACCAATCGGCTTGCGTGCCAACCGACTAGTTCACCTAGAGAACCAACTGTTTCTCCTAGAAAATTGATCGTTTCATAATTCGTATATTGTGAAAATTTGAGATTTCAATCCCTTCCACTCCCACACAGACTAGAAACCCTAGCCCCTCCTATATCTAGAGGGGTACTGGGGGCTTTTCAGACATAACAATTGACTCTAACAATTGTTTGTCTTTTTGTTGTGGTAACCAAGAGAACCTGAGCAAGTCTACCTGATAAAGGGAGGGATGGAAAGGGATAACAATTGTGGAAGAGAAAGTTGGTGACTAGTACACCAATGGGAAGGACAACTCCTTCCTATCCGTTCTAATAAGATGACAGGAATTCTAGGTTGTTACAACCCCAGTTTTGGGTTCATTTGGGTGAGAAATGTAACTTCTTACATTAAAGATAATTGGACAAATGATTGCAAATAAATGAATTTCGTTACAATAGCCTTGATATTTGTGTTGTGGGCTTTATTGGCTATTGGGCCCATTAACAAAGAAATTCAATTAATTAATGAATAATTGAGAATATGAGAAAAGAAAGATGTGGAAATCTCTAGAAGGAAAAAGAATGTAATTCAAGGATGGATTTCGTGCATTTAGGTTCCTTGGGTGCCAAGGAATCCGAGATTGCAAAGAAAAGGCAATAATAAAAGAAAAGATCAAATAAGTATTTCTTAATTAAGAAAGAAAATGAAAACAATGTTAATATGTGGAAAATAAGTGAAAAGAGGTGAATTTGAGTTATCTTTAGTGGGATTTCGTATCCCAAGGATTCCTAATAATAAAAGGAATACTGATGAGGAAAATAAAAGAGAAATAAAAAGAAATCCTCAAAAAGAGGTATTTTAATGAGAAATAAACAAGATAATGTGAATAATGCATATTGATGCATTTAAGGATAATGAGTATTCCTTCAAAAGGAATTTTGAATTCCTTGAGTTTCTTGGGATCCAAGGAATTCCAATGGAGAAAGAAGAAAGAGAAAATATCAAAGTTGCAAAGTTAGAGGATAATAGGATACATCATTAATGACTTTTTGATAATATCAAAAAGAGATGTTATTTGTTAAAAGAAAATAGGAATTTGTGGCCTATGGATTAAAAGCCAAACACAAAGAGAGTAAGAGTAATATTTTCGGATTCTTCATTATAAAAGTATTCCAAAATAGAAAGGAATAGGGAATATGTAATGATTTTCCGGAACCTATATACAAGGACATGCTTTTAGAGAATAAGGCATGATGATTAGTGCCTTTAGGCATTTTCCTTTTCTTTTGTGTGCAACATGAAATACTATTATGTGTCTCCCTTCCATGTGGGTCACACAGCCATGAAGGTATGGGCCTCTCTTCGTCTCTTCAAGGATGATCCCTAGGGTTTCCTTAGGTGTGTGTATATATAAAGGAACCCTAGTTTAGAATCTTGCCACCTGAGTTCAAGTCCTATCCGTAGTGGCCCAAGCAGGAACCATGCGGATCCATGAGTCCCAGTTTTCTCCCATCAATCGGCCTTGAGAAGCCACAGATAGACCTACAACTCTGTCATAGCAGATCATGGCCTAGCAACTGACCGGCAACCAGCTTCAGCGAGCCTTTCCCACTTCTTGGTGTTGTTGTCGTCCCGAAAAGGGTGCGAGCACCATCTCTTTCTGGGAAGGGATGCATCGGCCACCTGCACGGCAAGAAGCCTAGGCAGACTGCCGCCAGGAAGCCGTGGCCGTACACCCTACACCGACCATCCCTGGGGACCCCAAAGGGTTGCGCATGCTGTTGGAGGAAAAAGGCGCTGTCTAGGGGTTGCACGGCCGGAGAGAGATGCAGAAAAGGATGGAAGGTGGGTGCGGAGGAAGCAGCTCTTCGCCCAAAAGCAAAGTCGTGCGACGCAACGCTGTGCGCGCAGCGACGCAGGCGCACGGAAGAAGAAGTAAAAGAGTCAAATGACTCTTGTGCCCCTCATCGCGTGTACAAGACCCAAGGGCAGCCGAGACCTTTCTCTGCACAGAATACTGGTAAATACTTAACGCTGACGTGTCAATTTCTAACTGGCCAGTTAAGTGATAAACTTACAAAAATCATTGAAAATGCTAGGATGATCGGATGTAGACAACTTATATATGAAACTTGCTCAGAAAAAATGAGAGGAATAGAAATAAAATATTATTAGAACCTGAATATGCTTCCTGTTCTAAAAGTATGTGCAATACATGTTTAGATGTGTTTAATGTAAAGAAAAAACTTAGATTTTGCCTTAATTTGATGCTTAGTTAAATATGTTTGTTAATGTTAAGCTAATACCTGATCTAGACATGTAAAATGAATAATCATCGATAATGATGATTAATGAACTATGAATTAGCGTTAAATGAGCATAATGATCTTATTATGGTTTAAAAGGGATGATTTATTTTTAAAGAAAGGATCTTTATGCATTAATGGTATTAGAAACCCTAATATAGGAGGATATGTCTTTTAATGGTTTTAATGGTATAAATCTATGAATAAGATAGAATTATGTTGTTACAAATTCAATTGGAGGATAAAAGATCTTTTAATGCAGATAATTTGAGAATTAGGGTTTCCTAGTATATAATAGTGAAACTAATGATAAATTAGGGTTTGCTAACCTAAAAGAGCATTAAAAGTGGATAATGCATAATGAAGGCTAAAACCCTGATAAAACCCTAAAGTCAGCCCAGAAAGCTTAAAGTGGAATCCAAGTCAATCCTGAGAATGTTTTGAATAAAATAATGACACTTGGATGTTATGCATTATTTTCAGGATATTGTTGATTGCTTGTTTGATTGTATTAATGCTTGGACATAAAGTTGCTCTGAACAGGTATGTGGTTACGCTTATGACTATACCGAATAGTTTCCCGAAGATTTTATCGACGTTTCCCTCAATGCATGAATTAACTGTTGAATGTCTATTTATTTCATGCAATTATAAAGTGACTATGAATATCACTATAAATGAGTATATAAAACTGGCTAGATCCGGGTCCACCTCTGTTACTTTGAAAAGGCTAAAAAAGGGGTAATCCTAGAGTAAGGTCTAGGTTACCGTGAGTTAGAGACTCTTTAGCAAATCCTGAGTTAAGGAGTGGTCTACTTACGAGTAGTGCCATGTGACTCAACCCTAGAAACTGGTTCACTTATAGGTGGATCATGAGGGGTTTAATGGGGACAACATAGAGGATAGGGTACTCTTGGATCGCGGAGTTATATCTAAAACGTAATATTGGTTGTTAAATATGTAATTGAATAATTACATTGTTATCAAAGTTGCATGTTTATTATTTCCCCCACATACCAGCTACGGCTGACCGACGTTTTGCTTGTCGGCGTTTTAGGTATAATGAAAAGAACAAATAGTAAAGTGGCACATGTGATACTAAAAGAGAATTAAAGTGCAAAGGAGGATTAGATAGATTAGTATCGATGTGGATAGAAGTTTAGAGATCCATTTTTTCAAAAGGTATGTAAAGAAAAATTTTATTACCATTTTCAGTATAGTCTGTTAGAATTTAATAATTGTTCATGGTTATATGTCGAACCTTTGATCCGGGATTAATGGGTGCGGCTTCAACCTCTTGGTCTCCCTTAATTGGGGGTTATCAGGAGGTGGGGTCATAACATTTGGTATCAGATCTTGGGTTCCTCAGTTAACCATTAATAATTATTAAATTTTACAAACTCCATAGAACCCAAGGGAGTTGTTAGAGGAGTATCCGAAAGACGGAGGTGTCTAGAAAGGGATCACGACTGGGGGCTGGCAAGATTTTCCTCCGCACCGCTAGTCGGAATACGAGGACTCCCGGACCCGTGTGACCGCCTGTCCAAAGTCTTAGGGTATGAATCGAAATAAGATACCTTTAGGACTTCTCATCTTATTCATCCCTTCTCATCACAAAATTCTGATAAGGACATAAAGGATTAGGGTTTTCTTTCTTCTCCTCACCCTCTTGAAGTATGGGTAAGATTAATAAGGTCTAAGGAATCCTCCATCAAATTAATGAAAAGCATGTAAATAAGAAGTCATGGACATAAGCTTAATAGAGTAACCGTAAACTAAAGAATAGATACATGCTTAGGTCGTATGACATAAGTTGTCATGCCCTCAAAAGAGACCTGAGGCTAGACCTGCTTGTCAGGAGGATAGATAAAGAGAGTTAGTCTTGGAGATGGAGATCTCCATTGCAAGTAGAGACCTGGCACATCCTCTAAGGATGATGTTAACCCTAACCCTAAGTGAAGGTTAGAGAGAGATGAGTTGGACCAAGTGTTTGAAAGGACATGACTTTGGGATTCCATATGATCCATGGGTGACCTAGCACATTTGGCAACCCAACCCTGGGAAGGGTCGTGCATGTTAGGGTAGAGGATATCTCCTTAGATGATGAGGTTAGTGAAGGACCTTAGAAACCCTATGGGCTTGTGCAAGTCGGATATAGCTGGAACCTAGGGCACGTCATAGTGCTGAAACCCTGGATAAGGAATCATGAGGGAGCACAAAGGGTTATGGATGATCTTAAGAAAACATAAGTTCGAACCTAGGCTTCACGTATGTAGAGCATGCTTTTGAGGTTGATCCTTCATGAAGAGATGACCTCTAATGGTGAGGATGGATGTAGGGTTAGCTCTAGAGAGAGCAGGAAACTCGGCAAGAAGGTTGGAAGCCTAAAACAATGGATAATAGTGGTTTCCTCATGATCAATCCCTGTAGGTTGATGATATCTTGGTTGCCTTTAGAGGGACCAAACCCTAGACAGTGAAGATGAAGCTTCTGGTACCTACGTGCCCATGGTAGGGATGTTTACCTTCTGAGGTAGGAAGAAGAGTTCCTTAGACCGAGAAAGGTTTAGTAGCAGGTTATGAGGTCTTGTACCTTGTTGGTTGTCCTTAAGGAGGACCCAATCCTAAGGGTTGCTCAAGTTGAAGGATGACAAGAAGTGCATGTCATGCCTTTTGCATGCTTGGTTCGTAGTTAAGAGATAGAGCATGCAGTTTGGGTTCCTAAGCCTAAGAGGGGAAGTGGTGTACCTAATGCTCATGATGAGAAGTTGAGTTCCTATAGAAGCGAGCACGGTACCCCTCATGTATAAAGGAAAAAGGAAACTCCATAATATTAAAGGTATGATGAACCCCTCATAACTAGGTTGATGATAAAAGAAAGTATGATCTTGATCCAGCAAAGAGAACAAGTATGACCTAGCATAGTACAGTAGGTGATCTGCTTGTGCCTTAATATCTTGCTAGGGTTAAGTAGGTTCGTGTGGATGTAAACCCTAGACCTAAGAGCTTTTATGACCTTAGAGATAGTTTTCCTCCCATCCTGGGAGAGGGACCTGTTTGGAAGGGTGTATATTAGTTTTGTTGGTTCAAGGTAACCTAAAGAGGTCTCATAGGATCTTAAGAAGCTAAGTGAAAGGTACATAGTATGAGATTGAATCTACAGACCCATAGATATCCATCTCTATTGCATGTGAATGTGTTACCATGGAGGTAACCAGTATGGGGCTTGACCAAGGTAGGCAGGTTGCCATAATGCCTATGAACGGATGAGAGTCAACCCATGAATGTAGAAAGAGAGATGATGAAGACTTGGGTAAGATTCTAAGTGAACATGTACTATAATGGAGAATCCTAAGTTTATCCTAGGGTCAGGTAGGGATATGACCGATGAAAGTAGGAGTTGCCGAATTCCCCAGTTGCACATGACCATAGGGTCAGGAGGTAACAACTAACTTTGTCTGAGGGCCATGGGTTAGGAGATTGATCACCTTCATGAACTCATGGGACCCACAAGGCAGATGAGTAGGGCACTCTCTTGATGAATGAGGGAAGAGGGATGACCCCAAAAGAATCGGTACCCTATAGTACTAGAGGAGATGACCAAGGATATAAAACCTCAGTAGGTTCAAGACTAGTTTGATATCATGATGTTTGTGATGAAGAGACATATGTGGCACGTTGCAACTTAGATTTAAAGGTGTAATGGCAAGGTGGGATGTACCATCTCTACTCTTGGAACAAGAAGAACTCTGTATTTGGACTGCAGCCAAATGCTTATTTCCTCTTGTTATGGGGGTGAGAGATAGGACATTATACATGTCATACACCAAGGATAAGAGATGATGTAGGTTGGAGCATTGCCACGAGAAATGGGGATAGAGAAGATATCTTACCAGGGTAAAGTGAAGGAATGATGGATGGCTTGCAAACACTAAGAGGAATGAGGTAGTCCCCTTATGAGGAAGTTTCTATGATGAGCTATGTAGAACTTACAAGTTATACCAGGTTGAGTTTGGTCACCATGATGATGAAATCAAAGAGTGTTCTTAATAGAGATAGACATGGAGTTTGAGGTAATATAATAAGTGAAATACATTAAGTGTATGTCTTCAATGTTACCTAATACCTAAGGATGAGAGGTGGTAATGTATGCTCTGGTGAAGACTTGTTTGACTAAAAGTTAGAAAAGGTTGTTTGGCTAACCCTAAGTTTGAAAAGGAGAGGTGTTTGGATAACACTCAGACGTAACAAGATGCGTTGAAAAGTTAAGGGTTGTTTGGTTAGCTAGCCTAGTTCTTGATACAATGAAAGGATGGTGGTAGAACCTCAAGTGCACTTCTTTAGAAAAGAAGGTGATGAAACCCTAACAAGAGTGGTTTAGGGTTTCGAAGGAATCGATCTTGAAAGAATCATGACATACAGGAAATCATGATACACCATGGGAAGATGGCAATAGCACATTAGATGTTTAAGATGAGGTTGCATGTGGTTATGGCCATGCAAGCCAGGAGGTAAAGGACGAACCCCAGTAACCCAGTGTATCGATATGGAGGATAAAAGAATCCTTGAGAGGGAATGAGAGCTCAACACTATGGATGTTGGGATAAGTCTTCCCCGGATCGAGGAAGGTCGAGATGCAATATGGTTTATGGTAAGTCGCCTTACCTAAATGACATGAGAAAGAAATAGTTCTGTTAAGGGACAGATCTAGTTGAATTACCCATGAGAAAGATGGTTCAATTACACCATGAAGTAAGTTCAAAGGATTCTTGAGTTTGACCTAAAGGTTCTCTTCCATAAAGTGGAAGTAGGTACACGAAAAACTCAATGTTAGTATAGGCTATCACCCCTAACTATGGTTAGTAAGATCCAGACTAAATGGTCTGATGAGAGCATGTGTGCGCGTTCAGGGTGATATCTAGGGACAGTTCTTGTCCTATGAAAGATGTGACATTGATCACCATAGCCAGTATCGGGTTTTATATGAAGCTATGTAAGAGAGGTTGTGTCGGTCACCACTTCAGTAAGGTGATGTTGGTGAAAGGACCACATGATGGTTAGAAAAGAACCACAGTACGTGTAGATGAAGTCGCTTTGATCGTGTAATGGCTGAAAGGAGCCTAGAGATGACGAAAGTCATGAGAAGATGTAAAGTAGACTAGCATGCAGTGCACTGTGGGAGAATATAATGTGAGAATCCGACCCCTCTGAGCAGCACTGAGAAAGATGAGTCCCCGATACATGGGTCCATTAGAGATGGATGGGTGGAGATGGGTAGGTTTTGACCCTACCCTCAGGATAAAGTAATGTGGGATGTTTTCCATGTGTCCAATTTAGAGCACTATGTGAGGTACCCCGACCATGTGCTGAGCAATGAACCTAGTGAGCCCCAAGGGAGGCTGAAATGGCCTGAGTCACCTGTGTAGTTTATAGACGCCAGGATGAAAGAACTCAGAGAAAATATGTGATGATAAAGGTTCTTTGAAAACACTATGAGTACGGTAAAGCCACATAGGGGCCAATGATGGACATGAAAAAGTCTTATCCTATTTTGTTTGTTTGCTTGATTGAATTTTGAGGACAAAATTCTTATAAGAGGGGAAGGATGTTACAGCCCCAATTTTGGGTTCTTTTGGGTGAGAAATGTAACTTCTTAAATTAAACATAATTGGACAAATGATTGCAAATAAATGAATTTCGTTACAATAGCCTTGATATTTGTGTTGTGGGCTTTATTGGCTATTGGGCCCATTAACAAAGAAATTCAATTAATTAATGAATAATTGAGAATATGAGAAAAGAAAGATGTGGAAATCTCTAGAAGGCAAAAGAATGTAATTCAAGGATGGATTTCGTGCATTTAGGTTCCTTGGGTGCCAAGGAATCTGAGATTGTAAAGAAAAGGCAATAATAAAAGAAAAGATCAAATAAGTATTTTCTTATTAAGAAAGAAATTGAAAACAATGTTAATATGTGGAAAATAAGTGAAAAGAGGTGAATTTGAGTTATCTTTAGTGGTATTTCGTATCCCAAGGATTCCTAATAATAAAAGGAATACTGATGAGGAAAATAAAAGAGAAATAAAAAGAAATCCTCAAAAAGAGGTATTTTAATGAGAAATAAACAAGATAATGTGAATAATGCATATTGATGCATTTAAGGATAATGAGTATTCCTTAAAAAGGAATTTTGAATTCCTTGAGTTTCTTGGGATCCAAGGAATCCCAATGGAGAAAGAAGAAAGAGAAAATATCTAAGTTGCAATGTTAGAGGATAATAGGATACATCATTAATGAATTTTTGATAATATCAAAAAGAGATGTTATTTGTTAAAAGAAAATAGGAATTTGTGGCCTATGGATTAAAAGCCAAACACAAAGAGAGTAAGAGTAATAATTTTCGGATTCTTCATTATGTAAGTATTCCAAAATAGAAAGGAATAGGGAATATGTAATGATTTTCCGGAACATATATACAAGGACATGCTTTTAGAGAATAAGGCTTGATGATTAGTGCCTTTAGGCATTTTCCTTTTCTTTTGTGTGCAACACGAAATACTATTATGTGTCTCCCTTCCATGTGGGTCACGCAGCCATGAAGGTATGGGCCTCTCTTCATCTCTTCAAGGACGATCCCTAGGGTTTCCTTAGGTGTGTGTATATATAAAGGAACCCTAGTTTAGAATCTTGCCACCTGAGTTCATGTCCCTATCCGTAGTGGCCCAAGCAGGAACCATGCAGATCCATGAGTCCCAGTTTTCTCCCGTCAATCTGCCTTGAGAAGCCACGGACAGACCTGCAACTCTATCACAGCAGATCATGGCCTAGCAACTGACCGGCGACCAGCTTCAGCGAGCCTTTCCCCCTTCTTGGTGTTGTTGTCGTCCCGAAAAGGGTGCGAGCACCATCTCTTTCTGGGAAGGGATGCATCGGCCACCTGCACGGCAAGAAGCCTAGGCAGACTGCCGCTAGGAAGCCGTGGCCGCAGGCCCTGCACCGACCATCCCAGGGGACCCCAAAGGGTTGGGCATGCTGTTGGAGGAGAGAGGCGTTGTCTAGGGGTTGCACGGCCGGAGAGAGAGATGTAGAAAAGGATGGAAGGTGGGTGCGGAGGAAGTAGCTCGTCGTCCGGAAGCAAAGTCGTGCGACGCAACGCTGTGCGCGCAGGTACGCAGGCGCGCGGAAGATGAAGGAAAAGAGTCAAATGACTCTTGTGCCCCTCATCGCGTGTACAAGACCCAAGGGCAGCCGAGACCTTTCTCTGCACAGAATACTGGTAAATACTTAACACTGACGTGTCAATTTCTAACTGGCCAATTAAGTGATAAACTTACAAAAATCATAGAAAATGCTAGGATGATCGATGTAGACAACTTATATATGAAACTTGCTCAGAAAAATGAGAGGAATAGAAATAAAATATTATTAGAACCTGAATATGCTTCCTGTTCTAAAAGTATGTGCAATACATGTTTAGATGTGTTTAATGTAAAGAAAAAACTTAGATTTTGCCTTAATTTGATGCTTCTTTAAATATGTTCATTAATGTTAAGCTAATACCTGATCTAGACATGTAAAATGAATAATCATTGATAATGATGATTAATGAACTATGAATTGGCGTTAAATGAGCATAATGATCTTATTATGGTTTTAAAAGGGATGATTTATTTTTAAAGAAAGGATCTTTATGCATTAATGGTATTAGAAACCCTAATATAGGAGGATATGTCTTTTAATGGTTTTAATGGTATAAATCTATGAATAAGATAGAATTATGTTGTTACAAATTCAATTTGAGGATAAAAGATCTTTTAATGTGGATAATTTGGGAATTAGGGTTTCCTAGTATATAATAGTGAAACTAATGATAAATTAGGGTTTGCTAACCTAAAAGAGCATTAAAAGTGGATAATGCATAATGAAGGCTAAAACCCTGATAAAACCCTAAAGTCAGCCTAGAAAGCTTAAAGTGGAATCCAAGTCAATCCTGAGAATGTTTTGAATAAAATAATGACACTTGGATGTTATGCATTATTTTCAGGATATTGTTGATTGCTTGTTTGATTGTATTAATGCTTGGACATAAAGTTTCTCTAAACAGGTATGTGGTTATTCTTATGACTATACCGAATAGTTTCCCGAAGATTTTATCAACATTTTCCTCAATGCATGAATTAACTGTTGGATGTCTATTTATTTCATGCAATTATAAAGTGACTATGAATATCACTATAAATGAGTATATATAACTGGCTAGATCCGGGTCCACCTCTGTTACTTTGAAAAGGCTAAAAAAGGGGTAATCCTAGAGCAGGGTCTAGGTTACCATGAGTTAGAGACTCTTTAGCAAATTCCGAGTTAAGGAGTGGTCTACTTACGAGTAGTGCCATGTGACTCAACCCTAGAAACTGGTTCACTTATAGGTGGATCATGAGGGGTTTAATGGGGACAACACAGAGGATAGGGTACTCTTGGATCACGGAGTTATATCTAAAACGTAATATTAGTTGTTAAATAAGTAATTGAATGATTACATTGTTATCATAGTTACATGTTTATTATTTCCCCCACATACCATCTACGGCTGACCGATGTTTTGTTTGTCGGTGTTTTAGGTACAATGAAAAGAACAAACAGTAAAGTGGCACATGTGATACTAAAAGAGAATCAAAGTGCAAAGGAGGATTAGATAGATTAGTATCGGTGTGGATAGAAGTTTAGAGATCCAAGTTTTCAAAAGGTATGTAAAGAAATTTTTTATTACCATTTTCAGTATAGTCTGTTAGAATTTAATAATTGTTCATGGTTATATGTCGAACCTTTGATCCGGGATTAATGGGTGCGGCTTCAACCTCTTGGTCTCCCTTAATTGGGGGTTATCAGGAGGTGGGGTCGTAACATAGGTGGTTCGTGTGGATTTCTCTAGAGGCATGGATGTTATTCCTACTAGGAGGACAACATCAACCTGCTATCCATGGTGAAGACCAGGAGGCGTAGAAGATGAGTCCCAATGCAACTAGAAGACAACTACACAACTACAACAATGAGGAGATGTCGTTGGACTTACTCTAGGACTAGGTACATCTTCGAAACCATACTTTCCATTATATAGTTATCGACACAACCTATTCATTTAATGGGGAATATGGTAGTAAAAATCTTGTTTTCACTACCCACCTGATGCCATATTTCCATACAGTGGTATCAAAGTCACATCAATATACTATATTTTGGGATAATCAATATGATTGAATTTTTAGTTTATCATTTATTTATTGCATGCAATGCAAATAATTTTTTGCAATAAAATATCACACATAATCCCAAATCAATATATATATATATATATATATATATATATATATGCAATTTACACGTGTCACCTTAAAAGCGAGTTTTGATGGTGGATGTGTAGCATGGTTATCAGTATGGTTGTGTGGTTGGTTATTCCTATTTTATCTCAGTTTGCATATCGAGCTTGTACCTTATCTTCCAATTGTAAAAGAATTACTCTCTCCTACCTTTTCTCCCCTCAAATGTAACTCGAGGTTTCTCTATAATCTTGTAGTAGTAGGATAGTTTATTTATTGTTACAAAAAGAAAAAAGATGCTCAGACCAGGTCAACCGAACCGTCTCAAAGGTGATTTGGTCGGAGAAATGACAAAGGAGGATGAGCTAAACTGATCGGCTGGCAGACTCAACCGATCGACTGGAGGACCATGTAGATGGTGGACCGCAAACCAGACGATCGATATGATGACCAACCGACCGGCTAGGAGGCGAGCCGATTAGTTTAAAGGTTGAACCGATCAACACAGATCTTCATCAATAATAGGTTTCTCCATGTGATGTGGACCCTAGGTTGTGTTAATTCCTTATGGCTCCAAGGAATTACATTAGTATGGCCATAAGCATTGCTTTTGTTTATTGCATGTTTTAGTTGTGGGATATAGCATGTATATTATATGTACTATATATGTGGTGATTGGATAAAGTATATGTATTTATAAATACAAACTGACTCAATTAAATATTAAGCCTCAGATTCTTCCCATCAGCATCACTCATGAAAATCTTGATTGAGTAAGCATGGTCACCCCAAGGGTGGTGTACTCTCTATCTCCTGGAAGTGTGATGGTGATAATGTGGGACCACCAAGCGCGGTGCATTATTATCGTGTTAGCTTTTGGGCTAAGCTTAATTGTGTGACCTTAGTGAGATTAAGCACTAGAATCATGCAGATGATCATGTCACAAAGTTTTGCATATCATCTATCCAAGAGTTACATATGATGCAATTGGCAAAAGTTGAATGATTTTGGATCTTGGCTCACTAGAAGGTTGTACACTACAATCTTCTGAATTGATATGTGAGGACTATACATTTGAATAAAATAGTGTGAGTGATAATTAATTAAAGACCTGATTGATTATTGTCAAATTTTTAAATCAAATTAAATCAAAAGAGTTTTTGACAAAATGGAATTTTTCTCTTGTAGAATCAAATGAAAAACAAATTAATATTGTGATCAGTCCTTAGGAAGGACAAACTTGACGGGACAAATTTCAAAAGCTGGGTTTGGGCTTTGAGAAGGGTTCTCAATGAAGAGTGTGAATTCTATGTCCTTGATAAACTAGTGCCAAAAATACCTGCTATTGATGTGCCTAGGGCTAAAGTGGATGCTTACTGGAAGCATGGCCATGATACTTGTAAATAAAATACCTTATGCTAAGATACATGAACTATGAGTTGCATGATCAGTGTGAAGATATGGGGCTTCTTGAGATGGCAACACATCTTAGGAAAATGGATCATAATCTCAAAGCAAGAAAGGGACAATGTCATAAAGGTGTTCTTTGAGTGTAAAATGACGGAGGGAGACTCAGTAGAAGATCATGTTCTCAATATGATTGGACATGTGTATCATCTTGAAGAACTGGGATTCTCATTAAGCCAAGAGTTGTCCACAGATATGATTCTAAAATCATTGTGAGAATCATATAGCAACTTTATTGAGTGTTACCGCTTAAATAATATGGCCATACCGATGTCATATTTTCTTGGTATGCTGATTCATGCCGAAGCAAGAAAGAAGAAGGAAAAATCCATGATGGTGATAAATGGAAGTTGAGTCCAAGGATGAAAGAAAGGACATGAAGAGTTTTGAGGCCAAGCCCAAATATACATCTCCAATACTCAAGATGTGGAGCAAGAAAAGTACTAGAGGAACTTATCATGTGTACTTGAAAGCATTCAGGATAAAGAAAATGGAGATACATATCTCCACTTTAGGTATGTACGTTATTGAGATAAACTTATCTACTTCTTCATCATGGGTACTAGATACTAGATGTGGAACTCACATATAATCAAATATGCAAGATCTGAAAAGAAGTAGGCCTTTGGGAAAGGGCGAGGTTGAATTGTGAGTCACAAATGGAGCAAGAGTTTCTACTGCTATAGTTAGAACCTATAGTTTATCTTTGTCCATAGGGCTTGTAATAGATTTAATGAACTACTATTATGTACCTATCATAAATAGAATCATCATTTTTGTATCTTGTATGGACAAGGATGCATATTAATTTCACATTAGGAATGGTCGATGTTCTATTTCAAAGATTGGATCTTTTATGGAAGTGTCGCAATGTCTTTTGGTCTTTCTTTTCTAGATCTAAAGATAGATGTTTATAATGTAAATACCAAAAGACTAAAACTCATATCTTTGGCATCGTCATCTAGGGAACATAAATGAGAATCACATATCTAGACTCTATAAAGATGGCTATTTGGACTCTTTTGATTTTGAATTAATAGAGACATGTGAATCTTTCTTGTTGGGCAAGATGGCTAAGACCTCGTTCCGCTGGTAACAATGAGATGGATAGTGATCTATTAGGAATCTTACATACTGATGTATGTGGGTCTCTTAGAACAACCACTAGAGGTGGGTATCAATACTTCATTACCTTCATTGATGACTTTATTAGGTACGATTATGTTTACTTAATGAAACATAAGACAAAGACTCTTGACATGTTCAAGGAGTTTATGAATGATGTAAAAAATCAGCTTGGCAAAAGTATAAAGGCACTTCATTATGATGAGTTGGAAAATACTTAATCCAAGAGTTTGAGGACTTTTTGAGATCACATGGGATCGTATCTCAGTGGACTCCAACTGCAACACCTCAGCATAATGGTGTATCAAAAAACGGAATCACACATTGATGGATAATGTGCAATCAATGATGAGATTTGCTGAGCTTCTGACTACCTTCTCTGGTTATGCTCTATAAACTGCCTCATTTACACTAAACAGAGTACCATCTAAATCGGTTCAAAAGACACCATATGAGATATGGTATGGTATGGTAAGAATCATAATGTGTCTTTTATGAATATTTAGGAATGTAAAGCTTATGTAAGGAAAATGCTTCCTAAAAAGTTTGTCCCTAAATATGATAAATGTTATTTTTTTGGATATCCTAAGGAGACTAAAGGAATTACTTTTATTCCCTATCTGAAAAGAAAAGTTTTTGTTGACAGAGTTGATTTATTCTTAGAAAAGGAATTCATATCCAAAGGATTCAGTGGGAGGAAAGTGGAGCTCGAAGAGGTTCGAGACCAACAAGAAAACATTGAACCAATACATGTACAAAAGTAACAAAGAGAATCACATATTATTGTGGAATCTCAAACTGCTCAAGTAATACAGGAACCTCATAGATCTAGTAGGACACACCTTGAACTTGAAATATTTGGATATCTTGTGACTCAGGAAGGTGGTCAGTTGGTCATAGATGATGAGACAACAAACTATCTAGAAGCTACTGAGGGACCACAGTCTGAGAAATGGCTTGAGGTCATGAGATATGAGATGGAATCCATGTATACCAACAAGATATGGACCTTGGTGGATCCACCTGAATGGGTAAAACCCATCGGGTGCATTTGGGTCTTCAAGAAGAAGACTGACATGGATGGTAAATTACAAACCTATAAGAGTAGATTGGTTGCAAAATGTTTTAGATAAGTTCACAGTGTTGACTATGACAAAACCTTTTCTCCGATAGCCATGGTTAAGTCCATTAGGATCATGATTGCGGTTGCAGATTATCTTGACAGTGAGATTTTGAAGATGGATGTTAAAACCACATTTCTTAAAGGGGACCTTCTCAAGGATGTGTATATGACACAACCTGAGGGCTTTATAAATCCAACAGATGTAAATAAAGTTTGTAAGCTACAAAGGTCAATCTATGGATTGAAGCAAACATCTCAGAGCTAGAATCTTCTTTTTGATGAGATAATAAAAGAGTTTGGCTTTACTCAAAATGAAGATGAACTTATGTGTATAAGCAGGTTAGTGGGAGCATAGTGACATTCCTCATATTGTATGTAGATGACATGTTGTTGATGGGGAATGACATCCCTACTTTACAAAAGGTAAAGACATGGTTGGGAAATATGTTTTCTATTAAATACATGGGAAAAACATCCTACATCTTGGGTATCAAGATTTATAGAGATAGATCTAGAAGGCTTCTTGGACTAAGTCAAATAACATACATTGACATAGTATTGAAGCAATTCAGTATGAAGAGATCAAAGAGAGGAAACCTACCCTTGGTACATGAAGTTTCCATATATAAGCTCAATGTAACGACCCCGCCTTGCGATAACCCCCAATTAAGGGAGACCAAGAGGTCAGAGCAGTTATCCCAATAAACTGGATCAAAGGTTCGACAACTAATCAATAATAATTATGAAATTCTACTAACTAACTGAAATCTGGTATAAAATAAAACTTTGCATACCTTTTTTTTAAAGTCAGATATCTAAATTCTATCCACATATGGACTCTGTTCTAACTAATCCTCCTTTATACTTTACTTCTTATTTAATTCCACATATGCCACTTTATTGTTTTTCCTTTTCAATCTAGCACCTAAAACACTGACAAACAAAACGTCGGTCAACATATCGAAATATGTCAGTATGTGAGGACAATCAAAATTTTGCAGATATGGCTAACAATCTAATTATCACAATCAAGGTAATTAACAAGCCAATTTACGTTTTCAATGTGTCATTCTCCACCGCTTTTTCCTAACCCTGGAATACCCCCTCTAGGGTTTCCCTTTTGCCATTGACTTAAGGCCACCTTCTCAATCCCGAGCTTGGTACCTGGGGTCCCCTCTCATGGTGCCCATAAGTCATGCAACATAGACCAACTTCTCATTCCCAAGCTTGGTGTCTGGGGTCACCTCTCATGGTGCCCATTGGAATTCCCTCTTGGGCTTAAGCTTTTTGCATCATCCATCAGGGTGGCATGTAGGTGCGAGAATACACACTTATTTTACAATTGTGATATTCATAGTGACTTTATAATTTACAAGTATCAACACCCAAACTGATAAGTTGCATTCAATGCGATGAATCATCCGGGAAACTAATGTGATCAACCATAATTAACCATATACCTGTCAAGCTGATTTGAGACATAATTAATCAAAATAAATGCAAGAAGTCTAATAGGCAAGCAAGACACAAAGAGATCCTGAAACATACATACAATTTCCTATCTTTGATCATGCCATCAAGATCTATTGAACCTAGCTCGCCTCCTAGGGTTTCTAGTCCACTTTTAGGGTTTCAATTGCATTTAGGGTTCCTCTTCATTTTTACTCTTATAAACCCTAATTTTATACAATTACTCACAAACCCTAATTATCTCATCTATTCTTCACGAAAGATCTTAATATTACCTGTTAACAACATATTACCTTAATTTCAGATAAAAGGCACAATTAAATGTCCATAAAGTCTATTATGCCTCTTTTACATTAAAACTACCATTTTATCCTTTAAATTCATGACAAGATCATTAGGCCTAATTATCATCTTTGGTTCCATCCGGACTAACAACTCATAGTTCATTATGATCTAATTCACATATGAACTCTATTTATCATTAGTTCCACCTTTATTCCTTAGAAAACCCTAATTACCATATTAAGGGTATTTATCCACAATTAGGAACTTTTATACTCAAAATAGCTTATAATCATCATATCTTAGCTTTATACATGAATTTGAAAAATTAAAGCCATTAAAAACATAATCACTAACATTAGGGTTTCAAGGCCCATTAAAGCTCATTTATGTACATGGAACCCTAAATTATGCATAAAGATCATCCTTTTAGATCTAATGTGTCTTTTTATAATCAATAGGTTAATATCAACTTTAAACATCCATATAACCCTTCCTAATTCATTAATCATCAAAGATTAGGGTTGTTCATCAATTAAACCATTAAAGCTAGCATCTTTACATACTTTTTGAATTGCAAGCAGAATTAGGCTTCAAATATAATTTCTTTGTGTTCCTCTCATTCTGAGGATTAATTTTCCTGTATAATGTCACGATCAGAGCTAGGAATAATTAATTATAAGTTTTGTAAAATACTCACCTCTCGGCCAATGGGACACCGCCACATCAGCAGAGCAGGTCGCTTTTTATTTTTCATGCGGGTCAGGCTCGTCTGAGTGGTTCATTACTCTTTTACCCTTGATCCGCATCACGATCGCCAGGGGTAGGGGAGTCCTTTCTCCCTCTGTAACATCCCTAACCTGGGTTATGAGTTAACCCTAGGTGTTTTGCCTAAATATGTAATTAAATCTTTGTGATTAACTCTGAGCATGTAATTAAGTTTCTCAGAAACATATATTTCAGTATTTGCTCCTTTTTATTTAAAGTTGTAGCATTGTTTTGATATACAGGGACCTATGTGCAATTTACCCAAATTAAGGTATTCAATTTGTAAAACATATCATCTAATGTATCTTTTAGAACTCTTACCATCATTAGAGAAGAAATGATGAGGAAGTCACCTCAATTGAGTTATCAAGTTATGAAATATGCCTTGTGATTGAATAATCAGGGTATATGTGCAATATCTCTTTATGTATGTACCTTATTATTAGATTGTTCTTCTTTTACTTCTTTTTTCTAGACCTTAAGATAAGGTTTGTCCTTAGAATAAAGAGGAAGGGACGTGCAAGTAATGAAGGAAGGACTTAATTGGAATTATGGGGAAACATATGGGCCTTTAATGAAACATTACCCAAGTATATGTATACTTCACCTCTCAAGCAAAGGAACTTTTCCTTCGTGCATATCACTGTTTCCTCTTTGCTTGGCCGACTAAGGACTGTCTTGGAGCTCAAGGGGAACGACCAAGGGTGCAAGGTAGGTTTGAACCCCTCTTCTTGCCTAATTCCATGGTTAGAACTCGAATTCAAGGTCAACTTCATGGCTAACTCTTGAAACCCTACCTTTCTAGCCATCTATTTTTGTTCTTCCTTGGAGTTTTCACCTTGGCCCACCTGTGGGAACTCAAGGACGCCATTAGAGCTTGGAGCTTGAAAGCTTGGAGCTCAAGAAGCAAGCTTTAGGCGGGTTTTATAACTCTAAACCCATGCTTTACTATATACATCTCTTATATGCGGTTAAATGATAGTTCTTCATGTTTCCCTACCTTCCCTGCTATTTTTTCAAGCAAATACATGGGATATCCGTACTGTTCTTGAGCTAGGAGATGAAGGCATGAATTCCAAGAAAAACCCACCGCTTTTCACTTTCTTAAACGGTCTCAGCAGTTTGCTCTCTCGGTCTCAAGACCGCGAGGTGAGAAAACGGTCTCGAGACCGCGACAGGGCAAGACCGTTTGGCCCCATTTACCGGGCGTGGACCGTATAAGGAATCTGTTCCTAATTATATAGGCTAATCACCCTCAAACTTTGGGAGGCTAACTCCAAAGGAATCGGGAGATATGACCTTTTTAAGTAACAACTTTAAATGAATTTATTCCTGATTCTCAAACGGTCTGAAATTGCCTTTTTGGGCAAACGGTCTCAAGACCGTGTAAGATCGTTGACCAGGCGTTGACCGTATGAGATTACTGTTCAAAATAATGTTAATTAACAACTCACCAAGTTTTATGGTCTAATTCTAAACGGGCTAAGGGTTGAAGGGTGAATACTAGGGCTAACCCTAGATGAAATCAGTACTGAAATTATGGTGACCTAATTAGGGTTTTTAGGGTTGATTGACCTAAACGGTCTCAAGACCGTTTGGGGGTCATCCAAATGGTCTCAAGACCGCGAGGGCAATCAACCATGACCGTTTGGAGGTCTGGGGTCAAGAATAGTTGACCAATTGAAGGTACATTTATACCAAATTATATTGCAATTAAATATTGATATGATCATCAACTCAATAGGTCAGACCTTGATGAATTTGCACTAGAATCCAAAATTGGATGGGCAAACGGTCTCAAGACCGTTTGGAACTCATCCAAACGATCTCAAGACCGAGAGGACAATCACCCAAGACCGTTTGAAGATCTAGGGTTAAGTAATTTGACCAATTGAGGACCTAATTGCAAATAAGTCATCAATTTAATCAAAATTCTGTTTTGTGGTTCAATCATGGTTCAACCCCTATCAAATCACCTTAGACTTTGATGAAATCTTGGGCAAACGATCTCAAGACCATGTGGGGTCCACCCACATGACCTCAAGACCATTTCAGCCAAGTTTGGGCCCAATTGGAGCTCAATTGAAGGGTTCAACCTTGTGTTAATGCACATTGTTGAGTGTTGATGGGTGAACATTGATAGACCCTAATTGAATCGATTTCAATCCTAATTGGTCAACAATTGAGGGTCAATTGAATGACCAATTGGTTAAACATAACCTTAATTGACCCAATTCATAAGTGGTCAACATAACTCTGACCTTTTGAGGGCTTCAACGTTGGTTGACATTATCGGTTGTATCATTGAATCTTGTTGATGGTCCAAGTGGTTGAGACCATGTGAGCTCGCGGACTCAAGGTCGTGAGGAGGCTCGCGGTCTCAAGACCGAGAGGGGGCTCACGGTCTCAATACCGCGAGGGGCCTCGCGGTCTTGAGGTTAAAGAAGGGCAAACGGTCTTCATGATCCTTGCGGTCTTGACATCAACTTGACCCTCGCGGTCTTGGACCAATTGAAGAGGCTCGCGGTCTTGGAGTTTAAGGAGGCTCGCGGTCTTGGACCAATTGAAGAGGCTCGCGGTCTTGGAGTTTAAGGAGGCTCGCGGTCTTGGACCAATTGAAGAGGCTCGCGGTCTTGGAGTTTAAGGAGGCTCGCGGTCTTGGAGTTTAAGGAGGCTCGTGGTCGTGGAATTAGAGGAGGGCTCGCGGTCTTGGAAAGTCAAATTAGCTAAACGGTCAACACTTTCAAATGATCTCAAATCAATTGGAGATTGATGGTTGAAGATCGATCAATGTGATTCAAGGTTGACTTCATTCAATCAATTGATAATATAAATAGTTCAATGATGCCCTAATCTAAAACCTAATGATAACCTAGGATATTAAAGGGTTAATTGACTAAGGTTTTGACCATGATGATGATCAATGAGGTGAATTACCAAAATACCCCTGAAGGGTCAATTGAGTAATACCTTGCTCGATTCAAACCCTAATTACATGAGAATGATGTTTTAACCAAAATGATTCCATCCAACTTGATCTAGTCTAATGTTATCATCAATCACTAATATGAAGAAAGAGAAAGTATTCTAGAGAGAGAAAGTATTCTAGAGAGAGAAACTACCCTAGAGAGAGAAAGTAACCCTAATTGGATGGAAACTTAAGTGAAGCATCTTCAATGCACATGAATGTATATAATTAGGGTATGATTCACCTGTGTGAAGTCATAGAAACCCTAATTATGATAAATGATGAACCTTTAACTAATCTGAGAGCATCAATGATGATGTTACTCATACATGATGATGATATGAGATCAACTCACCTTAATGTGAATAGTAAACCCTAATTCAAGGGTGATGACATGTAATGTGAATAGTAAACCCTAATTCAAGGGTAATGATATGTAATGTGAATAGTAAACCCTAATTCAAGGGTAATGGCATGCAAATAAGTATTAAACTCCAATTGATGAGAATCGGAGGATTTAACTCTTATGACAAGAATGGAAAGTATATTCCTTATTTTGTATTACCTTTATCAGTTGAATTAACCATGCATGTTCTGATATGAAGGTGATCATATCCAGGTATGGATGTTGATGTTATATTCATTGAAGGCATGTTGTTAGCCTTATGAATAAGAAAAGTAACTTGATGCCTTGTCAATGTCATCCCATAATGATAATGGGCTGTGAGAGCCATGAATACCATCAAAGTCATGCTTTAGAGATGACTTGTGATGAGTATGATGAGAAATTATGATTGATATGAGTTAGGCCTGCTACATTTAGTATTCTTCTATTATAGCTGTTATGCTACTGTTATTGTTTGAAGAACAATGTATGTTGTTAAAGAATACTGAATGTACCTAACTAATCAAGTATAATGTAGAAGCCCTGATCATAGATCCATCATTGTCAGAGATTAAGTGATGGTGAAACAGGTTTTCCTCAGGGAACTCCTGGAGCACATACTTTTGAGTATGTGGGGTACATGGATGTGTAGAACCTTACATCCTAGTGTAGGAAAGTGATGTAGATGTGTAATCCATCCATCCTTCACTATAATTCCATACCGTATCAGTGGTAGGTAAACATGAAACCTCCTGATGACAAAGAAAGCACAGATATCCGTATCAGTGGTAGGTAAATATGAAACCTCCTGATGACGAAGAGAGTACAGAATGCCACTATGACTCTAGAATAGTGAAGGACCAGTTTACCCTGGTGAGCTATAGTAGTAGAGACACGAGATGTCCTACAAGTGATCCTCTTACTGACTGAGGAAGGTGAAGGTCATGAGAATCCGGCTCTCTTAATGACCTATGTATGATACTGATGTAACTTCTCAGCGATCAGTTGGAGTATGAGTGGTATGCCTCATCTCCACAGGGCATAATGTTGTTTGTAAAACATAATCAACCATGTAGTATAACTTGTTAGAGATGACTCCAAGTTAGTTGATTGATGTTACATTGCAATAGTGTTTATATTCTCCATATCTCCTAAATTGTAGAGATCTTGTTATACCTGCAACTGTTATAGAATACTTTGAAGGTTTTACTGCTTAAGATATTCTTTGATGATATAATAAAGCTTCTGGCGAAGAGTTATAACTCTCGCTGGGACAATTATGTATAATTGTCTCACCCCGTAGACTTCAACTTTTTAGGTGGACGTCAGAGACGAAGGAACCAGCCTACAGGTGATCAGTCTCAGCAGCAGTAGCACCAGGGGCAGTAGTAATCTCAGGTGGAGATTGTCCTGCCATGTGGTGTAGTTAGAGTCAGTCCTATGTGTCCTCTGTACTCTCAGGTCTTGGAGTCTTTTGTTTAGTGATCTTGAGATTTTGTATCTTGATGTATATAATTACTCAAGAAGTAATTATCATGAGATGTAAACAGTTTATCTCTCTTTATGAAAGAAGTTTTTGTGGATCCAAGTTCTTATCTCGAAAAGTTTTAATTTCCCGTGATTTTTGTCTTCCGCTGATTACCGATTCACTTCCGCTAAGTTTTAATCGTGTTTATGTCATGGTTTGGAGATCAGAGCCCACACCCTCTCTCATCTTCCTCTGTTCTGTCCCTCTCCAGTGAACGCCACTCTCAGGCCAGTCAAGCCGTCAGTTGACTATGGCCGCCAGGGCTGCACTCTTCTGGGCGAAGGTACAGACGCCACCACCACCACCCACCAGACTCGCCGATGCACTCAACTCGGCCAGTGCTAGCACCTAATAGGCAGATGACAAGGGGGAAAACTCCCCTATTCTTGCGGCAAAATAGAGCAGGCCGCGGAGGCCGCTCTACTCCGTTCTCTGGTCCACCTCATCCTCCCAAGCCCTCTGCGCAGGCACCCAGGAGTTTTGTCTCTCTCCGAAGCAGGTCTGAAGTCACCGGGCGCCCCGCCTGCACCTCTTGTGGCCGAGAACACCACCTATGCACAGTTTCTTGCCCAAACAAGGCATCAGTTGGGTGGGAGGGAACGGCCAGATAACTAGGCCTTGGGCAAACCTAGAGGCATGGTCGATTGGCTAGATGTTGCAGGCCTCGTGGAGGAGTCCACAGCCTCACAGAAGGGGGAATCATCCCCTCTTTTATAGACCAATTGTAGGCCATGTCCCATGGAGTCTAGCTCCAATGGGGAAGCCCCCAATCCCAGCCGATAACAGAAGATTTTGGGGTTCATCAGGTGCGTCTCCCTCCCCGGATCTTAATGGAGTTCTTTCCAAAAACTCCTGTGTAGAGACCATTGAGGATTTCCCATTATGAAATCTTGTTTCCCTATTCCTTTCTAAAAGAAGATCATGAAGAATGACCATTGTTGGATCTAAATCCAATGACCCTCAACCAAGTATCGAGAACACTATTTTCAGATTAATAATATAAATGTGGCCTTTAATACTTATATTTAGGATAATTTGCAAAATTCATATCTCTCAATCTGTATATCTTTTTTCAACCTATATTTTGTGAAACCTTTCTCTTGGCCTTATCTACTCGTGTACCAAGTTTGAGTCCTAAATTCCAAAGGAAAAAGGCATTATCTTCATGTGCAAGTTTTCTTTTAATAAAGCTTATTTTAAGCATATTTTCTCTCTCTTAATTTTTTATTTTCTCTATTTTGATTCCTTTTGACATTAGAAACCATGTGGAGTCGAAATCTCATTCATAGTGATTCCATTATCTATATTTCCACATATTTCTTGTAATATTATCATTATCTCACATTTCTTCTAAATAAAGTGATATTTAATTAATCCTTTCTCTTTCTTGTTGCATTATCTTTGCAACTTGGACTCCTTGGAACCCAAGGAACCCAAGAGGCACGAAATCCCCCTTTGGGAATATTCCTTTGCCTTCTAGAGGCTTCTACCTCTTTCTTTTCTCTATTTCTTAATTATTCATTTACTAATTGAATTTCCTTTTCCTTGTTATTGGGCCCAATAGCCAATAAGGCCCACAAAACAACCAACAAGGCTATTGTAAATGAAAATTTTTTATTCAAAACAAATTATATCATTATTTTTTCAAATATCTTTAATAGGAGAAATTACATTTCTCACCAAAAGAACCCAAAAATTGGGGTTGTAACATCCTTCCCCTCTTATAGGAATTTTACCCTCAAAATTCCCTCAAACATACAAACAAACAAGATCAGACTTCCTCATGTCAATCATGGCTCCCATGTGGTTTTACCCTCTCCATGGTGCCTCCCAAGAACCTTCATTATCTCATATTCTTGCATCTGAGTTCTTTCTCATCTTGGTACCTTGTACCCTCATAGGTGACTCAGAACATTTCAGCTTCTCTCAAATCTAACTGGGTTCATGGCTCAGCACATGGCTTGGGTACCTCACATAGCGCTCTTGATCGGACTCATGGAACACATCACGTTATCCTGAGGGGTAAGGTTGAAAATGACCAACTCCACCAATCCATCTCAAATGGACCCATATATCGGGGACTCGGCTTTCTCAGTTGTAGCTTAGAGCGGTCAGATTTTCACATCACATACTCTCCCACAGTGAAATGCATGTCAGTCTGCTTTGCATCAACTCATGACTCGTGTCGCCCCTGGGCTCTCTTTTAGCCATTGCACGATCAAAGTGACTTCATATGCACACACTGTGGTTCTTTCTTGACCTTTGCAAGGTCCCTTCACCAACATCATCTTAATGAAGTGGTGGCTGACACAACCTCCCTTACAGAGCTTCTTTACATCCTGATACTGGCTATGGTGGTTATCATCACATCTTATAGAGGACAAGAACTGTCTCTATGTATCACCCTGAATGAGCACACATGCTCTCATCAAACCCTCGAGTCTGGATTATCCTATTAGTTAGGGGTGATAAACTGTACTAGCATTGAGTTCGTCTACTTCCACCTCATGGAAGTGAATCTGTAGGTTATAATGAACTTTTGAACTCACATCATGGTGTAGTTGAACCATATCTCTCTCATATGTAGTTCAACTGTATCCGTCCCTTGACAATATTCTTTCTTTCCCATGTCATCTAGGTAAGGTTATCTACCATAACCCATATTGCATCTTGACCTTCCTTGGTCTAGGGGAGACTTACCACAACATCCATAGTGATGAACTCCCATTCCCTCTCGGGACTCTTTATCCTCTACATCAAATCTTTGGGTTACTGTTGTTCGTCCTTCACCTCCTGGCTTGCATGTTGACAAACCTTGTGCAACATCATATTAAGCATCCAATGTACTACTGCAACTTACTATCTTAGTAGTACCACGATGTATGATGAACTTAAAATCATGATCTCTTGTATGTCATGATTCCTCAAGATTGATTCCTCAGAAACCCTAAACCACTCTAGTCGGGGTTTCATCACCTTCCTTTCTATAGAAGTGCATCTTAGGCTCTACTACCCTCCTTTATAGCATCAAGGCCTAGGCTGGCTAACCAAACAACAACTTACTTGTTCAACAAATCTCATTACATCCGAGTGTTAGCCCAAACATATCTCCTTCAAATTTAGGGTCAACCTAACAACCTCTTCTAGCCTCTAGCTAACTAGGCTGCTGCATCTCAACCACTTCACATCATTATGTGTAAGGAAATGTTGAAGACATACACCTCCATCTATTCCACTTATCATCTCATCTCAGATTCTAAGCCTATCTTCATCAAGGGAACTCACAGTTCATTTTCTTGGTTATCGAAATCTACCTTGTATAATTCATAAGTTCCACATAGCTCATGATAAAAGGACTACCTTAGTTCTCTTGATGTTTGTACACCATCCACATATGTTCAGTCCACAAGGGTATGCTATCATTTCTGTCCTCATACCTCATAGTACATGTCCAACTTATAACCTTACCCAAGTCTCCATCATCTCTCTCTGCATTCCTGGGCTGACATTCATCCATTCATAGGGGTCATGGTGACCTTCCTACCTTGGTCATGCCCATACCGGTTACCTCCATGGTAACACACCCACATGCACTTAGAGATGGTTATCTATTGGTCTACAAGGTCATCTCTTACTATGTACTTTTCACTTAGCTTCTCAAGATCCTATTGAAACCTCTTTAGGTTACCTCAAAACCAAGAAAAACTGGTATACACCCTACAAAAGGGTCTGTCTCCCAGGATGGGAGCAAACTAAACCTTGATAACACAGGTCACAACGTCCTTATGTCTAGGGTTTACATCCACATGAGCATGCTTAGCCTTAGCAAGATACTAAGGCACAAGAAGACCACCTACTAAACCATGCTAGGTCATACTTGTTCTCATTCCTCAACATTGGACCATGGACAAACCTTCCCATGTCACCAACTTAGCTGTGAGGGGTTCATCAAACATACCTTAAACTTAAGGAGTTTCCCTTTTCCTCTCACCATGTGGAGTGCCATGCTCGAATCTATAGAAACTCAAATCTCATCATGAGCATTAGGTACACCACTTCCCCTCTTAGGTCTAAGAACCCTAGGTTCACTTTTTGGATGTCCAACTACATGCTTAACCTTTTTAGCCACGAACCAAGCATGTACAAGGTATGACATGCACTTCCCATGATCGTTCTGCCTAAACAACACTTCAGAGTGGAGTCCTCCTCAAGGACAACCAACTAGGTAAAAGGCCTTACAACTTGCTACTAAACCTCTCCATGGTTTAAGGAACTCTTTTTCCCATCTCAGAAGGTAAATACCTTTACCATAGGCACATAGGTACGAGAAGCCTCATCCTATTATTAGGGTTCGGTTTCTCTAACGACAACCAAGGTACCATTAGCCTCCAGGGATCATGTATGAGGCAACCACAACCATCCACTTAGGTCGCATCATCCTCAACTCCCATTGTTCCTCATATCTCAGAGTCTAAGCTTCCAACCTTCTTGATTGGGTCACACTCTCTTTCTCTAGAGCTAACTCCACAACTAGCCTTACTACTAGAGGTCCTCCCTCCATGAAGGTGGATCAAGCTCACACACATACCCCTACATGGGTGAAGCCTATGTTCAAACTTATCTTCGCTCAGGATTATCTTTATGCTTATCTCATAAGCCATCCAACATACTCTCCTGGACAGGGTTTGGGCCTACTGTTAGCACTACTGATGTACTCTGGGTGCATACTATGCCATACCCATATAAGCCCATCAGGTTTCTATAGGTTCTCCACTAACCTTATCAATGAAGGAGCTATCCTTCACTTTAACATGCATGATCCTTCGCAGGGTTGGGTCGCCAAAGGCACTAGGTCATCCAACCTCACATGGCTCATATCATCATGGGCATCCGAAAGCATGTCCGCTCACACACATGGTCAAACATGGCATCTAACTTATCATGCCATCTCTCTCTCTAGCCACCACTTTGGGTTAGGGTTAGCATCATCCTCAAAGGATGTGCCAGGTCTCTACTTATAATGGAGGTCTCTACCTCCAAGACTAACTCTCTCTACTCATCCTCCTGATAAGGAGGTCTAGCCTTAGGTCTCTCCTGAGGGCATGAAAACTCATGTCACACGACCTAAGCTTGTAGCTATTCTTTAGTTTACGCTTAAACTATTAAGCTTATGTCCATGACATCTTATTTACATGCTTTTCATTAATTTGGTGGAGGATTCCTTAAACCTTATCAAATTTACCCATAACTCAAGAGGGTGAGGAAAAGGGAGAAAACCCTAATCCTTAAAATCCTTAACAACATTCAAGTTGAGAAGGGATGAACAAGATGTGAGAGTCTTGAAGGTATCTTATTTTGTGTCAAATCCTAAGACATTGGTCAGGCAGTCACATGGATCTGGGAGTCCTCATATTCCGACTAGCAGTGCGGAGGAAAATCTTGCCAGCCCCTGGGCGTGATCCTTTTCTAGACACCTCTGTCTTTTGGAAAATCCTCTAATAACTCCCTTGGGTTCTACATAGTTTGTAAAATTTAATAATTATTAAAGATTAAATGAGGAACTTATGCTCTGATGCCAAATGTAATGACCCCGCCTCCCGGTAACCCCCAATTAAGGGAGACCAAGTGGTTAGAGCCGTTATCCCAATAAATTGGATCAATGGTTTGACAATTAATCAATAATAATTATGAAATTCTACTAACTAAACTGAAATCTGGTATAAAATAAAACTTTGCATACCTTTTTTTTTAAACTCAGATATCTAACTTCTATCCACATTTGGACTTTGTTCTAACTAATCCTCTTTTGTACTTTACTTCTTATTTAATTCCACATATGCCACTTTATTGTTTGTCCTTTTCAGTCCGACACCTAAAACGCCGACAAACAAAATGTCGATCAACATATCAAAATATGTCGGTATGTGGGGACAACCAAAATTTTGTAGATATGGCTAACAATCTAATTATCACAATCAAGGTAATTAACAAGCCAATTTACGTTTTCAATGTGTCATTCTCCACTACTTATTCCCTAACCTTGGAATACCCCCTCTAGGGTTTCTCTTTTGCCATTGACTTAAGGCCACCTTCTCAGTCCCAAGCTTGGTGCCTGGGGTCACCTCTCATGGTGCCCATTAGTCATGCAACATAGACCACCTTCTCATTCCCGAGCTTGGTGTCTTGGGTCACCTCTCATGGTGCCCATTGGTCTTCCCTCTGGGGCTTGACCTTTTTTCATCATCCATCAGGATGGCATGTAGGTGCGATAATACACACTTATTTTACAATTGTGATAATCATAGTGACTTTATAATTTGCAAGTATGAACATCCAAACTGATAAGTTGCATTCAATGTGATGAATCATCTGGGAAACTCTTCGGGAACTAATGCGATTAACCATAATTAACCACACACCTGTCAAGCTGATTTGAGACAGAATTAATCCAAATCAATGCAAAAAGTCCAATAGGAAAGCAAGCACACAAAGAGATCCTGAAACATACATACAATTTCCTATCATTGATCATGCCATCAAGATCTATTAAACCTAGCTCACCTCTTAGGGTTTCTAGTCCACTTTTAGGGTTTCAATTGCAATTAGGGTTCCTCTTCATTTTTACTCTTTTAAACCCTAATTTTATACAATTACTCGGAAGCCCTAATTATCTCATCTATTCGTCACGAAAGATGTTAAGGTTACCTTTTAACAACATATTACCTTAACTTCATATAAATGCACAATTAAATGTCCATTAAGTCTATTATGCCTCTTTTACATTAAAAATACCATTTTTATCCTTTAAATTCATGACAAGATCATTAGGCCTAATTATCATCTTTGGTTCCATCCGGACTAACAACTCATAGTTCATTATGATCTAATTCACATATGAACTCTATTTATCATTAGTTCCACCTTTATTCCTTAGAAAACCCTAATTACCATATTAAGGGTATTTATCCACAATTAGGAACTTTTATACTCAAAATAGCTTATAATCATCATATCTCAGCTTTATACATGAATTTGAACAATTAAAGCCATTAAAAACATAATCACTAACATTAGGGTTTCAAGGCCCATTAAAGCTCATTTATGTACATGGAACCCTAAATTATGCATAAAGATCATCCTTTTAGATCGAATGTGTCTTTTTATAATCAATAGGTTAATATCAACTTTAAACATCCATATAACCCTTCCTAATTCATTAATCATCAAAGATTAGGGTTGTTCATCAATTAAACCATTAAAGCTAGCATCTTTACATACTTTTTGAATTGCAAGCAGAATTAGGCTTAAAATATATTTTTTTTGTGTTCCTCTCATTCTAAGGATTAATTTTCATATATACTTTTCCACGATCAGAGCTAGGAATAATTAATTAAAATTTTTGTAAAATACTCACCTCTCAGCCAATGGGACACCGCCACATCAGTAGAGCATGTCGCTTTTTATTTTTCATGCGGGTCAGGCTCGTCCAAGTGGTTGATTACTCTTTTACCCTCGATCCTCTTCACAATCTTTGGGGGTAGGGGAGTCCTTTCTCCCTCTCTCGTCTTCCTCCGTTCTGTCCCTCTCCAGCAAACGCCGCTCTCAGGTTGGTAAACCCGTCAGTTGACTATGGCCGCCAGGGCCACACTCTTCTGGGTGAAGGTACAGACGCCACTGCCACCACCCACCAGACTCACGGTGCACTCAACTCGGTCGGTGCTAGCCCCTAATGGGTAGATGATAAGGGGGTAAACTCCCCTGTTCTTGTGGCAAAACAGAGCAGGTCACGGAGGCCGCTCTACTCCGTCCTCTGGTCAACCTCATCCTCCCAAGCCCCCTGTGCAGGAACCCATGAGTTCTGTCTCTCTCTCCCAAGTAGGTCTGAAGTCGTCGAGTGCCCCGCCTACGCCTCTGGTGGTCAGGAACACCTCATGTGCACGGCTGTCTTGCCTGAACATGGCATCGGTTGCGCAGGAGGGAACGACCAGATAACTAGTCCTAGGGCAAACCTAGTGGCATGGGCGATTGGCTAGATGTCGTAGGCCTCATAGAGGAGTCCACAGCCTCGCAGAAGGGGGAATCATCCTCTCTTTTATAGACCAATTGTCGGCCATGTCTCATGGAGTCTGGCTCCATTGGGGAAGCCCCCAATCCCAACCGATAAGAGAGGATTTTGGGGTTCATCAGGTGCGTCTCCCTCCCCCGATCTTAATGGAGTTCTTTCCAAAAACTCCCTTGTAGAGACCATCGAGGATTTCCCATTATGAAATCTCATTTCGCTGTTCCTTTCTAAAAGAAGATCGTGAAGAATGACCAATGTTGGATTAAAATCCAATGGCCCTCAATCAAGCGTCAAGAATACTATTTTCGGATTAATAAGATAAATGTGGCATTTAATACTTATCTTTAGAATAATTTGCAAAAATCATATCTCTCAATACGGATATCCTTTTTCAACTAAAATTTACGTAAACCTTTCTCTTAGCCTTATATACTTGTATACCAAGTTTGAGTCCAAAATTCCAAAGGAAAAAGGCATTATCTTCCTGTGCAAGTTATCTTTTAATAAAGCTTATTTGAAGCATATTTTCTCTCTCTTAATCTTTTATTTTCTCTATTTTGATTCCTTTTGACATTAGAAAACATGTGGAGTCAAAATCTCATTCGTAGTGATTCCATTATCTATATTTTCACATATTTCTTGTAATATTATGATTATCTCTCAGTCTTATAAACAAAGCAATATTTAATTGATCCTTTCTCTTTCTTGTTGCATTATCTTTTCAATTTGGACTCCTTGGAACCGAAGGAACCCAAGAGGCACGAAATCCCACTTTGGGAATATTCCTTTGCCTTCTAGAGGCTTCTACCTCTTTCTTTTCTCTATTTCTTAATTATTCATTTACTAATTGAATTTCCTTTTCCTTGTTATTGGGCCCAATAGCCAATAAGGCCCACAAAACAACCAACAAGGCTATTTTAAACGAAAACCTTTTATTCAAAACAAATTATATCATTATTTGTTCAAATATCTTTAATAGGAGAAATTACATTTCTCACCAAAAGAACCCAAAAATTGGGGTTGTAACACTCAAAGTCCCAATTCTTATGAAGAAAGGGAACACATGAGTATGACTTCATTTATATAAGAAATTGGATCAATCATGTATACAATGTTATGTACTTGTCCTAATGTCTCATACACCTTTAGCATGACGAGAAGATATGAGTCAGATCCAGGTGATGCTCATTGGAGAGACGTCAAGAATATCTTAAACTACTTGAGAAGAACTAAGGATCAATTTCTTATCAACGGCGGAGAGGAAGATTTGGTGATAGAGTGTTGTGCCGATGCAAGCTTCCAAACTAACAAAGATGATTATAGATCACAAACACAATTTGTGTTTTGCCTAAACAATGAAGATGTGAGTTGGAAAAGTTCAAAGCAAGAAACAGTTGTCGATTATATAACAGAGGTCGGGTATATTGCTACATCAAATGCAGCAAAGGAGGTTATATGGATCAAGAAGTTCATCTCTGAACTTGGGGTTGTTCCTGTTGGAAAAATTGGACATTGGCATACCCTTTGTTTTGATGATGGTAAACATTTCATTCTTGTGGATCTAACATGCTACTTGATTATTTCAGGGTTCAAGAAGATGAGGAGATCATACCATGTGGATAGTTGAAGAATGATGCACTTAAATGCTTAATATTTTCATGATTGTACGCAATGTAAAAACTTATAAAAGTATATAATTAACAAGTACTTATATATCATATAAATCAAGTGCCATATTTTCTCTATCCACCCAAGACCCTATCTTACACTCGCATGAAGACTTTAGGGTTGATAGGTTTCACACGAGTCATCAATAGGACATCACATACACTACAAATCCTTGTAAAAAGTCCTTATCGGTCGAATTTTTTTTTGACCACGAATGACTTCATTAAAGACTCCACAACCAAGAATTAACTTTGCAAATATTTAGTTATGAGTCAATTTCGGTCGACAATATTGTCGATTGAGATATGGCCCCTGTAATAGGTTTAAACAAGAGAGAGACAACCATATAGCCGTTAGAGCTAGCTGAACCAGACAATCATCTGGTCGATAATATTGTGGACCAAGAGTCATTCCTTCGACAATATTGTCGACTGAGAAAAGTTCTAAAAAATTCACATTTTGACGAATATTTTAGTCATTGCAACCCAACTACTTTCTACCAAATGGATAGTTAAGCACATAGGACACTCTAGAGACTCTCTAGAACATCCCTACACACTTGCAAACCATTCCTACAAATAGGATAAACCTTACAACATCCAAAACACACAAGCAACACTTGAGCATCCATTCTTGAGAGCAACATAGTGGAGATTCACTTTCTATCTTCATCCTTGTTCTCTAGAGTTGTGTCCAATAGATACAATCTTCTAGCCACCACATATATCCACATCCATCTTAAGTGGATAGGAGATCTAAGTACTTGATATAGGATCAAATAGTTGTACTTCATTGGTTAAGTATTTTCTTTCTTCCAATCTATTTCTTTTATATTATACTTTGTTCACCTTGACTACTACTAGGGCTGGAGGCTGTTGAAAGGAGGTTGCTTTGTGTTACTTCAACAAAATGAAGGTTGTTCCAAGGTGTGCTTGAGGTTACTTCAAGAAGGCTTCTTCAAAGGAGGTTGGATCTACTTCTAGGTGAAGGTTATCTCAAGGTGGTTGAGCTACTTCAAGAAAGTGAAGGTTTCTCCAAGATTGCTTGAGGTTACTTCAAGAATGTTGCTTCAAAGGAGGTTGAAGATACTTCTAGGTGATGTCTATCTCAAGGTGGTGGATCTACTTCAACATGGTGAAGACTGCTCCAAGGTTGCTTGAGGTTACTTTGAGGAGGCTTCTTCATGGAGGTTGAGGATACTTCAACGTGAGGCTACTTCAAGTGGAAGTGATTGTATTTTGTTATAACATCCTTGCAAGGTAAATAAAATAAATCACTTTCAAAATCCCAATTGGAAACAATTGGGTAGTAGACTAAAAACCTTTGATTCAAATGTTGGAACCACTCTAAGTTGAAGTGTCTTCCTTGTTTCCTCATCCTTCTTTGCTTTAAGTTTTTAATTTAATTTTAAAATATCAAAAGCTCTATTCACCCCCCTCTAGATTTTCAATTGGTATCAGATATGTTCTTCAAGCAGTCCTAATAGGTCTTGAAGAATGGGGGACAACTTGCTTAAAAACCTCAACCTTGAAGGAACTCATGTGACTCGGCCACCACCACTTTATGGAAGAAACTATACTTATTGGAAAAGAAGGATGCAATTTTACTTCCAAGGTATTAGCCTGGACCTTTGGAAGATGGTGTCCTTGCCCTATGAGCGTCCTAGAAAGGAGTTTGCAACATGGAATCCCAAAATAGTAAAGCAAGTTAAATTGAATGCAACAACGGTAAGAATTTTATATTGTTCTATTTCCATTGGAGAGTTTAATAGGATATCCTCATGTGAAACTGCTTATGAAATATGTCATAAACTTTCAATTACACATGAAGGTACCACTCAAGTTAAAAATACCAAGATTACATGCTTAAACAAAAGTTTGAACAATTTCATATGCAATCTAATGAGTCTATTACTGAAATATATGTAACATTTTCTTCTATTGTTAACAACTTGAGTGTATTAGGTAAGTATATAAGTGAGGAAGACTAGGTGTCCAAGATCCTTAGATCCTTGCCTCCAAAATAGAAGTCAAAGGTGACGGTCATTAAAGAAGCCAATGACCTTACCACACTGAGAATGGAACAACTCTGGAAATCTAGAGACTCATGAAGTTACCCTTGAAGAAGAAGAAAGATTGATGTCTGGACACAAAAAGGAGAAAAGGAAGGACATTTCATTTAAGACAGTAACTAAAGCTATCAATCAAGAAAGCAACAAAACAAGTGAAGAAAATAGTAAAGAGGAGTCTCTCATTGTAAATGCTAAGGAATATAGAAGATTTAAATCTAACAAAATTCTGGTATCTCTTCTTCTTCACTTAGGTGCTTTGAATGTGGCAAGAAGGGACATTTAAAAAATGAACGTCCTAAAGTCAAGAAGGGAAAGAAATCCTCTCTCAAGAAGAAAGAAAAGGCCTACAAAGTAGCTGGGATGATTCAAGCTATGATATTAGGAGTGATGAAGAACAAGTAGAATGTCTCATGACTAAAGAAGATAAGGTAAGATGTTTCATTTCACCAAACAATGAAGAAGAAAGTGAGATATGTCTTCTTGATTTATCTAAAGAAGAGCTATTCACCAGTATTGAAGAACTACATGATAAATATGTTGTTTGTAAAAGGAAATTAAAGAAGCTTATAAAAACTAATGATGATTTGTATGCTAAGTAGAATGATTTTACTTTTGAAAAGAAAGCCTTCTGTCTAAAAAAAGATACATTGAAATCATCTATTAATGATTACAATATCAATTTTCTTTCTATAGAAACCAACAATAATATTCTTTCTCAAGAAAATGTTGAATTGCTTGCTAAGATGAATAATTATCAAACTCAACCTATTCTATGTTCTCATTCAAAGTATGATATTATCGATAGAGAAATAGATTCTTTTCTTTCAAGTTTAGATCAAGAAAAACTAGATATTGCAAAGAAAAATGATGAAATTACTATGCTACAAAAACATGTTGATAGTCTAAAGAGTAATAATATTCTTGATAAAATCTTAGATAACTATTTTGGACAAAAAAGAAGAAGGGGTCTAGGCTATGTACCTAGTAAGAAATCGTCTCAAAAGCCTATAACATGAAAAACAAAAAAAACCAAACCAAAGATCATCTATGTGCCCAAAGACAATCTCACACATAACTAAAATGTTAAGAAGAATGAAATTTATTTTATTTTTTGTCATTACATTTTATGTCTAGGTCAATATTCATTTTCTTATCCATACAAGAAGAAGAAATATTTTGACTTGTTTTGGGTTCTAAAACCTCCTACTTAAATGGTTGGACATATTAGTTGAGATTTGACCTATAATTCACTTTGAAATTCATAATGTCTTATCTCAACTAAAATAAGCTTGAGCTTGTATATCTTTGTATATTCTGATTGCTTAATTATGTTATATAGAAATAATGACATGATATGGTTACATTAGAAATGCTAAATTTACAGGAAATGAACAGAACTTCATCTCGGTCGATAAAGTGCTCGACCTAAATCTCTTTTTGTCAAGGAAAAGTTCAAGTAAAGGTTGTTCTATTAGAATTGTTTTTACTGGTAAACCCATAGTACTTTATCCTGGTCGACAAAGATTTAAATCGAGAAGTCTTCCTGTGGAAGAAAAGTTCGACTGAAGGTAGTTTTGTTAGAACTATTTATTAATAATAAAATTATTCACTTGAAATTAAATTGGTGAACCAAATCTGTAATGAAATCTTCATATTAAATTGTTCTAAATAGTTGAAATGATAAAATATTTATATTAATGCTCCTAACCAAAAGGACCTCTATATGGGACCAAAATTTTCATAATTCACAGGTTGGATGGTCTATGGAAATTCCTCTCAAAAGCACATGTCCGGAAATAAGAAGATTTTCACACACTTGGAGAAAAGGTAAAATTATTAGTCACATGTGAAGAAAGTTTCAAAGGTAAAACTATTGGCATCAATGATGTTGGTAAAAAGTTTTAAATGTGCTATTTGTAAAAGAACTACAACATAAGTACTATGACAATGGTTATGATTCATAGGAGCATATAAAAAGTAAAAATGATTGTAAACCTCTTAACTCTATGGACACTATATGAAAATAATGAATTATTATGGCATAAAAAGATTTTTCATACAAGAAACTTTCTTAGAATATAATCATTACATAAATTTTTGTGATAAATCTGAAATTTGTGTATTATAGGCAAGTAAAAGTAAGATTTCTTTTCCAAACTAAAAGTTTGCTCACTAGAACTCATTCTCAAAAATTTATTTGGCTCTATATGAATTTTATCTTTAACAAAAGATGGTAAAGACAAATTTGATCTTAAGTCACAAAAAGACTTTATCCTGGAACATTCAACATCTAGCAAAAAATCTAGGATTTATTGGTCTACATAAATTATGATTTTATACAACAAGTCTTAGTAATATCCTAAATGAGTTGACTACTAGACAATTGCTATATGAGCTTACCAAGAACAATGAATAAAATTCACTTGCTAGACCTAAAGGAAAAAAATCATTGGAACTATATGGGAATGATGAAATAAGGTTAGGATATAATGAGAAGAAATAGATTTTGATATGAATTATGCATTAATTTCTAAGACTTTTGGTCATTTAATTCTAGCAACTTATTCAAACATCATACTCTTCAAATGGATGTAACAATTATTTCCAAGATAGAATCATAAGAGAAGGTATCTATGTTTCTTAAAACCATGATTTGAAATATGATTAAATATCCATAAAGATGATTGGTCACTTAAGTTAATATAGAGGAAAATTTTATATCTTTATCATACTCGATAAACTCCATTAATTGGAAAGAATTGCCTCTTGATCGACAGACAGTTCGACAGAGGGGCACCCCAGTCGAAGCCATGGTCGACCGAATATAAGCCTAAAGAATTATTATTTTTAAATCAAATCATTCACTTTCACCCAACATTAGTATATTAAATATGTTATTTGTTCATCATGTTAAATACTCTGAATAAGAGAAAATTTTAAAATGTTCAAGAAACAAGATTGCTTATAAAAATTGGCTCATAGTCTTCCTTAATCAATTTATTTTAAAGTTGTTTATGATTTGAAATGCCTTCATATTTTTAAGCTCACTTTTGTTATGAGAATGGGGGGGTTCACAAAAATTCTTGGATATAATGTGCATATATTTTTTTTATCTTGCACTTAATTGGTTTCTCTACACCAATTTGGGGTTAACATCCCTTATATTTCTTTAGAGATGCATTTACTGATTCCACTATGAGCCTTAAGGAATCCCATATCATTTCAGGGCATGACATCCCTTGTAAATGGTTGAGAAATGAATATAAAAATGCATTCATTGATCCCACCTTGATCCTAAAGGAATCTCATATCATTTCAAGGCTTAACATCCCTTTCAAATGGTTGAGAAATTAATATTGTTTTTTGAATTGTGGCTAAATTTGGCATTCTTTTTGAAGTAACCAATTAAGGGAGAGTAATCAATTAAGTGGGAGTCTTATTGACTTACACATATGATTATCCTTTTGAAATTACAAAGGGGGAGAAACGAAATAAAGTAAAATATTCTCATGTGTTTCATGATCTCTCGGCTTAACATTAATTGGTGCTAAATTTTCTTAAGAGATGGATATCATGTTCTATATCTCTTTAGGTATATTAGCATACTTTTTATCAGATCAAAGAACCTATTCATCTCAGGTATATCACAAGTGTGAAACTCATTTATTTTCAAATATTTTTCTTATATTTTAGGAATGTTTGTCATCTTCAAAAAGGGAAAGATTGTTGGCTAAATTGGACATTAGCATACCCTTTGTTTTGATGATGACAAATATTTCATTCTTGTGGATCTAATGTGATACTTGAGTATTTTAGGGTTCAAGAAGATGACGAGATCATACCATGTGGATAGTTGAAGAATGATGCGCTTAAATGCTTAATATTTTCATAATTGTATTCAATGTAAAAACTTGTACAAGTACTTAGATATCAGGTAAATCAAGTGTTGGATTTCCCCTATCCACCCAAAACCCAATCTTACACTCACATGAAGACTTCATAATTGATAGGTTTCACATGAGTCATCAATAGGACCTCACATACACTACAAATCCTTACAAAAAGTCCTTCTCAGTTGACAAATATTTGACCAAGAATCACTTGGTCAAAGATTCAAACAACTAAGAAAAACCTTTGCAAATCTTTAGTTCTGAGTCAATTTTGGCTGACAATATTTTCAACCGAGATATGGCCCTTGTAATAGGTTTAAATAGGAGACAAACAGACATATAGCTATTAGAGCCATCTGAACTAGATAGTCATCTTGTTCACAATATTGTGGTTCGAGAGTCACCCGATTGACAATATTGTCGATCGACAAAAGTTCTAGAAACTTCACATTCAACGAACATTTTAGTTGTTACAACCCAAACTATTTTCTATAAAACATGTAGTTAAGCACTAAGAACACTCTAGAGATTCCCTAGAACGTCCCTAGACACTTGCAAACCATTCCTATAAATAGAAGAAGCCTTATACGGCAAAACACACAAGACACACATGAGCATCCATTCTTGAGAGCAACAAAGCTGAGATTCACTTGCTATCTTCTTCCTTGTGCTCTAGAGTTGTGGACTATAGATACAATCTCTTAGCCACCAAATATAGCCATGTCCATCTTAAGTTGATAGGAGATCTAAATTCTTGATATAGGATCCAAGCAATGAACTTCATTGGTTAAGTATTTTCTTTCTTCCAATCTATTTCTTTTATATTGTACTTTGTTCTCCTTGACTACTCCTAGGGTTGGAGGCTGTTGAAGGAGGTTGCTTGGTGTTACTTCAACAAAGTGAAGGCTACTCCATGGTGTGCTTGAGTTTACTTCAACTTGGTTCCTTCGAAGGAGGTTGAAGCTACTTCTAGGTGAAGGCTATCTCAAGGTGGTGGAGCTACTTCAAGGAAGTGAAGGATACTCCAAGATTGCTTGAGGTTACTTTGAGAAGGCTTCTTCAAAGGAGGTTGGAGCTACTTCTAGGTGAAGGCTATTTCAAGGTCAGGGAGCTACTCAAAGGTGGTGAAGGTTTCTCCAAGGTTGCTTGAGGTTAATCTAAGAAGGCTGCTTAAAGGAGGTTGAGGCTACTTCAAGGTGAAGGCTACTTCGAGTGGAAGGTGATTGTATTTTGTTGTAACATCCTTGCGACATAAATAAAATAAATCACTTTCAAAATCCTAATTGGAAACAATTGGGTAGTGGACTGACAACCTTTGATTGAAAGGTTGGAATCACTCTAAATATAAGTGTCTTCCTTGTTTCCTAGTTGTTCTTTGCTTTAGGTTTTAATTAAATTTTAAAGTAAAAAGCTCTATTAACCCCCTCTAGATATTTTAGTTCCTAGCATCATTGGCACAATTAAGCTATTTTGTGACAACAACAGAGCCATTTCACAAGATAAGGAATCCAGATCACATCAACGTTCCAAGCATATACATAGGTGGTTCCATCTCATATGAGAGATCAGACAGTGAGGAGATGTGAAGATTTATAGAGTACCAACCGAGAAAAATATTGATAACCCCTTGACAAAGGCACTTTTGTAGTAGAAGCATGATGGACATGTTAATCAGTTGGGATAAGATTCGTGGGTGATTGGCTCTAAGTGCAAGTGGGAGTCTGTTGGTATGTATGCCTAGAGAGTCAATCATATTATGATTGTAATGGCATAATTTGTAAATTATTTGATTAATAATAATGGCAAGCTTCCAATTTATTATGTTTTATTCAGTTATGAGATAATGATGTAACATAATAAATGACTAGATAATGATATTAATCAATTTCATATGTCTTCAAGTACGTGACTTAAACAATGAGATCATATGGATGTTAAGAGTATATACATTCTCATTCTGTCCCTGATCGAAAGTTATTGTGGAAGGAAGATAGATAATAATAACAGATAAGACTAGATTGTGTGTTGGTTGATGACAGAATCTCATTAGTCATGATATGTGATATCAAACCAATCACAAATATACATGTTAGAGAACAGTATATCAGACAAACCCACCATGATAGTAACACATGGAAACCATTACAATGATATTCATAGTTAGCTTTCATAGTGTTAGTAATGATTGTGGTTCTTAGATTTGAAGTCACTACACTCATCACATGTTGCTCGGTGTGCTTTAACATCATCCACTATAATCCTGAATGAGAATTATCATAAAGGAGATGATTGAGTACACTGTGAAAGATGGGAATGACTGTAAGTGTTGTATATGAGATTTTTCCCTCCTATAGGAGTATGATAATCTTATGTCTCTTGATAAATGAGTATGAGAAATGCATGGCCATGCACATGCGAATCAATGTGTGATATTGAGCTTTTATGTATATCTCAGACAATCTGCTCTGGTTTAAGAAACATAGATTGAATGTTGAAGAGGATGACTGCTCTATGCCTCGAGTTCAAACTGGATATCAGTGACAAAGGAACTATACAAACATTATAAAACCAAACATAGATTGTAGGTTGAAGATATTCTCGAACTTCTATTTACTTGGATAGCAAGGATGTGTGACTAGGCACCGCTCTTTGCTTGTAATCTCATAACTGGTTATGAACATTCAATGCAATTAGGGTCTCACACATAGGAATGAACTAGAAGAGGAGGTTTGATCTTGAATGATATTTGGATTGATTACTAAAGTGTTTAGGTATTCAATTCAAGTAAAAAATCAACTGACTGGACTCCAAAATGATCTCGTTGTGTGATGAAATGACTTGTTGGTGTTTCAGGTCGATTAAATATTGCATTGACTGAGTTCAACAAACCAGGGTGCCAATCGTTTGGTTCACTTAGTGAACTAACTGGATGGGGGTCGTGAGATGATCATCTCGCTCTACGAGATGCCTGGTTTGTAGTGCAATTCGATTGTATCATAGATTCTTGCTGATGTCATGTTGTGTATTAATTGGGGTAGAATTTCCAATTCATATGCGATTGGAGAACATACAAAATGATCGGTTCGCTGGGCGAACCGGTCATCTCGTGTGCCAACCTATAGGTTCACCTAGAAAACTGACCAGTTCGCCATTCACATGTTGTGAAAATTTGAGATTCCAATCCCTTCAAATTCCACACAGACTGGGCACTCTGACCCTAACCCCTCCTATAAATAGAGGGTACTGGGGGCTTCTCAAATACATCAATTGTCTCTGACAACTATTTGTCTTCACTGGTTGTGGTAACCGAGAGAATTCGAGCAAGACCTACCCGATAAAGGAAAGGATGGAAAGGGAGAACAATTGTGGGCGTGTAAGTTGGTGACTAGTATACCAATGAGAGGGACAACTTCTTCTTGTCCATTCTAGTAGGATGACATGAGTTCTCAGGGGTCTATGTCACTTCTCTCGTGGTGTGGATGCTTTTCCCGCTAGAAGGACAATGTCAACGTATTGTTTGTGATGAAGACTAGGAGGCACAACAGACGAGTCCCAATGAAACTAGAAGACAATTGCATGACACAATGACAAGGAGATGTCACTAGACTTGCTGTATGACCAGGTATATCATAAAAACCATCCTTTTCATTATATATTTGTTGATGCAATCTGCTAGTTTAATCAGAAATATGGTAGTAAAAAATTTATTTCTGCTGCCTACCTGATGCTATATTTCCCTTCAACAATAGCAGTTGAAGGCAGCCCAAAATAGACAAAATTCAAATGTTGATTATTGTTGCAAACCGTTAGTGTTCCAAGTTAGGGACTTGGTATACGTTAAGGTTTCCCCTTGGAATCGTGTGTTGAGGTTTGGTAAGTAGGGTAAGTTGGCTCTGAGATATATGGGATCTTACCTTATTGTGGCATGTGTTGGGAAGGTGGCATACAAGTTGGAGTTACAGCTAGAGTTACACAGGTTGAATAATGTTTTCCATATCTCAATGTTGAGATAGTGTCACCCAGATACAAAGAAGATGTTGCAGTCGGTGGAGGTTGAGTCAGAGGAGGACGTGTCATATGTTGAGGGTCATGTGTTGGTCCTAGATAAGAGAGTGAAGAAGCTAAAAAAGAAGGATATATCCTTAGTGAAAGTTATGTGGCATCATCGTGGTGTGGAAGAAGCAACATGGGAGTTAGAGGATGAGATGTATAGGAAGTGCTCATCTTTGTTTGTGTAGGATTTTGGGGGCGAATCCATGTTAGGGGTTTATTTTACAGGATGAATGCTTGGTTGGTTGATTTTCTCTATTTGATTGGATCCCAGGAAGTCCGGAAAAAGGAACGTGGTTAATTATGGATAATTGCCTTATCGACTTCTGACATTTTCTGGTGTTTCACGTGCACTGAAAATTAAATTACTTTCTTGCTTATTTAATTCTTGCAAAATCGTAAGGGCATATGTGTATCACATTACATAAGTATAACTTTTTCAAAACCCACTTGTGCATTCTCTAAAGGGGTAGTTGAAGGGATAGTAATCCCTGGAAACTAAGGATGGGTCATTGAGGAAGTGGCCTAAATATGGATGTACATGTCACCAAGTCCAATGATGGAATAGTTATATAAGTCTAATGTTGGACCAAACCCTAGAATATCCAATGATGGAATAAGGGAGTGAATGTATCCATAGAGGTAGGAAGACATGGGTTGGTAAGTTATACAGAAAGCACAAGTTCAATTATTTAAGATTATCTTGCTATAATAGATGAATATATTATTACACATATATGTGTTCATTTTGGTTGCACCAGGTACACAGTATAGTAATATACTGATTCACATTTTATTTATCGGTGTTTTAGGTTAATCGACAATCATGAAGAGATGAACTATTTTAGATGATGACACCAAACGAAAAGATCTAAAGTTACTTGGAGGATAAGATAGATAATTTCTTTCTTTCTTTATGTTTAGTTATATTTCCCCACTAATAATGTTTGAGGAGGTTCTCATAATTGTAAGAAATCTTTCCCTATTCAATAAAATTGTCGAATTATAATTAGTTATTTGTTAAACTAGTATCATGAAGTTATGATAATGGCCCATTACCCTCTCGGTCCACTTTCAATAGGAGATAACAAGGAGAGAGGGTTGTTGTAGTCTGGTTGCTCTATTATCCTCCCTCTCTTGATCGGTAAAGGTGGCTCCGGTTCCTCTATCGGAGGACCTAGATCTCCGCCCTTATCTGTAGTAGAAAGGTCTCTTTGTCTGCATTCTCTCTCTCAATCTTTGGAAGGTCTCAACTCTCTACCAAAGAAGGGGGAGGGAGAGAGGGTAGAGAGAGAGTGTGTGACGAAGAGGGGTAGCAGGAGATGATATTGATATAGGAGCTACGCTACACATCCCCACCCATCCACCCGGTCACCCATCCGGTTGTTGGGATGTGCGGTCAAAGCTGATGTGGCAGAAAAAGCAAATACACCATGAAAGAGAAAAAAATTGGAGAGAGAAAAATGTTTTGCAAAAAAATTAAAATCATAAGGAATTTTAGGTCAAAATAAACAATATTATTTGTCATAAAAAATATTTTCCATCAAGACCAATGTTGACATACTTTGAAAAAAATAATATTAGAAGTATATTAAGAGAGGAGAGAAGTATACAAAAGTACAGTATGTTTTCGGGTACTGTACTCAGATTGACCATTCATGTACAATACTCATTGCTTCTTTATTTCTTCATATTCCATATTATGCCATAAATTCATAAGTATTGTACATTTTATTATTTATATTAATTTTACATACATTCAGAATGTAGTGTTTGCCCAAAATCATATACAAAGATATCCACACATTCTACAAGAAGTACAATATAATTAATCAAATTTGTAATAAAAATACACTACTAGAAGTACGTACTAACAACCATATTTCATTTTTGTAAAGTATATACATTCATAATATGTAGAGACGTACAATACTAATTGCCTCCTTATTTTTTACACTCAATATTTTGTCACAAATCTGTAAGTACTATACATTTTATCATTTATATTCATTTTTGCATGCATTTAGAATGTCATGTTTGACAAAAATTGTATACAAGGATACACATACATTCTACAAGAAGTACAACACTAACAACCACATTTTACAATACAAAGTATAGTATTAGACATAGAGTGTTAGAGGTACCGTACAAGACATAACAATAATAACATGATTTGATGATCTTGTTAGTATAGTACGAGACATTCCATGTATAAAAGAATGTTGATAACCACATACTGGAATTATATAAAATAATTCACATTTCAATAAAAGCATACACATTTTACTAAAGTACAACATTTTCAACTATTGTTTAAGAACAACTAATCCTTGACCCCCTTCATTCAAAAGTACAATACTAAACTCATTGCTACTGTTAGCTCAATCGAATCCATACATGAACAAGTAGCTATTGTACATAATTTGGTGGAAACACAAATGTGTTGTACTGTACTTACGAGTATTGTACGTCTGTACCCAGAATATGTGTATGACATCCTAAAATATAGATACTATATTTTTCTTGTGTATTATCATTATTTTAAAATATGCCAACATGTTGGAAAGTATTTTTACAAGGATTGTAATGCAATTTATTTCATCAAAAAATACGCTCCGGATTGAAAGTTATGAATAAAAATATTTTCTCTCTCTTCTACTACTCTCATCCTTTATTGTTTTAATTGCAATTGACAGCATGTGTCAATTCTCATTTCCCAAAACCGAGTGCGCGAGTGGGTAGAAAGGTGACTATGTCGAAGCTGAGGAGGAATGAATGTTCTTGTCTGGAGTGAGGTAAGGGTTGGCGATGAGTACTGATCGGTGAGAGGAAGTATGTTAGGTGGACACCATTTTAGAACCCAACATAAAACTCCACTCATTCTCCACTACATGTTTCAGTATATAATAAATAAAATACATACTCTATATCTTACACTTTCAAACTTGTGCTGAAGAATGAGTGAATGGGTTCGAAAATGAGTATAGCTGACCTCTATTGATAAAGGGGTCTAGCTAGCATATGCTAGATATAGCACAGAGAGAGAAAAGTGACAGTGAGAGAGAACAGAGCTGTAACGAGGAAGCAGGAGGATGAAATGAGGGCATCGCAAGGCGACAGGCCAAAAATAAATAAAAAAGGCGGTGGAGGTGTGGCGCAGAGGTTGGCATGTCTCGTCTCTCAGCTGAAGCTAACTACTGCATTTGGTGAATCGGCATTTTCAGGATCCGCCGACACATGGTCTTGACTCCGTGTAGTGTAGGGCTGGGATCCCCTCGTCACTGGTAAGCTGGATTGCAATGCTTCTGCTTTAAAGCTAATCCATCCAGCATCTAACGCCATTCCGCGGACTACCTTCTTTTCTGCCAAGAGAAATGGACGCTGACCTTCGACCCAGC